>OU015526.1:7981176-8666176 GCA_907165065.1 Caprimulgus europaeus | reverse complement strand
AGTTGTATAGTCATCTTCCTTTGAGCCTGTTTCTTGGCCTTCCTTTTTCTTCTCCCCCTCTCCATTAACCACGTTTTTGGGGTTTTTTTTCCATTACCACAATACAGAACAGCCCTCTCAGTCATTTGCATTCAAAGGATCTAGCAGGAGTTCAAGGATCACAGAATGATGTATAGAAACTTCTACATAAGCACATACAAATCCACCACAGAGGAGAGCTGTAAAGATTCAGAGCTGTACATCGTTCCCCTTCCCTGCAACCATGAGTACCATGTGCTTCAGGTGGGCTGGGTTGTGGAATAAAATATCTTGCTACAAATACCTAAACCCCAAGAATTCTGCAGCAAGCCATCAGTGCTCAGCCTCTTGATGGTCCAAATTGCACCCTCAAAACCCTTACATCACAGCAAATGTGGTTCACCCTTCAACTTCAACTATGATGGCACCACACAGCACAGTGTGGATAATTATTGAAGTTTTAATATATTGCATGTCACTCTGCCTGGCTCCTCATTGTATTAGTCATACTCCATGCAGATATTGTCCCAGTCAGTTGACAGGGAACACTGAAGATCTTGTGACCCACAGAAGAGCATATTTTATTGGAAATACCACACTTTAAAATTATATACACCATATGATTGCATGTACAACAGGTTCTTTCACTCCTGTGGAGAATGGACATACATATAGGTATAATCTTCTTTGCTGCAATATCTGAGTGCCATTAAGGGCTTGTACCCTCATGCCACTACCCTGGCCAGGGGAACCAGATGCTGTCCCACAAACAAGGAGCTGAGTTGCCCAAAGAATCATAGCATGGTTGGGTAGGAAGGGACTTTTAAAGGTCATCTAGTCCAACCCCTCTGCAGTGAGCAGGCACATCATCAAGTACATCAGGTTTCTCAGAGCCCAGTCCAACGTGACCTTGAATGTTTCCAGGGATGGGGCTCCTATCACCTCTCTCAGTAACCTGTGCCAGTGTTTCACCATCCTCATTGTAGAAAATTGTTTCTTTATATCTAGTCTGAATCAACCATTACCCCTTGTCCTATGACTACAGGTCCTGCTAAAAAGTCTGCCCCTTCTTTCTTATAGGTCCCCTTCAAGTATTGAAAGGCCACAATAAGGTCTCCCCAGACCCTTCTCTTCACCAGGCTGAACAACCTCAACTCTCACCCCCTTTCTTCATAGCAGAGGTATTCCATCCCTCTGATCATTTTTGTGGCCTCCTCTGGACTCACTCCAACAGGTCCATGTCTTTCCTGTGCTGAGGACCCCAGAAGCCGATGTATTACTACAGGTAGGGTCTCACCAGAGCAGAGTAGAGGGGCAGACTCACTTCCCTTAACCTGCTGGCCATGCTTCTTTTGATGCTGCCCAGGATATGGTTGGTCTTCTGGGCTGTGAGTGTAAACATGTAAGAGCAGAAAGCAAGTTCCAACTCCAGTCAGAGCAAGCTGCAAGGTTATCCTTCTCCAAACTCTGGGATCAGACCAATCACCTGCCAACCATTACCCATTATCCAGCCTGTGTGGAGCACTCAGGGAACAACAAAACTCTGCATGGAGACATCCAGTGCGCTTCTGGAGGTGAAAGGATGCAGATCCTCAAAAGTTCAGGCTACTTATGGAGGGCATCCAAGGAGCACATGTTGGAGCTCAAGTTTTAGAAGTCACCTTAAATTCTGAGCTGAATGTAGTTCGAATAAAAAAAATCTTCCATGCATGAGCCAGAGAGGAAACAACACAAATGTCATTTAATTTACATGACAAAGTGTTGCCATTATTTCAATATGACAGAATGCCACTAAGGGCAATTTCTGAAAATTATTTAAACAATGTAATGAGTTAAATGTCAGCGTTAGCTAATTATGTTTATGCTAATTGTTAATTAGCCCCATAATGGAGACAGTCTTAATTAACAATAGTTATGTGTGTGTGTATAAGTGTGTTCGAAAGAGTGTGTGTTGAGAGCGAGAGGCTGCAAAAAAATGTTGTAAGTAATTTAATTTCCTGTAATCATAAGTATTTCATTTCAGACATTAACGAGAATTTTTCAATATACTTTAGAAAAGATGTGATTAACTTGTAATGTATCTGTAAGCAATCCTTCCTGTGTAACATCTGTTCTGTCACAATAATAGCAGCATCTTTTTTGTCTTTTTTATTTTAACTGTGAATTGTGGAAAGTTAGTTCTGTCTCTGTGGCTACAGATTTCTTCTGTGACAGGGAAAAACATACACTTTGGAAATATAGGCAGGGTTATGACAGAGAGGTCAGCATAACCCAATCTCAGGCTGAGGAAGATGCTAATTTCCAAGATAGCAGGAAATTCTTGTTATTTGTCAGAGGAAAAGTCATTAACAGACTGATGCTCTTATCTGTGTATAGAGTTGACAGTTTTATAACAACAAAGCTCCTACAATGTAGCCTAATTCTAACAGCAATGGTCTAAATTTAAAAGCAGTAAGCTTTTTTTTTTTTTTTTAATTATCATATGAGGTGGGGAAAAAACTGAGTCCAGTGCAGCCTGCATCTCACAGTCCATGGGCTTAGAGCACTCACTGGTAAAGCATTTAAATGCAGCTTTTGGCTCTAAGTGGATACTTGAGCCTATCCCTAGCCTGCAAATCAGTTTGGAGCATCTTAAAGGCTTCACTGAGCTGAGACTTTCATCCCCACTTTCTCACTCCAGTTTCAGCTGGGGAAGATCACATCAAAGTCTTCAAGAGTTGTGTGTGGTTAGGGCACTTAGACTACCCCCAAAATACCTAAAAGAGGTCTTAAAGGAGAAGTGTATATTGGGAAATATCCCTTCTGGAGTTTCATAGTCCCACTTGGAAGCAGCTCTCCACCTCCACAGCAGTTCTGCCCAACATTCGATAGGACTTTCAGAAAGAAATCGCTCTGAGCCAGGGAAGGGATAAGTAAATTTGAGGAGAGGGTGACCTGCTAGCTTGAAAGAGCTTACAAGAGAAAATTAACACATTAAAGACACTTAGATTTCTGTGAACACACACGCACACCTAATGAGATGTAGTGTACCCCAGAGTGCCCCAGAGCACATGCAGCCCGACATGGCCATCAGTCGTAGAATCATAGAACAGACCAGGTTGGAAGAGACCTTATAGAATCATAGAATCATAGAATGGTTTGGGCTGGAAGGGACCTTAAGGATCATCCAGTTCCAACCCCCCTGCCATCAGCAGGGACACCTTCCACTAGACCAGGCTGCTCAAAGCCTTATCCAACCTGGCCTTGAACACTTCCAGGGAGGAGCATCCACAAATTCTCTGGGAAACCTGTTCCAGTGTCTGACCACCCTCACAGGAAATAATTTATTCCTAATATCTAATCTAAACCTACCCTCTTCCAGTTTAGAGCCATTTCCCCTTGTTCTATCACTAACTCCCTTATAAAAAGTCTCTCCCCAGCTTTCTTGTAGGCTCTCTTCAGGTCTTGTAAGCCCCCTTCAGGACCTTGAAAGATCATGTGATCCAAGTCCAACCTTTCATTGGAAAGGGAGCCTAGATGAAATCCCTAGCTGTCCTTTGGGATTGGAGTGAATTACAGGCTTTCTGGTACCTACAAGGAGGTCATCAAAATGATAGAGACAGATGCTTCATAGAGTTTCATGGTGGGAGGAAGAGAGAAAACAGGCACAAGCTGAGCCAAGACAAACCAAAAACAAGGGACAGTCAACCAGGGGAGCAATTACCCAGGGAGGCAATGCAGACTCCATTCTTGGAGGTTTTCAAAGACTGAACAAAGCCCTGAGTAACCTGGTCTGACCTCAGAAATGACCTCACTTTGAGCAGGAGGTTGGATTACAGACCTCCTAAGGTCCCTTCTAACCTTAATTATCCTATGATCCTATAAGCCTACATTTTAGATGCATAGTTCTAGTCCACAGGACACGGTGCCCCTAATTCAAAGCTGACAGTGCTTTTCTAAACTCTGAATTTGCCTGGAGCTGAATGGAAAGTCGCCATTTGGACATACATCTAGCCAAATTCAGCAGTGAGAACACAAACCCATCTATCCTAGCAGAGCTGCCCAGGTGTAACTGAGAAGAGAGACTGGCCTGGACTGTGTTTCTTAAATCAAATTAAATGTCCATGCTGTTGTTAATAATGTCAGGGCTTTGACTTAAGTTACACCACCACTAAATATAGATGCAGCCCATAGTTCAGAGGCTTGTCAAAAACTAAAAGTGAGTGATTAATAAATTCCAGGTCTTCAGGGATGGGAGATCCCCTAGGAATTGCACTGGTACCTACAGCTGCTCTCACTGCAAGCCTGTGCTTTTGACTGGCCTTGGGACGTCAGCAGTTATTGAATGCTGTATCGCTCCTCAAAAGGAGAGTTAAATCCCTTTCTGAACTCTTTTGTGGCTTCTATAGGATAAAGTCTTCTCACACAGCCATGACACATATGGTGAGGTAAGAGTTCTTGGAACAAATGCTGGACTCACCCTGTCTGTGGAGCTCAGGAGAGCTTGTAAAGCCAAGATCATCTCCCTAGATGATCTATCAATGCAGCCATGGCTCTCCGTGCCCCTCTTCAACTTCCCTATGTTCAACCCTGGGGAAGTCTCACAGATTTGGTCTTGAGGAGTTCAAGAAATTAGATTTACAGATGAGTATGACATAAAACTGTAGGAAAAAAAATACAGAAAATAATTTGCTATCCACAATGCCAAATTGTCTGCTTTGATGCCTTTATCTTGTGAATAAGAGCATGGGCAGATCTCCTATTTTAATAGGCTTATTAGTAACTGAAAAAATTACTGTTGCATTAGAAATACAGTTCCACACTTCAGTTTATGCAGTAATGAGTATAAATGCAAATGATTAAACATAGCAGCCTGTAAAATTACCTTTGTTGTTAGCTGCACATAACATAAAAGCAGCTTTCAGTCTCAAAGATGTCAGTTTATAGTTACCTTCATAAAAATAAACTACAAACATTAATTAATTCTACAATAGTTACATAAAAGAAACCAGACTTCCCTTTCACAATCACTTTTTCTACTTCTTAGCCTTTACTCAAAGAATGGAAGTTATAAGCTTGTACACAAACTTTTCTAAGAGCAAACTCTCAGCCTGACCCATTGCAAGGAAGTCAAAGAGAAAATTCTCTATTTCTATGTAAGATCAAAGCTGAAAAGTGGGAAGTGGAGATGGTAACTGTGTATTATTAAGTGATTAACAAATATTGGGAGTGTGCGTGGAGTTGTGCGTAGCATTTCTTCATGGCATTTCCAGCTACATGGTACAAAAAGGTGGTGCACATGCTACTGAAGGACGTGCTGCTGGGTCATTGGGAAGCTGAGCATCTGACTCTCACAGCGGAGGAGACACCGAATCTGGCTTTGAGGCTGGATCTCAGGGCTGGCAGCCATCCACACATCACTCCCTACCAAGGGCAAAACCTGCCTTTTGCACACAGCCCACATATCCCAAATCAAGAAGTTCCCATTTGAGCCAAGAGATTAGGACAGTACATGAACAAATTAAGCAAAGAAGTCCAAATCAGGAAATAAAATAGTATAATAATACAACATACATTACCCCCACCAAAAGTAAATACATATCACTGGTATCCAATCAGTCCCAGCTTTGGCCAGGAGAGTTATAAATTGCTGCTCTCCTTATGGGGTCTGACACAGCTTTTTATTGCTAGGCAGCTTTATTGCTCCTGGCAGGGGAGCACCTTGCCTGGGGAGGTCTGTGAGTCCAGTGGACTTTGGGTTTGGAGATAAGAACACACTTGTCCAGCTGTCTCTGTGTTGATGAGCCCCCTGTCCTGCCCTGGACACAGGCAGAGGTTTTGAAGAAGCCCACCATGTACCAGGTGCAAGGGAGCTGCGTGTGAGGCAGTAGTGTAATACATAAAGCCATGGACCCTTGTGCACTCTGTACCTGTGGGGTCTCTCCAAGAGGTGAGGAAATTCAGATTTCATGAGGGCACACCCTGGAAGGCAGGGTAGGGGCTGAGCATCCTTCATTCCCCTCTGTGAAGCATTCTTCCAGCACAGACCCAAGCACTATGGACAGCCTAAGAAGTTGCCTTCGAGGGCAGGAGAAATGCAGCTGAAGTGCCCACACTGAGTCAAGGAAAGGACAAGTCCAGGACACAAGTCCCAGTCTTTGCCATGTGTCACCCAAGCACGACCTGCTGGCCACATTCTATTCAGATTATGGAAAGGCAGATCCCAGGCTTGGGCTGTAGCGCTAAATAAACTTAAAATCCTCCCTTTGCAACCCAAGGCCATACCTGAGCATGGATTTTTTTGTGTGCAACTATGTGGTAACAGGTGACGCTGGACAACCGAGGCACATCAGTATTCACCCAAGAATGCAATCATATCTGCTGTGGGTTCTGCTGGGGAAGCTCAGCGTGCACCACTCTGGGCCAGGACTGCCCATAGAGTATGTCTGCCACCACATCACTCCCAAAGGAAAACAGAGGCTCTTCCACCTACACCTGCAAGATCCAAGCAGCCTTTTCTACTCCAACATAAAGATTTAGTCACAACTCAAGGTACTTGGAGCAGATAGGAGAAATTGGTCTTAATTAGCTAAACATACTATATGTGCTATTGCTCCACATTTATGTGGTTAAGGGAACATATGTCCAAGGAAACAATTTTGTTGTCGCTTCCTTTGTATGTTACTTTCTAAACAAGTGGGTTATTGTTTTATTAAGGCAGCGAAATCCCTGATTGATGGCCGCATTCGCAGGATGACCTTGTCATTGTTTTCTCAAGTACTTGTAATTGTTACAGTGGAGAACATTGGGCTTTAATTATCTGTGCTAAAAACTCATACACTCTGGTTACACTCTGCTGATTGTATTGGATACACTACAATATTTATTTGCCGAAGAGGGAAAAATGGCAATGGCAAGTCAGTCTAAGGACTCTCACAAGAGAAAGTAATGGTGGATATTACAGGTTCCTAAAATACTGTAATAGCATATAATAATTCAGGGAAGCCTGGTAATCAGTTGACGCTCAGGTTCAGTACAGATTATCTGCTATTATATCAGGCGGTCTCTCAATCTTGAGAAAATATCTGTTAAGGTATAAACATTTAAGTGAAAGAGGTACAGAATGTAAATACCATGGACTGGCAAACGGTGCATGCTGCACAAACATTATGACTTCTTCCCCTTATTTGAATATAATGTATTCATTTCACACACCCAGCCAGTGGATAGCATTACAAGGCTTCAATTGCCGTGCATGCTCGTTATAAATAATTTAATTCAGATAGCCTTTCTACAAAGTTCAGTCCCTGTGAGGATTTCCCACCAACAGCCAAACTTCAGAACTAAAGTCAGCAACTACAGAGGGGGCAAAGCAAAGGGCAGGGCTACGATCAGGGTTCAAAGACACAAAAAACTTACAACCGTGCATGAAGAACATCATATCATCACAGAATATGTGATGTGTATGTGTATATGTGTGTATACATGTGTGTGCATAAATTGGAGGGCTCCATGCCATGCCAGATCACCATTATTATAACAATACTAAAGCCTTAGGATTTCTGTTGTCAACTTACTATAGAAAATATCCAGACAACATAAACAATAATTCTATATAAAATACATCATTAAAGTAGAGCTATAAAGTATTTCCCCCATATGGATAGAAGAACAGATCTCTTGGAATGTAAACAGCTTGTGCATTTAGGAGTCCCTGAATGCAAAATGCCCAATGACTTTGACAGTATATACATTTTCCCCATGCCTTATGGCTTTAGATATAGTCAGCAGAGGCATGAGTAAACAACAAGAGGATACTAATAGGCCATTTTCTGGGAAAGGTCCTCATCTGTGGCATCCTCTCTCCTGCCTTGGACTAAGACGCCACAGTTTGTTTCTCCTCAAGAAGTGGCATGAGACCCATCTACTTTCACTGGCTTTGAAAGAAGGAGAAACTTGGCAAAGATCACTTCTCTGAAGGACAGGGACGTAGTTGTACATGTCTAAGATGTGATCAGTAAGTAAAGTTGAAGGAAAACTATCAGGTGCTAAATATTCGTTTAATCTAAAGAAGAAAAACAAAACCTGAGCCACCAGCTGGATCCAAAGTAAAAAAAAATCAGGTTAGAAATAAGGCTGATTTTCCCTCCTCCATTTCCAGTGAAGGGTTGGTAACCCTTGGAAGGAACTGCTACAAGGCAAAACTCAGATGCAGATGCTGTCCTCAGAGACAAGCTTTAATCAAGCCCTAAATCCTGTCTTTTGTTCAGGGACCATTTTTCACAGAAAGTGGAGGGTAGGAGACTAAAAAGAAGGTGGTCTAATAACTCTCTTATTTTCAAGACTTTGAATTAATAAAGAGGATTCATTTCTTAAGAGTAGTTGACTGTGGCTGACAGCTGGTGAGTATCTTTTAGAAAACTTGTATTTGTAACACCAGAACATAGCTTTTTTTCCATAAATCCAAAGCAACCTAATCCATAAATCCAAAGAAATACAATAGGCAGAACCAACTGAGAAACCCAGAGTTTGCCATTATTTTCATTGTTATTACTGACCTTGGGGTAGAGGGAAGTGTGGACATATTTCTCCACAGAATTCAGAATATGGAAAGATACAGAGCATGTTAAAAAATACACTAGCTCACATTCAAGCTCCGAAGAAGCTACAGCAAAACATATCTGATGAAGGCAGGTGTGTACATAAAGAGGTAAATGCCACAGGTGCATGTTCCCTCCCTGATGCCTCATTATAGGTGCAGTCACTACCACAGTATTGCTGATGCTTTTCCTTGCTATTTTAATAGAACTTTGAAGTCCATTTTTGCCATATTGCATAGGAAGAAATTCTTTACTTAGGAAGAAATTATTTCCTGTAAGGGTGGTGAGGCACTGGAACAGGTTGCCCAGAGAAGCTGTGGATGCTCCTCCCTGGAAGTGTTCAAGGCCAGGTTGGATGAGGCTTTGAGCAACCTGGTCTAGTGGAAGGTGTCCCTGCTGATGGAAGGGGGGTTGGAACTGGATGACCTTTAAGGTCCCTTCCAACCCAGACCATTCTGTGATTCTTTGGTATTCTGCTCTTTCTCCTCACAGTCAGTAGTGTTTTGCCCTGTAAGCAGCTCAACTGATCTGACAAAAAGGAAGAAGGGTGTTCTCATCTGGTGTTATTTAAAATGCAAAGAGACATTACAGACTGATTTAATGGTGAGTGCTACAGAGATGTTGTATGTGAGCAGGAAACAAGCACCATACTTTGGAGGAATCTAACTCCTGCTTGAGTTTCATTATTGTCATCTATCCTTATTCCTGCATGTCTTCTACCACTAGAAGGTCTTTTTCAAGTTCATCTCCCAAATACATTATTGCTTATAGTGTAAACATTGTATTTATTAAAAAAAATTAAAAATTACAAGACTATTTTAAAATTGCTTCAGCCCTTAATTAATCCAGTTAAACTTGCATATATCTGCTAGGAATGACTTATGAGCCATCATTTCAGCATTGTGGTAGAGAAATGTTTGACTTACAAAAACACTGATGCAAAGTGACTTCATAGTTAATTCATTTCAGTTCACAAAACACACATTCAATAGTGGGAAGTGATTTGGGAATAATTTTATTTGTTATTAATTTTAATATAATGTGGCAGTATTAAATAAAACACATATATTCAAGCCAATTCTTTTCATTTTAATTCTTTAAATTAAAATGAGAAGGTACTACAGTGTGAAATGAGCAAAGCCACAGCAGGTTACTTGTGCCAAATTCTGACCTAGACCCCACAGAAAGATACTGTTTTCATTTTGCACACCTACCTGTACCAGCCTCTCACCTCCACTCTGGAAAGGAAAGAATAGCTGAAAGTTATTTAAAATGAAAAATGGGCATAGTCATTGCCAGTGTACACACCTTGGAGTGGTCTGTATTTTTCTGCTAATGTGACAGACACTTAAATGAAAGAAGTGAATTCACAGCTACAATAAAACAGTGGCCAAGTCTCCCTTATCCTTGTTTTATTTCTAGCAACAGTAATAAAATGGCTATTTATTGAGCTTTTCTTCACTCTTTCTTTCCTCTTTGTTTCACAATCAAACAAAAATGTTGTTTTTTGAGAAAGAAAAATAACTTATTATCTTAAATTCTTTTTCCTGTGGTTGCATAGTAAATGATGGCAAGATTTTAAATATTAGCTAGTGCTGATGGCAACATTTTCTGCTTTGAGGATGCTTGGATTTACCTAAAGGGCTGGGATTTTACTCAAGCTTTAAGGAAAAGCTAGCCGAGGATGAAAAGCAAAACTGTGGAAATGCCACAATCACTGAGCATGTGGTAACGATGATGATGCTATGCTAATTAGATTAAAATACCCATGAAATCTGACACAGCAACAAAATAAATATAGTGTGGGACATGGGTTTACCATTATTTCTCCATCCTTGTGAAGTCATGCAAACCATTTCAAACGAAAGACCAGTGTATTTGCACACAAAGGACATTTGTGCACATGTAATTCTCTGGAGGCTGCCAGAACTCGTATGTCACTGAGCACCTGCAACTCCCCCTGAAGTCATTGATGGAAACAGATGATCAACACCTTGCCTTGAAAGTCATCCCAGAGCAGCCAATGCTCCTCAGAGCTCTCAGCCACTGTGAATACACAGTGACAGCCCCTCGGTACAGCCCATAGAGTCACAAACTGGAACATAGGAAGTTCCAGACAAACTTAAGGAAAAACTTCTTTACTGTGAGGGTGACAGAGCACTGGGACAGGCTGCCGAGAGAGGCTGTGGAGTCTCCATTTCTGGAGAGGTTCAAAACCCACCTGGACGCTTTCCTGTGCAGCCTGTGGTAGGGAACCTGCTTTGGCAGGGGGGTTGGACTGAATGATCTCCTGAAGTCCCTTCCAACCCCACCATTCTGTGATTCTGTGATCTCTAGCATTAGCAGAGTCATTCCAGCAGATATATCCTGGTACCTTAGACCTCTGTGCATCTTCCTCAATTGACCACACAGCCTTGCTAAGCCCAGCACACCCTGACACTGGACAAAATGTTGCTTCTTTGCTTTTTTCAGTCACATGTGAATTCCCATTGACCTGACCAGGCTCTCACATGAATCGGCCCTGTAGAATTTGACCCATTTCCACAACAACCCTCTTCATTTAATCCTTCTGCAGAAAGTGTCACCTCAGATATTTGTTTCAATAAAGTTATTGATTTCATATCTCCACCAGTTTTGCTACAGTATTTTAGGTCAGGAGGTCACGTGGCCCTGCCTCATCCAATAGCTGTCTGGTCAATACCTTAAAAAACCTCAGTATTGACTGCTGGAAGAATGATCATGCAAAGAAATGGACCTGACATCAGTCAAACAGATTGTGTTTGGCAACCCAAGAGGGTACAAAGTGAACCTATACTGATAACTGGGTCGGTCTAATAAAGATACATGTGTCATCAGCTTTAAAGCAATTGATTCACTTAAAAGTGAGATGAAGATGTGACTGAAACAGTCTTTGGGACTGAGCCAGTGTCCACTACCACCAAAATTCCCCTCGGTTTCAATGAGGCTTAGAATCAGGGCACAGGACTCTCTTAATAGATGAGCTAAGAGGCAGATGCATGTGATACAAACCCATCATCTCAGTACTGCAGTTTGGAAATAAAAGCACGTTTAAGGCAAGAAGAAAATGTCAGAACCACCAATTTCAACAAGGTTTTCACTCAGTCTCCCAAAATAACTTGAGAAATGGTTATGTGCATTTCTATGCTTAAACAACAAAGTTGTATCCAGGAACCTAGATTGGTTTCTCTGCTTGTTATCACCTGCATGATTCTGCTGTGTGCCTTTGAATCTCAGGTGTCCAAGACAGGTGGAATGAAATACCCCACAGAAATATTTTCTTCTATGCAATAATTAAGCTGTCAGCCCAGGCAACTAACTTAGTCATCAACTAACTTAGTAGAGAACTAACTTTTGGACAGCAGAGTTAAAAGATGAAACTTGTAATTTGGGGACTCTTTCATACCTTCATCTATGTTTCATAATCATTCTAATCTATGTTTTATAATCATTCTGATCTATTTTTCAAGCAAAGTTTATCATCAGAAATAACAGCTAGAATCTGGTAATTGGGAGTTTTGTTCCTGGTTCTACCACAGGTACAGATTATTCTTATTGCCTGTATCAGCAGTTGTTTCAATAGCCAGAAAATGGGAGTCACAACATTTATGATAAAGAACCATTGTTACTTATATATATATATATATATATACACACACATGTATATATGACTTTTTCTCCTTCACTTTATGATATGCTTATCAAAGCAACACTATATATGCGAGAGTTCTTAAATTCCTGTCATCCAGTGACAAAAACACATCAGGAAAAGCTGCTTTCTATGAACAGATGTTAAGCTTGAGTGAGGGCTCCAGGTTTGACACACAGCTCTGCTTGGTAGAGAATGGTATAATTTACAGAATGATACTATTTTCAAAGCAAAGTCCAGTACACTGCAATTATAAATAGCTGAGGGTGTAGTTTTGCTTGTTATTTCTGTAACTGCAATTACTACACTGTTTGACACTTGTTTTCAATGTTCTGAGTATTGATAATTCACTACAAAGGACAATAAATATTTTCCTTTTAACTAATCTTTTTTTATACATAGGGACAGGACAGGATTCTTTGCTGCTTTGGACTTTAAGCTCAGTTACTGTTATGTCTAAACTGCAAATCTTTTCCCTAGTTTTCCCTAATCTTCACAAACTGATGTCCCACTGATATCAAAAAGGGTGCACTACCAAATGTCACAGTATTATCAGCCATTGACTTACCACACTTTATGATGTTTTCCTTCACATTTAAGATTCCTGGCTGATGGAGTTCACAAGCCTTTTGTCCTGTAGAACTGGTCATGGAGATACCATGTGTCAGGTGCCTCATAGATTTCCCTGCAAATACACATCAGCCTAGATCACCTGGATGTGTTGTAACAATCATTTAATCTGCTTGATGAATATTCCAGTTGTTAATTTAAATAATTCTGAAATTATAAATCAATCGGATTCAGAATCCAAGGTTTCATGTTGAATATATAACTTAAATTGAGGTCCTAATCTGGATTTAGCCTCCAGATGCCCAAATTAAGGAACATTTCTCTCCAGCACTGAGACATACAGTATTTCTGTTGCTTCCTACCTGATGCAGTTTTTTTGCACAGAAAATGGTTGCAAAATGCTCCCGTATACCCATTTAGTTTAGCTATAAATAGGACAAGCTTTCAATCTACATTCAGACAGCCTAAAAAATTACCTTCCCTCTTTCTCAGTCGGGAACTGAATAGTGAATTACCAGCTCTGTTGGGACCACAGTATTAAGGACAGGTGTAAATGAATGCCAGGCATGCCTTAAAGCTCTCCAACCTGGTTACAAAAGCACATTGGACACCACCTTCAATATGCTTACTTGAACGTGCAAGAAGTTTCTCAGTACTAACAAGACTGGGATTTCAAGTATTACCAAGGTCTCACAATAAAGCATCGGGTTATTTTGCATTAGACTCCTCCTGGTGTAAATCAGCTGACAGAGCTAGCCTAATTTGCACCAGTTTGTAGAGCTGCCTCTTTGACTTAACTCTCTAGATTAGACCTAAAATGATAATCTTTTTATTGTCACCATTTCTCATATCTCCATCACCTTCCTTTCTAAACATTTAAATAACAAAATCATGATAGAGAATTATTGCTCACCCATGTGAAATTGTCTTTGGCAAGACTGGTTCGTAACTATACGTGCAACCTGTGTGCCTCCTCCGTCCTCTCCAATCAAATTAATCACAAAGAGCATTGCAGGGGCTTCAGTGAAGTTCTGCAGTGGAGGGCAAGAGTCTGGGATGTAGTAGAAGTTGGTCAGGTTCAAAAAAGCTGGGACGTGACGATGGAAAACACTTGGCACCGTTTTCTGTAGTGCAGAGTATCAGCAACAGGAGCAGCCCAGAGCAACCTGTCAATATGGGCAAATTAGGGACATGGCAGTCTTCATTGAATCCACCAGGTTTATTCTACAGAACAATTAAGCTAATAGGGCTGATGTTTTGGCTTCTTGCTTTGCTCCTGAACTGAAAATCTTGGAGGCTCAGTTCTGCATCCCTCCAACCACCCTATGCACAGTCATGCTTCCACAGTTCTGGCAGCGTCTTAAAATCGCCCAACTGCCAACAAGAGGTGGGGACATTTTCACTAACACATCACAACTGCTAAGTCCTGGTAGCATTGTTAACATCTTTTCTAAATATAAAGAATAAACCATTTTGATTGTCATGTTAATTTACTCCTTTACACATAAAACAATGAAAGAGATGAAATAATCTAATTTTTTCCCTTCCTCCTTTGCTGGTGGGAGAAGGACCTTCATTTGCTCATAGCCTTGCTCTTGCCTGAGAAGGTGCTGTGAGCAGTGCCTGCAGGAGTCCATGTCCATGTCCATCTACCAACTTCTCAAGTTTGCCATCAATTAGCACCTCATTCCCTTACTACTGCCCTTGGTTAGGCACTGGCTGGGGAAGAAGAAGGAAATATCAATGCTGGATGCAAAGGAGCCATAGGGCAGGGTGATGTCAGCCTATTGCTGGCATCTTCTGCAGACTCTGCTTTGGGTTTCAATTAACAATAGAGAATAGCTGGGGAAGGACTGAATCCTCTTGAACTATAACAAACACTTTCCCAGAAGGATTTCTGCCATTGCAAGCATTTTTAAATACTTCTGTGGTTTTCAGACCTGGGCAAGGACTATCTCAGAAGTAGAACACTGAAAAAAGTATGACCTATTGAAAACGATTAAATTAAGATGTTACTTGGGAAAAGAAAGGATTAATACCCTGGCTAATCTAAGCATAACTAGAAAATGTGGTTTTCTTCATTCTGTACAAAAGGATGTTGTTCAACACACCCTCCTGTAACTAATAAGGGTAGAACTAATATGATAAATAATACATCCCTAGAAAAAGGATTATTGTAACAGTAGAAGGAGCGATTTTTATAATCGATGTAAAATAGGTAAAGCCTTGAGTGTCACACCTAGAACATTGGTTAGTAACGCTGAGCAAGAAGAGAGTTTATAATTCACAGGGTCTGACTTGAAGTTCATTTGCAGAGAAAGGAATAAAGCCATTTTATGTGGCTGATACATGCAATGCACATAAACACCCTAACACAGATAAATAGACATATTTACATATCTGCATTACAGTGCAGTTAGTTTTTATTCTTTTATGTGTGTTTGTGTATTTTGTGTACATTCCTCATATAAACATGTGTAGCTACAGAAAGAAGTACCTATATACAACGTATTCATAGACAGTGCTATTTACACCCACACTTGTGTACTGTTAGCACGTGGACGTAGGCACACGTCTCAGACGACTGCACAACCCAGGGCACCACAATGGCTGTTTAGATGCCACAGACAGTGTCAAACACTGTACCTGCACGTTTATGGCTGCCCAAAGAGTCCCCATATCCCAATAATAAGAGAAACTTGCTGCTAGGGCCAGAGGGGAGGACAAACACAGATGATTTACTGGGGTTTATTTGGGGTTTTTTTTCCTTTTATTTTGGCATTAATTCCTCAATATAAGTCAAATCTTTTTTTCCTTCACTAGCTTCCGAGGGACCACAGCATCCGAGGGAGAGCCAGGCCTCTGCCACAAGCAATGGGTACCTGCAGAAAGGAGCGGGTAAAGATGCTATCGCAGGCAGCCCCTCTGCCTGGGAGATGAGGAGAGCAGAGGTGTGTGCACTGAGTCTGCAATAGCCCTTCTCCTTCCCTCTCGCTCTATCTGAAGTCTGTTGTATATTTGTTCCTTCACGGCTCCTCGTCCTTAGATTAGATTTCTCCTTTCTCATTACCAACCTTAATAGACCCTTCAGACCTCATTCCAGCCCCAGATATTATCTGACCCGTATAATTAATTAATTATAGCCCAAATATTATAGATTATTAAAAATAGCATAACTAATAGTGTAATATCTCAAGCTGTCGACTTTAATAGTCAACATTGTCTTGGTCTCTCTTATCAGGCTGGGACACCCGGTGAGAATATTGATTTCTGGTAATTTTAACCATCATCTGCCATCCTGATGGGTAATTGTCAGATTTTCACCAGAGTCAGAGCTCATTTGAAATCGTTAAACCGTCGGCAAGGCTCACAGTTGATCTTAATGTTTCCTTTTTCTCCCCCTTCAATATGTTTCAGCAACAGAGAAGAAAATAAATAGAAAGAGAAAGAGAGAGCAAGCGAGAGCTGCTGCCGTGCCGGCCATCTGATTTCTCTGTTATTTTGTTTTTTCCTGTACATGTACAGCCCCGGCCATGCAAAGGGGCTGTGTGTGCCCCCTCCATCACCGCTTCCCCTTTCAACCTTGTGTTAGAAATAATAATAATAATAACAACAATAATAACAACAACGAGCTGCTTGTCCCTGAAGCTCGTGTGTCCCCCCGGTGCCCTGCAAACAGGACGGTCCTGCCGTCGGTGCAGCACCCCGGCTCGGGAAATGGGGGGCAGAAGAGGGGATGCTCTTCCCCCCCACCCAGACCAGACCCCTCCCACCCCAAGGCTGCTTCCCACGCGTGTCTCGGCTGTGCCGGGGGCTAGGGCAGCTGGTAAGGAGAGCTGGGGTTGCTACCTGGGATATAGGGTGGGGGCCTCCCCGCTCCACCCTCCCTTCCCCAGCATCCCGGCGGACGGCTCGAGGATGCTCCCGGTGAGGCACCTCCAGCCTACCGCCCGCAAAACGGATCCGTTTTCTCCAGGTGTGTGGGGAAAAAAACCCCGCAGAGGCAATCCCAGCCGCGATAAATGACAACAAGGCCCTTTATTACTATTTTATATAAACTCCCGGGTGCTGGAGATAGGCACCCAAATTAGGAGGCGGGGGGGGGGGGGGGGGGGGGGCTGTTTAAACGGGGATCCACCGAGCTGAGGCTTGAAGGGCAATGAGGGGCTGTGGGTGCTGCTGCCCCTTCTCTCTGCGCCCCCCACCCCCCGCCCCAGGTGACACTCAGGGACACCTCTCCCTCCGTGCCGCCCCCCCACCACCCAGCAGCACCCATCCCCGGGGCTACCCCCGGGCTGCCGGAGAGCTGGGAAGGAGCCGGCGAAAGGGAAGGGAACTGTTTAATAGATCCTCCGAGGATTCCCCTAGAGCATTATTTAAACTTCTAATTATGATTCATGTGTGTGATAATATTAATTTAATAATCAAGGAGCTGTGCAGGAAGCATTAACCTCAATTAAGCTCATTACTACCCTAACCTGGAATCCCCAGGGCTTTTAAATCTTCTGCGATGAGGACCTGACACTGCATTGACAGAGGGCGAGATCTGCTTCAGAATCTTTTTTTTCCCTAAATCATTTAACTCCGTGGGTAGAGTTAATTCCCTGATTTTGGCTCGGGGTTGGGGGGGTCCCCATCTCCTCAGGGAGAACCGGACATCCCCAGCTCTGCCCTGCGCGGAGAAACACTCGCGGGGCACAAAATCAGGATGAGACCGAAAACCATGTGCGAGGCAGAGGCTGGCTCCGCTGCTCAGGGGGGAAATAATAATAATAATAATAATAATAATAATAATAATAATAATAATAATAATAATAATAATAATAATAATAATAATAATAATAATAATAATAATAATAATAATAATAATAATAATAATAATAATCCGAGAGGAACCCACTCAGAGCAGGACAAGAAGAATTTTTGGAACCCAACTGTGTTGTGTTTGGAAACAAAATGTGAAAGGCGGAAAGCCCGAGAGACTCCCCGGACCTCACAGCCGGGCAGATGCGGCCGCGGAAGCCCCGCGTCGGCGGGACCTGCTGCGGGAAGCGCGGAGGGAAGCGGAGGCTCCGCTCTTGGTGCAGCCACCGGAGTGACCTTCTCGACTCAACCAAGGCTGCTAAATTGTTTTATCGTGGCGATAAATGCCCTTAATTACCCGGAGCTCCACACCCTCCCCAGGGATGGAGAGGGGGATGAATGGTGAACAGACAAAAAAAGAAAAAAAGAAAAAGAAAAAAAGATTGTTCGTTGATCCGGAGTTGCTAAAATCTAATTTGAAATTCGGTATTCACTAATGAAGTTCGAGGCGTCAAAACGCGAGGTTGTTTCGCGCGTTTCGCTATTTATTTTGGAGAAAGAAACGCTTCCATGGGAGCTTTCCCCAGCGGGATAAAGGATCCGGGGCCAAAATGTGGGGACCTGGCTCTGCATGAGGTTGATACCGCCCTTCTGAGGGTCCCCTGCCAGCCCCTCACCCTCCAGCATCCCTTCCAGCTGGTCCCCAAAGGCAGCTTGCTCGCCCCGGAGAAGCTGCTGCTCGCCCCTCATGCAAGGGACACGAGAAGGACTGTCACCCCGGAGAGCAAGAGGGGACCGGTCACCTGGCCCGATCACCAGAGAGATATTACATGTCACAACTCATCTAGGGCCCCATAATCAGCGGTAACTTTCTGGTGAGGAGATAACCAGAGATGGCAGATGGATGGAGATTGCACAAATGAGGCTCTAATTGACAATCAATTGTGATTAGGAGCAATAGAACATCTTTATAACACTCGCTTTAAACCACCAACAAACAAAAGCGCCGGGTGGGCTTAGGGGTCCCGTTGGGATGGGGCCCGGCTGTGCTCCCCAGCATCCTTGTCCCCCCGTCTCCGGGGGGGGGAGGGGTTGTGTCTGTCGGTGCTCGGTGACGCCTCTGTTTGGGGGGGTTCCCTGGGGATGGGGGTCCTTCTCCTTCCAGTACCCAGCACAAATCCAGAAATTTGGGCTAATTTACCCGTTCTGGGCTCTGCGCACTCGGGGACTGTCCCTGCCCCAGCCACCCGACACAGAGATTACTTACAGTTAGGGGTTTTTTTGTTTTGTTTTTTCTAAGATGTACTGACCCAGGGAATAAAGATATCCCTACCACCCCCGCTAAAAACCTAATTCCCTTCGAAAAAGGGACAAACGCACGCTACTACTCCAGCAAATCTGAGAAAGCCAAGTCATCGGCATCTCTCTAAACCCCCAGCTACTTTTCATAAATAATGTTGCAGAACTGCGGGCAGAAGTAACGGGAGGAAAAATTAAAGGAAAGCGGAGATCAGAAGCACGGCGGGAGGAGGAGGAGGGACAGAGGAGCTGCTAACAAACAAACTCAGATGGGTGTGTGTTAGTGCAAGTGTGTGTACACGCCGATTAAAACTTGGCTCTGGCTGTGTGCTGGTGGCAGCCCCGTGGGTAAGGTCAGGAAAAGGGGGAGAGGTAATTACCGGCCCATGATCAGAGATTATACATACCATTTCAACCCAGGAGGTGATTTATAATTTAAAGATAAAGCATAATAAAGTCATAAAAGGGAAAGGACACTGTTGTGGTGTCTGATTAAAATCGAGGGGCTGGTGTATAATACATGAGCGGGGGCTGTGGTGGGCTCCTGCTCAGCGGGACTCCCCTGGGCCCAGCCCGCTGATGGACTCATCATGTCCAAGCCCCACCAAAATTACAAGCTGATTGTTTTACCCATTATTTCTCCCAACTTTTAATTTCTGCTTTCTAAAGGATCATTGCCCGCGGTAATTGCAAAGGACCCGTCCTTGTATGTGTCACCAGCCTCAAAGACAAAAAAAAATCTAATTTTCCTTTTATGCTTTCTCTGTTTTCCTAACACCCCCTTCCCCCACCCCCACCCCCCCCTTTTTTTTTTTTTTTTTCTTCCCTGGCAGTTAATTCAAACTGAGTGGCGACTGGAGCGTCCAAAACAAGAATGAAATTGATATGATCAGAACACACACGGCTATACACGAAAGGGAAGGTAATTAGGTAGAGGAAGAAATTCGGAATTCATAATTCGCAGATAACCTTTATTCCCATCTCTTAATTTTTCATAATTAAACCCACTTTTAATAAAGGTTTCTGTTGTTTGTTTGTTCCTGTAAGTGGAAGTTAGGTCTTTACTCCTGCATGGAAGGGAACAGACCTTTTCTCCCAGTTACTCAGAATTTATTGATCGTTGTGTTTTGTGCCGTTTAAAGATATTAATTTTCTCCCAGCACTTGCTTGGCACTTACATTTCATATTTAATTTTAATTAATTAGCTAAAGGAGGGAAAGAAACGTGTGAGAGGGTGTGTGTCCGTGGACACAAGCCCTGCTCCAACCACTAAACCTCCGTCCATAATTTTCTCCTTTTGTTCTAATTTAATAAAACTAGCAGGGAAGGGAAACAGGTGCTGGGGGCTGATACCTCCGAGCCCCCACACACACACACAAAATCCCAAACTCTACTCTTAGGGATGGAAGACCTCAAGTTCTCATTTCGTGCGGATAATATCTTCTTTATATTGATCCCGCAATTATTTAAAAGAAAGCGTCATCTCCTCCCACTTCTCCAAATAAGGCTATTTAGATGCTTTCCAGCTGAGTGGAGGTGTGCTGGAACAGAGCTGACAGCCGAGTATATCACAGCCAACACCATCCTTCATTCGCTCCCGACCCCCCTCCCCCCGGCACACTTCCACCCTCTCTCTCCTCCAGTGATGAAGATTACAGACTATTATGGGCAAGGGATTAATTTGTAGCCAATTACAATCCAGTGCTAAATATGAATGCATAAATAAGCTCCAGCCTTGCCTCTGTCTGTGTATGTGTGCGAGGGCGGGGGGGAGCAGGAGCGGCTGGTGAGGATGATGAGAAGGAGGAAGGAGCAGCTGAGTGGAGGCTCCGGGCTGAGCATCCCCCCGTGAGCCCCTGCCCTCCCCCGCGGGCTCCCGGCCGCTGGACCCAGCGCAGCCCGGGGGAGCTGAAGGCAGCGGCGGGTCCCTGAGCCGGAGCGGGGCCGGGGAGGAGTTTCCAGCTCAACTTCGCCGGAGGAAGCGGGGGGAGAGCAAAGGGGGGGGGAGTGGAGGGGAATTCAACCGAGGGGGGCTCTGCAAAGAGCCATGAATGTGAGCAGAGACAAGGTCGGTGACATCTCCATCCCGACAGCGGCAGCCGCGGCGGTGACGGTCCCCGCAGCCGCGGCTAGCATCGGCGGGGAGACCTGCGGCATGGAGAGCCCTGGGGAGCTGCCGCTCTACTCCTGCCCTGGAAATAGGGACAGGCAAGGGGACAACCAGAGCAATACCCCCGGACAAGAGGGGGCCGTGGCCGCTCTGCCCATGGTGCACAGAACCACCTCCTTCTCCGTCCTGGACATCCTGGACCCCAACAAATTCAACAGCAAGAGGAGGCAGCGACCCGGCTTGTACAGACCTGGGGGGACCGAGCTCACGCTAGGGGCCGAGGATAAGCCCGAGGACTCAGGGACCGAGCTGGCCCCGCAAAAGGCTCTGCCCGAAGATTTCGAGGCGTGCAAGAAATCCGCAGACCTGATCAGTAAGTAGGTCTGGGGGCTCGGAGCTGCCCCTCGCATGCTTGGAAAGACCGTCCTTCCCCGCAGGCAGCCTGCGGAGCTGGCTCTCGGGGTCGGGCAAACGCTCCCTGCTTGATGGAGAGGGGTGGAAAACTGTGCCAGGCTGGGGGATGACAGGGCAGAGGGGCGGGAGCATCACCCCGGGACCGGCGGCGTGTCCCCGGGGCTAGGCACCGGCCGGGCTCCACTCCCTGTGCTCACCCCCGGGCATCCCGGCGGGGAACAGCTCGGGCTGTTTGGCAGGATCAGTCCCGGGGGTGCCGGGCCGGCTGAGGCAGGGAGGGACCCCGCCATCCTCTTCCTCCTCCTCACGGGAAGGGGCAGCCCTGGGTGCAGCTCCGGCTCTGGCAAACCTGCAGCCTGCGAGGGGAGGCTCCAGAGGATGCGAACCCCCCTCTCCGTGCCCCCCCCTCCTTCGCCTGGGGCTCTCCAGGCATTTATGACTTTTATGGATCTTCTCCTCAGCCTCCAGACCTGCTCTCCCCGTGTGTGTGTCCCCCCCCTATCCTGCCGCCCGTTGCTCTGGGCGACAGATTCCATTTTCTCTCTCCCCTTGGCTTTTTTTAGGACAAATCAGACTAATTGTGACAAAATGCTGGTTATCTCTGGAAAAACAATTAAATTCCTTCGATTACATTTAAGGTAAAATGTGCTTAGCAGCGTAAAGAGGCTGGATAATGGGGGAAATCGCCCCAGAGTGGCATGTAGGACTGCCTGGATCGATATCCTATTATCGAATTGTGCATATCTCTTTCAAGCACCTTGCAAACTCTTCCCTAACATCTAAATTATAGGGTCAAAATTCGGATAATTACTCGATTAAAACCTATTACACTTATTAGGGCTCGCTATTGATCGGGAATTGCATTCGACCCAAGCTCTAGATTGCTTTTTTTTTCTGCGTCCAAATATCCCAACTTTCTCACCTCTAAACACCGTGACTCTGGGGATAGTGGAGGGTTTCCGGAAGAAAAAAAAAAAAAAAAAAGATAGTTGTGAAAAATGTCTATAGTTATTCTGTGTCCTGAGAGGGGAGAGAGAAGGGGTAGCAAGTGGCGAGAGATAAACTTATTGGGTAGGGAAAATAATTTCTCTTTATCTGGAGCGGGAGAGGAGGACTCGGAGCTTTCTCATCCCGGTATAAAGTGACTCTTGCGATTCAAATTAAGCAGCGAAATAGGTCTGGAATTTGCTCCAGATCGAGCCTTTTACAACAGACGCATTTTCAATCTCTAAAGCAAAAGCAGGAACGGGGCATTAATAGAATTCAAAAGAGATCTTTAAAAGCAATGCGGAGCTCGGGTAATTATTCGTCTAAACTCATCTGACTTTTGTCATACTAAATAGATCTGGGCGATTAGAAAGACTGACGAGGTCAGCCTATCGCTAATCTCGTGCTTTTATCTCCAGACAAGGAGAGAAATGCAATTCTATCACTTCTCTAAATATAAATCTCTTCGGAGGCATCGCGGAGCGGGGAGCTGCGCCTGATGACAAGTTTCCCGGACACTTCGCACGTTTATCCCTTCGGTCCTACCGCCTTCGTGTTATGGCAACAGCCACGACTAGCTCTGGGACTGCTCGAAAATGACGAGATTTAATTCTTCTCTTTCCCCATTGTAATCTATACTAGCTCAAAAAGTGGTTTATTTTAGGAGAAGTGTTCCGAAAAGGAGCTCTGGCCGGAAAATTACCAACGCCCGGGAAATGCAAAGGCAAAAGGAGAGTAAAACAGCGCTTGTCACACCCCTCTCATTTAGTGTTAAAAATCACGGTTAAGACTCCATACTAAATTAACATTTAACATCTTCCAGAAACAAAATCGCAAGTCCAGCGTCAATCTCCTTTGCCAATAGTATTCGCGCTGCATTTTTCTGTTTAAAGACAAATTCAGTTGAGCCCCGGCTGGGATTTCCGAGAGTTTACTGGAAAAAAAATAAACTCTGATATTTCCGCTCCACATTACCTGCTCGGTTCGTGTGGGAGCGATGGGGCTGGCGCTAGGCTCTCTCTCCAGCTCGGCCCCACAGACGGACCTACAGGCACTTTTTTTTACGAATTCTTGTTGCAAAAATTCCGTAGTTCCGTTAGTAATGGGTTCTACAGGTTGTAGCTGCTCGTCCGCAGGCACCGCGTCGGGTTGGGGCAAAGCTCGCCGGGTTCGGGTATGTGTGCAGCTGCGATCCGAGCAGAGAGCCGGAGAGGAAGCCCGAGGTATTCAGGGGTATTTTCCCGGTGGAGAGGATGACAATAAACTTCTCTACTCGTTTTTCTCCTAGTGAGCCAGTCATGTCCGACGTTATCCGAAATCACCGCGCTGAACAAAACCACACTTAAAAAAACCCCCAAACAAACCAAAACAACAAAAAAAAACAACAACAAACAAACAAAAAAATCCACCCCACACCTTTAATCTTCTATATGGTCTTTAATCTTATATCTTATCTTTAATCTTATATTTTATAATCTTATATATTGGCTTTAGGGTGTTCGGCGTTAGGATATGGACCGAGTTTGAGGTGTGATAGTGTGTTCAGTTTTTTGAGGATTAAAACCAACTCAAGTACGCAGGGGGTAAGAGGAGCGATTCGCTTTAATTTGCCTGTCTCGGCAAACTCAAAGGAGCCTTTGATGGGGAAGTCCCGTAGCTGCACTCCCACTGAAGGTACGAGTGGAGAGAGGTTTAGGGGGGTCTGTAAACGGGACGGTGTTTCTAGGTCTCTGCCTCCCACCGCAGAGGATTTACCCCCCGGACACCCCGGAGGAGTCCGATTCCCCGGACCGGCTCAGGAGGAGCCGGCTCTCTGGAAAATGGGATTTGCTTTCAGGCTTCCTAACGACAGAACCGTCAGAAGAAGTCCAATAGTCTTAAATATCGGATAATTACCCTGTTCTCTGATGGAGACCCGTTAATTGGAGCGTAATATAAACCCAAATAAATTAAATGGTCGTTAACTAGTTTGTACATTACACAAAATGAGTTTAATTAAGTTTGTATCTGCTCTGCTAATCAATACAAGTATTTACTCCACTTTAATACTTCCATCTCAGGAAGTGACAAGAGGTCAAACCAAGCGAAGAAAGGGTTAAAAATGTCAGAGCAAAAGCCAGCAGATCTCCCATCGATGCCGAGATTTCCGTCACTAAAATTGTTAGAAGCGATGTGACACCTTTGCTGCCCGTTTCCAAACCGCATCCGGCTCGGCCCGGGAGGAGAGGGCGGGGGCTTTTCCCCCAGCCCTGAGGACCCCCCCAATTCGCCTTCCCCGGCCGCTGTTCTGTGGGAAGGGGGATGCAGCCCCTGCCCTGGCCACGTCTGGGTGCCGGCTCTTGCCGAAGGTGGGTAGCACAGGCAAAGCCCCCGGCCCAGGCAGCCCTTTCCCAGCCTCAGGGTTCCGGCTTCCCGGGGCGATAGCTAAGGTGGCTCCGAGCCCCATCCTGGCCGCTCCTGAGTAGCCCCTCGCCTTGCCCTTGATCCTCGGCGGAACGGCTGCCGTGCACTCCAGGGAAACGGGCTCACTGCGTCCCCACCGCGGGCAGAGGGACCCCAAGGGGGCAGGGCAGGGCGACCCCGCTCCCCGAGCGTCCCGTCCCGACAGCGGTGGGGATACCGAGGGGTGAACCCGCCCCACGGCGGGACAGAGCCCCGCGGGGCTGGGTTCTCTTGGCGGACGGGGTCCAGGAGCGGGAGGGCTGGGTGTGCCGGCGGTGAGCACTAACCGCGGCTGTCGGTTCTTCGCAGAGGACGGCGAGCTCTACAAGGCCGAGGAGTGTGACCTCGACTACAGCAGCAGGCCGAGCCGCAGCCCAGACAGCGAGTTGCCGGACGATGAGGAGCTGTGCAGCGAGGAGAGCAGCAGCACCGGCAGCGGCACCGGCTCGGCGGGCCCCGGCGAGACCGACCCGGGACACCTCCACGGCGAGGCAGGCGAGGCAGGCGGTGGCCCACCCCCCCTTCCACCACCCCCACCGCCCCCGCCCCAGCCCCAGCAGCCGTCGGCGGGTCCCGGCGCGGGGCAGCAGAGCCAACCAGCCAAGCCCAAGAGGAAGCGGACGGGCTCGGACTCCAAGTCGGGGAAGCCCCGTCGGGCGCGGACAGCCTTCACCTACGAGCAGCTGGTGGCCCTAGAGAACAAATTCAAGTCCACGCGGTACCTGTCGGTCTGCGAGCGCCTCAACCTGGCGCTGTCCCTCAGCCTCACCGAGACGCAGGTGAAGATCTGGTTTCAGAACCGACGTACCAAGTGGAAGAAGCAGAACCCGGGGGCCGACACCAGCGCACCCACCGCCGGCGGAACCGGAGCTGGCGGAGGAGGAGGCGGCGGGGGCCTGGCGGGTGGGCTCAGTCCCCTCAGCCACTCGCCACCCATGGGCAACCCGCTCTCCATGCACGGGCCCGGCAGCTACGCCGGGCACCCGGCCGGGGGGCTGGTCTGCGCCGCCCAGCTGCCCTTCCTGCCCAGCCCCGCCGTCCTCTCGCCCTTCGTCCTGGGCTCGCAGACTTACGGCGCTCCGGCTTTCTACACCCCGCACCTATAAACCCGACGCTCCTTCCTCCTCCTCCTCACCCCCGGCCCCTTCCCGCCGCCCCTCAGGGGCTGCCCGGCTGGGCGCTCGGGCGAGCTGTCGCCATGTGGCTTCCCCACCCGAAACCGCCCGGCACCGACTCCGGGAGGGGAAGGGGTAACCTGGTACCCCTCGACCCCCTGGGGGGCTCCAAAGTTTCTACGACCCTTTTTGTACGCGATGTGTCCGGACTCAGATTCTGAGGGTAGGGGGGTGGAGGAGAAGGAGGAAAACCTCCCTCCCCCGTGTACATACGTGTAGATGTAAATCGTCGTTACCTGTATTTTTATTTTTACCGTCCCTAGTTGCTGTGTGGGATTATTATTATTATTATTATTATTATTATTATTATTATTATTTATTATTATTATTATTATTATTATTATTATTATTATTATTATTATTATTATTATTATCGGTTTTATTCTGGTCTGGCCACTCGTAAAAAGACTTTAAAAAAAATATATATATAATGTACCCATTTGACTCTCAGGGTAAAACAGAGAACTATCGGTCCCGTCCCTCGACATTGCTGAGGCAACGACGCGCCGCTCCCTCCCGTGACATCACGGTGATGACGATTATTTTTTACACATGTCGCTCTTCAACGAAACCCGGACCCATGTCCCCCCGCTGCGGACACGCGGGGAAGAGGCGGCTGCTGGGGAGCGGGATTAGTTTTTTTTGTCTGTCTTTTTTTTTTTTTTTACGTTAATCATTTATGTATATTTCTGGTTGTTACAAAAAAAAAAAAAAAAGGTTTAACTTTATAATTAATGTATAAGGTACGGGAGTAATGAACAAGAGATGATATAGAAAGCACTTTGTTTGCTAAACACTTTAAATCAATCAATAAACTTTAAGGAAAAGGCGGATTTCCGTGGTGGTGAGTCCCAAGTTTTCGGCTGAATTTCTGTAAAATAAGTTTCCTCTGGAAAACGCCCTGCTCAGGAAGCGTTCGGAGGGATGCCTTGCATCGTCCCTTTTTTCGTTTCGTTTATTCAGAGAGCATATTTCCTATACGCAAATAAACTTTATTCTTCTTTTGCGAGAGGGTATTTCCCTTCTTAGTTCCCTTGTTTGCATTTCCTTAATTGGCTTGGCCGATTGCTGTTGTGCAATACTAAGAACAAAATACCTCTTTTTTTTTTTTTTCTCATAGAGAATCTGAGATCTCTCTTGTGTTTCCGCAAACGAGGAATCTTATTTGTTTAATTTATTTATTTAAATTTAATAAATCGGCTCTTTCAATCAGATTCAGCCACTTTAAAAAATAAAATAATCTTTCCCTCATCTTTCCGCTGATTACCTTAAAGCTATAGCATCAAAGGCGGGTTTTTATAATCTTCACTTTATTATATTTTTTTCTTCATTTCAAAGAAAACGTCTATAACCGCTGTGACCATCCCGAGCTCGGTCCAGCTTCCAGCCTGAAGCCAAAGGGATGGTTTCAACCCTTTTCCACGCTCCCTGCGTGATCCCAAAGTTCACGCCAGGAAGATCTCTTCCCACTAGTTTTTGGTGTTGCTTTCTTTTCTTTTTCTTTTCTTTTCTTTTCTTTTCTTTTCTTTTCTTTTCTTTTCTTTTCTTTTCTTTTCTTTTCTTTTCTTTTCTTTTCTTTTCTTTTCTTTTCTTTTCTTTTCTTTTCTTTTCTTTTCTTTTCTTTTCTTTTCTTTTCTTTTCTTTTCTTTTCTTTTCTTTTCTTTTCTTTTCTTTTCTTTTCTTTTCTTTTCTTTTCTTTTCTTTTCCTCTTCCCCAGAAATTTGACGACCGCCTTTCTAGGGACAAATTTAAGAAAACAGTGTTTTCCGGAGTGGTTTTGAGGAGCAAAGAGAGGGGCTGAGTGTTGCTCTTCCCCCGCTCCCAGCGGGACGATCTGTCAGCCTCAGCTTTTGGGACACGCCGGGGGCGAGGGACCCCACTCGGGCACTCCACAGCCGCACCCCCCTCCCGCACACCCATCGTGGAAATAAGGAACCTGTTTCAGCCGGCCCGTGGAAATAAAAAGCGGGAAGGGGCGAGAGGCCCCCGCAGGACGATGGTCTCCCGTGCCCGGGGGAGGTTCCAGGGAGGGGCGGGCACCCCAGCTCCACTCCGGGCCTTCGTGCCCCCAGGTTCAGAAGCAGGAAGGGCCAGAAATCTCGGACCAGACTTATTTGCATTTGGGAAAACAAGAATTTTTACAATAAAAGATGTTCTGAAGGAAATTTTCACAGAAAACCTTAGGAGTAGCGCTCGGAGTACAGCTCTGCACAGATTTTACTGGTGGAGGAAAACCAGCTAAACTGGGAAACTGACTCTCCCAGGCTGTAAAACTAACCTGTTGCTGACCAGGTTTGAGCTAATGCTACCAGCAATCAAATTGTTAGCTCAGATGGGACATGACCCAGCTTAATTAAGAGATAATTCAAACCCTGTCTACACACTGGGAGCTCTGAACAATTCCCCAAGGTGGAAAATAATTTAGCTCCAACAGAAAGCTGCTCAGAGCCTCGGAGCAGGTGATTTTCCTACTCCAAGTCAGTTTGCATCCTGCCAGTGAAAGAAACCTGTTGGTGTGGGTGTTATTACCCACAGCTGTTGGATGATGGAGGCAGTTAGCCTGAGATTCCCAGTCATTAAACTGAATTTAACAAGGCTTCTCACATTTTATAGCAGTGCTGCAAACAGAGCCACAGGTATCTTTCTCAGCATGGTTTAGGAAGTTATTGACAATCCTTGTTCAAATGCTTCATCTAAAGGTCTGATATAGAAGTCAAGAGCAAAACTGCAGAGCCTCAGCTTTAGTGCTCATCTTCCCCAGCGTGCAGACCACAGAGCCATGTAGAGCACAACCGACACTCAGGTCTCAAGTTGGAGGATGTTGTCTGGGTGCAGAGGCCATTTGGACTGTCAGCACCAAAGAGCAGCCAAGGCTGCTCCCTGGACCATGGTTCTGCGGCTGGTTGATGGCATTGGGTTAGACTGTAAGGTTACAGATCTATCATAAAACAATTGGGTTGGAAAAGACCATTATGATCATCTAGTCCAACCATAAACCTAGCATTGCTAAGGATGAGCTTGATGGTATCAGCACAGGGCAGCTATTGAGAAATACCCCTGGGCTGAATGCTCAGTGTGCCAAAGCTGAGTGCTCTCACCTGCCTGAACATCCTAACTCCACCATCCATATTCCAGCCTGATAATACTCTGGCTCTCTGTCCTGGTTTTCAGCTGAGACAGAGCTGCGTTTATTTTCAGCAGCTAAAATAGCGTTGTATTTTGGTTTCAGCTGGGATTTGTTATGAGAGAAACATAGATAACATGCCAATGTTTCCATTTTGCTGCTGAAGTTGAAGGACTTTGTGTTTTGTTAGTCTACAAGTACAAGATCTAAGGGGTGAGGGATATTTAAATTAATAAGGTAAATTAGCATTTGGATATGCCAATGGGATATTCTGTAACATATCCTGTCATGGTCAGTATATTAATGAGGGGCTCTCACTCTCTTGCTCTCTCTGACTTTTGCTCGGGCTCTCGCTCTTCCAGGATTGTGGTTCTGGTTTCAGGATTGTTGCTCCTCTGGGATCATTACCCAGGAATGGGCCGGGCTTGGTCAGCAGGTCATGAGCAATTGCACTGGGTATCACACATTTGCATATTTTATTACTATTACTACTATTATTATTATTTTAATATCATTATTATTTGAAGTTTTATTTTATTTCAATTATTATTTGAAGTTTTATTTTATTTCAATTATTAAATGGGTCTCATCTCAACCTACGAGTCTCCTTACCCTTGCCCCCCAGTTCTCTCCCCTGTTCCCTGGGATGGGGGGGCGGGGGGGTAAGTGAATGGCTGTATTTGGCTACCAGCCAAGTGCTAGCCAAGTGAAACCACCACACTCTCTAAGAGAATGAAACATGGCTTGATTCAGCAATTTGAGGCTATCATACCAAGGAGATCCCACCAGACAGTCATAAAAAACTCCCCAAAGCTCCCACATTGACCCCCAGTGAGGCCCAAAAGCTGATTTCCACACATCCTACCGGATGTACCTCCTGCCCTGCACACAACAGGCTGTGCTCCTGCACAGAGCTTTTTGGAGGGATGCAGCTTGTTCTCAGTGGGTTATCACTGGTACAGCAAAAGTGGAATCTACCAGCTGAAGGAAAGATCATGATGACACAAACAGGTGGTGTTTGCTGTGGTTCATTCTATGAGTTTTTTTGTTTTGTTTTGTTTTTGTTAAATTAGTATTAATTTATAAAATTTAGTGTTAGGGGATTCAGGATGCAGAACACCTTGAAGAGGACATTCAGCAAAGTGTTTGCCAGAGGACAAATTCTCATCTCAGATGGATCGAGCAGCACATTTGGAGTCTGATTCAGTATTTTCAAGTGACGCCTTTGGCACGTACCAAAGAAGATCGGGGGCATCAGCATATTTTTGAACTAATTCCCATGAAGTCAATGTTAAACCCAAGGGTGCAAGCCTGTATTAGTGAGAAATGATTAAAACACTAATTGCCTCTTATCGTTGTTCACTGTATTTATGGCTGAATTAGACAAAAAGAGAAGGAAATTGCATCGATTTTACTTTGCTCTGAATATTTCAGCTTATAATGTTTCGGTTGTTGACATTCACTAAATAAATGGCAGTAAAATGCCTGGCAATCAAAAGAACAGAAAAAGCACATAAATATGACAAATACATTTAAAATGATTGGGAGAAAACTGAAAATATTTTGTGCCATTGCATACAGTCAATTAAGTTCTACCAAATCATTGGAAAATAGTATTCTATATTATACTCCCCCCCAAATTTGTTGGTGTTATTTCCAGGGCATGTGGGTTTAGTGTGTTGCAGTTACAGATGAGTTCATAGGGGTTTTCATGTATATTGTAGACCTTCTGTTTCAGACTAAACTCACAGTCGTGTTACATGTTTCTATTCTTATACTTCATAAGCAAAATGTTAAAAATAAAGTTTTGTCTTCTGTGAACTTAAACCCATTTCCCAAAAATACACTTGGATGTCTCCTTGTAGTTTGCTATATTGGCAAATACCCGTTAATTCCTGTATTACATCTATTAAAAATTGTTCTGCTCAAACATAGATCACAGAATTGCCTTGATTGGAAAAGCCCTTTAAGGTCACCAAGTCCAATCATCAATCTCACACTGACAAGTCCCTGACTAACCCATGTCCCTCAGCACTGTGTCTACACGACTTTTCAATCCCTCCAGGGATGGGGACTCCACCACTGCCCTGGACAACCCCTTCCAAAGTCTGAGAACCCTTTCGGGAAAGAAATTCTTCCTCACATCCAATCTCAACTTCCCCTGGTGCAACTTGAGGCCCTTTCCTCTTGTCCTGTCTCTTGTTCCTTGGTTGAACAGACTGACCTCCAGCTCTCTACGCCCTCCTTTCAGGTAGTTGTAGAGAGATGCAATAAATACTCAGTGGAACATTATTTTAGACAATGTCTGAGCAGTTCTGGTCTTCCAGGTTGGGACTCAAAGAGTAAGAAAGCAACTGTGGATGCTGCAGAGACTTTTTTAAAAGCAAATAAAACTAAGATTTTTTTTTTTTTATGATATTGAAAGATTTGCCAGACCATGGGGATGTAAAACAAGGCACAGATCAGAGTGGACACTGAAGATGAAAAGGACAGGCCAGTAAATAGATGGGATCCTAATCAATTTGTCTCACAAAGTGGGTTTACATAAACAGTTTACATAAACCACATTTGTCTCTATCTGGTGCTTTTTTTTTTTTTTTCCCTTTCTGCCCATACTGTTCTGTACCACACACTGGTGTTACACAGATGTCTCAGGTGGACAGAATGATGGTTGTGACAGTGAAAATAACCCTGACAGTAAAAGCTCTTTCTACTTTCCTGATGCTGCCTGGCCAAGATGCAAATTCATCAATAGAATAAGCTCCAAAGCAGCTCGGGAGGTTATCATAGCATTGGAAATCTAGAGCAGCTAAACCTGTGGTGCCCATTCCAGAGAAACCCTGTGGATGCTGGAAATCTACGGACACACCCAGTATCAGTGCAGAAACACCAAGGGCACAGAGAGCAACTCATGGTCAGGACCCAAAAGTCTGGACATGCAGGGTCAGGCAATATCTTTATATGATTTACCAATTTAATTTCATTATGTGACAAATCTTCAGCTAGCTAAAACTAGCGAGCTCCACCCAAAGTGCTAGACTTTATTTTGTGATCTCATCTAGGTGTTCCTGCTCTGGCAGGGGGATTGGACTGGATGATCTTTTGAGGTCCCTTCCAATCCCTGACATTCTGTGATTCTGTAAAATACACCTCTTTTTTTTTCTTGCTTTTCTGTAATGTCCCAAATTAGAAACATTTCCAATGACAATAAAGGAGGGATGACACTACAGCAAAGAACTGCAAGTCACAGAAATATTTATGTGAGATGATGACTGACACAGTAAAGATTCTCTCTCTTCGGCAAACTGCTGCTTTTTCAAGAGAAGGAAAATCAATTTATTAACCTCAGTGCAAATATCTTGATTATTGGCCATTTTCTTCCTTTCTTCCCCCTCCCCCCCCCCCAGACCTACATAACAAGAACTTGCCCTGCACACAAGCTTTATTTCCTCTGCCTTGGTCCCCAGAGACTGCACGAGGGGAAGGCAGCATTTGGATGAGCTGCTGGTGGGGCTTTGTCAGCTCCTCCTGTCGGCCCAGAGTTTGCAGCACCAGGCTGCACTCTCCCTGACCTGCTAAAGGTTTTGGGATTTGCAATTAAGAATGCTCCTGGGGACTTAAAGCACCAGCACTATGCCTTGTAGTGATGATTTTGAGAGAAATAGTGTGTTTGCTTTGAGCACGTTCTGCAGCACACCTGGTCACACTCTCCTTTACCGCTTCTGCTTCAGCTTTGGGGAAAATAAAGGCTCATGCACAAGTGGAAGCAACATCTAATTTCAGCCCCAATAAAAATGTGTGGCAGATTCTCCTCCTGCTCCTGTTAGCCTTCAACTGCAAAAAATACTATTACAAAAGTTCAGATATATCCAAAAGCAATTTCCAAGCAAGCAGAATCATATATTATATTTCCATATACCTTTTATAGGGCACAAGGATAAGAGTGGCTCTGTAATAGTATTATAAATATAGCAAATTAATGGTGGATGCAATGCCAACACCTTGTCATTATGCAAATTGGAATGTCGCCAGAAATGGTTATTCAACAATCCCCTTCAAAGTAACCAGATGCCTAATGCTGCTCATTACACCTAAACTAATTAGCACCACATTTAAACAATTTTAATAAGCTTTTTCCCTTACCCCCTTGACAGAGAGGATTCCTGATGCTAATGCAAAACCACAGGAGCACTTGACACAGGAGCGCTGGGGTTTTGCTCAGGGCACTGACAGGTAGAAAAGCATGGGGACATGTACCCAAAAAGCCAAATGACAGTATCTATGTTACAGATGTTTAAGGATAAAGAAACAGATTATAGAATCATAGAATCATTAAGGTTGGAAAAGACCTCTAAGACCAGTGAGTCCAACCATTAACCCAACACCACCATGCCCACTAAACCATGTCCTGAAGTGCCAAGTCTATGTGTTTTTTGAAGACCTCCAGGGATGGTGACTCCACCACTTCCCTGGGCAGCCTGTTCCAATGTCTGACCACTCTTTCAGTAAATAAAGTTTTCCTAATATCCAATCTAAACCTCCCCTGGTGCAACTTGAGGCCATTTCCTCTCATCCTAGTATGTCCTAGATTGCACTGGAGTAAAGTCTATCTAATTTTGCCCAGGCTCTGGTGCAGCACTTACACCACCATGCCCTCTTCCCAGTACATCAGAGCCTGCTTCCAGACTGCTCTCCTGAGCTCCTACCTTTAGGCTCTGTCCTACCCAGACCTAGCTAATAGGGAAGGCTCAACAAAGGTAGGATTTAATTTCTCTCTCCACTCAAACAGCTTTGAAGGAGAGGAAGAGGAGGGAAAGCATCAACTCAGAAACAGCAGTAATTAACAGATCTCTCCCCTTCTTTTCCTTCAGAGGCAGCATCCAACTCCTGCAGCTGGAAGGGCAGTGACTTTGTCCCACGGATCATGGTTTGTCCAGCTGCCAGGTAGACCCAGCTTTCATCCATATGCATTTTCCCAGGGATGTACTAAGTTTTGGGATCTTTAGCATCTCTCCCAGCTGAAGAGGTTACCAGTGCTGCTGGATGGGGAAAGTGCAGACTGGTCTTGATCCAGGCTGCTGCTCTGAGGCCTTAGCCTCTGCCAGGGCTTCTCACCCTCTTTCTTAATTCTATCAATCTCTGCCGAGTATGTTGTAATAGAAAGGACCAGCATCACATCCATTTAAGAGGGACACTCCTAGGGCTCTGAAGGTATCAACAGACTCTAATTTCTCTCACTAGCCTTTCATCATCTTTCTCCCACACCTTACCAGGTGTTTAAGGTCTGCACTGATACGGCACAGCTGCATCACCTTGGGTCAGACTGCCATGAAACCAGCTAAGCTGTGAGACCTGACTGGGGTCTCCAGCCTGGACCCTCCAGCTGGTTGCAGCGGAACTGTATTTATGTGGAGTGCCTTGCCCAAGCTGTGGTGTAGGTGCTGTGCTTGGCTTTGTACCACATTGACCCTCATCTTTCCTTGCTGACTTGGCTCCAGGCCTGCCTTTTATCCTGGTAGGCTTTCAGGTAACTGCTGGCTGGCTCTGTTTTTGTCATCAAACTTGGTTTTCTTGTTTGGGTGCTGTGGGATGGTGTCCCTTATCAGGAAAGCTACTGCCCCTTCCTGTCTTAACCTTCTGCTCCTGGCTCACCTCTCCCTGGCACATAGAGCCTCTGCCCTGTTTTTAATTTCTCACCTTGCTATGGACTTGACTTCACCTGGCCCTCTCAGCATTGTGGAGCTTTCCTTGGGCAGAACTCTCTGTCATTTTTCCAGATGCAAATCCAAGTGTTATTTTCACCCAGGAGCAGGATGTTGTTAATTATTTTGGTTCTATTTCAATGTAGCATGTCCCAGTACACCCCAAAACAGACATATGGAGAAATTGTAGTTACCAGAATAACACCCTTCTCTCAGGCTTTGGTGTCCAAGAGGTCCTAAGGGCTGATCTTGTAGCTGGTGACAATTGCTATGAGGGAGCTCTTTCCTGAATCCATTAAAACCACCACTAAGCTTTGTGGTACATGTCTAGGGAATGAAGGTCCAGATCCAGCCCTCCCTCGCCCCAGACTGGGGACTGTGGTCTGGAAGGATTGTGACTTTCTGTCTAGTCTCCTACAGGAAGCAGTTCTAGCTCCACTGTGGTTCAGTTTCTGTTCCCACGGGAAAACAGGTGATGGGAATCACCTCCTTACAGCTCCCTTGCATTTAAGCCACCTGTGGCTTGGGCTGTCTCCTGAGATAGGACGTGGGCTGTCACCTCTTAGGCTGAGAAGGGACCTGGGACTCCACCTCACCTGAACACATGCTCCAGCATTACAGCTATTATGTGCACTATCACTGCCTCTTTAAAAACAGTGATTTTGTTCAAGGTGTTTTGCGGGCGTTAGGCAAGGTGTGCAAATTCAAGCCAGATCAAGCCTTCTCAAGTGCTTGTACAATTCTTTCCCTGGGTCTCATTAGGCTTAAGCAAGAACTCTGGTCTAGGTGGGGAGGGCAGTGCAGCTCATGGCAGGTACAGACCCTCAGGGGCCCAGGAAATGTGAGCATTTATTGGGCTGCAGTTTTAGACCTGGGCACCAGGCCTCTCTCGGGCCAGTTTGCAGAAGGTCCTTTTCCAGGCCTGTTTGCCAATATCCAGCCTAGCCTGTAAAGCCATGAAGTGTTTCTGTGTGGCAGCATCATTTCATAAGATGTAGTTTTCAATGAGCAATTTTCATCACTTAAGTACTGCTGGAACATCCAGATGTCCTTACCTTTTCTGATGCACAACCTACAGATGCATTTACATCACCTCCACAATTAAAACCATCAAAGAGTTTGATAGCACTGGGTGAGACACAAACACAGCTGCAGGAAGAGCCAGGTATTTGCATGAGTGTGAGAGCCCACCAGATGGCTATCTCTGCTAAACTATTTTGATAGATGCTGAATTGAGTTTTTGCTGGCTGGGTTCCTGAGATTCAGTGCTGCTTCTTGCTTCTGGCTAGTAGCTCCTCCTAATTAGGAACATCCTTACCATCCATTTCCATAGCCCCTTTCAGTGGAACAGGTTTAGTTTTTGTTTTCCATAAAAGAAAGATTTATTTTTTTCAGTAATATCTGCTTTGAACTCACTGATGCCCTCCCCAACCTGCAAATCATTTTACATGGCATGATGTATTTCTTGTGCAGAACTGCTTACCCATCCTGTGTCTTTCTCCTGCTTCCAAAAACCTCTCTCCAAAAATATCACTTCTAAGAGCTTTTAAGGGTTACAGTTTTCTAATAGAAATCTTCATCCAGACTTGGCTTGCTAAAGCCAATCCTCAAGTAAGTTCAGAGAAAATAAAATAGTATCATGCAAAAGAATACAGACCCATCACCCTGCCCCAGTAACTTCAGAGGGGGTGTGCTGAAGGACTGTTTCTATTCAGAAAACTCCCTAGCAAGCTCATTTATGTCACTAACTGCTTTGTATTTGAGGGCCAGACCCTTCACTCCAACCTTAAACAGCACTACATCCAGAGATGCTATAGTCTTTTCCTTCCAGGCTTTTACTTCCCAGATACAACCATGTGCTCAGGTAAGAATAACCACAGAGAAGTCTTTGCTTTCAGTTCTTGTTTTACCACTGCAGCAGCACTAGTTAGAAAAAGATGACTTGGATGCATCAGCACAGCTCACTTCAGCTCAGAGTTACCACGTCCTTTTAGAACCACAGAGTATTTAACCTGTATTACAACTTTTCACCCTAACACCACCCCAACTGCCAGATCACTCAAGGTGTTTAGGTACCTAGAAACCATACGCAGTATCCCCAGTAAGGAGAAATACATTAAAGTAAAACCACAAAGGCATTTAAGTGAGTTATACAGACAAAAACACACAGCAGATATTATGCGAATGATACTTTTATTTTTTAAGTTTCTTTTTTTCCCCAGAAGCCCTGAGAGCATAAATAGAAAAGTTCCAGTAGAAATGTCACACAGACAGGTTAGCAATTAAGATGCTTGAAAAGCTGGTGACCTCAAATTTGTAAACTGCTGTAAGTGAAGTGCCACAAAAAGAAGTGTGATGTGTCTAAAAAGTAGATTGATTTATTTTGAACTTGAAAGGATTTCTGTTTAATGAAGGTATGCTGGATCTTTGGACATAGATGCTTTTTAAAAAACTTTCCTCCAGCAGAGCTACAGGTAAACCCAGGAAAGGAGAAAGCTCCTCAAACCCTCTGAATTATGTCCGACCAGGTCTAATGACAACACTTAAATGGCAAAATTCAAGACCTGCTGTGTGTGTGTATATGCTGAGTTGTCCTTGTAAGAGAAATAATTTGATTAAATGAGGCAGTAATTAACATGGGAGGGGAAGTATGTGTTTCTCAAGCACTGGATGTGGGGAAGATGCATGCTGGGAAGAGGCCAGGCTAGCACAAGGCAGTGCTACAGAGGATGTGTTAAGCCCATTCTCCTATGAAGAGTCAATGGTCTCTCTTGTTTCAAGGCAGAAAGAAGATGCAAAAATTCATATCCAACTGGGCATATTCCCCACCTGACAAGGCAAGTTCTTGCAACAAAACCAGAAAAAAAGAAAAGTAGAAGAGCTTTAAAAAAAGGTCATCACTAACCTGGCCCAAAGTCCATGCAGCTGTGCCTGAGCCAGCCATCTCCAAGCCACTTCCTGGGAAAGCTTAATTCTGTGAATTCTCTTTCTACATGGAAGAGGCACTCTAGAAAAACACCTTTTTGCACGTGTGCTTTTAATAAAAGGGGAGAGCACGTAGCTCACACGATGGGATCAGATTTAACTTGTGGATTGGACACTCAGGTCCAGATAGGAAGTTTCAGCTGATAATGGTAGAACTGATGATTTCTACCATTTCCCTTTTTAATCTCAGTCTTCAGGTGTGGTTTGTTTGTTTTTTGGTTTTTTTTAAAAAAAAAACCCTAAAGGCCCAAAATGGGAACTTCCTGGGGTACAGTGCAGCTACTGTTTGCTGGAAATTTTCAAGTGCTGACATCTCATGTCTGCAGCAAAGAAGGGTTAAGTGCCACTGGACAATATAAATTCCCTGCTCTTTACAGGGAGGAGAGAAAACATGTCTTATAAATGAACACCTTAAGTCTGTGCAGGCTCAAGAATCTCTGGAATAGTGGCACAATGAGCTTTGTGGCTCTCTTGGATGTTAATCTCCAAGATCAGTTTCATTTAGACTGTTCTGGGATCCCAGCACTCCATGGTCTATGTTACATTCAAATGTGCAGGGTTTTCTTGCTGTTGGTTTTGTTTATTTCTTTTTTTTTCTTTTTTTTGCATCTTTAGCCTTAATAAGAAATAAAATCAATTGAGCACTTGATTCAACTGACCTGGTGATGAACTTGCTTTGTCCTTGTCTACGTTTTCACCTGAAGCCTTCACTGCCAAGTTAGCTAGACTGATAGAAGTGGCTTTGCTTTCCAGTGCAGTAGGTATCTCTTGAAATTCTGGCTCTCTATTATTTTATTTCTGGTAGTTTAGAAGCACCTCTTTTAAATATCTGTGTTGAAGAAGAAAATGTCTTCAACTGCAGAGCTCCTGCAAGATAAACTATCAAGTTTCAGCATTAGTTGCTTTCTAAGCAGTACTTGTGCAAGTCAAAAGGTATTGTAAACTGGCTTTTGTCTGAGGTGGTCAGAAACTATGCTGAGGAGTTTAAACGTTCTCCTTTTTTAATTCTTATAGTCTCTTGATGCATGAGGAAACACCTCCAACAGGTGAGTGACTAAGCCAGTGCTGTAGAGAATCCATTCTTATTTGTATTCAGTATTTTATTGAAGACTTCTGCATTTCACTTTGAATTTGATTTTCAAGCACTATCTGCCTTGATACTCTGGATTTCCTTCACCCACAAAGCTGTATGAAACCTTGCAAGGGCACAAATAGTCAATGTTTGGTTCACTCTGCTTAAGACATGACTCTAGCCAGCAAAGTAGGTTTGGGGGGATCTGCTTAAGCACCCAGCCAGTATCAACAAACCACACTGGATCGAGCTGCTTGATGTTAGTATGCATGTTAACTCTCTGGAGTTAGAGGAGTCTAGATGTTTGTGTTTATATTTGGATCCTTAGATGTACTCACAGGCTTGAGCCTGATGTAATTTTAACTGGTTCAAGCCAGGCAGTTCACTAGTACAGTATGTCACCTGAATGATTTTTAAACCCTCTTATTTTTCCCTTTGTACTGGAGCTTTTTGGTATCAATTAAACTGCAGCTCATTCTGCACATCTCCACAGGCTTTCACAACGTGCTTTCCCCATGTAGTCCTGAATGATACTGGGATACCACCTGGGGAAGACACTTTTGCCACTTCAGCTTCTCTACCACCACAGCTGCCAACTTTGAATTAGTTCCTGGATTCCAGTTTGCTGCAGTCAGACTGCATTCATCATCTGAAGGCATCACTTGATTTGGATTTTTTTTTTAGTGTGTACACAAGAGGTCTTTAGAGGTACTGCAGGAGCCCCTGTGCTGCTTGACATGGTACACTTTCTAGAACAGCAGGCTGAGTAAATACTCTGCATTGCCATCTCTAGTAGACATTATTGTTTTCTAAGGCATCTTTTTTCTGAAGGCATGAAAGTGGAGGCAAATTACAACACACAATGGAAAGGGAGGTATAAATTAATACCCAATTAATTAATATTATTAATTAATAAATATAATAAGTCCCTAAGGAAGGAAAAAACCCCAAACCTGAACATTTTACCCAGAGTATGTACAACTCATAAAACATGCTCTATTTCATGTACTTTTAAAATAATTATCAGCTTGTTGAATGTTCTGCATTCTGTATCAGCACATCTTTGCCAAAATTAATGTTCATTACCAAATAAGTTAAAGTTGAAAACAATTTTTAAAATTACCCCAATAAGAATGCACCTAGCACAGTTATTTTAGGGTAAACATGAATCTCTGTGATAAAGAGTGCAGTTGCACTCTTGTTAATCTTCTTTTCCCTTCATTTTATTACAATTAATTCAGTGCATAGTTAAACTGGTTGGCAAACTTCTCGTGCTTCCTTTGGTCCATTCGGTTCATTGCCTTCACCACCCGTTTCATAGCACCTCTGCAAGAGAAACAAAAAATAATAAAGACAGTTATGTTGATTCTACATGATCTCAGAGAATGTTTATGAATGTTACAGGGGGAAAAAAATAAACTATGATTAATCACTACCAGGCTTCTGAACACTGCACTGATGAGGCTGAACAAATTTGTCTTGTTAACTAAATTAGCTGCAGCAATACAAATAGTTTAATTCAGCAATGATTTTATTAACAGGAGTAAACAAATTAAAGTCTTTCAGTTTAATGGCTGTGCATTCCAGCCTCCTAGCGTTATTTCTGATAGTCACACATAGCAAGTCTGATTTTTTTTTTTTTTAAAGGCACCTGACTGCTTTTGGGGAGTGGAGGTGGAAAAATCCTAACAGGATTTAAAAAAACTAACACTCAGAAACCCTTATGAAATCCAACCTGCAAAATCTAGAATGTTTTTGTGAGGGAAGGGCTTGCTGTTCAATCCATGTAACTATAACTCATTTAGCAACTTTCCTTTCACAGGTTATGAAAACCCCATTTCACCAGCTGTGGGCAGAGTAAGGCTCTGGCTTGCACCGGCAGCATCCTTATTCCTGAGCAGTAACTATTTAATCCACAAGCCCAAAACTAGTTCAGGAAAACACCAGAGATTGTCCTGTATCTCTATGCAGAGAGACAAATTTCTGCTGCAGAGCAGCTTAGAGTTTAGCACAGTCAGGGACAGTATGTCAAATATTTTTACATAAAGTGGAATGGCATCTCTGCTACCTCATGATGGGCAAGCATTCAAGCCTTCTGCAGTGCCTGCTGTGCCTGAAGAAGTCTCTGGAGTGTTCTTTGGATTCAAAAAGGAAAGAAAGGAATGAACTTTGGAGCTTTTAAGCTTTCTTGGTGCTCCTAAATCTGATGAGGGTTTGCCCCTATGTTGATGTTCTTTATTTGCCATTGTTTCCTTCTAGTAAAGTTGGTGCCCAGTTTTCTTTTGGGAGTGACTGCTATGCTTTGGAACTGGGTGAGTGAAGACACTTGCATTTTTTTCCCTCCACAAACTTCTGAGTGAAGATCACACAGCTGAGATTTTGTGGGTAGGGAAAATGATATATGTCTAGACAGCATGAATAGGAGCAAGAGATTAAAGGCACAGAGAGGCCTATATATTCTCCAGCTGGTAAGGCAGAGGAACAGGTTCACAGTTCTAGAGGGGTAAGAAGAAAAGCAATATCACAAGTCAAGAGAATGCTGTCGTGTACATCTGTCCCCAGATAAATTTACAGTAGCTGGTGTACACAGCTGAGTGCATCTGGCCTAGGGAATTTCATTCTTCACTGGATTCTAGAGCTCCCACTGGTTACTTTAGGTGCCTCTAGCACAAAAGATCAGAAACCTGCAGGTCTGTTTAGATGTCACCCTGTCTCTAGTGATGAAGGAAGTTATCTCCTAACACACCTCTGCAAAGACATGGATGCTCTGCCAGTGTGGGAGGTGTATCAGCTAAGGGCCTGGTTTGAGGGACTATGTCCCATTCAAGAACAGAGCACTGATTGATGTCTCCTTTGATTTCTACATCAGAAATGCACTCAGCAAGTTCCATCACACAAACCCAGTGGTTTTGAGTCTACTGCTGTTAGACTTGATATTGTCATGGTCTGCCTTTCTCACTTCTGAGGATGCTGCAGGCTGGGCAGTAAAATGAAGACAAGACATCACCTGGTAGTGTGCACAGCCTTCTTCAGGATCAGGCCTTACACACTATTCCACCTCTGCTCCTGTGGTTCTCTCAGAGGCAAGCTGACTCCTGTTATAGCTAACTGCTCTAATGGCCTCATTTCAAAAGCCATTTTGAAACATATGAAAACAGAGGATACTTCTTAATAATACTTCTAAATGGTGGGATTAAAGATTTTCTCAGCAGCAAGTGTACAGAGAACCAACATTCTGAAATAACACCTTGGAAGAGGTACACTTTTAACAAAATTCTGCCAATAAAGTTACCAGAGTAAGGAAAATGTGGTTATGGTTTTGCACTTCAAATATTGCCTAATTGGTAGGAGAAAAGTGAGCCTTTAGCGGTGCAGAGTGGCCTTGACACTTTCATGTCATGTAGGTTTTACATTAGCACCGCCGGATTGTGCGATACTGTAAATGAAATGAGATCCCACTTTGATGATCTGTGTGCAATTTCACTTAACTTTATTGGCAGACTGGAGCCTGGGTTTATCACCTATACATTTCAAGTAATTTGGGGTTGTTATAAAGAGCCAAGGTTATCATCTTGTTTAGTGCTGCAAAGCATGAAACCTATTAAAACATGACAGGTTTGATTCCCTATGCCTGGCACTAACACACACTCAAAATCATTAGCACAAACCATAATAAAACAAAACCAGCTTTAAAAATTTATTTTGTTAAAGCTGATAAGAAATTCTGATCATTAGAACTGTATGTCTCTGACTTCTAACTAAGATCAGGTAATATGAGAAAACATGCTATTTCTGTAACTAATAGTAACATGGATTTGGCTTTGTTATTCTAACCATTATATCAGAAAAGGGAAAAATAAGAGTTTAAACAAATATTTTGTCTTGGATGCTGTTCAACTCATCCAGTATGTTTAGGGAATAACTCAGCATCGATGATTTAATAATAATTTTGCTTTTTTGATTTGACAACTTTGCACTTCACTTTCCTTTGACTACTTCATTTTTGACATATGAAACTCTTTAAATAGCTGTAGCTGCTTCTCTTTTAATAAACACCAGAACATACTTAGGCAAATTTATGTTGCAGCCACATCTAACCAACACTAGATATTGGAAACAGCATAACAGAGTGGACGTCTGGAGCTACTATATGTTCTAAAACCCATTCAGCTTGGTTGGCTGGTAGGCTCTCACTTCCATATGAGCTAGCGTGCCTGCTTTAAAGTTAACTCACCTGTGTCTACATAAGTCACAGATACAGCTTTGTTTGAAATGTCTAAATGACAATGCCATCCAATTTCCTCTCCAGCTAAATTAGGCCAAGAGATACTTGGTGCTGGAGTGTGTCCAGAGAAGGGCAACAGAGTTGAGGAAGGGTCTAGAGCACAAGTCTGATAAGGAGCAGCTGAGGGAACTGGGGCTGGTTAGTCTGGAGAAAAGGAGGCTCAGGGGAGACCTTCTTGCTCTCTACAACCCTGAAAGGAGGGTGTAGCGAGGTGGGGGTCAGCCTATTCAACCAAGGAACAAGCAATAGGACAACAGGAAATGGCCTCAAGTTGCACCAAGGGCAGTTGAGATTGGATGTGAGGAAGAATTTCTTTCCTGAAAGGGTTCTCAGGCACTGGAAGGGGTTGCCCAGGGCAGTGGTGGAGTCCCCATCCCTGGAGGGATTGAAGAGTCGTGTAGACACAGTGCTGAGGGACATGGGTTAGTCATAGGGGACTTGTCAGTACTGGGTTAATGGTTGGACTCGATGATCTTAGAGGTCTTTTCCAGTTGAGGCAATGCTGTAATACTGTTTGCACATGTGCTGGGAGGAAAGGGAGACGTACAGAAACAGCACCTTCGCGGGAAGAATACTGTGTCCACATGTCTCTGGTACAGGAAAGAATCTTCTCCCAACTCTTACACTGAAAAGAGACCTGCAGCAGGTTCAAGTCCTTGATATTTACAAAAGACAGCGGGGGTTAGGTGAACAAGGACCATAACACAAGGATCCAAGTATTTTCCTTAAGCAACTGAATGCATTCTCAGTAAAAGGGGAGAGGAATGCAATGGCAGTGTGTCACTGAACAATACACAGGAAGGGATCACAGTGTGCACATACGGGATCGAAGGGTACTGCATCAGGCCCAGCTAGCAATTTAGTATACCCAAGAGTGAGGTACCCACAGGAAGCCCAGGCAGCAGTCAAAAGTTTGGGAAGAGCTCTGAGCACACACCAGAGGCTTGAGGGCAACTGTCAAGTTACTGCTACAGGCCAAAAGCCAACGGTTTTAGAGAGATCCTTTTATTAATTGAAGTTTTGCTCAGGATGGCCCTTCTTTGGCTTTCAGAAGGAAAAACTTCATTTTTCACTCCCTACACTACTACAACATGTCACTCTGAACACATACTTTTCTTTTCAGATCCAGTATTATTTGCACACATCAAGTAGCATCCATCTGGTTAATAAATTATCATGCAGAGAAGCCACTACAGCAATTAAAGGAATAAAAAAAAAAAAAAAAAAAAGGATTAAAAAAGAATCCTTGCTAGGGAAATTTTGCAAGGTAGCGGAAAATCATTCTCAAAAAAATAACCTTGATCATCAGTACCTGCTACTCTTTACCCTCCAGATAGGGAAGGCATTCCAGCTCTGCAGTTAGGGTAGGAAGTTGCTTAGTAAGTGTGTGCTAATGTAGAAACAGAAAGTACCATTGAAACAAAGGGAAACAGCAATTTAACAGGATTTGGACAACATGAGCATCTTACTTATTGAAGACTTTCTTCTCAAGCCGGGAACGAGAAGTGTTAGCTTGCTGCTTCAGGTCTGTCAGATTTGGGTATTTTTTCTTCTTCCCTTTCTTTTTCTCTCCTTTTCCATTATTTTTAGAGGAACCAAGATCCAATCCTGTAGCTGCTTCAACTTCTCTCATGAATTCTGGATCTCGCCACTCTGTTTAAAAAAAAACCAAAACCCCATGCACTTTGAAACTCAAAACTCAGGTAGAATTTGCAGTCTCCTAAGGTACAGGTTCTTGTCACCAGTAAGCAAGGGCAGAGTCACTGTGCTGTAAGTTGCATACACAAAGGAAGGGGAGGATAAAGCAGTTAGCCAAAATGACAGATCTTGATGAAAAAGCCCTGCCAGTCTGGGATTAGCGTCTGTTATTAGCTGCTGTAGATAAAACTGTTCTGTAGGAAGACTGAAGTCAAGTTTTTGCAGTAGCACAGTAGCAAAATTCCAAGGAAACCAGTCCACGCAGGAGAGGTGACATAAACACAGTGATTATTATTTAGAAATTGAACAAAATGCCAACAATGTAGCTGAAGAACTTATCTCCAGAAACAAATTCTGAATAAGCTAAAAAATAAACCTAAAAAAAATGAATATGTCAACTCTTGAGCAGAGTGGAGGTGACAACATTGCAACTTTTCTGCATCAAAGAATTCTATTTGCTTCAAAAGAGGAACTGCTACCTGACACCTAAAGAGCATTCTTGAATAAGACAACAATAAGCCCAATTTTGCATCTGAAAAAGATACTACTTTTTAAGTATCCTACACTTCCTTAGTTTAACTATGTAAATCAAGTTTCTTCTCTTGAAAACAGCACAAGAGTGAATTTCATAGAATCATAGAATGGTTTGGGTTGGAAGGGACCTTAAAGATCATCTAGCTCCAACCCCCGTGCCACCAGCAGGGACACCCCCCACTAGACCAGGCTGCTCAAAGCCTCATCCAACCTGGCCTTCAACACTTCCAGGGAGGGGGCATCCACAACTTCCCTGGGTAACCTCTTCCAGTGTCTCACCACCCTCACAGTGAAGAATTTCTTTCTAATATCCAATCTAAACCTACCCTCTTTCAGCTTAAAGCCATTACCCCTTGTCCTGTCATTAACTGCCCTTGTGAAAAGTCCTTCCCCAGCTTCCCTGTAGGCCCCCTTCAGGTATTGGAAGGCTGCTATTAGATCTCCTCGGAGCCGTCTCTTCATCTCATCCAAAACTTGTTTTACAATTTTATCAAAACCTTAATGCTTCAGAATCCAATGACACACTGGAAACGGATTCTGATCATAGGTGCCACCATGGGAAAAAGCATGAACAACTCTTTGAGGAAGCAGTGGTCTTTCACCTTTAGTATAGTCTTGCACATCAGAACAAGGTAACAGCATATGCAGTAGAAAGTAAAAATGTGGCTAGAAGATAGATATCTTCAAGTGGGAATTTAGAAAAATGGTATTGCATTATAAAGATTTTGAACACACGAGTTAGAAAAAAATGCATCAAGTACCACTTTAAGAGTAACATGGTCCAAACTCAGCATGAATGTCAGAATTCTGTGTTTTAACAACCAGTAATTGCCAGTCACTTGTCATATAGCTTCCTGTATGCCAGTCAGCCTTTGTTGCCTGCAGAAACAGTAACACCAAATACCTACTACCCTTATTTAACATCTATGTAGACACAGAAAAATAAACAGTTCTAAACGACTATACTATTTCACTTATGTACCATGATGGTCACTGAGTGTGACAAATATTGGTAACAGCATTTCAGGAAGGTCAGAGGCAATGTCCTCACTTAAGAACATGGTGTTTAGGAACAGCAGAGCAATTTTCCAAGGAAAGGTTAGATTTAACCTACTATGATACATGAAAGCAAGGACTGATTAAAATCCAACACACCAAAAAGCACGAGGAAAATGAAGCTGTGCAAGAACTGAGCACAAGAAGTATAGAGGGAGAAAACAGAACACATATACTTGATAGATCATAAGACCTCACAGACAGACTTTTTTTTTTTGAAGTGAAGGAATACAGAACAGCACAATTCAGATACAGGAACGATTAATCCAAGATTAAGGAAAACTGTCTAAACAGTTTATCTCCCAGTAATAAGAAGGCGTCACAGTTTAGGAACCCAGTGAATGGAGCAATTGTTTAAACACAACGAAAAAATGCCGGCATCCAGTAGAGATGAAATGAGCATTTGAGTAAAATGAAGGAGCAATTTAAAAGCCTTTGAGAAAAATCAATAGAATGCCAGGGAAGAGCAGCCTTTTTGAGCATTGATGGGCCCCTAAAGCTCTTCATACATTGTTACTGAGTTTAGCAGCAGGGAAAAGAAAATTACACAGTTTGCAAGGATAGGCGGGAATCAATACTGTAGTTAGTAAAGAGATGCTATTTCACATCTGACTGGCCAGCGGCCTGCCTTCACCAGCCTGTCCTGATACCTGTTTGTTAACAAGTCACTAAGGGCTGAAAAACCAGATACTCTTCAGGGTTGACACAAAAAATAGGCACTTAATTTGCTCCTGTGTGCGAACTATTGGAAAAGGATGAACGCTGCAGATTAGCAGGTCAGCGTAATCCCACCTGATTCATTGTTTCAGGACCAAAGAGCCCAAAGCATCGTCTTGTGGACATCAGCTAGAGTTTGAAATTTTACACTAAGTTAAAAAATGCTCCATAACAACAATGACAGCGTTGTCAAAACAGTCATTATCACACAAACTGTATTACTTTTACATACGTGTTTGCTCCTTCAACCACACAAGGACAAAAATAAACCTACCATCCAGTAGGAAAAATACATAGGAAGGATTTAACTGTGCAACTGATCCCCAAATTTTAATGTCTGTCATTTTTCAAACTGTCATCATTAGCAAATGATGTTGTCAATTCTAAGACCAAAGCACTTACTGTACAGAGTGGGTCTCCATTTGTATATTTTCCATAGCAGCACTGCTCAGACTTGCCTCAAGTCCTTTGGTAAAAAACCAACCCCAAACCACAAGCCCCAAATAAACAACCTAAAGACCATTTTAAAAGGTTGATGAAAACATTATAAAACAAATATAAAAATACTGAGACACAGGAAAAAAAAAGCAGCAACAAAAAGCAGTGGATAAAAGTATTTCGTGACATCTGGTATACATGTGGCTTTAGAAACCTCTAAGGCTTTGTCCAATAAATTAAGTGCCATTGCTTGTTCAGTATCTCCCCAGCCAGGCGGGATGGACCTTTGTATGACATCTCAACTTAACAATGGCACTCAATAATGCAACACAGCAATGTCAACACTGGTTTGGGACTAACATACACATCCTTGTGGGCCAGAGGTGAGAAGCCTCTAACAACACCGTGCTGACACTGTAATAAAAATAAATATTATGTCTAGCCTCCAGCAATGGCAATTTCACAGAAACAAAAATCAATATTTTTCAGTGCAAGTGATTTTTATACCAGAGTATTAGTTTCTGGTTTGAAACTAGTCCCTCAAGAACACCGACTACTTTAATTTGCTAGTTTTAGTTTGCCATAATTAAATTAGGAACTTTTCTTCTTAGGACAACATCCACATCCCTGGCCTGGTTTTGCTGTGCCAGTCCAACTGTGCCCATGCTGCTGGCTGGATGCCAGTTTAGAGCACCTCACTCCACCTGGACAAGGATGGAAGCTGCCTGCAAACATAGTACTTTTCGACACATGCAGACACCAGAAGGTGTTCGGTAACCGCCGCACTGGTGCCGTGCTGGTAATTGCCAAGTGCAGTCACTCAAAGATGGCCAAATCACTATTAAAGGAAACTGTGTGGGCCAGTTGTATGTTTAAACACATTCATTTTGACACAGACCTTTCTGGATAACGGATCAACAACAATTTGATATGCTCTGAAGAGCTTTCGTGGAAGGTTCAGTAGCCTCATCAATAATATACATATAACTGTGAAACTGGTGAATTACTGAGTCAGTCAGAGCTTAAGAAAGAACTAACTCCTTAAAGAGAGTATACTACAAGATATCAAAATGATAAAGCCTATGGATAAGTGTAATTAGAATGCAGAATACTCACCTAGAATAAATAGCTTAAAACAGAGAAAACTAAGACCTGCTGGAGGAAGGCAGATTAAATAAAAGCTTTGAAAAGAAATCTGTCCCCTCCAATGATACACTATGTCTTTGCTGGATAGATCCCTCTCTCCCATCTTCCTTTGCAGTCCACTAACTTCCAGTAGCTTCCTGGTTCCAGTTCCCCTGGTGCTGTGTGGAAATCTACCTTCTGTCCATCACTAATGACATTTAGTTGTACTATTGCAAAAAAGTCTCTTGTTCCCCTTGGAAGTCTTCTTGCCTGTGTATTCACTGCTTGCTATCTTTCTCTGCCTGCATTCCTTACCTAGCAGTCCAGAGCTTTATCCTGGCTAAAAATGCCCAAATAATCTTGGGGAAGGACAAGCCCTCCCTCCAGAGCATTCCACACCTGAAAGCAGCATCCAGGAAGCATGGAAAAGGCCATTAGTTTTGTTGCCCATCCCCACTGTTTTCAAACAAAATTCAAAGTATTGCACAATAACATGTAAATAATTAAACAGCACAAGTCTGCTTGCTCCCTTCCTCAAGCCCATCACAAACACCATGTCTATTAGAACACCTAGATGAGTTATAATACCAATAAGGTAAAGCCCAAGGTGAGAGCTTCCCTAGTTTAGAGTGTTTTCTAGTGATGCTGCACAAATGCACAGCATAACAAAGCCAAGAATTCTGCTTCTAAAACACAGGTAGTAGGCAAGTAGATATAGGAAACATAGAATGTAGTAGATATGACTAGATATAGGAAAAACAAGTTCCCATATTATGAAAAAAAACCACTCTGCCAATATTCGTGGTAACACAGTGATCCTAATACTACTATCGTTATATTATGTAAATCACAACTGTTAGGGACCAGCAAGGTTAGACAACTTCTTTGCAGAAGCATGGGAACAGTCACTGTCGAGGATTTCCCAGGAAATAGCTTTAAATGTCCTTAATAAAGATGTTCCTTAAGATAAAAGCTATGATTTGTCTGTCTGAGACATGTTAGGAATGTTATGATAATTACTGGAAACAAAGAAGAAACACAATGTTAACCTTATTCTGTGTACACATGCATCCATTTACCACATAAGCAAGAATCACTGCAAATGACCTGAAAATTAAAATCAACAGGTATTTAAATGAGAGAAGGGTGTTAGGAGCAGAACATAAGCATGATCCAGTGCTGTGGATCTCAGCCTGTGCCTTCAGAGACAAAAGAATCTGCTCTCATCCTCCATATAGTCTGTTTCAGTTGTTGTCCAGCTGTACACTGAGATTGTTGTCCAACTTGTATATAGATAAAATATATACAATTATAGACTGTAAATATATATTGTAAATATTGTACACAATGTATATACATAAACATATACAGTAAAGAGATTAGACTTACATTTAAAGCTTATCTCCCACCTCTATAATATTTTTACTCTAACTCTTTTTTTTTTTTAAAAAAAAAGATGCTAGGCAGGCACAAACCTGGCTGAGCCGCTTGCTTCTCAAACCGCATCTTTTCTTCTCTGGCTCTGTCCTCTGCGTTAATGGGAATCCCAGATTCATCCCGAGGAATTATCTTTCCATGGAAAGGGCACTTGAGAAAGAAAAGCAAAAAAAAAAAAAATCTCAAAATGTCTGAATGAAAATAAAATGCTTACATGTTATTCGATAAAGCTTAAAGCCAGACACGGGAATCAAGCAACAGAACTTTACACTTGACCCCCAGCCCCCCTTAGAAAGCATCAGGATCCCATAAACATCATGTGTTTAATATATTCAGAATCTCAAAGAAATAAGCTCTTTGTGCTATGAATATCCAGTTTCAAGAGACCAGGTAGCACATCTATCAAGTCTGGAACCAGGGCACCAATGCTGCATTGTAGTTTGTTGTTTCTGTTATATCCCTATCCTGTAACAATCCCATTTAAAGTATTTTAGTGCATTCAGATCCTTCAATCTCGGGTAATACAATCTCAAAGTATTTAAGCAAAATATTTCTGCTCAACAGGGCTCATACCTTGAGGCTGTGTAGGATTTAGCTTTCATAAAGCCTAATTTGTAAATAAAATATTTGTAAATAAAATCTCTTTGCCCCTCAAACATCTGCATTTCTAAAGACAGTTAACATCAAATATGCCTCTAAATGAGGAAAACTTTTTGGCAAACAACTGTCTCTGCTTCACTGTCAGGTACTCAAATATCGCAGTAACAAATATAACATAAATACCTAAAATACCTAAAATACCTAAATGCCAAAAATATTTGCAAGTTCTTTAAATGTTTACGGTTTCCTCAGAGAAAGGATGCTTCTCATATGAAGCACGGATCAACAGCACACTTCTGCAGATACAACTTCTTTCACTGTCTTGAGCTGTATTTACAATGTGAAGTAAACTTTTAGGAACATGTTTTTACGAGCACATATCCTGCAAATTACGTTACTTGGTGCCCACCTTAATCCGATCTTGTCTTTCACACAGACTTCCATCAGGCATTGGTGCTCGACATTTATGTTTCACTGGTTCAAACTTGCCAGCAAACGTTATATATCTAGTTTTTAACATTTCAGTTAATTCTTTATTTTCCACCTCTTCCTCTACTTCATTGGGTGCCCAAAATCGATGCTCAGAAGCAAATCTGGGAAGACAACAAGTGAAAATTATTCACAGGCAAAGTTGTAAGCAAGCACATAAAGATGCCAGTATCATCCTGTGGTAAACTTACATGTAAAAGGAAGGGAAGCTTTACAAATTAATTAGAAAAACCTAGGAATCTACCATTCTTTCTCACAACTCCTGAGATGCTTTTAAAATATCACCAAAGCCTGTCTAGTATTGATTTCTTGTTTAACCTGCTAACCTATTACAAGTCTTGACATTCAGAGTCAGTTATCCCATATACAATTTCAGTGAATAACTTTGTAATTCTGTAGTTAAAGTTCTTCATAACAAAATAATTCTATGATTAAACACAGAAGATAGACCAGGGACAAAATAGTTTGATCTTAGTTTGTCTGATCTTATTCCTGGTAGCTGAACTCCTGCAACAGCAGAGAAGCAGAAGCTGAAATGGGAGTATGTTGCAATATACTTGGACCAAGGAAGAGAGCAAACCATAAGCTGAGCCTGTCAGAAATTATTTCTTTCTTTCAGGTTCTCCTGTACAGTGTCTGTAAGTCTGAGAAACTTACAGGTTGTTCCTCTAGGAAATCTATTGAAAATCTGTTTTAAAATTAGACCTTACCTATATTTATGGACACACATAGGCAAACACACTCTTTGCTTTGGTGGAAAGATCAGCACCATGCCAGCAGACATGGGGAGTGGGAGGGAAGGGCAGCAAGGACCCTTGAGTGGTGCAGTATTTTCAAATTTTCTCAAGAGTATTCATGTAATTTCATTTTAGTCACCCTAGGCTGCCAATAGTCTATAATGAGAAACAGACAACCCCAGAGAGAAATTACCTGACTCATTTTAGATGCTAATCTTAGGATGTTACGACTGTCCCTCTGATGGTAAATGTTTCTTTTCCTGATCATGAAAAGAAATTAGGGTGACTGGCTTAAGGTTAGACATCTAACTTTGATACATCTGAAGTTCAACAACAATCTCTTCCCAGGTTTAAGCAAATCTGAAGTTAAAGAGAAATAATACAGCTAAACTAAGCAAAAAAAAAAAAAAATTCCAGTCTGCACATCTGCTGCTTAATATAAGCAAAATGGAGATACCTAGATGATGGATGTCTTGATAAGGAGTTAAAATTCAGAAGGGACACTTTACTAGCCCATTCTTCCATGCAGCTTTCCCACCCACACTGATCTGAGAGGATTTTCTGAATCCACAAATTCCCCTCACTCATTAATATCCTTGGGTGTCATTCCAACTCCTGAAACTTTGCCTTCTGCAGACAGCAGAGCCATATATATGTGAGCACTGGCTTCACTAATCACAACGATCTCAATTCAGCAAAGCACATAAACCAATACTTCAAGAATTACCTTAGTGGGCAAGGAAAAAAAAATTAAAAAGTGGAGAAAATGATCTGACTGTAGTAACTTACAACATATAGAGCTCCTGGTCTTACTGCAACAGTTGACTATATAAAACTACGCAGAGAGATTAGAACTATGTTAAAAAAGGGACCAAGTGATTTCAAAGCCATTCTATGATTTCCCAAATCATCAGAAAAACGTTCAACCAGTAAAATCCTTGCTAGAGAGATTAATGCTATCTAATAATTTCTTCATTGAATATACTTCACTGGTGCCAGAAAAATTCTAACCTGCCATAAAGTACAAATAATTTTATTCTGGTAAATTAGGGGATAAAGACAGAAGAGTTATAGTCAAGGCTGGTTCAACATTAAACATAGTAACATGTTTCCACATCTTTTGGTTTAAAAAAAAAAGTTTTCAATCACACAATTCTGCAAACTATATTATAAAGAGCTTTTTTGTTTCAGCTATACCAATATGACTTTAGTCAAATGTTTGAATGTTACAACATTTCAGCTTCAGAAATTATGTGGCAAGGTTGTACAATAGACAGTAAATAAAAGAATGAAATAAATTTCTTTTTTGCTTAGTTTTAATACAATCCTGAGAACAAGACTGACTGCTAGCTCTGTGTTACTAACCTTACAGGCACAAGGAGAAGAAAGCATTCCTAAAAAGATATCACTCAGGATTTCTATGTGCAAAGTAGTCTTACAGAATCTTTTAGTAAAATTCTCATGTCCTTTGGTGGTCTGAACTCTCCTCCTCTAAATTATCAAATTACAGTTACATGAGAACGAAGAAGCATTTAACAGTTGTGGGTGACAACCTTTCCACTTAGCAAAAAGTTCTATTTAATATTTTGACTTCCCTCCAAAAAATCTGCATCTAATAAATCTCAAGAAAATTAAAATTATCTTTTACTCTATATATCATTGATCAATATTTGGGAACTAGATTTAAAGTAGCCTGACTGCTGCACAGATATTAAAAATATATTATTGCTTACTAGAAGCATATAAATTACTTAGCACAACTTAAAAACAAGTGAGAGAAGAAAAAAATAGTGCTAAACCCTGAAGTCTTCTGATGCTTTAAAAAGGGCAGAACATGCCATCTTTGAAAAAAATTATGCATGTGACAAGTAAAACCTTTTTCTAAGAGGGATCCAAAGGGGAACAGATAATCAACTAGAAGATCAACACCTCACACTCATAGAAAGAGTGTTACTGATCTAGACAAATGACAGAGGTTTTAATGGAAAGTACATAGCTATACATTAGAAGGAATAAAAGACAATAATGGTTAACTGAAACCTAGAAGAAAGTCCAGCTCCTGGAGAAATGTTGCACTCTTTCAACAAACTATACATCAACTTTGTTCCTAAGAGGATGGGAAGCTTATCAAAAGCTTGAGTAAATATAAATTCTAAAACCAGTGTGATGCACACAGAGGTGCTGGAGAAAGCGATAAATGAACCAATTCAGATTGGCTCATTTAGTCAGTCATAAAAAGTGCTGCATCAGCTAATTTACTCTGATCCTAAAAGTAAGCTCATTTAATTCAGGAGGAGGGTAGATGGAAGGCCCATGCTATCCAAAACAGCTGGTTAAGCTGGCATAGCAGTCTCTACACAGTACAACACTGTGCAGTATACACCTCTGCTGCCCCCGCCAAAAAAGAATGCTGCTCCAGCTTTATAAACTCATTTTAAGAGTTCTTAAACTAGCTTAATGAGTTGTGTGAGTGGGGAAATGGTTCAGCCTAAACTGTTTGTAAAGCACACAGTTACTGTCGCCTTCTAGAGGAGGTGACAGTTCACCATTTATCAGCTAAACAAAACTTCTTCAGAAAATAATCTTCTTGGCAGCTATATTCTCACTATCAAAATCTTAATTTATTGTAATGTTGTAATTAAGTAAGTGTAGCATTAAACAGGTGAAGGGGAAAGGCTTTTCCACCTCAGATTTCAAAAGTTTAAATTCCATGTGTGTTGTGTGATTTTTGGGTTTGCTTTTTTTCTCTAGGCATCTTACAGAGACAGTTATGTGTGCATACAGAAAAGTTAAAAGAGTTGGCCAATTTTTCAATAAATGTATTTTATATCCAGGGGTCAATGGTATTGTGTGTGCAGAGTTACTTTAATTATCCTTAGTTAGATTGGCATATCTGTAGTTATAGACTATAAGGTTCAGAAGTGTGCCCTCTATTTTATTGGAAAGCATAAAAATAAAACAGTACAGCACAAGGCAGACAGGCAGTGAAATATGCTTCTGATTTCACTTATGACTTGAATAACTCATTTGCAATGTAAAATAAAGCCTTACTACCCTTTTGGCATTATCACAGACAAATGCTTCTTAAAGCCCTGCTGAAAATCTTAACCATTTTATAGGCTTTGAGGAGCTGACACCAAATGAGACAGAACCCAAAGCTTGGAGTGGTGGTGTTAAAGCACTGTTATGTTTGAAATTTCACTGGCTTTCAATAATTTAAAACATATTTGGCCTTTTATACCATCAGGTACAAGGGCAACACTTTCCTCTTGTTTTTTTTTTTTCCCTGCAAACATTGTCTTCATATTGTGGTCATGGGTCGGGTTTTTTGTTTGCTTTGAAAAGAAAACAACCTAAATTAAAGTAATACTGCTGAGAATATGAGAATTTGATTTTCAGCCCAGTGAGTCAAAGATTTTTGCCTTTTTCAAGCCAGGTATGGTATATACTGATACTAAAGTTCTGTTGGACTTAAATGAAATTTATACATAAAGGGAAAACTTTGCATCCCAACTTTCATATAAAAATACTAGTGATAAAAAGTGGTTTTAAAAACTGACTGCTACAAGCAAGTTCTGATGTACATCTACCATCTCTCCTCTCTGGCATTGCTAAAGCTTTCCCTAAGTCAGCAACATGTTGTGTCCAAGAAACACAAAACCTTCCCAGACAAGAATGGAAAGTGAGAGATCCAAATTCAAATCCTGTAACTGCCACCTAGTTCTTGTGTGCCTGAACAAGTATACACAACATATCCTCAGTTACAACTCTGTAAAGTCAGGAAAAATACCCCCAATACCCTCCCCAGTCTTTCTCCTACTTTGCCTGCTATTTATTTAGACTGTAAAGTCCCAAGCAGAGGGACCATCTATCATGCACTTGCACAGCACTTTGCATAATGAGGTACCAATTTAAATTGAAGTAAGTCTGCCATGCTGCAAATAATACACAAACATGAAAAGAGCAGAAAAAAAAAAAGTGCTTTGAAGCATCAAAGGGTATTTAATTAGTATCACATCTTCTCAAAACAAATAACACCTTAAGGTAGAATTTCTGACTTTGTTTATGGGTCCTACAACAAAAGGGAAAGAAGAAAAGTAATTATCAAAAGAAATAGCAGCCACCCTACTGCATGACCTCTAAGTACAAGTAAATCTATATATTTGTTTAATTTGCCTTAAAAGAAAAAGAGCATTACTTGAGAATCTTCCCAGCACTTGGCTGATCCTGTCCCCAGTAGTGAAGATCTAATCCAAAAGGCATAAGAGGAGCTTTAGCTCTTTCTTCTTCTAGTTTTCTCCTCTTACTGTCAGGCTCTTCCAAGGCTGCTGGCTCAGTAGCTGCAGAGTCACTGGAGGAAATTAATGAAAAGTCAATACAGAACAGCAATGATCACAACAACTTTCTCTCTTTTTCATTAGATTTTCACACCAACGCCAATATTATCTCAGAACTAGGACTACAACTACCTTTATAGGTTTGTTTTGGGGTTTTTTTAAAAGGATACAAACCATAACACCACAGGCTAAGTACAGCAGCTAAAGCTAGACAAAATGTACTGTATACCAAGGGTGTAGAAGCCTAGAGATCTATTGAGGGTAGTAGGGGATCACATACTGTACTGTAACAAGAGCTACCGACGTTGCAAACCACTTTTAGAAAGATCTGGCTTCTGTTTGCAGAATCATGCAAACAGATCATGCCCATGTTTGCATGGCAGTCACACAGATTGTAAAGTCTTTGGTTTTGTTACAAAATTTCATCTTGCAGATTTATAATACTCATCGTGCAACACCACTACAGAACTCATTGGTCCCCAAAAACCAGAGTACTACTATGGAAACCTTGGGTATTCATTGATAGAGCTGCAAATGGTCTTAGTCACCTTACTGAAACACTAACTTTTAAAAGATTAGAAGTCAAAATGTACATATGAATATTCCAAACTCTGGAGTTCTAATAAAATAAACCCCTTCCTCTTTCTGGAGATTACAATCCAGTTTGAAAGTTTTTGGAGGATTTTCTGGCCAATGCAGAAATTTCTTTTCAGGAATATGCCAGTAAGTACATTACTCCAGTCTTATCCCCAAATCACAGATACATTCTAGACAGTGCTGGAATGTCACCAAGCTTTGAACAGGATTGACAATAAATATGACTTTGGATTCAGTAAAACACGCCTCCAGGCAGCACTGACAGTATAACTCACGAGGAAGCAAGAGACGGTTGAAACTACTTTCCAGTTTAGCATTAGGATATGTTCTGCTTATTCGCAAACCAAAAATTATCTCAACAAATGGGGATGGGTTTTTTTATTAGGAGAGGAGGGACTGTTTTATAATTTCATAGAGGCTATTTACAAAAAATAAAACCTAAACCAAGTAGTAAAATATTCCTTAAGAGCCTGGTGCAATCACTGACAAAATTAAAACAAAATTAAAACAGAATTAAAACAAAGACAACCTGGCATGTGGAGGTGGTAACTTTGGCAGTTTGTCTCTAAGAAGTTTCAATGTGGCAGCTGCACAGGTTGGATCAAGTTCATCTTCATTCTGCTTCAGCTGGGCACGGGAGCTCGGTGGAGCTGGTCCTATTGATGTCTTCCCCGCTGGTGCTTTTGGAGGTGACTGGGGTTCTAGCCCTGCAAAAAACCTCAATATTTAGGAGGGATTCACTTCTCCCACCCTCATTGCTTCACAGTGGGGCCAAACAGCTCAGGATGGTGAATACCTTTAGAGCAGCTGTTTCAGTTTGCATTAGACATCAGTCCTGCTCACAGACAGGAATGGTATTTCTGACTGTGAATTTTTTCTTATTCTGAGACAGAAACATACTGAATAACCAACTACAGCAAATCAACATTTACATTTGTATGACATGGCGTAACAACAAAGAATGATGTTACTTCACCTTGGAAAAAGGATTTTAGCAATAAATGTTTGTCTAAACTGCAATACTGCTTCTATAGAGAAGTTTTCTAGTGTCACATCTGCTTGTTGGTATGTCATTTCTGTACTCAAGGTTGTATCAAGGTAAAACTGAAGAAAGGAACTATTGCACTACTGTTTCACAGAATCACAGAACTGCCTAGATTGGAAAATGATAATTTAAGACTACTGAGTCCAATCATTAACCCAACACCGACAAGTCCCTGACTAACCCATGTCCCTCAGCACTATGTCTACACGACTCCAATCCCTCCAGGGATGGGGACTCCACCACTGCCCTGGGCAACCCCTTCCAATGCCTGATAAAACATTTAACACCTAGAGTCTCAAAAGACATCTAAGAGCAGTAGAAAGCAAAAGGAAAGGCATACATCCATATCCTTCTGTGTGCCAAGATGAATTATTTGTGGTGTCTCAGCAAAAAGTGCTGCTAAAACTCTTACAGCCTGGCAGAAAAACCATTTCTGGGTGGAGGATTCACCTAACTGATGAGAACAGGAACCATCATCACCCAGCAGGGCTGGCAGGGAAGTGCACTCAGTGAAAAAAGTGTGTGTGAGGCACATCCCTGTTCTTTGATAATTCTTAGCTACCACATTGACCCTTCAGAGCTGAGACTATAAAGCAAAACATCTCTTTTTCTTCCTTCCTGATTTGTTAAGGGGCAGCACCACCGAGAACAGCTAAGTTTTGATTCCTAAATACATCTGCAAGCAAAATTACCTAGAGAACAATCTTCTTTCACAGATACTAAAACACACAATTTGCCAAGACAAAACATCTAAGCACTGGCAGAAGCAATGAGTATACCCAGAGTACGCTCAAGAGGCAGCAAATGCCCGAGCTACACCTGAGGAACGAGCCCACTGCAAGGCAGCACCAGCAGCTCAGTGGTGGGGCAACTTAATTACTTTCTACCGCTAGATTAGACAGTCAGCAGGGACGGTAATGATGCAATTAGATAGGCTAGGCAGTTAAACAGCACATGCCTCGACTCGCTGAGCTAGAGAAGCAACTCCATTAGCTGGCAGTAGCAACAAGAACTTCTCAGCCAATGACAGCTAAAACCAGAAAGATATTAATCCTTAGCAGTACCATAACAGAATACATTTTCCCCACCAGAAAGCCTTTTTTATAAAAGAAGTGATTGAAATGCAAGGCCCCACCCCCCCAAAAAAAATTATACCAACACAAAAAAGTAATGGTTTCACAAGTCTAAAATCTAAAGAAAATTATAACAGCCTTCTCATGAACAGCAACCTGAGTTTACCTGACATGTTTTAGTCATTATTTAATTGGGACTTTGAGTCTCTTGCCCACTTCTAGCCAGCCCTGAAGCTGTATCCAGAGGTGGTCTTGCTTTACTAATTTGTTTTGCTAATTATTAAATCTATCACAAAATATCAAATGAAAAAGGAAAAGCTCAGGTGATATGACCTGACCTTTGAGTGGGAAATTGCAGGAGCAATAGTGGCAGGTAGCTTTGGTACATAAAATATTTTCATTTCGGAGAAAAACATATTTTTCACAAACAAAATTTTGATCCCTCTTTCTACCTTATAAGATATTTCAATAATTCATCCTGACCTTGATTAATTTGTACCACACATTCCCAGCAACCTATGGGGTGCAAGCACACAGAAGGCATTGCCTGACTTCAGCCACAGGGCAAGTTGCTAAGCTAGCAACCTTCTAGATCCACCCCCTAGATACACATGGGTCTACATTTTCCAAGTACCTAGATCTGGAGCTGAGTCCTTGCGCAGGGAATGACATCTCCTACTCGTTTTCCAAGGCTGCAAGCTCAGGGCACCGAGAAGGATGCTCTGTCAACCCCCTGCTTAACCTCGTTCCTGGAAATTCTCCCTCCAGAGAGAGCTGACAATCCCAATTCAAAATCCACAAAGCTAGAGCCCCTCAGGAGGAGACATCCAGTTGGATCTGGCTTGTGTGCGTGTGTAGCCTTTAGATTTCGTACAGCGAATGGTCACTTCAGTCATTCCTAGATCTGAATGCAGTGGACTCCAGATAAAAGACAGCACTCCAGAACTCTTCAAAGACCATCTGAGATCCCATGTCTCTCTCTACTATGGTTTATACTGGTAACAATGAAGGAAAATGTTCTAAGGGCAAGGCAATTCAGTAATGACAACTGCAGCAGATGGCTTACCTGTCCCTTTCAAAACAAGAGCGGGAAGGAGATAGGATCTGGAGAAGGCAAGAGGATGAGCCACCAGCAGTTAATAAGCATTCACAGAGACTTCTCCATCTTCTCCTCACTCTCCCACGACAGCTCAATACACTCCTGCTTATCCAATGTATGACAAAGAGAAACCTGGACCATTTTAACAAGACAGTTGAGGCAAGTATGTCCATGATTCGTGTGATAATATTTTCCCACGTCCATGGAGAGACCAGACCCAGCTCTGGCAGGCTGATGCATTCCGCCTTTCCTAAGAAAAGGCTATTTGAGTGTTGTGTAGATAGCCCACAGGAGTGAACAGACATCTGAGAGTGGGTATTTCAGTAGTGCCAGTCATGTGGCTGTCCTGGAAAAACTGTCTGAAGTTTCACAGGCAGCAAGCATTGCGGAGGGGAAAAAAAACCATTCACCACAGTCTGAAGCTGTGTCAAAACCAGCTCTTCCCTGACTGCTGCAGTGCATCTTGAAAGACAGTGCTGCTTGAGCTGTCCAATGCTTCCTGGGAATTGTAGCTCATAAAATGGTTTGGGTTGGAAGGCACCTTTAAAGGTCACCTAGTCCAACCCCCTTGCAGTGAGCACGGACATCTTCAACTACATCAGGTTGCTCAGAGCCCTGTCCAACCTGACCTTGAATGTTTCCAGGGATGGGGCTTCTACCACCTCTCTGGGCAACCTGTGCCAGTGTTTCACCATCCTCATTGTAAAAAAACTTACTCCTTACATCTAGTCTAAATCTCCCCTCTTTTAGTTTAAAACCATCACCCCTTGTCCTGTCACTACAAGCCCTGCTAAAAAGTCTGTCCCCATTTTTCTTATAGGCCCCGCCCAAGTACTGAAAGGCTGCAATAAAGCCTCCCCAGAGCCTTGTCCTCTCCAGGCTGAACAACCCCAACTCTCTCAGCCTGTCCTCATAGTTCCATCCCTCTGATCATTTTTGTGGCCTCCTCTGAACTCGCTCCAACAGGTCCATGTCTTTCTTGTGTTGAAGACTCCAGCACTGGAGGCAGCACTGCAGGTGAGGTCTCAGGAGAGCAGATTAGAAGGGCAGAATCACCTCCCTGGACCTGCTGCCCAGGCTTCTTTTGATGCAGCCCAGGATACAGCTGGCCTTCTGGGCTGTGAGCACACAGTGCCAGCTCATGTTCAGCTTCTCATCCACCAGTACCCCCAGGTCCTTCTCTACAGGGCAGTGCCCCAGCCTGTCCCAATACCAGGGATTGCCCCAACTCCATGGACTGTTAGCATGGACTGTGATGTAAAGAAGGATCATTCCTTTTTAACTTTTATATCCTCAGATTGGAGGTTAGAATGTGCCTACCAGCAGCAGACAAAGGCCATCTTGCTGTTGGCTGGTGTTGCTGCTGCACATGCCTGACACTACTACTCCCTTACTAAGTCAAGCCCACATCACATACTCTAATGAAAGCAGTGAAGATATCACATTCACCTTGTCATCTAACTTCCCTTCCCAAAGTCAACAAGGCTGTTAAAAAAAAAACACCCAAAAAAACAACAACAAAAAACATTTAAAGGAATAATCGGTGCTTTGGAAGAGGGTCTCAAAATTAGCAGAAGGAGCAGCAACAAGGGAAATGATAATTAAGCACAGTAAGATGGAACTAAGCAGAGAAATATCTAGGTTAAATAGCAAAATAAATGATCTCATGACATCTCTTAGGCTGGGGACTTGCCACCCAAGAGATGCCTCCACAAAAGTATTTTTTTAAACAGGACTTCAGTGAAATATTAAGGGAGCAATCTTGAATTTCTGTATCTGGGAAAGGGGCAGGATAGGACTAACTCAGCTCCTGCCATAAGCCAGAAAGGAAAAGCCCTTCTCAGGTGCTTTGTATCAAAGTGAAACAGAATTAACCCAGAACGTTCTGCTATAACCACACTTTAGAATCAGTATTTTGAAAAAGTAAACTCCCTCTCATGACAGAAACAGCTACAAACAGGCCCTTTGGCAGGAACAAGTGTCCTGGTTTTGTCTTGGCAAAATATGTGAGACTGTATCTGTAATGTATGATTTCTTAGGCTGTATTTAGCATTTAAAATTGCCCTTTTTTAAAAAAAAAAAAAAAGGACAAGAATACCTTTCTGAAAAGCATTGTTTAAAGCAACAGTTGAGAGCACTTGTATTTGTACTATTTACAAACTGTCTTGAAGTCAGAAGACAGCAGGTCTGTGCCTTTTTTTCTTCTTCAGAGACAATATGTGCATAGGTAATAAAAGTTCCTAGGAAATTGCAGTTTTATTCCATTTCTTCCTTCTGTGTTCATGGAAAGCATGATTGCTTGTTCACTGCACTGATTTTGTTTGAGGGGGAGAGGAGGGGAATGGCAGAGACAAGCAGTCAGCAACACACAGAACAGGCAAGAGAGATAAATGGACAATGTGACATTTAGATAGATAAAATCACATCCAAAAGATCGATATAGGAATTCTTAAGAGTTACAAGAACAAAATATTTTTGCATTGATTTCTTATTTTAAACCATTAACAGAAAAAGGGCTAAAGGTAAATACATTATGACATCAGTAACAGCACCTCTTCTGTGGATTTTTTAAAAAAATATTTGTTTAGAAAATCAGGTTTTTGCTAACAAGATAAAGAGTCACCATGCAGACAGCCCTAGTGGAATGGTATCCAGTGTCAGGGTGGGTTTTTTGTTTTGTTTTTAAGACTTATATGGCATTAAATGCAGTTTTAAAAGTAAAAATCATCAAAAATTCTGCTGTCCTATCTATTTTATTTAACACAAGTACAGTACCTGGGTTCAAATTGTTCCAATAGCAGCTTTTAGAAAGAATCATAAAAATGTTCAAATCCCTTTTTTTGTTTAAATTGACCAAATGGCACCTATTTGCCTGAAGCAATAAAGTAGACCGTGTTCACAAGATAAATCGATAGAAGGAAAGAGAGAGGCTGGGATTTCAGCTGAAGTTAGGCTGCTGAATGCTGACATTATTGATTTTAGCTAGTTCAGCTGGCCTTGTAATTAAAATGTAAATTTGAGAAAGAGATTATGTCCTGACAGAAATGGTGGGATTAGAGGGAGATAAAAGCCCCTCAGTGAAAATTCAGAGAAAGAGCAAGCACAGGTTTCCTCAGCTGTGTGGATTTAGAAGAAACCTAGCTACTTCAGATTCACTTAAGTTTAATTGAAAAAACAGAGATAGAATATAAACAAACATTATGGACTTCAACTTTCCTGGGGGAAAAAAAAAAAAATTATGTTTCCCATTTGTTGAACCTTAGTCAAGCTGAATATATGTGATTTATATTAGTACAGACACTCTCCAAGACTGTCAGGAAAATCGCAGTTCAGGTACAGTATTTCCCCACTTACCCTCTAGTGTGCTGCTCATGAAAAAAAAAAAAACCCACACATCTTTCACTCAGGAAGCACAAAAAGCTTTACTGCTAAGTGAAGAGAACTTTGCAAAGCTTACTCCATAGGGAATTGCAGACCAGAGTGTTCAAGTCAGTGTCTGGGGCATCGCTTCCAAACAGCTTCAGTGTTTGAGGATCAGTCCTACTAACCTCTCCAGGCACAACTGTGCCTGTGAACAAAGTTAACACAGGTGATCATATGGCAGGAAGATTTCATTATCTCTGAAGGTTTGGAGATTTGGATTATATGTCATCCCCAACAGATAGCTGATCTTTATGGAACTATCACAAATTAAAGAATATTCACCTGTTTGGTGGTTTTAATTTTTTTTTTAATTTGGGATCAAATGTCATCTCTATCTAAAAAAACCCCAGGCTCTTTTCTTGTTAGCATCACTTCATCTACACAGAACTCTAAAATGAGGGGGGAAAATAAAAATATCTGTTATGAACAAACTTTAGAAGTATTCATACAGGGATAGCACTGATTAAACCCCTCACCATTTATTATGGAGGAAACTTCCTCTTTAATTTTAGATAGACATAGTTTCTTAAATTACCCCTGAATGTCACTAAACAAATTGCTGTCTGCAGCTGCTAGGGGAGGATGCTGAATGCCAGAGCTGGCTTTAGCAAATATTCTCACAGAACACAAAAGCTGTGTGTGCACCCAAAGCAACTCATCACATGGATAACTACACATGTTAATATTTTTGCGTAAGTTACACTACTTTTAAAAAGTAGTCAGGGGATCTTTTTGCTTTTAAACAATTAAAAAAAATACCCCCAGTGCTTTTGAATGCAGCTATGCTCATTACATTTATCTAAAATTCTAGAATTCTATTTTGAAAATTCACATTAAAGAAAAAATATAACAACTAAGTTAGTTAACTAGAAGAGTTCATTAACATTATGTAAATACTTTGTCTTACTGGAATGACACAATATGTTAATTTGTTGTAATGTTAATTCTCATTTATTGTTTTACAATCATAGTTAAGAATCAGAAACCAAAGAAAAGGAGTTTAGATTAAAGCCTTTCTACACTTTACATCTTGACCTTTTAAACTTTTTGGTTATTTTGCAGCCCCTGGCCATTGCATAGTTCCTACAGGATACACTATTATCACAAATGACTTGTAATATTATCAGCATCCTGTGCAGTGACCATTAATTCCTAAGAACTTTAGTAGGAATCAAATATATCCCCTGTCCTGTCTGATTTTCTGAGGAAGGGTTTGCGTGATCAGCTGATTAAGATGCATCAGAAGAAATATCTGCAATCAATACTTCCACGTGGATGTAGAAGTATTTTACTGGAAGTTATAATCATGGGTTTTTTTGTAAATATGCAAAGCAAATACTGTACTGCAATAAGTTTTACTCAATTATTGTCCTAAGTGTAGCTATATAGAACATGCATTTGTCCAAATACAGATATATTCAAAACTTACTAATATAATGAGGCAATCTCACATGTAAACTTATAATTAAATACTGTATATGCTAAGAAAATTGAGACCACACAACACATTTGATTATAGCAGTTCAGGACTGGGGTCCTAACTTCCAATGCTGAATATATGTTATCTATATATTTATGATAAATCAATGCATGCAATTCCAATCATGTAACAATTATGTCTGATTTTTTTTTTAAAGAATTTAGAGTAACATTAATAGAAATCTTATTCTAAATATTAGATTCCTACCTAGGGAGAGAAACACAACTGTGTTAACTGCATTCTCCAAATTCGTGAAAAGGAACCCAAATTTTACAGGGAAGTGAAAAGTAAGTAGTTAATTCTGCCTGTCCTCCCCCTGCAAAACCTGGCTTATTTTTTCCCCTTAAAGAAATCAAGTAATACCCACAAGTCCTTATTTAACCTAGACAGTGTAATTCTAGGTCTCAAATTCAGTTCCTGAGAACTGCATACACTCTGAAGTCTGCAGATATATTTTTGCTGTGGTCTCCACAAAGCTGCTTCTCTGGGTAAAACTGTTCTCCATGTTCTTCACATGCAGGAAGAATTCCCTCAGGAAGTTCCTGAGGTATGGAGACCAGACAAATCAAACTAGACTAAAAAGCTATTAGGCTTTTAAAGCTGAACCCTGACAACCTGAGAAATCATTGTAAGGAAAGAAAAATCTGAATTATAATTTTAATTCCCACATAGCCAGCACATGTGTGTCTATTTAGTGATTCAATAGTCAGTAGAACCTCAGCAACTTCATTCCCAAATGTCATCAAAAACATTTGTTTTCATTACAACTAAGACAGGGCACAATCATTTGGTTAGTCACAGTGAAGCACATTTTTATGGCCAGTAGTTGATGAAAGCAATTGGCCAGACTGCTCTTCAGACATACATCTCACCGCAGATAAACCCACCTTACACTGTGTGTGAGACAGAGCTACCCATTAGCAAGAGAAGCTGCTGCATCGATCCCACACTTGTGTTCTCTCGTTTGCATTGAGTCATCCTTGAGTCAAGTCTGCCTCATGATCATTGCCATGATAATCAATCTCTCTCCTATGGAAGCCTAGATTTGATCAACACCCCACCATTTTGCAAGCCATTACAAAATGACTTTTATTTAAGTTTTTCAAATATGCCTACCACTGGGGAACCCTAATCAATCCTAATAACAGAAAACTAAAAGTATTTTCCTAAAAGACTAATAAGAACTGAAAACAAATCTTTCACCGAGTATTTCAGAGATGTTTAGATGTTGTAGTTAGGGATTTGTGCTTTTTCTCTGTGATTTCCAGAAGATTTTCACATGAACTATTAAAAAAAAAAAACCAAAACCAAACCAAAACAAACTCAACAAAAAAACAAACACAGAACAGAGGAAAATCTGACTGTAAAATCAACAGATAATCACTCTGTATCAATTAAATCTGTTAGATGCTTCTATGAAGGAAAAGAGACCAGTATGAAAGCCATCATTTCTTCATAGGTCAAAACAAGTGGTTTCTGTTTTGCCTTATCAATACTTGCATATGTGCTCTTTTTGCCGTGTTTAGCTTTAAATCTGTGATACAAACAAGGAAAACAGCCCTTTTTATGGGAGAAGCTTCATTTAGAAGTAGGATAAAAGAGCATATTGCTATTGTACATATTGTACACAGTAATTAAAAACACTGTTTGTCTACTTCCTACATCAAAATTTAAGATAAATAGAGCTAAGAGAGAGTCAGCATAGTAAAGCTACACAGCAATACACCTGGTTAGACAATATGCAAGGGTTCAAATTCAGTGCCGTTGTTCTCGGCATGACACAGATGAAACGTTAGTACTTTACCACACAACCAGAAACTCTTAAAAGCATTTAGAAAATCTTTTCTGTAGGGAATAAAATAATCAGATTCCAATACACTAGTAATTATTTTTCCTATTTTTTTAATCTGTAATGATTATTCTATAATATTTCACATTTTTGAGGCAGTTTTGCTTTTAATCATTGTGCCCCTGCATGTCTTGATGGATGCCAGTCAAGAGAATAAAACTTTTAAAAACAGTATGCATGGAAGCCTGCTACTTAGATACAGATTAGAGTATATCTAGTCAATAAAAAAAAAATTGCAATTTTCAAAATAAATGCCCACAAATGCATGAATTTACTGCTTCAAATCTGAAAATTCAATCATGCATTGGTCTTTGCAGTATTTTATTGTTATTCTAATACAGGCTTTTTAATGTTCAGAGAAAATGCAAAAGCTATCCCACTCCTTCAACGAATGGTAGCAATAGCAAGTTTTTTCACATTTTTAAGATGTCCAGTAAGAACTGCACTAGAATAGCTTGTGTAGTCTGAGGTACTCCTAATTCTACGGAAAAAACAAGTGGCAACTTCTCTGCTAAGGAAACAGTCTGGTTTTATACACTTTATTTGTTCAGTTGGGGTACAAACCTTCTTTCCCTTGTTGCTATGACATTTCATACTAAAAAAATTAAACCCTAACCTAAAACAAAAAGAGATACTTAACACACAGAAAAGACATGACCCAGACTCCATCAGATTAGGAAAGGCAGTGTGAGGACATCTAACCCACAACGGCACATCGCTCTGTGATGGGAAGAGGGAAGAATTTCTGAAATGGATAGAACTAACCCTTGAGATTTTAGAACTGCAGCTTTGATCCTGATATGAAAGAAATCCCAAGCAGGCTTTAAGATGCAATGTGAACCACTGAAGTAGCTACCAGGGACCTAAAAACATTTTGGCTTAAGGCTGAAATACAAGAGAAATAATCTGATTAACCAGATTTGAAATAATAATTTGTGTTCTTGACTGTACAGTCTTTTCTCATACAATTTTGGAGAACAATGAAACTTGATAACCAGCAGACTGCTTCCATGCTGATATTCCCAAATGAGATGGCTTCCTCATGGCACTGCTTGTGAAATGGCAATAGCACTTCCCTGTACCTCAAAGAGTATGGCATGAGTAAGCTCATGAATGCATGCGCTGAGACACAGACAATTATGAACTGAGAAAACCCATTAGTAGACAACAGTGGCTGGAGGTGAGTGCTTCAAACTTGATCCGAGAATTATTCCATTTTTAGATGGAAAAGCACATCTCTCAAGAGAGATCACTTCCCTGGGAGGTTCAGAGCTCAGCTGCAAGCTACGCCAAGACCACCAAGGGCAGGAAGGAATCTCTTATCCTGGTGTCAGCACCAAGTTCTGTCTATGGCACAAGAACGACACCAGAAGCTGCACAGTTCCATTCTTTACCTCGTTCACTTCAAGGCTTTAAGCCAATGCAACCCACAGCTTCCCACACTCCAGCCTTTGCTGGTCAATCTCAAGTGGAAACACGATTTTCTTTCTCCTTAAAGCTTTCTTTTAAATGATTAATGCCTCAGTTTTTAAGGAGTTAGCAATACTAGCTATATAAGGACAAGTTACTCTTTAACAGATTTAAGCAACATCAGTGCAGAGTGCTGAGAGCTACAGTAACTATGAAAATTATTTTCTGTTTCTTTTTCAGCTCAATATTCCTCTTTAGCAACCCAACGTATTTAAAATGACTCTCTGGTACCACAGGGCTGGTCTCTTGGCTGCTGCAGACATCAGGTGCAAGTGTAAATAAGGATTATACAAATGGGAGGTCGTTAAAAGTCTGGTAATGTTAATTTGGCATGACACCCCTAATGGGTTATATCTTCACACTTCAGTTATCTAATCACCTAAATTCTTTTAACAAATTTACATTTCATCTTATACATGGAGATACAAATTGACTTGTTTAATTCTCCCTCCACCCAAACCGTACCCATACTAAGTTCATCTTATATATTAAATATCAGCAATTTTGATATCATCATCAACTACATATACATAATACAACTGCACATTTCTATATACTTATGCATATGAAACTTCCCCTGTCTCTAAATACCTTTTAATTTTTTACAAACTTTTCAGATCTCAGGAGAAAAACAAATACACACATGTGTCATCAGAAAGAGCATCTCAGCCTGAACTTTAGCTTGTTGGTAGAATACTTCAATTTTCCTAAGAGCAGTGAAAGGGAATAAAGTGCCCTTTAAATCAATAATTTAAATGTCACATTTCAATCTATTTCTACAGTCATAATTTACAACTTTGTTTTCCTGGTTAGTATAAAAAGTTAATCTAAGGAGCTGTTCACTTTTCCTAGTTTGTTCAGGAAAAGTAACCACACAAGGAAAAAAGCTTTAAACTGTTCACACCTCTACATAACACAGATTTTATTTTACATGGCTGGTTTAATGTTCCAGTTAGAACAGTTCACTTCCACAAACTTTCATTTTTGTAGCTCAGAGTCCTCATGAACTAAATGTGAAGTGAAAAAATGTAGCAAACCCCCACTGGATTATATTAAAGATACAGCTAAAGCCAATGCTATGAAAACTGCACTTGTACATGGAACAAAGAACCAGATTTAGTTAGAGAGATGGTTGCTGAATGCAGCCAGATCTTGATAACATGCTACTATGAAATCAATATATCCTTGTGTATTTTAATATGATAATTCACTTTTCTAAACAAAAGGTGCCAAAGAGATGCTTATGTTGTTTCTGCTTTTTAAAAACACATGCAGAACAGAATCCAGTAGAGCAAATATCGTTCTCCATTTTTCTCATGCAAACTTGAATAATTACACAGAAGTCAGCTGATTTATGCAATAGTTATGTACCAGCTTCTGAAATGGATTTTGAACTAGTACCTGACCAGTTGGTCCAAGAAAGCACTTAAGTACACAAAGACAGAAGAAGCACATCCTTAAAAAAGAGTGTCTGATTTTTTTTTCACAAATTCTCAATTCTTTTCAGAACTGGGAGCTAACTTAGTAACTTTAAATGTCAGCAAGAAAAGCTGAATGACTTCAGGAACATCAAGAATGGTTTATTTCTTTCAAAATGCTATTTTTAACAAACATATCAGATAAAGAACAGACTAGTGTGACCATTAGCTCCTACATAACTACATGCATGCAAAATGAGAGGGAGGTTTTGTTTTCTAATTGATTGGCTTTTTCACTATAATGTGTTTTCCTATCAGCAGTAGTTTAAATACAAATTGAGAATTTCTTAATCCATTTTATATAGATTTTTAAAATATCCTTCAGTAGATAGAAGGCTTGCTCTTTTATCCTCTTCCATGAGGAGGAATTCAAATAACAGCAAAGTATTGTGTTAATGTGACCAAGGGTGGTAAGATGCTTTGTTTTTTCAAAAATATGTGTCCAGGAGGAAGACAGAGGAGAGGGAGAGAGGGAGGGAAGAGATGAGTACATTTCACTTCCAGTGGAAGCTGACAAATATAAACAGAACTTCTGCATGTTAGGATTTAATCAGGCTGCTGTTAAAAGATGAAAAAGCCAAGTTTCAGTACCTGGAAGTATTAAGAAAACACCAGTTTTGGCACAAGGAATACTGCCAAAGGAAAGAAGAAACCCAAAGAACCACAGCTAAGTTAATAGCTAACCTCATTTGCTCATTCATTTACTATCTCTACCAATGTTTTTGGACTCTTTCATTAGCCACCTATACATAAGAGGTTTTTCAGAACTGTCTGGAAGGCTGCTACCCCTCTCTTCTGCTATGCTCATTATCTGAAAGTCCCACTGTTAGCAATAATTAGAACTTACTCAGTATTCATTGCAAGACTGAGGTAGTTAGGATGGCTAACACATACCATTAGAATAATATCTAAATATAACATTTTTTTTTCCATGAACAAAGAAATAAAAAGCTGCTCAGTTCCTGAGTTTGCATCCTACAGCCCTTTCACCACTGTTCTCTGTTCTCATCTAACAGACACATCCACTCCCCATTTCACTATCTCAGCACTCCCAGTTCCACTTCACCTCCCACCTCGGAGAAAGTAAGTGCCTACAGACTGTTCAAGCAACACATGCCAAGAGTTGTGTCAATCCACACTGCAGCCACCTGCTCACCAGGGCACTAGTCTAATCTCAGTCCTCTAGATAGTTGCTAATTTCCACATTTTTTGAAAAGCACGGAGGAACAGAGACTTCTACCTCCTTCAAGCAAAATGGAACCAGCCAGTTGGGCTTGCTGCAAGTCCTTAGGTAGGGAACACAGACATACAGATGCAGGCCTTACTTCACAGGGTGTCCTGGTAGGTTAAGTCTGGATGGGGGAGATAGACTGAACAACCTGATCTATTTGAAGATGTCCCTGCTACTGCAGGGGGGTTGGACTAGATGATTTTTAAAGGTCCCTTCCAACCCAAACCATTCTGTCATTCTGTAACTGAGGTACTAGCAGGATTTCACACCTGGAGACATCCTTGAGCTGACTCCAGCCACTACAGGTTATCATTACTGATCATCTTTCATTGTCTGTAGCCAAACTTGATGGCAGAAGACAGTAAAAAGGTCAATTGAGCTACATCATCTTGGGTTTAAATAGGCACAACGCCTTCTTTCAGCAAAAATAAATGTTTGGCTTATACAGGTAATAGCTGCAGCATGATTTTTAAGATGCAAACTCCAGGTAAGTTAAAAATAAGCATGAGCAGGACTGAAAAAGGCACAATATAGCACCACTCTTACACAAATACTCATGGAGAAATGTAGGAGCAAGACAGTCATTAGTGTCCAAGGTTTTTAACTCCTGTGTGGTGGCAGCAACCTTTTCCTTCTCTACAAGGATTTCCTTCTCTGAAATCTTCTAAATCTTAAAATACACAACACTACACAGAGGCAAAGCTGCAGACACTTAACAAGCAGATGCACAAAGTACAAGGAATATTGCACCGAAATTTAATTGTTTGAGATGAACTTTCCTCAGTAACTCCCTTTTCATCTTCACAAAAGCACATTACAAGTATGTATTTATTTTTAAAACACATCTTGAGAATGCATTAAAAGAAGGCAAAACCAAGATTGTATTTTGTCATCTGGTATGTGCTATAATTCTGCACTTAAATGCTGAGCTCCATTTAATATCCTGTGATAGCCAAACCAAAAAGCCTTCTTTCTGAGCTGTAAGTTGGTCACCCTATGTGAAGAAGTGGCTGCACATCTTCAACTGCTATTAATGCAGGTGATAGTACAAAACCTTATCCCATCTCACCAGACTGTTACCAGTATTTCTAATATTCAGGCTCATTTGCAGGTTTACTTTACAATCCCTTCACTCCCAGTGAGTATGTGTTTAGCACACTTATAAGCATACACAGTGCTGCTTCTGGCTCTAAACTACAGTGGAACATGATGGAATGAAATAAGCTTCCCCTCTCAGTTGCTCTTGCTCCTAGAAAGTATTTGTTTATCTAGAGCCAATCGCTGCTCCCGTATCTATGTAATGACTTCCTCATAGCAGTCAGAGATTACCCACACCGCTGATCACTTTATTACTTCAGAATGGCTGTTTATTTACTTTAGTGCAGCAGTAACATGCAGGGATAAAGCTCGTCACAGCTGGGCAAACTCACCATATTCCTTACGCAGGTGGTCTGGAATGTGGGGCTCATAACCTTCCTTCTCAGGGACCTCCACAAATTCATCTTCATCCTCGTCCTCGTCATCATCATCATCCAAGGCTTTCATCTAAAGAGATTTTTTTTTTAATGTTAAGACTGCTTTTAATCTCCCTTCACATTGAAAATATTTTGCAGACATCCTGATAGCCCTACTGAGACTGCTCTATGTCAAAAGTATTTCCCTAATTATGTATTTAATCTTTATCTAAGATTAGGTCTTTGCTTAACATTTTATCTCTAAAGCCATACCCTATCCTAAGGGCTTCTTTAAAACCTCTTTTATGCATTAGAACACTTGCAGTTGGTGAAGTCTGAGAAAGTGTGAAGCTATAAAATAAGACCAAAAAAATCTTAAAATAACGTCAAGATTTTGACTTAACAAGCAAATTCTAGCCTTATCTCTTCTCTTTTGGTTGATTTTACTCATCTAGCTGCACTCAAATAGTCTGTGGCATGTTAAATAGTATCACAAATTGCTTAAGAGTTCAAAACCAGAGCATGCAAACAGGAAGGGAAGCTGATGGACCGGCAATCTAACACTGACCTAATTAAGAATATTCAGATCTGTATGCTAGAGTCTTTCAGTGTTTCTTCACAACAGTGCTAAAAATAATTTGACATATTATTTTCTTAACTAATTTGGTACATCCTAACCATTCACACCATTAGTATGCACACATTACTACGGAAGACCAACGAAATGGGATTTTTAAAATGTGCATGTGGTCTATATTGCAGTCTGAAATTGAGTATCTACACCCAGCTGAAACATAAAAATGGAGTTCCTACAAACTAACCAGGGTAATTCATTCACATGGCTTCCTGTATATCATTTCAGCTAGCTACTACTGTATGTGTGCCAGCAAGTCTCTACATATTTTTTTTCTTCTAAGCTTGTTCCACACCTGAACAGAAGTTTTTCTTCTATATGACACAAGCTAAAAGAATCTGTGCCACATGGCCTGTACCATCAGAACTTTAAAACAGCAAATGCCAACTACCCTAAAAAGGCAGCAACAATAGAAGTTTTACACTTTGTTTCCTTTGCCCACCTTGGGAATCACCTAATTCTTAAAAACAACATAATGAGTACATAACTGTATGTCTGCCATGCACTTTGAGAACTCTAGGAAGTAACAAGGGTATCCACTAAAACCAACCTTACCACATGTCATCGCTTGTTTCAACTTCACTGCAGCAAGCCAAAGCAATAGATAAGGAATGGTGTAATTTTTGCTATTTTTAGCTTCATTCTTTACTCCTCTTACTGCACCTGACTTCTGTTGATACACATATCAACCATTCATTGTTATAAGCACCGGAGGATACTGCAGGTTTTGCCTGCAGCAGAATTTTCCCAATTCAATTCACTACTCTAATCGCGTGTCACAGCTCCACAGCTGAGTTCCTTTAAATCACACATATACTCTAAAGCCAAAAAAAAACCTAGAAACCAATTTTGGTTTATTACATGTAGTTAAAAATTTTAACGAAATAATAGTAATAACAAAAAAAACCCCAGTATTTCTTTTTGGTCAGTATTACTTGTAAGCTGGACTAAACCAATTTCTAATAAAGATCATTAATTGCTATTAATACTCATACTGATACATTTTAATATATAATGAATGGATAGTGCAAGTTAGAAGTACAATTCTTCCCTTTGTTTAAAAAATGATTGATTTAAGAAAGCTACAGTCCCAGTGAAAAAAGAGAAAGAAAGAAAAAAAAGACTTACTGTCCTGAATAATAGGTAGACTTACTACTGCATTCTTACCACAGAACACCCAATTAGTCTTAATTTTAAAATAAAGTCCCAGCATAATCATATTTGAAAGTACCCTGCTGCCAAAGACTGGTAACAACCACAAGGTAATCTCTTCAGCCCAATTATCACTACCTCAGGAGCTGCCAACCTTCAGGCGATGCTGGAGGATGCTGCACCACAGTTTACTTTTTGTTTCCCACTACAATAATTTTCCCCTCATCTAAAAGAACACAGCAATTCAGGCCCTACCTGGTATGGCCAAGACAGATGCACAGTGAACCTGACCTCTGCAGCAGAAACCAAAAGAGTTCTGATGCAAAGAAAAGGTCAAATATTCCACCCCTAATCACAAACTTGCAAAGGCACTGGACATGAAAGAAGAACATCTGGGTTCAACTGCAACTTTTAGAAGACCTTCCCAATGGCCTCTAGAAAGAAAAACACCACCAGGTTTTGTACCCTGCACAACAGAAGAGGGCTAGACATTGAAGATAAGTTAGTTTGTTTGTATTTTGGTTTCAAAATTCTGCTGGTGGTGTCATTCCCTTTTTATCTATTAGGGGCAATTTAATTAAGTTCAGAAATAACATCCACTCCTATTTTTCCAGCTAGAAGCAGGGCAACGTAATATCTTCTATACTTAAGATCTAGTTCTTATTTAGCTACTAAAAAAGATTTTGCCAAGCTAAAACTTGTCATAGATTACTACAACTTTTTGCCATAATGTAAAAGCTGATTAACTTTCACATGATAAAGTAGGGAAAGTAAATTCAGTATATTTCCATAGTTTTTACTCAGAAGTAGTCTGTAAACAAATCAACAGCAACAGGTTTAAGGAATTGAGAAATAATGCCAAACTCATAAGAGAAAGAAAACTCAGTTCAGAGTGATCTTTTAACTTAAATCACCAGATTATACCTAAAATATCAGTGGGTGTAATACAAGTAAACATGTATGTGGCATATCCGAGAGGACTAGAAAGAATTCAGAAGAGTACTATCTTTAACTGAAATTTCTCCTAATTTGTTCACATGTCCCTGGAGGCACGTAGCTTTCCATGCACTAGTATATTAAAATTCAGTGGGCTTCACAAATCCTCAACTTAAAAACTGCATTAGAAGCAACTCTGCTGTATTACCTGCATGGTCGAAAACTTTAAAGCATGTGAAAAGCCTGACAGAGAAAAGGCATAATCAGATGCAAATTCACTTTGTTTAGGTACAATCCATGAGCTGTGCATTCAAGTACTATAGAAAACATTAATCATAGGAAACTGTAATTTTTGTTATCAGTCTAACACTAATCAAAAGGGAAACCTGTCACTACCGCTGACCTGTGAAACGTCCCAATTATACTCTTCGGAAATGACAGGAGCACTTAACTTCCTCACTGAGTAAATGACGACGATCAATCAAGTTTGAATAACAATGAGCCACGGAGCTGAAAATTATTTTTTGTATAGAATCTACCCAGGAATTTATGAAAGGTGAAAAGCAACCCAAGGTTTTAGGGGCATTATGGCTTTCAGCTAGTGCAGCGCATATCAAACACTAAACAGAATTTATGTGTTTTAATTTTCTAAAAGGTAGATGTGGACTTGGTGCTACAATGCATAACATATAATGCCAGATTTTAAATATGGGGGTCATTTTCATAAAATATTATGCTTATTGTTCACACCCTTGAATTTCTCTGGAGTCTTCTATTAAATTTAGATTTCCTGTAAAAAAAATTAACTGCTTAGCTAACTATCAGGAATTAAGCCCCGTTTTCCCTTCAAACAGACATAAAGTCTTTATTTTTATATAATCTTTAACAAGATAACTTATTTATCTTTTCAAATTAAAATATTAAAGTCATGACTGGTGGAAATTCAAAAAGTTGCACGGCAGGAGTGGGTAGTTATATCCCAATTTACTTCATTCCAGTGGTACCTCATCAGAACCATCCCATTTATGCTGTTTTGTTCCATGCCCTTCCTACAGAAAAGAGGAGAGCTCATGGGCAACATTATTAGTCAGATAAGTTTTTTGGTTTTTTTTGTTTTCGTTTTTGTTTTTTCATTCCACTTTTCAAACATGAAGAAAGCTCCAAAGCAAGCTCTACAGATGCAGTATGAAAGTTTAGCCACCTATTATCTACTTTTCCACTACAGTTAAACTTTTTCAGTCCATTAAAAAAAAAAATAAAAAAATCAACAATCCACAATTAAATGAGAATAAAAATATTTAACACAACATTTTGTGTGGCAGAATTAGTAAATTATAATATTTTAGGAATGCATGTTTAGGTATTTGCAAAAAAGAAAAATGAGACCATGATAAAAACAAGCAATATGCCATTTCTAGTGTGCCATATCTGAAGCTCAAGTGATAAATACTACAATGTAAAGCTTTTCTTGTAGAGTACAGAATTAAATACCTCTAAGATAAGTAGTCACATAACTGCTTGTTTCTCAATAACCTGTCCAAGAATGTAGAAAAAAGGTCCTGCTCTCAAATCCATTTTAATTATCAGGCAATACGAGGAAAGTAACTAAACACAGTTTGGCAGTCTTACCGGAGACAGAGGGTGAACCACCTTCTGGCTGGTAGGTGCCCAGTGACAGAACAAGGGGCAATGGGCACAAACTGGAACACCAAAAGTTCCAGACAAACTTAAGGAAAACCTTCTTTACTGTGAGGGTGTCAGAGCACTGGAATAAACTGCCCAGAGAGGGAGTGGAGTCTCCATCTCTTGGAGATGTTCAAAACCCACCTGGAGACTTTCCTGTGCAACCTGGTGTAGGGAACCTGCTTTGTCAGGGGGGTTGGACTGGATGATCTCCTGAGGTCCCTTCCAACCCCACCATTCCGGGATTCTGTGATTCTCTGTCACGAGAGGATGGTCTGTCTGAAGGGAGACCAGATCCCAGACATCGGAGGTTACTTGCATCATCATTGCTCCTCAAGTTGTGTGGTACAATTCCTGACTATCTCACCGTGAGAGGAAACAGGATTTAGCTAGACAATTTCCAGATTCTTGGGCTGAACTTACTTGAATATGAGAATACAATTTCAAAAAAAAAAAAAAAAAAAGGACAGAAAATAGACATGTATTATTTTCATTGTAATCAGAGTTAGAATGTCTCCTCAGTTCTCCTAATTTTCTTTAAAAACTTACAATAGTGCTGATTTTCCAGACAGACAAGCACAATCAAACTTTTAGTGGGAGTTAGGGAGCAACCATTTGCTCCCTAACTCATTAAAAAAACTTGAAAAACCAAGTGTTTCCTTATTACTCTCCATCCTATTACTGAAAACAAGCATTGCATGCCAGTAGAAATGGAGTTGTATCTTTTAGTTCGGAGTCAACACTCCAAGAGCCTCCAGCTGTTAATAAAGCTCAGTGCAACCACAGCTCCAGTCAAATGCCTTGTTCATCCATCCCAACCAGTAATAAATGCAAAAAACCCTCCACCCACTACCCAACACTTGGAAAGATGTAAAGAAAAGCCATTGGCCCCTTTCCCAGTTTTATACAAATTGATTGCTACATTCTGTTACGAGGATTTAAAAACTTGAGCCTTTGAAATCATAATTAAAGCAAGTAATAAGGTGACTGAAATATACAATGCAATCAGTTTATAAGACTAGATGTACAGCTTTTACTAATTATTTTAGAAAGAGAAGGAAGAAAAAAGATAGCACATGAAGAAGTCATATCCACTTACTAAAATACCACTCACAAACTACAGCTGGGACCATTAAATAAATTTTGCATGGTCTAATTACCTTGGTTTGCAATCTCAATTACTTTTCACCCAAGAAATCACTTTTGTTCAGTTTTATGCGTGTCTGTTTCCCTTTTTAAAAAAAAAAAATGATGTAAGGCATCCTCAGACAAGTGAACTCTAAACTTCATTTGTCTTTCAGCAGGCTTGATGGCTATGCATTTAAAAACCCATTCTATCTTATAAACTAAAAATTAAATGTACTCAGCTGTGATGGTCGTCATTGCATCTGCTATTTATATGCTAATACCCTCACTGGAAGATCTTGCAAATTATTCCACCATGCCAATATCTCATGTGCATCTACTCAAAGCCAACTAAATATTTTTCTAGAGGCAGAAGATTTTGGTTGGGGAACCAGAATATTTATTGCCATAGAACCTAGTTAAAGGGGCAACCTTAAGCAAATACATTTTTTATTCAAATGCAACACAAAACAGGCTTCAGCCATCTGAAATGAAATTTGGAGATATTCTAAGTAAGCAAACACTGACTGGATAAAAATAATTTCTTCAGTGCCAGTAATAGAAACTGAATAGTCAAACTGTGTATCTTACATGTAAGAAGTTTTACATGTTCCTCCTTTTCCATCCTTTTATACTATCCCATACAGGACGAAAAGGAACAAATGCTGGCATTTTGACAGATTTCAGAACCGTGCTCGAGTTTTCCTGTGTGCAACACAAGGAAAACATAAACCTAAGAGAGCTGTATTTATAGGGACCTCCCACACATACTCCCTCCCCTTTGCTCTGTGATTTGAGCATAAATTCAAAGCTGGATGACTGCAAATTAGATACCTAATCCAGGCAAATCACACTTTATGTTTACCAGTAAAAGTATCATCGTTCATTCTATTTGCAGTTGCTCAGCAGCACATAGGCTACTTGGCCAGGCTGACTTTTATTTAGGAATGCACTTTTCATACTATTTCATAATTTCCAGAAATTAGTAAAAATGCTTAAAGGGTTCCAGCCCAACAGTTAGGCTAAGTACAATGCTGGAGAACCAGCGTACCTTGCTCCAAATTGCTTCAGCAATATAAACTACTCAATGAACCAGTTTTTCCTTAATGTAATGTACGACAGCCATAGCCTGTGAGTACTGTCACAGTTCTGGAGGTGCAAGCTTGAGGTTTACTCAAGACTTGTGCCAAAGCCCTCTCCATCCAACCCAGTGATAAACAGAGCTTTGATGTGTGCACTGGGAGGTCGAGATTAGTGAGGTACATTGCACAAAATCTGTACCACTCTGTGTTACCAGCTACTGCATCTCTAGACCCTCGCAGGCTCAAGGTCCCAGATAAGCTTGGGAGAGATTTTAATAAAAAGCAGCAAAAATTTACTCAAAAAGACCAGTAGGTCTTAAGGCACAAGATAGTTTAAACAACTTCAGATTAAACAATGGACTAGCATGTGCATTTATAGTTTCATAGAGGACAGCAAACAAAGGTAGTCTGCAAAACTGGTGCATTTAACAACACTATTATCTCAGGAACTTGCAAAGAAAGATTAGTACTACTTTAGCAGCAACCACTCAAGATGTATCCTCAGATATATTTTCATACCTCACTACTCGGGCTTCTATCATCCACCAAAATAAACAGTACTTGGTTGCATAAATACCCTTAAGCCTTAAGAAAGTGCATTAAAAAAGCAAAGTTCTCTTGCATAACCCGAACTTTTCATAAAATAAATACCACATTCAGGGAAGGTGTAATAGTTTTATTTAAACTACCAAAGACTTAAGTCTAACACCACCTTTCCTCCCAGAAAATTAAACCAGAAGTCTGCTACCCTTCATTATTAAAGCTAAAGTTCCCCAACATTTTTTAAAATGAAAATTGACTCGTACAAAATTCATGCTGACCACCTACATATGATACCTGTGCTTAACTTGTTTTAGCAAAAGTGACTGTAGTGTTAGTCCCTTAAATATCTTCATGTAATACTGATACAAAAATAAAGGTTACATCTTACTTTTAGCAGTACAGGAATGTAGTTCTCCCATGCACTGACTGTGCATACTTCAGGCACTACAATTACACAGTAAAAAAGAATATATTTTAACAGTAGTATCTGGTGTGTTTTTTTAATCCAGTTTTCCATTCACACTGGGAGATGAGCTAATCATATATCACTCCATCGATTTAAGTCCTCTGAATAAGTAAAGATTTACCTTCACAATTGGATCTGCATTACCTGAGTTTATTCAGTTACGGGAAAGGACAGTTTCACTATCTGAGCTTAATGCTGCTACAGAAATCTTCTTCTCCGGACAAGGATCCAGTAAGTCCAGGTCCCTGCTGCAACAGGAGCTCTACCACTGGTACAAGGGAGGCACTGGAATCATCAGGGGAGAAAACAGAGACAGGACTATCCCTTTGGATAGCTGCTTGTGTTTAGATAGTCTTTAAGCCAACCATAAAATCACTGCTCCCCTCTTCAGCTGCCACAAGTAGTACAACAGCAACTTGTACAAAAAACCCACCTGCTAAGAAGCAGATTTGGTAACACACTAAGAAATAGAATCACAGAATGGTTTGGGTTGGAAGGGACCTTAAAGATCATCCAGTTCCAACCCTCCTGCCATCAGCATGGACACCTTCCACTAGACCAGGTTGCTCAAAGCCTCATCCAACCTGGCCTTCAACACTTCTAGGGAGGAGCAGCCACAGCTTCTCTGGGCAACCAGGGCCCAGTGTCTCACCAACCTCACAGGAAATAATTTCTTCCCAATATCTAATCTAGCCCTACCCTCTTCCAGTTTAAAGCCATTTCCCCTTGTTCTATCACTAACTGCCCTTATAAAAAGTCCTTCCCCAGCTTTCCTGGAGCCCCTTCAGTTACTGGGAGGCTGCTAAAAGACCTCCCTGGAGCCTTCTCTTCTCGAGGCTGAACAGCCCCAACTCTCTCAGCCTGTCCTCACAGCAGAGGTGCTCCAGCCCTCGGATCATCCTCGTGGCCTCCTCTGGACTCGTTCCAACTGGTCCATGTCTCTCTTGTGTTGGGGGCTCCAGAACTAGATGCAGTGCTCCAGGTGGGGCCTTACGAGAGCGGAGTAGAGGGGAAGAATCCCCTCCCTCAACCTGCTGGCCACACTGCTCTGGGTGCAGCCCAGGACATGGTTATTGGCCTTCTGGGCTGCAAGTGCACATTGCCAGCTCATGCTGAGCTTCTCGTCTACCACCACCACTCCCAAGTCCTTCTCTTCAGAGCTGGTCTCGAGCCACTTATCGCCCAGCCTGTATTTGTTTGGGACTGCCCTGACCCAGGTGCAGGACCTTGCATTTGGCCTTGTTGAACTCAATGAGGTTAGCACAGGCCCCACCTCTCAATCCCGTCAAGGTCCCTCTGGATAGCATCCCGTCCCTCCAGCGTGTCAACCGCACCACTCAGCTTGGTGTTGTCAGCAAACTTGCTGAGGGTGCACTGAATCCCACTGTCCATGTCACTGACAAAGATGTTGAACAGCATCGGCCCCAGTACTGACAACCCCCGAGGGACACCACTCATCACTGGTTTCCACTCGGACTTTGAGCTGTTGACCACAACTCTTTGGGTGCAACCATCCAGCTGAGAGGTCCATCTACCAAACCCATGTGTCTCCAACTTAAGAGACAAGGATGTCATGTGGGGAATACCTGGTAGAACTTAATTTTTAATGTTTCAAAAATTGTAGAATGGATTAAATAATTTTAACAAAAGAAGAGGCAAGCATAAAATAGTGTTGCACACACTACCTGTGCCTCAAAAACCAAACTCTGTTTCCTACCTGATGGATAAGCACGGGTAAGGAAACTCTGTAAAGTGTCTACCCAGTTTTCCATTCATCTTAAGATAAAAGGAGAGGTTTGCAGGTTCAGACTGAGGCGTGATGAAGTCAGCAAAGCTACAAGCCAGTTGACATGAAATAACATGCTTAGACAGGAACATACCCAGAGCAGAGTTCCCAAGATATCTCCCATTCCTAAAAGCAGAAGGAAAACCCTCATTTTTGTCACTAAAGAAAGCCATTGTCAAGGCTATAAGTGGTACCCTGAACAGCTTCAGCCACCCTTCCCTTCTTCCTGGACTAACCCTTCTCCTCGACACACTATTCCCTGCACACCAGTCCAGATGAAATTGTTTAAAACCACTGCTTAAGGCTGTAGTCTAGATCCACAGCTGGCTACACTCATTCCTGGATCAAAAAGTCATCTGATAACTCAAAGGTCAACCAAAAGTACCTCTCTCTTTCCCCCTCCACAGAGAAGTCTAAGTTTTCCAGTGTTCTTCAGCTAGTTCACATTATTTACGAGATGAACAGTATTCCTATGACACCTTGAAAGATTTTAGGCAGTGTTTTGAATTATTTAATTCCTTTATGATTCAGAGGCCTATACATGATAAAAGCTAAGTTTTAGATCTGAAGGGGAAAAAAAATATCTCATTACTAGTCATCTTCATGAAATTTTAGGAAATGGGCTTTTCATCTAAAATGTGATATAACAAGATTCTCATTAGTAGCCATTCATGCAAAAAAGTCCTACTGCATTTGATGGATTACCATCTATCACTTAGACCAGATCAAACTCATGCTACTAAAACTTTCAATCTACCACCAATGTATATATGCCCCTGTCACATGATACAACCTGCACACACACACACTGTCAAAATCAGTAACTAAATTGCAGCTTACTTCAATTATCACGTTTGTTCAAAATTATTTCAGATGCTATATTTTTAGCAAATAAATATACATCTCAATTAAATAAACCTAATTTATTACAGGCAACAAGTCAACAAAATATCCTGTGCAAGACACACAAAACCTTACATATTTCCTGACTGTGGATTTTAGGCACAAGGATATAAATAAATACAAGTATATTTAATTTAATATTATTGCATTAACTAAATTTAAATGTGTTAGCATGTGTTCCAAGACCGAAAACTTTCTTCCTTTTCCATTTTTATAAATGCATTTAGCAATGCACCTTTACTCACAAATACATTCAATTCACTTGAATATATTGCTTCCCCTTGCAAGGTAGGATGGATAATAAGCAGGAAGCAAATTTATATCTACTACTCACAGAGTACACACTGCTCAGTATTCATAGATGAATCAAGGGAGATGACCCTTCAGCCTGAAAAACTTAAATACTTAACATAAGGGTTAACTTGATGATAGAGACATCCTACTTTATTTTACACTCTATTAGAAAAGCTCCAAATTGCATTGTGCGACCTGCGAATCAGATAGGGATCAGAGGTCGTCACAGTGACAACTTTTAAGAATTCATGGCCAGATCTGCATAACAAGATATTTTTAATAACTTTGTAACAGCAGCAGGCTGCACAGGCAGTGCAAAACGTAAAATATACCATAGCAGCATGCAGCTCTAAAACATAATAAAAACAACCAACCAAAAAAAAACCCAAACCAACCTCCAAAGCATCACACTAGCTGATCAGGCACTTTAACAAGAGAGTACTATTTTGAGGGTTAATTTTATGTGTTTTGTTTTATATCACTCCTGCATCCTGATAAGACTTAAAAAACCTGAAAAGATCTTTTAGCTGAAAAGTGGTTAGGAAAGTGACGTTTCACAGATAGAAATAATTATCATATGATAGTTAAAATGGGTGAGAAGGGAAGAAGAAGCATAAGCATCTGCATGACTTATTTAATATTTTGTGTTTACTTTTATAGTTATGGCTTTGTGGATAAATATTAGTTAGACAAAAAAAAGCTTTAATGTTGCCTGGACTACCACTTTGACCATACAGGTGTTATTAAACTTTATTCTGAAACCATAACATGCTATGGATGTATAAAATCTGATAAAGGACATCTTTAGGTGTAATGCCAATTTAATTATCAAATATTATTATACTTCTCAAGTTTTAGGAAACATACTAACAGTCAACATCAAGTTACTATTCAAATCTCAACATTAAAAGCTTCTGATTTTCAAAGGGCAACTTTGCTAGGAGTGAAGATTTTCATTTGTGTGCAATTTAAAAGCATCACCTGGGGAACAGACTGCTTTTACAAAGGCATCTCTCTTGCTCCTTGGTCTGAGTGTGTTTTAGTAGATGCGGGTTCAGGCATCGTGAGGGATCACTAACAAAAATTACTTACTCCCCTGAGAAACAACTTCTCTAAAATGAAGAAAAGAGGAAAAAACGGAGGCTGTGAGTATATGAAGCTGTTACTGAAAGCAGGTAGCTGGACTGGATTCTCTACGGCTACGGGAACAATCACAACCAGAAAACAATACAGCCTTTGCTTTTGATCTAAAGTGCACATTTTTTTAAAAGCAGGCACAAACTTAACTAAAAGACAGACTTATAAGAGAGCTGGCTATAAAGCTACAGAATTATTAGGTAGAAATAACTCATGAGCATTGATAAAACGCCAAGGTGAAGTTGAAGATAGGGAAAAAAAAAGAAAATCAGCAATAGTCTTGCAGCCAAGTAACTGGTAGAGCTCTTGGCTTAATTTATTACATATTAAAATTTTAATCTTTTTATGTATTAAAATATTTTAAGACTAAATTATTACCAGCAAATATTTAACTTGTAAATATAATTTGTAACAATTTTCTAACATTATTCTTTCAGAAAAAAATCTGACTTGTATTGCAGTAAGGTTTGGGGATCAGATCAAGTTTTGGACAATACAAGGACAGCCATCTCCAAATCTAATTATTAATGGCATTACTGAATTCACCCAGATGTTTCACGTGGATAAAATTAAGTGCATGAATAAATCAAGATTCAAGTGCACACTTAAATCTGACAGAAGATAAGGAAAGGTGAAACAAAAAGTAATGAAGTTAATGAAAAACTGTATACCCCTGGTTGTTAATATAACTTGAAATTAAAAATTCAAAATGTAATAGGCCTGAGAAATTATCACTCTGTTGACAGAAAAATGAGAGGGATGTGTCTCGCATCATATTGCCTACTAGCTTCTATCTGTCTCAGTTTTACCCTGCCTGAGTAGTAAACCTTTTACTGCTTCCCAAAAGTAATTACATTAAGAGATAAATATATGCTCAGTGTACAAAACACAAGTAATGAACTGCATGTCTATTAATAATGTAAGAACTTCAAATATTATCCTAATGGAGAATCCTTTATGGAAAGGATGTAAGTGAAAGGAAGCATGAATGATTTAAAACACGGTACACACTTGTCCTCTCATAACTTTTAAAATTGCAAGATCACTTACATCTCATCAGCTGCAAATCAGACATTAAATAAGAAAAAAATATATAGTATTTCAAGAAAAGAGGGAAGACATTAACAAATTAAACTATTTCTAACCAGGAAAAATTCCTTTTAAAGGAACATTTCAGCCATAAGGAAGTTATTCTTACAAAAGAATTAAACCTCTGGAGACAGGAATTTCTATTTAAACACCAATCTCAGCCAATAATTACAATTGTACTTCTACAGTAATTCAACTAAAGAGAGTCAAGAATTAACTCTAAGTGTCTCTGGTGTATTGCTGTTGGTGTAAGGTCACCTGGGAACACAGACTGAGATGCTGGCTGGCTTTGGATAAAGGTGGTGCAGAGAAAACTGCCGAGCATGCAGTATGCACTCCCTCTACTGGGCACTGGGATTATCCCGGGCAGGCGTTCAGAGGAAAAACGGGATATGTCCTGGCATCCAGGCACCGGGAAAGAAAAGCCCTTTTACAGCTGCTGCCCTCTTTCCTCAGATGCAGCTTAAACTCGGTTTCACAGAAAAATAGATCTCAAAAACTCTTGTTTATACTCTCAAAACACATTTCCTATCAGAAACCGACACTGATTCACACCCCAAACAAGTACTTAACTACACAGAAGGTAACTTGTGTGAGCACACAAAAACCCATTTGCCTTTCACTAACACAGTAAGCCTGACTTTTTTTTTTTTTTATCCATCCCCCACCTCTTTGAAAAAATAACAGCTCAGGAAGAAATGCCTTGATGACTTCTGATCTGCCAGGGGTACAGCAACAGGAAGAAGGGATGTGCACTGTGGGCAGTGGGGATGTATTAACATTTATGAAGTCTGCTGCAAAGGGTTTGTTTCTAGACAGTGACAGGATAATCTTTGCTGTTCTCTTCCCCCTCGTCCCACAGCTCCTGAGCAGTAGGCACAGAATGGTGCCATTGCCTTCTGTGTTGACAATGTTAAAGTGTTACATAAAGATGATGACCCTCCTTATAATTAAGGGTTTCTGAGTTCTTCACTATCATGGAGGAGAAAAGAGACTGTTATATCTCATATCACTATAAACCATTTCAAGTCCAAGTGTTTCACTGTATAAAGTTCTGTGCTTTCCTTCAGGTGACTTTGTATAAGAGAAGTTCCATAAACCTACAGAAAGTTCTCCCACAGTTTGCAAAGCAGTGGGGCTTTTCTATTTTCGAGTAAAGATGAAGGCAAAAAAACTTCAGAGAAAATAATCTGTGCTAATTTTCTAACACGCTCTAATTGTGTAAGGATGCTGCCTTGCAGACTGGTGTTCCATGATCTGGAACATGAAGCAAGAGACAATGGAAAGCATGGAGGCAATAGTGAGGATTGCCAAAAGCAGACACCTCACCTTCCTGCACCAACCAAATGATTCTTCTGTGAAGACAGGCCAAGGAACCACCAACTTCTTCCTCTCAGTGTAATTACATCCAGCTACACTGCTGGTATATGCATATTGAACTGTAGCATCAAGAATTACTCCAAATATATATAATATGCCTTATTTGCATCTCAGTCATATGTATGTATAACTGCCCAGCTGAACAGGAGTACCAACGACACATGGCAGTGGTAAGGGACTGCAGGACCTTCCCTCTTTTCAGTGGCAATTTAAATCTCTCTGGGATTGAGAGGTAGAGTTCACAGTAAGAAATCCCCACTTTCGCTGTCTCTCACTAAACCCTTCCCTTTATCAACTTTTTTGGTCTCAGTTTGAGGATGGGTAAGGCCTTTACTCCCCTCCTCCCTGGAGAGAACAGAAACAAAGCACAGAACAGAACAGATGAAAGGGGGGTGAAATCAGAGACCACAGAAGCACAGAGAACGAGCACAAAGGAAAGCCAGGAAGTTTGAGGAGACTGAGCCAGCCCAAGTCCCCTACCAAGTTTCAAAGTCCCCATCGTTCTGTTTTATACTTGCAAACAAAATAAAACTACTTTCTCCCTAAAGGTAAGGCTTGCCTGTGGTGTAGGATCATAACTACACTTGAAATGAGCAAGTACACAAACAATTCACCTTTATGTTCTCCAGCTAACAACATACATAGCTGAGACTGCAGTCACCAGGAAAACTGGTATCACATCCAGGTATAGAGGTGTCACAGACCAACTACAGACTAGACAATTTACATGGGACCCTGTGTGCTCAGCCACTTTATTTACACTCTCTCTGCTTGCTCTGCCCTTCAACAACTGGGGTTGTTTAGTCTGGAGAAGAGGAGGCTGAGGGGAGACCTTCTCACTCTCTACAGCTACCTGAAAGCAGGTTGTAGGGAGGTGGGTGGTGGTCTCTTCTCTCAAATAAGAAGTGATAGATAAGAGGGAACGGCCTTAAGTTGTGCCAGGGGAGATTTAGGTTGAATATTAGGAAAAAATTATTCACTGAAAGGGTTGTCAAGTACTGCAACAGGCTGCCCAGGGAAGTGGTGGAGTCACCATCCCTGAAGGCATTTAAAGGACGTGTAGATGTGGTACCTGGGGACATGCTTTAGTGGTGAACTTGGCCATGCCAGGTGATCGTAATGGTCTTCTCCAACTAAACTATTCTACGATTCATGTGCTAACGAATAACATCTGTAATGCACTGAGGTCTGTCAGGACAGGATGGCTGTGAGCCAGTGCACTGCCGGACAGACTCAGTACTCCTCTTGGATCTAAAGATACAGAAAATGGCAAAACTTTGGCATAGCAAGAACTGCAGTTCCACTGACACAAGGATGTACAGACAGAAGCAACAGCACCTAATGCAGGCAGCAATGCTGAATTAAAGAGGAGCTGCGTGTAGTGTTTCATATGCTGATGCATAAATATTTGACAGATGGGGATTTAACAATCACAAGTCTAAGAGATGCTCTTTATTTTGTTCTATCAGACTCTCATTTTACTGCATTTTTATGTTGCAACAAAGTCATTTCACATGCAAATATAAGACAATTTATGCACTTCCCTTTTGCAGTACAAAGCTCTCTGTGTTCAGGTTTAAATTTAAAGTAACTCAGCACCAACAATAAATTTGAGTATTTTGCACTGGAGAAAAACCCTAGGAATAATTATATATTGTTTTTGATGCTTAATTTAATCCCTCAATCTGTATTGCTTCATTTTGAATGTATTCTTTGTGAGCACTGCTATGTATTTTCCTTTCTTTTTCCTTCTAATGATGGAATTTATTAGCTTTCAAATCTTATATAGATAGCATTGATCAATCTCCAGAAGTGGCAACAATACCACTTTAAAACACATACACGTGCGCGCGCGCACACACACTCAAAAATCAAGGCTTGAACGTCCTTTATATCTTGCAAGAAATATAGCAACCAATATTCCATGCAGAGGTGCAGCAAATGAAGTCCTGTCAAGCAAATGGCAGGAATGACAGCAGATGTCTGGATTCCTTCATAGCTGGTTGCATAAATGTAGCATACATATTTCACCAGAGGAAAAAAACCACCTCTGACAAGACAGTCTTTCAGTACTTTTCAGAGTTGGCATTTTTCACTGGTGTGGTACATCAGTAGGTATTAAGGTGATGAACTAGATTAATCTTGATAAAGCTTCATTTGCATAATGAAAGCAAAGTCTACAACACTCAGTCATGGCTAAATGAGGCTACCACAATTTAGTCCAAGGTATAATGTCCAGATCAAATTCTTACAATCCAGTCACAAACCAGACTTTACGCTGGACCCTGACCCAAGGCACTCATTTTTGATATCAAGCTATTCAGTAATTTAATTTGATGGCAAGCAACAGAAATGAATATTATGTAGCTCTACTTTTTAGCTATGAACAAGTCATAGACTCCTTTATGGATCTGAATAAAGTATTTGATCTTTCAGCCTCCATTTATTCACAAGTTTACCTATTTCACAAAAACTGTCATAGGCGGCTAATCTTTGTGAAATATTTTAGCAATTTAAAGCTTTATGTAACAACAAATTATTTCAAGATAACCTCAATCATATCACATGCTCACTAAAGAGTAAGTGCTCCAAAGCAGAGACACTACTTTCCTGGATTGTGAGACACTAGTATAGTTTAGTAAGTTGTAAAAGAACATGAGTAATACAGTATTTACTGAGAAATATGCAGGAAAGAAGCTGAGGACACACCAATGTTACACATGAAGAAACCAAGAGTAAATCAAATCTGAACTTAACCCCTTCCCTATTCTAAACAACAACAGTGCTGCCTTACAAGGTTTTGTCTAATAACCAGGTCCCTGGCATACTATGTGTTAGTGAAACTTCCTTGAGTGAAGCTGCAACCACCTGAATTAGTGTACTTATCGATAAAGCTTGTGTTGAAAAGCTTGCTAGCTTAAGGCTTAAGAGAAAGTGCATTTTTTACATACAAGCTAAGTATTACTAATGGTGCCCTCTAAGAAAACAGAATTTTAAGAAACTCACCACTTTTCTTTTCCTCTCTTTAAAGGAAATGTTCATTTCCTTGTATTTCTTCATAGCAGTCTCCAATTTATTCTTGAGATCAATGGCACATCTTAGTCGGTCATCATTTATTCCTGCTCTGGTAAATAACTGCAAAGCAAGAAATCAACATTCTTATTCTTTTTTCTAGACATTTGAGCCAAAACACATTTTCAGTTTTCCTTCATAATTAATGTAACAACATTGTCACAAACTCCATGATTTTAAAAGTAACAATCAGTGAAGCCACTTCTCCTATCTAGAATATTAAAGCTAACAGAAGACGAACAAAGAATGAACAGGTGATATAAACAGCTCCTGAGAGTGTCCTATGTGCCAACTGCTACACACAGGCTCCTGAGCAGCAGTATCAACCGACAGAAAGGACATAGTGTTTTTCTGATACAGACATGTCTGACAAGAACAAGCTGTGTTTTACTTTAACCCTTTGCAGAGAAACTCCATTTTACTGTATCTTTAAAGAAAAAAAAACCAAACAACCACCATACCTAATGCTGAGAGCCATCAAACAAGTTATGTAGCTCCTGTAGTCTTCTGTTGCCCACCTCTACTGAGCTAGAAATCTTTTCTATTTGCACCAACATCTCTTCAACCTTAATTTCCTTTTCGCTCACTCTCCCTTGCATTTACTGTACCCCAGTCCTTGCTTCTCCATCTTTTTATTACAAAAAAGAAAACATCTACTCTTCATCCTACCTGAATCCAGGACTGCACAGACGGCCAGAACTTATTTCTGATGAGTCTGTGAGCATCCATGACATTGTTTATTATGGCAGTATTATCATCATTCTCATCCACTTTTATATCTGCTCAAAACAGAGGAAAAAAGAGTTAGTGCACAATGTCTGTACTATCTTCACTACACAAGTTAAAGCAGCTAAGCAGAAGTAGACATGAACTTTTCAAGAATATTTGATCACTTTAGGGAAAGTTAATAACATCAGAACGTTTCTCTGTTCAGTACTAATTATTCTATCATTATCCACACATTCAAAAAAAAATATATATATCAGAGGAAAAGCTTTCAGTCCAGTGATGATGGAGTTGTTAAGCCATCACTACTAAGGAATCACTAAATAAACTACAGAGAAGTAGAGTCTTACTATTTACATTACAACTTGTCTCAAGTCCAAATCAGTGGACCAGGCCTTACTGATATGTTTCTGCATATAAAAAAAAATCCCTGCCCCATTGGCAATAGGGACTCAATTGTCAAAGAAGCCAATTGTGCCACTACCCAAGGGAAAATGGTACTTGTCACCTCCTAGTCATTCTTAAGCCCCACAGGTACATTTCCAATTCTGTTGCCTGCAAGTAGTAGATACATGTCTTACTGGCTGTTTGCACATCAAATTCTGTTAGGGCAGTATTTGTAAGAGACTTCACTTCGACTACCAAAACACAAACCATCCTAATTTTTCTAGAGGTAATTCACAGTAGCAAAGTTACATTAAAAAAGGTGCAACCATAATCCTCAAGACTCCCTAGCAAAGCTCTACTTATTACTTCTTGCATGTTGTCAATAGCAAGGAAAAAAGTTGATGAAATAGCCAATTATAAGATTCTTAAATTAGTTGTTTACTACAGCTATAAAGAGAAAGAAAGAGGTGAACAGTGAAGCATATGGAAAATAAAATTATAAACTGTAACAGATGGTAATTTTTTTTTAAACACAGGAAACTCATCTTATTCCAGGTACTATGAAGCGCTGCAATATGGTTACAACAACCAATAGCAAAGTTCACTCTTAAAAGGTAATTAATAAAATCTGTAAAACACATACAAGGACACTCAAACCTAAGAAAGGTTATTAGATAAACCAGAAATAGAAAAGAATTCCAAAATAAATGGTGTTCAGGAACCCCAAGCATTTAAGACATAGGAAAAAAAAAAATCCAGCTACAAAGGACTTCACACAAAGACTCCAGCTGTATGTGAAACATTTTTTTCCAAATACCTGTGGAGATTTCAAGGTCGAGAGTATACTTATGTGAAATAAGCCCATGGTTCCTAACAAAAGTCTGGTAATCATCATCATTGAGAGCAGGGACATCAGACTGATCTTCCAAGCATGTGCCTCCATCTAATTCTTTCTGCTCCAGTTGCTCATCTAACTCTTTGTTTTCATCAGTTCTGACACACTGAGAAACAGAAAGAATGTCCTTGCTGCAGCATGGCTGTTCATCATCCATACATCCAAAACAGGACTGGTCAACTTCCACCTGGGAAGACAAGGAGGATGCAGGTCTATCCTCATTAGCAGTCAATTGTTTGTTGGGTTCCAGCTCTGTGTCATTCACAGTGAAGTCAAAAGGATCTGGCATCAGAAGCCGGAAACAGTTTTCCATCTCTGTCAGTGTGTTGGCAACCTCTTGGGACATTTCTATCAAGAGACAATTGTTTTAGAATGTTGTTAAACAATGTAAAATGCTAATGTCTCCACAGCAGATCTACAAAACAAATACAACTGCCACAGGGATAATCGATTTATCCAGTAATCAGTGGTAATTTATCCATACAGACCTCTCTCCATTGCAGAAATTGTCCTTATAAAAGTGACAACAATTTTCTTAAGCTGGAAATCTAGAACATCTTGAGCAAGGAATTTAAAATCAGCGTTCTTCCTTTTCCTATCCCCTCTAAAATTTCACTATGCATCAAAGATGACACAAATACTTGATAGAATTTGAAGGAAAATGAGGTTCAATGAGGATATCCTTAGTGATGTTGGCAGGTACTCACTCCACAGCCATGAACATTATAGTTGCTTGTAGTTGCAGACACAAATATATGCTATTGCTGAAAACAATGCTACCAATAAAAGTGACTTTTAAGAAGGTTACATCTCTTTAAGATTCCACCCTCAAGCATGAGAGCATTTCCAGCACCCAGAATAAATGCAGACACAACTGCAGATTGCAGATACCAAAGTAATTTAATTAAATAACCCTTTGTAACTGCAACATAATATACTTACTATCTCTGTTCTTTTGTACTGTAGAAATGTGTTTGCTATGCACATGTTGCTTAGAGATTCAGCCCCCAGTTAGATATATATTTTTATCAGCAGTATGATACTTCTCACAGATATGCTACACTGCATCCAGGATTTCTGTGCAGACCACTGCACATACTTCTAGAACATGATGGCTGTATATACAATATCATAAGATCACAGAATGGTTTGGGTTGGAAGGGACCTTAAAGATCATCCAGTTCCAACCCCCCTGCCATCAGCAGGGACACCTTCCACTACACCAGGTTGCTCAAAGCCTCATCCAGCCTGGCCTTCAACACTTCCAGGGAGGGGGCATCCACAGCTTCTCTGGGCAACCTGGGGCAGTGTCTGACCACCCTCACAGAAAAGAATTTCTTCCTCAGATCTAACCTAAACTTACCCTCTTCCAGTTTAAAGCCATTTCCCCTTGTTCTGTCACTCCCTGCCCTTATGAAAAGTCCCTCCCCACCCTTTCTGTAGCCCCTTCAGGTACTGGAAGGCCACTAGAAGGTCTCCCTGGAGCCTTCTCTTCTCCAGGCTGAACAGCCCCAACTCTCTCAGCCTGTCCTCACAGCAGAGGTGCTCCAGCCCTCGGATCATCCTTGTGGCCTCCTCTGGACTCGTTCTAACTGGTCCATGTCTTTCTTGTGCTGGGGGCTCCAGAACTGAACACAGCACTCCAGGTGGGGCCTTACGAGAGCGGAGTAGAGGGGGAGAATCTCCGCCCTCAATCTGCTGGCCACGCTAATATAATGAAGGTCATCAGTCCACAAGGTATCGAGAAGTCTGTGCCTAGTCACAGACAGAAATTAAGCCACTAGCTCCAAAAGGCCTCATAGCATGTTTGCTTAAAATAATACATTCATACTTCATTGAATCACTAGACTAAACCTTTTCTTGCTAACTTTTTTTTTTGCTGTCTCTTCACAGTACCTGAGCTCACAGAACTGTCACTTGTTTCCTCTGAAATTCTTTAGGTAAGAAGGACAGAGGGTCAGGCTCTAACAAATGTACTATTCCCACCCACTGCAGTCAGCTATTATTTGGATAGCTGTTCTCTTAGATTTTGTTTTATAACTACTTATAAAGTTGCTTTAAAAATTGATTAAAAAACCCCAAACCACTAGAAGAACCAAAGAAACTCACCTTCCATTTCTTTTTCAGCTCTTTTGGCTTTTTCTTTGTAAATGTTATCCAATCGTTTTTGCTTCTCCTCTTCCCTCCTCCTTTCAGCCACGGTTCTGGCATGCACATCTTGAAAATCCACCTAAGGAGGAAATGAAGAAAAAAGTATAACATTCCTCGTAAGAAATACACAGAAAATCCATTTCCTAAGATTCTTATCTGCAGTGAAAAATCCTCTAACAACAGCGATCAGCCAGAAGCTCAGCAGTACTTCCTTTTATCTCTTCTCCTCCTAGAATCAATAACTACAGTAGTTCTGAATGGAGTTTTTACTTCTACTAATAAGAGACTGCTGAGAATGCACAGCCTTCAGAAAGGAATCATAAGGTAGAAAAACAAAACAGATTTCCATATCTAGACTGCAGGAATAAACTGGGCTTTGGGAGACCCCTGTCCCAGCACTGGAGACATGGGGTGAGGGGGAATGGGCAGGAAGAGACTATGGAGGGTAAGTATTCAAATTACATGAAAACATCACACTAGGTACAGTAGTGGTAAAAGAAATTTAGGAAAATTTGTAAGCACTATTATCACAAGTATACACATCACTTACTGAAGAACTTTGTAAGCAAGAAAAGCCAAAAAGAAGACATTCAAATTCATTTAAAAAAGAACAAATTTTGGATTTTACAATTACATTTGTTGGATTTAAGGATTGAGGGAAAGATTATCATTAAGTCTCACTTCATTTACTTGTGACTAAAATAGAAACAAATCTGACAAAATGCTGTTACTTAAGATATTTACAATGGGTAGTTTGGGTTTTTTTTTTTTTTAGTTTGTTCTTAGAAGGGCTTGAACATGTAAATATTTTTCACCCCTGTAATCCATCCATGCACTCCTCAAGTGCACAGATACTATAATGTGACTCAGTTGCCTAAATATGCAAACATTTGGAAATAGTTAAAGTCTTTCCCCCCTCCCCATCTTCCTTTTTTAAATTTTGAGACAGGAGTTTGAAAACTGTTTTCAGATATCCTGAAATATTATTTGTTCTTGAAGTCAAACATTTACATAGGTACCTACTAACCCTAAAACAGTGAGCAGCTTTACATGTTTACACCTCAGAAGGGCAGCAGTTATCTTCTGATCAACTGTTTATAAGGTGATTTTGGTGATAATTAAAAAAACCCAACCAAACAAAACAAAGCCCCAACCAACAACCACAAACCACACACACAACTAATATTCCTCTCAAGTTGTCCTATACGACTGTGCCAAGCCTGCACTACAGAACAGCAGATGTATTTTACTACTAGAAAGTACAAATGCCTCCCCAAATCCTTTGGTTTTCCCTCACACTTCAAGCACTAAGCTGGCAAAAGGCTAGTTAGGTCAGTTGGCTCATCAAAACTCTTTAAGTTACCAAACTACATAAGATTGCTTCTATTGGTACTAATGTTTCTAGGCTTACTCAAATTCAGCTGCTCTAGAAAACAGGGCAGCCACTCCTGCTGAGTAGCTCAGCATCACAAATACACAGAGATCACCCAGACATAACTGGGGAGCTGCCATTAACCACAGGAGCAAAGACAGAGACGACAAACATCGGCAAACTTGTACACTTGGGTGTTCAAATTGGTAAAACTGTGTTACATGTTAAAACTCCTTCGTCTCAGTCTTGTATTTTTTCCTTGTCACTTTCATTTATTATTTTTTTCCTTTATTAAACTATACAATAATGTAAGATTCAAAGACAATCAACTTTTCTGAGCAGAAACTGTATAGAAAAAGAACATAGTACAATAAATAATAAAAGTAGAGTACACTTAGCTTAGTATGGAACTAGAACAACGGAAAACATAATTTATTCAAAGGTTTTTGATCTACTTCTAGGAACACTGAACATTTGTCTTTCTGAAGACAATCAATATATTTACTGAAAGCCTGATAGTATGATTGTAGATAGTGTGAATGCTAAAATACTGTTCCCAATTTTATTGTTTGCACTCTAAAGAGAAGCTAAAGCGGAAGAATGTTCAAAATACAGTAACCTAAAGCCTTGAAGGGAAAGCTAAAAGCAAGTGTTTACAAACAATAAATTCTTTAATAAAGCTTCTTGTATGACACACAGTATCCCTGCAGCTGAGGGCAGGCTAACACCTACACTCACCATCTCTGTTGGACAGTGAATGGATGCTAGAACTGGCCAGCTCAGTACAGAAGTCAGGCTAGCTTAAACTGGTATAGAAAGACTTAACAGCTGACTATCCTCAGTTTAAAGTATAATCATTACTACCCTTCTAAAAAGGGCCAGACATTGGGGTTTCAGGTAGGAATCAGAGGGTGAAAGCCTATTGGTGAGCAATACCTTTTGCACTCAGAAAAGGTCGGCTGAGCCCAGCTCTGAGCACAAGCCTGGAGTTTTTAAAACTTCACAACACTGCAAGAGGAACAAAGAGTTTGGGGTTTGTTTCTCAAAGACCATGCTCAATGGGATGCCTCCTAAAGACAATGTCGTTTCCAACAGCTTTTCAATTTATTGGTTTCTTGGCTTTAAACATCTCACAGAGCTGCATCAAGACCTTTAAGACCATCGAGTCCAATCATGAAACCAACACTGACAAGTCCCCGACTAACCTATGTCCCTCAGCACTGTGTCTACACAACTCTTCAATTCCTCCAGGGATGGGGACTCCACCACTGCCCTGGGCAACCCCTTCCAGAGCCTGACAACCCTTTCAGCAAAGAATTTCCTCCTCGCATCCAATCTCAACTGCCCTTGGTGCAACTTGAGGCCATTTCCTCTTGTCCTGTCACTTGTTCCTTGGTTGAACAGACCCATCCCCAGGTCTCTACACCCTCCTTTCAGCTAGCAACCATCACATAAAATACGCACAGAAGTAAAAATGCAGAGTACCTTCTTGTTCTGCTTTAAGAAGTGGTATCCCAGAGAGAGCTTCTTGTAGGCCTCTCCATATTTCTCATGCCAGTCTTGCACCGACTTAATGGCAGCTTTCCTCAGTTTCTGTGCCACCTCTTTGGGTGGGGGAAGAGGCTGCTCGTGGTCTATCCCCACCGTGAGCTCCAAGAAGTCTTGGAAGTTGGAAATAATCAGCGTCCGGAATTGATGGGATCGGGTGAACAGCTCCTGCACGATCTGGAAAGCCGAGAAGCGCACCTCGGAGTGCTCCTCGTTGAGCCGCGTCATCAGCAGGTGGTAGGCATGGCTGATGTGCTCCTCTGAGGACCTGAAAAAGGAGAAAAAGACAGAATGAGAGGGGGGTATTAAAAAAGCAGGTTTAGCACATCAAACCACAAGTTATTAAAAAATTATTTTAAATTTTAAAGCAGCAGGCTCCGCGCTGGCAGCCAGCTGAGCCCAGCTGGAACTGCAGGCCCCGGGACGGCTCTCAGGGGCAGCCTCTGCGGCTAACGGAGCCTCAGCGGCCCGGGGAGAGGTGTCACCTCCGCGGCAGGCAGCGCGGCCCGGTTCCCACCCCACCCGTCCCCGGGCGGCCGTACTTGCAGATTTTCTTCAGCTCCTTCATCCTGCCCGGCTCCAGCCGCGGCTCCCCCGAGGTGGTGAGCTCCTCCACCAGCTCGGCCAGCCGCTCGTCCATCGCTGACGGGACGGGACGGGACGAGGCTGCCGCCCCGCCAAGCCCGACAGGCCCGGGGAGCCCGGTCAGGGCGCCGTGACTCAGACTCCGGGCGGCCCCGGCTACCGAGGCGGCGGCGGCGCCGCCATAGGCCGCGCCGCACCGCCCCGCCCCTCAGGGGGGCGGCTCCCCCCGCCCCGCAGCAGGTGGTACCTTCCACAATCCGCGGCCCCCCCCAGGCGGGCGCCTACCACCGCCGCTTTAAGCGAGCGCTGCCCCCGCCCCGCTTCGGCGCGGTGATATCCCCGTGACGTCACGCCACCCGGAAGCGCCACTAGAGGAAGGCGGGGAAAGTCTTAACAGGGCCCGCGCCTCGTTTTGTGGGTGTTAACCCCTTGTTGTCCGCAGGGGCGGAGCCCATTGCAAGGCTGTACCAGCCCAGGGCAGGCGAGTGGCGGGGAACGGCGGCCGCCCCGTGCTGACAGCTCGGTGCTGGGGTGATGGTGCCCCTCAGGGACCCCCTGGGTGAGGGCGATGACTGGTGAGGTGTGGGCAGTGGAGCCCCCCGGCCTTCCCGCCTCACAACGTGCTGTGAGGGGAGTCAAACCTTCCGCCTCCATCCGAGATTGGATGTGAGGAGGCATTTATCTCCTGAAAGGGTTCTGAGGCATTGGAAGGGGTTGCCCAGGGCAGTGGTGGAGTCCCCATCCCTGGAGGGATTGAAGAGTAGTGTCAACATAGTGCTGAGGGACATGGGTTAGTCAGGGAGTTGTCAGTGTTGGGTTCATGGTTGGACTCGATGATCTTTTCCAGCCGAGGCAGTTCTGTGATTCTTCCCCCTGCCCACAGCACTCTCTCTCTAAGACACTCAATATGACGCAGGGCATGAAGTGAGGCAGGCAGGGAACCAGGCTGTCATTAGGGGCCCCTCCTCACTTCTGCGTAAGAAAGTGAATTTTCTTGAGTAGATGCTCTGTTCAGAGCTTGGAGGGTCTGTAGAGTCTTTCACAATAGCTTGAATGCCATTCTCACATGGACTCGGTAGGCACCATGTGAAACACAATTTGAGCTTCTTGTCATGGATTTATAGATTGCAGATGCAAGGATATGGTGGGACGAGCCCATAAACATGCACTGTCCAGTCCTCACCAGCTAAAACTACAAGATTTTTTTCCCAGAGCTTTGTGACTTTTGGCTTCCAGTGGTGTAAATGATGGGTTTTCTATTTGGAAAAGGTTCTCCACTTTATAGCACTTGGAAATTATGTTGGCTTTAGAATATTGCAGTGATAAGAGGATTGTTACTGTGTAGCTGTAGGAAACTGGTACTTCTGTATATGTGAGCTATACCTGAAAGGAAACAGAATGTGAGTACAGCCTGGTTGTCAGGACTTCCAAGGGGAATATTAGGGTGTAACTGTGTTTATACAGTACCTTCCACTTGACAACCTCAAAGCACTTGACAGATGTTGTGGATAACCCCTTGGCATGTAGAGAGAGAGGCTGATGAAGGATCACAGCAATAGAGAATCAAAGAATCATTAAGGTTGGAAAAGACCTCTAAGATCATCTAGTCCAACCATCAACTCATCACCACCATGCACACTAAACCATGTCCCTGAGTGCTACATCTATGTGTTTTTTGAACACCTCCAGAGTTGGTGACTCCACCACTTCTCTGGGCAGCCTGTTCCAATCATTGGGGGATGTCACTGTCAGCAGGTAGAGCAACTATCCTTAACCTCACCTCTTCACCATTAACCCAACCAGATATCGTGTTCCCCTTGCTCACAGCTGTATTTCATAATGGAATAGATTGCATCCTGCAGCCTTACCCTCACTGTGGTGGTCCTTCATGGGCACCTACAGTCCCTGTGTGCTGCAGGATTCATGCTGCTGTTGTCCCAGCGTCGTGGGAAACTTGTCCCAAGCCAGCCTCAGGATTTAATGAGCCCTTTCTCATGTTAATAAAACAAAAGAGCAGCAGTGCTAACATGGAGAATTAACAGGGCAAAACCACCCAAACAACAATTAGCACATACAGCCCTGAGCCTCTGACTTTATTTCTACCTCCTGTCACACTCCTGCTCCCTGTGCCCCCTTGGGGGACACTGAGGTTCACTGGGTGAGCATTTAGGTTGAGTGGAAAATACCATGTCCCCCAGGATGAGAAGACAGTGCTTAAAATGAAGATGGGGACTGAGGACCATAAAACAGCAAGTTTTTCAACTCCTAGCTTCTGTGTGTTGATGGGACAGAGCTGCAGAGCTGGGATATGTCCCATTGAACCAGTGATATCAGGGATGGAGAGGCTGAGGTACTGAGCATAGCAAGGGGGTGTTTCCTACCTGGGTCTCATCTCTAAAGCATGGTCCATACTCTGCTGAGGTCAGATAAAGTGGTTAACCAAAGTGCTCCCTCGTGTTTACCCACATGCAGGAAAACATCCAGCACTTTGTGTGTGGCTGCGCTCTAAGGGCATGTCCCTGGCACGTGTCCTGCTCCCCTTAGAGTTACCTGGGGTGGGAGAGAGGTTGAACGAATTGACCATATTCTGGTGTCCCTTTGCACCAGCCACACAAGCGTGGTCCAGGTACTGGAGGTGGTGGGGCTGCACTGGGTTCGCTCTTGGCAGCACCTGACCTGCTTTTGGTTTTTGGGTGCTCAGATTGGAATGTGTGACATGCCCCATCTCTGAAAGGGCTGATTAACCACTGAGAAATACTCAGCCCTTGCAGGTGCCTGCTTTGAACATCCTAAAGAAGGGAGACATTTAAAATATCTGTTTGCTTCTGAAAATACTTGAACGATATTTCCATTAATTCACAGTTAAGGCGTGTGTTGGAAGTATCGTGTGTGAACTGGTGTTGCAGCTGTCTCTGCTGGCTCCTGTGATAAGGGAAGACATCATTAAACACTTTCTACGGGCAATGAACTTGTATTTTCCAACGAATTTACTGCAGTTAATGAATATATATGTTTTGCAGTGGTTCTATTATTTCTGATTCGATACATGAAACCAATGACATCTTACTTTTTTAAGGTTTCTCCTTTCCTCATTGCCTTCCATCAATTGAAATAGATTTCCATGTGAAAGCCACACACAATGGCACAGCTCATCTTTAAAGTTCAGATCCATTTACTCTTTCAATATTTCTTATTTTTCTGTTTCTCCTCTTAATTTGATTGAAAGCGCCTGAACAACTGCTTTCTATTAGGTTATTGCTTGCAAAATTAGCATTGCTCTACTGTCTAGAAACAGTATTTCAAAATCAGCCTCGAGCAACATACTTAACATCTACAAAGGCACCAATTGCATATCGATGCATAATGTTTAAAGAAGTCCCTGCAAGGAGCCATATGGTTTTGCAAGGAATTTGTTGATGAATGAATGCTGAGTTGTGTAACTCACTCATGGTAATCCCTTAGGCAGATCCCAGCAAGAGTGAAGTTATTCTTTTTTTTTTTTTAAGTCAAAGACAATTAGATAAATGTTTGCTCAAGTTGCTGAGTTTCCTTTTTAATGAGCATGGTAAATATCCACTGTTCAAATATTTCTGTACTTCTTTCATCTGGACCAACCTGATAAAATGCTGAAGAGAGCCAGAACACCAAAGAACTCATTTAGCTGCAAAAGTCACCACCACTCTGCTCCTGCACTGATTTTCCCCTGACACCACTGTTCTGGGCTGTTCAGTGCAGGGGAGCACAGGACACTTTACAGTACAGAGGTAGATCCAAACACCACCTGCTACCCCCTCAGAGCTTCAAGGGTGAATGTTACTATCCATTTACACCTGATTTCAGCGAAGCCTGAGTCTGCTGCTTCATGTCATGGATCATTGAAGGTTGATGATTCAAGTTTATTTTCTTACATCTGTGCTGAGAGATCAGTAAGAGCAACACAGTTAGACTTTGTGGGTTGTTTTCCAGTGAGTGATACCTTGCACAAGCAGAGACTCTTCCAGAAGCACTGTCCTGTCCACCACCTCTCCAGGATACCCAACACTATCATCATTGGCAAAAGGCATTTGCAATGGGAATATTCTCCTGCAAGATATCTCCAGGCATGACTAACTGATCCATCCATAGATCATCTCCTGTTGGTCTGGTATCTTTGGCCAAGTACATAGGCAAAGAAAAAACTAGAGTTTTGTCCATTGACACCAATTATTTGGGGGGGAGGGGTTCTTACATTAAAGAGAAGCTGTTTGTTATATCACAAACTGAAAAGGTCAAACAGATAGCTCTAGGAAGGATAGTTTCAGACTTTTGTGTAAAACTAAATTTTCTAGTGTAGTCTTTTTATAAAAGAAAAATTTAGATAGGAGACAGTTCCACCATTTTACTAGATGATTCTTTGCCTGGGATTGTTTTCCAGCTTCACAATAAAGAAGCACACCAGGCAGAAAGAAACCCCACTGAACTTTTGAGGTAGCTGTATTCAGCTTAATGATATGAAATTTAAAAGGACGCTTTATTTTCTTGCCAAAATGGAACTTGGGCAAAAAAAGCTTCCCTAAAAATAATTTGGAGTTAAAAGAACTTTGGTTTCAGGCCTGAAGATGCAGGAGCCTGATAAATGCTGATATTGAATTGTCACAGAGTTTGTGCTGGTTGGGTTACAAAGAAAATACTGACCTTCCCTCTATTCCCAGATGAATAGATGCTTTAACCACTGGTTTGATTTGAGCAAAAGGATGACAGTTATTAAAGACTAGATTCAAGCAGAGGTTCTCAAAAGGGAAATAGTGTATTCTTTAAACCATCAATAATGCAAGGCCAAAGATACTTGGTGACCTCCTCTAATTACGTGAAATATTGACTGTGAAAACACTCCAGCCTACTGTAACGTTTTATAATTCTGTCATAGGAGGAGATGAATGAACCTGCTCTGTACAGTCTAGATCACTAATTAAATAACCATTTGTAAGTTGGATGGAGCAGGAATAGCTGTGGGAGAACCATCACAAATCAAAGAGTGCTTTCCTACACGTAGCTTATATTCATGTCTAGAATAATTTTTAAAAATGTTCCTACAGTGTTTCCTGAACCCACACACCAACACTGACGTACTTGACTAGTGTCAACAGAGGTAAATGGCTGTGGCCTCCGTGGGAAGATCTATGCAGACTCTAACTGGAACCTAATGAGCATTTTCCTGTGTTAGACAATATATGTCCACATCACAAGTTACTATTTCTACATGAATGCTCCCAAGGAAGATCAAGGCACGTCCCATTGCACAGCAAGCAGGTGTCTTTGGGGGCCTGGGGGATGTTAGCCTTTAAGGTAGGACTCAGATCAGGAGGTTCAGAAAAGGAGGCGCTTGAAGCTTGTTAACATGTGGAAAGGGAGAGTGCAGAGGAAGAGAAGAACCCCAAGCTTCCAATAAGAGGAAATCCAGCCCAAATTCTGCTTGAAGACGCTCTGATGCTAAATCATACAGTGACAAAAATGCCACTTCCATGCACAGGCAAATAGAACGGCTTTCAGACATACAATGTTAGCAGAAGTTTCTTAAACAACTTAAAGAGACTTCTTTGAGTGTTGCATCAGCCCATTGGTGGAACATTTTTTAAGCTCTTTCTACCTGATGGCTGAACTGTCCTGTCCTTGGTTTCTCCAAATGAGAAACTGCACAGAGCTGTGGCTTCAGATACCCAAAGGAATTGTTTTTTTATTCTTTTCCCAAGGATGTGGGAAAGGAGAGAACTGCTCTGAAGCTGCTAAGAGCTGTAGCACTGCCTCCAGTTGAAATAGGAGCAATTAAGTCCATTCCTGATCTGAAACTGTTGTCATCACTACTGGGCACGGAGAAGTGATGGGTCTGCATGTGTCACACAGCCATTGCACAAACACGGTCTGTGTGTTTTTCATTGGTTTTCCATTTTGAATTCCTCTGTCCTGTTCATGCACCAGGCAGCTCACACCCACAGTGATGTTGCAGTTACTCATTGACAGGAGTGAGTCCTCAGTCATCCATCAAAACCCACTGTGTTCCCTCAGGACCAGGAGAGTGCTCAAACGAGCATGTTCTCAGCCTTCAGGCCTTTTTGGCATTTCCAGCATCTTTTTTGAGCACAACCACATGAATCAAAACAAGCTTTTCTAGGGAATTTCTTTTACTGTTATGGTAAAGGAATGCTTTGTCTTTGTGAAGAGATTATTTATACAGGTCAGCTTTTGCAAGGAGAAAGAAAGTCCCTGGCTTGAGGAGATTATGAGTTAGTTGTGATAAAAATAGAGCACAGAGACCACAAGTTGAGAGAGGAGGAAATATTGAAACATAATTAAAAGGAAGAGGCAAGTGACTTGTGAACTGTCTGGAGTAATTTATTTGCTTTTAAAGAGGTGTTTTGCACTTTCATGGCTTCATATATAACTGGGAGCAGAATGGGAAAGTATTAATGTTTCAGATATTGAGACTCCTTTGTGTGCCCTCATTGTCTGCAGCAAGTGCACGATGACAGTCCCACTGACCAACACACAGCTGTTCTTTTATATTGGGCACTGACTCCCCCAAAATGTTTCACAAACTTTTAGGCAATTGAACCCCAATACAGTGAGGAATAAGACTTGTAGATATAGTCAACACATATGAAGAATAAGTTAATTTTAAGACCATGTGATAGCTTCCCAGAAAAGTTGAGCGCAGAATGGGTGATGACTCCGTCCCATGAGCTGCAGCACCTCCAGCAACACGTCCCTGCCCTAGCACGAGCTCAGTGGTGTTACTCAAGCAGCCACCCTTGTTCTGTGTTCCAGCTTGTTTCATGCAAGCATTAAAAGGCCTCTTAAATGAATCATTGTCACTTTCCCTCATTGCACAAGTTGTAAGAGTAAAATTGATATGAAATACTGAAAAAGCACTGGTGGGGAATATGCTTCAGTAAACTATACACAAACTTTTCTTGACTTCCTATTGAGTGGCATAAACATCAACTTCTCCAAGAGGGACAGTAGATGAAAGACCAACCTTTTTGTTCCCCTAATAATTTCCTCCATAAAAAAATGGGTCAGTTATTGATATATCACTAAAATTTAGTGAGGGTGAGACTTTTTTCTGGCAGAATCTGTGTGACTGTGATCTGTGGATGCTCATGAGTCTGCTCTGGAGTGATCCCTTCAACAGCCTCCAGCACAGGTTTGCTGAGCTCTGAATGTCCAGTTCTGCCCCAGGTCATGTAACTTGAATTCTAGGATTTTATTTATTTTAAATCTAAACACAAAATGGGCACTCAATAATTTAAAATGGACAAGATATATTTATTGGGGTAGTAGAGGAAATTGTGCTGCCAGCAGCAGTCTGAGCTGGGTAACTCTGACAGCCTTCTCTCATCTTAAATCACAGAAAATAGTCTGTCATTGCCTTTGTCACGATGTTCCTACATGGCTGCAAAAGAGGCACAGCCACTGAGAGCCACAGCTTCCTGATTGTTTAGGAAAAAAAATATTTCTAAATTTATTTAGACATTATTTTATTTATTTAATCTAAAAATAAATCTCTGAAGTTCTATCTTTTTTAGGCTAAAATTGATATAACTGATTATTTAAACTCACAAAGCTGTGTGAAGTATAAAGCACTCTACATTTTCAGGTGAGAGTAAAAATGAACTTTATAAAGCTCTGGCCTTCCTCGCCCTTCAGCAAAAGTTTGCCTAGTTAATTATACGCACAAATTATATTTATTTTCCTCTGAAAGAAGCTGTTTTGCCAGTTGACGGGGCTGGCAAAAAGGACACCAACACCAAACTAATACCAGAAACAAACTTATTTTACTCTCGTTTAAAGCAGGGGAAAAAAAAATAAGCAAGGTAGTGAGTTAAACAGGGTAATGCACCTAATCATTACTACGTAAGAGACAGTGGAGTGAGTAGGAATCAGTTGTTTCTTAGGAATCAGTTGGGCAATCACTAGTTGCCCAAATACTGATCATCATCCAGATCCTGTGCCCCGTCACAGCGAAGGGTTTGGAGAGCCTTACCCCGGCAACTGGGAAGTCCCCCGCAGTGTGTCCACTCGTAGGTGAGGTCTCCATCTTTGCTGGGAGAGGGTCCTGCTTTTATACAATCTCACAAAAAAATTACTTAGAGAGAAAGGCACGGGAACATCCAGGGGGTAAGTTTTACTTCCCACGAGCACACCCTGGATTTGGCCAGGATCTGAGATATGCCTGAGAAGCTCCTAGTTTGGTGTTCTGCACCTGGCTTTGAATTGTGGGAGGAAAAGTCTCACAGCCTTATTTCCTGCTGATGTGATACAGGTTGGGAAGTTCACTCAGAAGTCAACTCTGGGCCTACAAGAAAGCTGGGGAGGGACTTTTGACAAGGGCAGGGACTGACAGAACAAGGGGTGATGGCTTTAAACTGAAAGAGGGTAGGGTTAGATTAGATATGAGGAAGAAATTCTTTGCTGTGAGGGTGGTGAGACACTGGCCCAGGTTGGCCAGAGAAGCTGTGGCTGCTCCTCCCTGGAAGTGTTCCAGGCCAGGTTGGATGAGGCTTTGAGCAACCTGGTCTAGTGGAAGGTGTCCCTGCTGATGGCAGGAGGGTTGGAACTGGGTGATCTTTAAGGTCCCTTCCAACCCAAACCGTTCTAGGATTCTATAATTTAAGGTTTATAATTTAAGCCTCTGTATATATATCAGAAGCCCAAGGCATTTGTGCCAGTTTTGACCCCCCCAGGTAGGAGAAGCAGTGGAGACTTAGTGCAGGGGGGGCTGTGAGATGCGGAGAGCATCCCCCGTCCCCAGCCAGCCCCTCGCCAGGGGGCAGCGGGGGCAGCGGGGCTGCCTTTGGGCTCAGCCCCCAGCAGATGGCAATGCAGGAAAACCTGTCACCCGGCCAGCACGGCCCGAGCTGGGCCTCGGCTCAATCCTCCTGGAGAAAACCACCGCCTGAGAAATCCGGCTTGATTGTTGTAACCGTGCCCTGCAAGGCAGTACATCGTTTTCACGTTTCCAGCAAGTTATTTTATTTTCTTTTGTTTTTTAAAGTACAGGATTTGAACTTACAGGCTTGTAGCACTGACCTGTGGCAACGGGATTGGCATCCCAGATCCAAAACCTTAGGGATGAGCTGGGAGGATATCCAAGTGCTCAGGGGTTTTCAGCAATCAAAGGTGGAAATTACAATTTTTATATATACATATATAGTATATATATTTTTATATATATACATGCATATATAAATAATATATATGTATATTTTACGTAAATACAGATGTCACACATTGTATATATCAGAGAATCACAGAATGGTTTAGGTTGGAAGGGACCTTTAAAGTCATCTACTCCAACCCCCCTGCCATCAGCAGGGACACCTTCCACTAGACCAGGTTGCTCAAAGCCTCATCCAACCTGATCTTGAACGTTTCATATATATGAATATATATTTTTATTTATATATATAGATAGATATAGATATAGATTATATAGATAATATAAATATAAATATAAATATAAATATAAATATAAATATAAATATAAATATAAATATAAATATAAATATAAATATAAATATAAATAAAACGTGGCTTAAGAACTCTACTCACAACACATTCTCACATATTGTCTTGTTGCATCTTCTATCTCTGCGCAAGGCCACGCTGTCTCCAGGCCAGGAACAAGTCTAAATAGATCAGAGTCTTTAATGTGATCGGAGCCTTGCAATAAAATAGGCAAGGAAGAGATTTTATTTGAAGAAGGCATTCCTGAATATCACATCAAGGAAACTATTTTTAATGACAATTAAGAAGAGAACACATCTGTCTGAGAAAGTGCTGAAGGTGGAGGTATTTTCCAAGCAGAATGACTCACTGCTTTTCCTGTGCTTACAGGGGAAAATGGGTAGAATCATAGAATGGAGAATCACCTCCCTCAACCTGCTGGCCATGCTCCTTTTTGATGCAGCCCAGTAAAACTTTCAGAAAAACAGAAGCATTAAAAGTTTCTCCTGGCACACCTTGCCTTTTATCTGAACACCATCCACCAAAAAAACCCCTCAAAAGAAACAACACCACTTTCCAAAAACAAATAAAAAACTAAGAAAAAAAATTAACAGAAGCATTGAAGGTATTTGGGCATGTTAAGAAATTAATGAAAAAAAAAAAAAAGCTTGAGTGTCCCAAAAAGCTGATGAAAAACTTTTTTTTCTCCACCTTTGTATTAAAACTGAAATAGCAAAGAAGTGACTCTTGAAAGTTCTTGTTGAACTCTAAATCAGAACTGAATTGTCAAAATGCTGCCATGGGCATCATAACCACAGGCTGGTTATAGTGGCTCCAGAGCAAATGATGGAAACGCTGAGAAGTCCACTTACATATGTGTAAACACAGCATTAAGTTTTCTTACTATACACATGGAATCCAAATTATCTACAATCAATACCATTTCTCTCATCTCCATATGCTTATATCACTGCTTGGACTCTGTTATAAACGGTGCAATAGAAACTTGTTGGCAGTGCTCGGGAAAACAAATGCACATGTTGCAAAAACACCCTGTGTTGTGTCTTCAAAAGTATCACAGGTAACTGGCCTCGAACTGCACAGAAATACTCTAACACTGATGCACGTTCTGGATTCACAGCTGAGAAAAGCAACAGGTCTCACTATGTCAGAAATACCACCTTATTTCAATATATTGAATCATACCGTGGCAACAGCAGGGTTAAACAGTTTCAGAGCCTAAGTGAGCTGTAAGGAGTGGGCATTTAGCTGACACTAGAGCATGGCTGATACTAGAATAACATAAATTTTCCAAAGTTCTTTAGAAAAAAAAAACAGTGATACATAGAAAGGGTACAGGAACAAACTGCAGAAAAGAAATGGTTGAAATAATACCTGTAAGTAAATAGTTAAAGTATTTAAATAAGCTTTGATTATCTGAAAAAAAATTGAGAGGTAACTTGCTCATAAAATAAAAGGATCTTCCCAGAAAAATATCGCATATTAAATGATCTTGGGTATAGCAGCAAAAAACACAATCAACAAAAGATGAATTCAAACTGGAAACCAGGCACATATTTTACCAGTGAGGAAACAGATTCTCTGTCTCATGATGATGTTTTTCTGACAGATGTGCTCTAGCCAAACAACTCTGGATTGTAAATAGTTTTGAGAGTTGACATCTAAAATCAGGACACTGTAGATAAATTGCTCCTGGCTCTTTTAGAAGGCATTAAGTTACAGGGAAGACTTTTTACACAAAACAGAGGTGGCAGGACATGAAAAACCTGGTGAGTCAGGCAGTAAATGTTAAAGCAGGAGCCTTGGCTGCTCCTGCTATGGAGCTGTTGGTGGATCCTGGAGAGAGAACAGGATAGAGGGAGAGTATTTTGCAAATAAGAGTTTAAGAAAAAGGATATTATGGCACTTTGAAGAGCCCTTGAGTTAAAAGCAACTACTATAAGTTTCTGAGAATGTTCCAGATTTCAAGACTCAATTACTAAAAGACAGATAAGAGTGACAGGAAGGTTCCTCTAATGGTGGAAACCATAAGAACAGCCCCTCTACCTGCCCACTGAAGGAAGGACTGCTTAGAGCAGATGAAGTTGTGAGGTTGCATTTTTAGACTTTGGGATTTTAACAGAATTGATCCATACTGATATTTTAATGGGATCTGCACAAAGTTTTAGAACATTCAGAAAACTCTTGCTTTATGGGAATTTACATTTTAGCCTAGACATTTTAGAATAATTTAAACTGAGTGTGAGACTTTCTGGAGGAGCCCAAAGCTCTGTTTTGCTGCTTCCAATATGCAGCCAGGCCATATCTTTACTCTAGCTGCTAGAACAATTTAGATTTTTCTTATGGGGCAAAATAAAGAAAATAATGATTCATTTTAGACTTCTCAGATTCTAGATGGAGATATTTTGCAATAGCAGTTTTTAAATAGACAGCTGAGGGTTGAGTGCTAGGTTCATTGGCCCAAAGGTACCTTCTTGGCTTCTTCAGCCAAGACGACAAAAATAGTACCAGCATTCTGATTTCTTTTCATGCTGTTTCTGGAAATACAGAGTGTGGAGGGAAATAATTAAGACAAATAATTTATTTACATCAAAATTGAAGCCAGCATCTCGCATCCTCCAGCACAGCGATCACAGGCTATGTTATTTATGGTTTCCTGATGCAAAGAAACCAGTCATTATCCTTTGCTAATTGGTTTAGAAGAAGAGAGGTATTTCTGGATGCAGCAACTGCTAATCTTACTTCAGTGAGGAATTCTTAATTTTACCTTCTCAGAGGTGGGGGGCTTCAAACATAGAGATATGGAATAAGTTTTGGCCAGGAGTAGGATAACTTCTCTCCTAACAGGGCAGGTGACATTCTTCACAATTATTATAAGAATTAAGACATGACAGGTGTGTCCAAGGAAGCCTGTTATTCACCGAGGAGCAAAACAGCAATTCAGATGTAGCTACTGTGCATTTTTCTATACCTAGTAGTTAAACTGATTAGCTCTTCTATAAAAACATCACCTCTTCTATTCACTTTTTTTTTGAAGAAGGATAATGCATCACTGAAGCTAGAGAGCTGGCAACGGATATGACTGAAATTCCAAGTAAACAGATACCACAGAGTCTGAGATCATCAGAGTGTATGTATATCTGAGATCAACATTTACAAAGTGCTCCTGAAAAAATAAAAAACAACAACAAACCCCTAAAAAACCCCTCAAACCCAACAGATTTGCATCAGCAAATTCCCATCTGTTCTTCACTGACCATCTAACAAGATGAGATCACACACTTGATGGTACTCATCCCATCCCAGAGCTGTTGCTCCTGGAGCTGTCAGTGTCTTGGTTTCCACACACACAGGTGAGCAGTGTAGCTGCTCTAGGCACCCTCCAGACTCAGAGGATACACGTGCTTTGAGGGCAAGATCCATTTACATGCTCCAGAGCCTTCAAGCTTGGTCTGCTCAAGCCTCATGCTGACTCCAGAAAAGAGTTGGGAAGCAGGTTGTAATACTCCTGAAATAGGAATCTGACACTAAACTAAGCTGATTAACCCTCTCTCCCCAATATATATCCTCATACTACCTGGGGACCTCCCTGCAGCTGGCAGAGAGACAGCACAAGCCAGTGCTGCTGCTTCACTCACTCCAGCAGCTGCCCACAGAGACACTCTCCTGGTGCATCACCTCCCCACCCAGCCCGAATTCTTCCCAGTTTCCTATGGTGGAAGTCAGCCCTGGAAACTGATGTTCCCTATGGCCTTGATTGGATCAAATAATTTCTGGTGGCCATGAGATCCTGTGCACAGATGAGCAGGACAATGAGATGGCAACCTGAGGGTGTGCAATTTAAACCAGAAAATCATGTCACAGTTCTTACGGAGAAACAGTCTCTTCTCCCAAACCACGTAGCAAAACAGCTTATGCTGAGGAACCACCCAGTCTTCTGAAAGGAGGAGAAGCAGCAACAAGCAGAGGTTGGTTGAAAACCTGCCTGTGGGGTTTTCACCCTCCTGCATGGCAGGGGACAGAGCTGGGAGGGAATGGGTCTGGTTCCAGCTGAGAAGTTCGCTGGGTATTACAGCACAACACCAGGATGAGGGTCTACCTGGAAAGAATTAATGGAGAGCCCTGTATAATGTTTTCCTTAATGTCTGCATCCAGGGCAACTTGGAGTTTTGCCAAGACCAATTCCCTCCTGACGCCCTTCAAATTTTAATATTTATATAGTTTGAGTCCCTAAAGCTGCTACTTTAAACAGAGGAGACATCTCCATACGGGGTACGCACGTGCACCCTGAAGAACTTCCCACAGCTCTCGTCTTGCCTCTTCTGAGCGGTTTGTCTTGCTGTGATTTGCAAAGAAGGAAAAGGAAATTGTCTCCTGATTTTATTATCTGTTTATTTCCTTTTGGGGAATTTGTCTATATGATCCTGCTTAATCTCCATGGGTGGGGAACAAAATGTTTAAGTTAGTTAATGAGTGTTTTGTCCTGAAGTGAATAGGCTTTATCATCTTTCTCTCCTTACTCTTCCTTCTGGCTCTGTAAGGAAAAAGTCCTGGCTGGGAACTCAGATGAGCTCCCTGGGAAAATCTGCTCCTCTGCTCTGTGGGGTAGATAAAACTATTTCCTTGAGAAATGCTCAACATAAAAGTTAATCTTACGGGATAGGAAACAGGGTCAAAGGAGTAGGTACGGATGTAGGTTCCAGCCCCTGGGGTGTTATCCCCCACTTAACCAGCCTTGGTTTTCTACATTAATTTGGGAATGAAGGAAATGTCTTACCCTGAGCCAGCTAGGCCAGGAAGGGATTTCTGGTCCACTCCACTGACCAACTCAGTGCTCCCTCTGCTCCAGCTTGTGTGTAAGAGATACGGACGTGAGCGAGCAGGACTGTACTCCTGCTTCCAGCAAAGGGCACCAAGCCGCGGTACAGCCCTGCCTCCTTCATCCCCATGGTAGCACCACGGTAGGGTTACATTCCTCTGTTCCAAAGATGCAACATATTGGAGGCTCAAGCCCTCCATGATCATGGTGTATGAGGACTCTTTCAAATGAGGTCCTAATTGACAGCTGGATTAATTCCATAGAATCATAGCATGGTTTGGGTTGGAAGGGACCTTAAAGCTCATCCAGTTCCAACCCCCCTGCCATCAGCAGGGACACCTTCCACTAGACCAGGTTGCTCAAAGCCTCATCCAACCTGGCCTTGAACACTTCCAGGGAAGGAGCAGCCACAGCTTCTCTGGGCAACCTGGGCCAGTGCTAAACCAAACTCATTTGTTAGTTACACTCACTATAGAGCATGAAAAACAGGATGGAAGAGATTTAAATACTCATTTTGTTACACCAAGTGACCTCCATATGGTGCTACAGGAGACACCAGTGTGCAAGATCAGTGTCTCCAAGGGTCTTAAAGTATGCCCTGATAAAGTGCTTGGCATGGCTCTCACCACACTCTGCTCAGGCTACCTGAAGCAGAAAAAGTCAAAGTATTACTTTTTTACTGAAGAGTGGTCTTTTAAGAATGTTCAAAGGCTTCCTTTTGGTAATTATAAGCTGTATATAATTTTCTCATTCTTCCTCTCCTAAAAAAATCTTTTTTTCCAAGAAGTAATTATTAATAAGTAGGAAAAGACATGCTAATAATATTAAAAATATCCCAAAACCAAACCAGCCCATCAGTCTTCAAAGCTTCCTGCAAAATATTTGGTATCATCAACTTTGCTACTTCCGACCTACAAAGTGTTGCGATCTCAGCATCTTGAACCCTTCTTAGCCCAGTAGATAGTGGAATACTTCAAGCTGAAACAGGTATCCATGAAATCTACAGCATCATGAACAGTTACCAGTGCAGTTACCAATACCTCTCTGTCCTTTCGCAATACTGGAGAATCCTCGGCATTTAGACCAGGGGTTTGGACCACAACAAATAGAAGGAGAGGTTAAGGCAATTCTCAACCTCCGTGTAGCTGTGGAAATCAGAGGAACCTGTCCTGACCACAACTGTTGCCTTCAAACAGGAACACCATAACCAGAATCCAGAGCCTCAAGACTCATTTTGTTAAATTGCTTGGCAAGACTGAAAAAACATCACAGTAAAGGCTATTGCTCATTTCCAGCTCAGCCAGATCTTGAGAAGAGATAGTCTTCACTTTACTAATCAACCTCTTCCATTTCAAAAGGATGTACAGGTAGTAACTTGTAGCCATCAGGAAATAAATGGATTGTCTTGTCTTCCACCTCAGCACACTGTCAGGTATTTAGAAGATGCAGGTCATCCATTAAAAAAGACTGAGAATCTCATTTGAAGTGGCTGATGGCCACTTTTTGATTGAGATGAAGCACAGCCATTGCTGGTAACACAAGAAGATGTACAAATGGCAGAGAAGGCTTGGTTTCCATAGAGCAGGGTATGGTCATATTCACTGACATTTCAACATCTGGTTACAGTCAGGTTGTAAAACTGATTCCCCATTCCTTATGATCTTACTGCTATGCAAGATATTGCTAGAATGAGACAGGTTTAATGAGATCTTTACCCAAACCTTTCAACTGCTGAGGAAAGCCTCTATAACCCTGCCCCACCTCCACCAATGTCAGACAAGCCATACTGTCAAAGTCCTCTTCCCAACATACCCACAGGCAGCAATCGATGCAGCGAGAGAACAGTTATTAAATAGCATTTACAGGCAGTAAGTTTATACTTTGAGTCACCTACTGCTCTTGGTTTGATGTCTGAAGCCACCCATGATATAAGCTATGAACTGACACCTGCAGGATTCTGAGCTCAAGGCAGCAGAAAGCCATCAGGGAATACAAACCAGTCCAAGCTACACTAAAGGAATCCATCCCCACCACCATTTCTGACCCTTGTAAAGCTGGAAGGCTCCTAAGACCAAGCCAGAGCAAGCCTGAGAATGAAAAGCAGTCCAGAGGGGTCAGCCAAACCAAGAGGCCACAACCACCTGTAACAAACAGGTCTCACTGTAGTCAAAATAGGTTGGTTGGTTGATAGCAGACGTCTAAAGTGAGCAATCACTGTTAACAAACAGCTGAAGCTCCCCTTCTGGAACACCTTCTTTATAAGGCACCATCATGTATTGAGACCTCTGAAATGACACTTCCTGTAACAAAGTCCCTCCTCTCCCAGGGCAGTTGCTCTTCTCCCCTCCCTTCCCAAACTATTTTTTTGGGAGTGTGGATTTCTCCACCACTCTGCTTAGACCACAGAAATCAAAAAGGGCTGAAATCTCAGGAAACCACAGCTCTAACTAGTACTTAGAGAAGCAAAAGTAACAATTTCCATGCTCTACAGCTGTTGTGGAGTTACCACACGTTTCCTCAAGGCTGGTAAGAAATCTACCCCTTCTTCCCTGCTTTGGCCTTTTCTGCATTTCTGTAAAGTCAGAAAAGCAAAGTTGCCATTCTCAAAGTTATCCTTGCCTTTCTGCTATGATGCTGTGAATAGTCTGCCAAAGAAAAACAGATGCTGTTCCACATGGGTTTCAGCAATGCTGGTCCCCAGGCTGATGTCCTCTCCCCTTTTGAATTGATGACACTCAGCTCTTGCCCCATGAGGAAGGAAGAGATCAGTTACTGCTTAAGTGATAGCCAATTACTCCAGTCACTGATGCAAGTTCTCTCATCATCTGCCTCCACCTACTCTTGGCACATTGCTTTTGTTTTAAGGAATCACTAAATCTGCCATTTCAGAAAGTGCTGAGGGAAACAGACCCCTCCAGCAGGAAGTGCAGGAACACTGGTCTCTGCCAAGCTGGCAGCTCTGCAGTGTTGCACACACACCTGCTCAGAAGCATCAATCACGTACGCTTACTGAAAATGGAATCTTTTCAGACACACCTCACGGGAAGTCCTACTGTATTTACAGTTCCAGGGTGGTTGATACAATCAATGTATAGATCTGTAATCTCCAAGCACTGCACATGAATAGAAGCTGCAGTCTCCAGCATTCTGTGTGAGCAGCCTTTACAGCACTCAGTCATGCATCAAAACCTCACACCTAGCATCTCCTACAAAGGTTCTTTTAACAGAATTCTCTAGGACATCAGGCAGTCTTCTAGGAAGTGACAGGAAAAAAAAAAAGTCAGGAATGTAGATGGGAGTGTACTGTTCAAATATGACAAGTTTAAACCAACACCCTGATTTTGGAGCCTGAAGAACAATGTTTATGGTTGTGTGGTGGTTTTTTGCTTGGGTGCTTTGTGTTTTTTTTTTGCTTTAAGTCTTGCAGAACACTAAAAAACAACAGTTGGAAGATGCACTCCTTTTAAGAGAGTCCCTTATAGAAGAAGTAACTTTTTTTTTTTAACATTTCAATACAAAGCAGCTTTCTAATTTTATATAATCAAGAAATGGAAAACAATTTTTATTAACATGTTTTACATTTACAATCTTTTATTAGCTAATCAACATCAACATGCAAAAATAAGCGCTAAATACAAACCTCTACAATATGGTTTTGTTTAAACTACAATGGTTTAATTCTTTTGAAAAGTCATAAGGATGTGTTCTGTAGTTGTTAAAATTGAACTATTAGTTTCAGTAATGAATACTATTTAGACCCTAAAATTATGTAATCATCCTGCAAGGCATCTTCAGAAACTTCGCCCAACACTTAAGAATACCAGCTCATTTTCATGTGAGTACATTCTCAAAGCAAGAAATAAGGCAGTAGCACTAATGATTTCATATTGAACCCTATGCACATAACTAATAACTTTAGAAGGACTTTAACACTATGGTAGACTGGAAAAAGAACATTTAAACAAGCATTAGATTTTGCCTGAAATGTTCTCAGTTCCTCTTGATACTTATGCAACCTCCTTAAAATATTTGGGTTTGGAAAAAGACTTCATACTCCTTCAAACCAGTCCCTAGTTGATCCTCCAGAGAAGCCAGTCTTGTGTCAAACACATCACTATCTTCCCATGGAAATAAGTTATAGGATTCATGTTCAGGTTTACTTCACAAGAGGATCATAAAGAAGGCAAAGAGGAGCTTAAAGGAGAACATATTGGTAGTACTGAAATCTTTGATAACAAAAGGGTCTTGGACAATTGTGAAAAAGAGGGAAGAAAAATGGATTTAATTTTAAATCTGTTCTAACTTTTCCCCCAGTGCAAGTGTCCATCTTTAAAGAAAGTTTTCCTTTAGAAGACGAAAGTACTTTTGAGAAGAGTCCAATTTTTGACCTTAAGTTACAAAACCTTAACAATCAAAATTTGTTTTTGTTTTTATTCAAGTACAAACTTAAGTCATAATTCCTCTCTTTTTTTTTTTCTTTTTTAAAGAGTGTTTATTGTTGCTCATTGATCTTTGGTCGCAAGAAACAATAATGCCACCGACAGGTCTGATCCCCAAGGTGGCAGGTTTTGCTTCTTTGCCACACATTAAGGCCCCCCCCTTTGCAGGGTATGCCAATATACACTGTGTCAAAATTCCAGCGGCACTTTGTCATGTGTTTTATGGACCTACATGATGTAGACTTTCTCAGCTTGTGAGAAGTTGAAGACTTCTTTGGTTCTTGGGCAAATTACTTTGTCATCTTGACGAATAGAAAGCAGAGACTGAAAGAGAGTGAAATCAAAAGATAATATTCACAATAGTAACTAAAAGCATTATTTAACTGTTTAGTACATAAACTTTTTTTTTTAAATGTATAAATAATGATGTTATAGTCTGAGGTCAATATCTTTGCCTGCAGAAGTTACTTACTCTGTGTTATCGCTCTCCAGAGTGAAGTCTCCAATGCCACTTGACTTCATGTTATAAATTTGTATATTCAATCAGACATTAGCTTCTTTAAAGATCAATTTAATCACACAAATATACACTCCTTTAAAAATTACTGCGAGAAGTTATTTTTCTTCTGTTAATACAGAAGCTACTTCTAGCTTTCTGACTGAATTTATGCTTTATTTTGATATAAAAAGTTACTATAAGCACTGCTATATTAGACTTCAGTAGGTCATTGATTTCCACACTTACATTGTATCCATAGACATATCCATTTGGTAACATCATAGGAGGATTATTTTCGTTCATTACATCCCCCGAAATCTTGCAGACTAGTCGGGAGTTGGCACAATGTGCCATAGGCAGAGGCTGAGCCAGCTTGTTCAGGGATTTGCTACACACAGGGCAGTCTGGGTTTTTTGAGCTCCCATCCTCTTTATAACACTGTCTGTTTAACAGCAAGTTAAGGAACAACCACCACAGAATGCAACAACAATTAGTTAATGACATACACTGGAAAAAAGATAGTAAATTGTGCAAATATAACCCAGGTTATAGATTGTACAGGACCATTTAATTCAAGTTTAATGTGCACATATAAGAATCAAGTGCTTGCTTCGTTTCAAGGAATAAGAGTGAGCAACAAGTGTCTGGCACCCTCTATAGGAAAAGTTTCTGATGTAGAACACTTCAGTAGCACCAGTCCTTCTCCAATATACGATAGTGTGCAGCAAATCCAACTGAGTTTCAAAAGATGCAGGATATACATCAATATTCACGTAAAACCAGACAGATTAAATTTGTGTGTAAATGCTTAAAAATAATACTTCTGACCCATCTCACTAACTTTTGCACTAACTAACTTTATACACTGACTGAAGACACACGGAAAGATAGCCTAGTATGCAAACACAATGTAGATTTCACCTCCTAATTTTGGTTTGAGGTTTTATTTTAAACCATAATGCTATTTATTATAATCTCCCCTTAATTTCATAGAAAAACCAATTCATACTCAATTTAAACTACTCATGAGCAAAAATATTAATGTGTCACATTTCCAATTTGAGCTCTGAAAAGCATCCATAGAATAAAAAAAAAAAAATCACAATGTTATTTTGCACTCAACAGTAGTATCTGCATTAAAGGATACGGTGTTTTTATAGCTGAAAGGCCTGCCTGGAGTGTTATAGTAAAAACAGAATTGTTTCCCAGCTGATGTAGTCTGTAGTTATCATATCTAAACTGTTGGATCAGCATTCTCCATCGAGCAGGGTCCAAAAGATCCTGTTAAAAAACAACACAACTATAAGTTGTTTTCAATCTAATTTCCCAAGGGGAAAAAGCCTGGGAGTGGTGAATTGTGCAAAAATCACTAGACTGAATCCATCACAAAATAAAAATATACATGCTAACACATAGTATGAATGTACTTGTTTAGAAAGTAGCTTTAAACACTCCTTTACGAAAAATATTATTTAAAACAAGTATTACTTAAAATAGCCGCATAACAGCATTCAATCTCCAAACTTACTTGTTGTTATACTTGTGCACGTGAACTTGTAAAAACATCAGATGCTAGTTCAAAGAAAATGCTTTAGTTGTTACAGCATGCACATTATCTATGCAAAGGTCCAAATGAAATGATTCTGCAGCAAGAGTCCCCCAGGTACAATCTTCCTTGCTCTATCAAAAGCAATCGAACTGCAGATTGTAGTCCCATCCCCTCTGTCATCTACCAAATGTTCTAATTGAGTTATGTAAATCCTGGTAAGGCTATTTCTTGCATGTAGTTTTCTAGAACGCTGCCCTACTTATGAAGCAACATCAGTATTGTGGAATGTTTGCTCTGCAGCCTCTGAAGCATTAACATCAAAAAGTCAGAAGCGTTTTTTACCTCAAGTGAGGCTAATTCTACTAATGTCTCTTCATAATACACAATGTCTACAGAATTCTGTGTCAGTTCTGAGGGGAAAAAAGGTTTTAATTTGAAGAGCTGGCACAACCCCAGGTTAGAGAAAGCTTAGCTAAGCTACACATTTAAGGACAAAATTCTTTAATATATACTGTAATGCTGTGGGTTAGCCAAACAATGGAACAGCAGCTAAAAGTAGGGATTTTTTTTTTTCATGGAAGCAAGGACTAAAGCCACAGGTCAAGGATATACTGAACCCTAAAAGTAATGCTGTGAAAGAGTCATGTAAGAAGTGAAGACCCTTAGAAAATATACTTGTTATGTTACATATACAGGCAAAGACTTAATCCTTTCTTCTGCTGGCACCCCTTCTCTCCTTTGTATCCATAACCTGCATGCTACACTTTGAGGCTACTAGGAGCAATAAGAATATATTTTAGTACATTGTTTTAGTTTATAAAACAGGCTTTTAAAGAAAATCAAAGACTTAGTGACAGACAATACACTGAGTAGCAGCATCAGATTCAAAACATGCTATATCCAAATTACTAGGCAGGGATTTTACCATGATGTAGACACTAGTCTTTATGCTTTGCTCTGTACCACCTTGGACCACTCTGCCTCTCCTCAGTTCCCTGTTCATTCAAGCAGAGACACTGGAGGAGGACGGACTCCAGCATTACCTTTTGCTGTAGCCTGCACCCTGCAATTCCCCCATCCTGAGAAGATCAGACTGGCCTGAGAAATTTATCCAAAAGCACTGTTTCTGCCACCAGACTGCATGCCCGTTTGCTCTATCACTTGCCCCATTTAAGGCCAGAATGTCCCCCAAGCTCCGGGATGAAGCTTTTGTTCTGACCTTAAGGCAATTCTTGAGAAGAATTAACAGACAGAGCCTACAACAGATCCATAATAAAGAGACAGAGTACTACCAATGAGCAAGAAAAGCTTGTGATTAAGGGCCTAGGTGACAGGATACAAAAGTAGCAGCTTACTAAATGTCTAGTTATAGAATGTGGCTAGAATAATTCCAGCCACAGCTACACAAGCCTGTTCAAATGCTATAAAAAGAAAATAGCTTGTTTTGCCACATTAAATATCTTTTCCTTAAAATCCTAAAAGATAGAACAACAAGCTGGATAAAGTTGAATTCATTGGTTATAGAAAACTCTTCTTCCCTTGGATTAATAAAAATCAATTAATTAGAGATATTATGATCTGACAAACTTTCTCACAGATTTAAAAGTAATTTTACCTAAAGACATTTTAAGAAGCCATTCATGCACAGAAGTCCCAGTGAACATGTTAAAGGTATCTCTGAAGAAGCAAGCACTCTGTGATTCTGTTTAGTTTATCTTGGTAACTAGTAGAGGACCCAAGACATAACTTCCATAAACTAGAATGTTTTAAGTCAGATCCATAAAAAGTAGTGGGGAATTTGTTCCAATTGTATGGTTGCAAGTGAAACACTACTAGCTTTTCTCCTTGCTCTCCTTCATTGAAACTTTGCATCCAAATTAGCTCTTAGAACAAAATACTGGATTTATTTCCTGCCTCTTTCTTTCTAACTACTAAGGCAATTATAAGCTCTGCCTTACACCCAGTCTTCTAAGACATCTCTCATTTATGCTCTTAACTCACATCAAGTGCAGGATTCAAAATACCAGGATCCTCCTAGGACTCCAGGATTAGCACATAAATTCACATTAATTCTGTGGGTTGCTGGTTTGGGGTTTTTTGTGTGATTGTTTTGTTAAACCATTGACTTCATCATCAATTGTTTAAAAAACATGTTCATATTGGCATTGCCACACATTGGCTTGGCATTTCACAGGATTCTTGTCTCTGCCAGCTCAACTCTTGTCTACCTCCTGCCTCCAATGCCAAGTTAAAAAAAAAAGGTCAAAAGAATTAGCACATGGCCACAGAACAAACTCAATCTGTAGAAACAGTAAGTACCTATGAATTTTGCTTGATTCAAATTTAGATGTAGATATTACCACTATCTACATTAATTTGTATAATCCAAATAAATGAACATTTACTTTTAAGTATCAAAAATATTACTTTTGGATAATTCAAATTATCTTTCCTTTCTTCATCCTAACCACTGCAAGAACAGTAATTTGAGAGGTAGAAATAAGAACTGCTAGTGTATTAAGGTGACAGGCTAGTATGTTGGAAAAAATCCCTCTAATTTTTTATTTGTATTTCCCCATCTTCTGTCTCTTGATGGATGTATTTGCATATCATGCTTCCAGTCCCACAGATCTTTAGTGTGGTAAGCCTAGCTCAATGGGAATCTGTCCATTACTATAAGATCCAACTACAACAATACAAATACTACATGGGGTATTCTACAGGCAAGGACTGGTTAATAAAATTAAGGACTATTATAGAAGTATATTTTAGAAAGTAAAATTAGAACAACATTCACTCTTCAGATTATCAATGCATTTTCCTGTAAAGGAGAAGAACTGCAACATGTATGTTATTATTCTGCTGTATGACTGAATTTCAAACATATTGTTACCTTATAGGGGGAGATGTGAGTGTCTGAAGGAAAGGCCAACATTCCCATCACTTGTCGAACCTCATCCAGCTGGCTTCCCTCAGCCTGACTGAAATGCTTTCTTGCATGTCTGAAATAAAGAATTTGTACCTTTATTAGATATTCTAAATCAAGTAAATTTACATAATTATGTAAGATTTCAGAGAAAAACTCTAGATTCTTCTCTCAATACATGAACGCCAAAAGGAGGGCTTGGAAAAAAAAAAAACATCCTAGAAATGTGAATGCAAGAATGACTTAAAGAATTAGCTATTTTAGACTGTAATTTCTTAGAATCCAGAACTTCTTGCTGGAGTACAAAGTCTTACCTCAGCTATTTCTAGAATGACAGATTATTAGAAGAAATGTCTGCTTATGGCTCAGTGTATCACACTTATTCCTTTGGCATCCACTCACAAGTGAGACAAAATGCAGTCTGGTAATCAGCTATTCCAAACCATTAAACATCAGGAGTGTTCAAATATCTGCCTTGTTTATGCTGACATTTGAGAGAATGTTTACTTCTGAATAAATGATTTTTTTTTGTATAAGCTAGAAGGCAATATCACTTTCTGTGCAGACTAGAAGAAATTGCAGGGTAATGTAGTAGAAAACACTTTAAGAGCAAATTTTTTTTGCCAGGGAAATAAAAAATTTAGTAGAACTTCAGTACAATTTTTGTACTTTAAGAGATACACACAAGGCTGAAAACGTGGATATCTGAAAGAAGTAACAGAATTACCAGAAATTTATTTAAAGCAAAAATACAAAACTTTAATATTTTTCAGGAAATTAATACTAAGAAACCAGAGACTATTATGAGATTATAAGGATATTCAACAACTTTAAAACCCCGTATGAAAGCCTCCCCTATCTAGTCTTCCCAAGATCATCAATTTTGAAGTTGGCATTTAAGTATGCAGGAAAACCCTCCAGCCTTTAAACTGGATGATTAGTTCAACGTTTCTGCTAAAAGCTCCTGTTTTCAGTGGTGCACAGAGGTTGCAGAGCAGCCTGAGTATGGAATCAGCACTATATTGAATTTCTGGCATCATCTAAGCATAGAAAAGGTCTTCTCTATGCCTTTTTTTCTCTCCACAGTTTGTATAATGGTGAAGATATCAAGTAATCTTTAACGTATTCTGCTAAGTGTTTGCTACTTTTAACTTTTAAAGAGTCTTGTTAAAATCTATTTAAAGTTACAAATTACTTTTAGGAATATACAGTATTTTCCAATTGCCTATTTCATGGGTTGAAAAAAAAAATCTAGGTAAGTATTTTTGATTTTTCCAATTCTGTGTTTTACTAACTACACTTAGGTCATCAATACCATGAGAACGGTCTCTTCGGCAGTGTTTCAGTACTCCCACTTCCTCTCCCACCCAAACCAGGAAGCAATGGAAGTTATGTAGGACAGACTGTTTCCACCCAACTTCCTATTTCAAGTGAGCAATTCAGGAATGTAAATATTGTTCCCCAGGTGATTACTGTTATGAGAGCAGAAGTACAAAACCCATGGCCTGAGAGAAGAGCCTGGGCAGCCTGGACATACTGGAAGAAAGCTAAAAGAAGTGCTAGTGCAGGGATGCAGGTGAAAGCAACAGCTATTTAAAAGAAAACATATGCAAAGCAAAAAATTCAGATCTCCCAGTTCAGCTAAATGACTGTGTGTGCCCACATGAGGAGAGGGGAAAAAAAAAAAAATTAAAAAAATCTTGAGAACTGATCACCATGCAGCTGTGTCTGTGATACTAAAACAGAAGTGGTACTTCAGTTTTGCACCAGCCTCAGTATTGTGGTCCTACTCCCTGTCAGACCTTGACAATTTGCTCTTACATACAACAATACAGCCCCCTTACTTACAGGAAGGCCCTGAGCTGTAACAGGCAAATCTTGGCCACACTTACTGTATGTGTTCAAGAGGAGCTAGAATTAACACTCTGTTTTATGTATGTATGATATATAATCACTATGTGTGTGCTACCCATTCAAAGGAGAAGTCAGCAATCCAACACTTCCATCACTTGCAGGTTCCTGAACATGCTGGGATGTGGTGGCATTTTGAGTTCAGTCAGATGAGATTAGGTTTTCTAAACTGACTTTCTCTTAATCTTCTGACTTTCCCTTCCACCTATGCCCCTTAAGAAAACAAGGAAGTTTTCCCACAAAGCCTGACATGCTAATTCTGAACTTCATCTTTTGAGTGCCAACAGAGAGCAATTAAAATGAAGCAAGATACCCTTTAAAAGAGAAGCGAGTTTGTTAACTCATAGCACTCAAGTCTTTTTCAGATTGGGAAGCAAAACACAGTACTACGTGAGTACTCATGAATGCACAACACATAAACAACACCTTACTTGTCCTCATGCCATTATACACCTCTTAATTTAATTATTTCCATCTCTTTGTGCAAACATTATGCTCTTGCAGGTATATATTAACCTTACAATGCTTATTTACAATGTTTTTACCACCAGTAGTGCACACTAGTCAGTATAGCTAGAGCTAAATCATGACCATTGGACCATCACCGAAACCACTAAATCTTGTGACAGATCGAAGTAATAGGTAAGAAAATTTTGTTTTTCAAATCCCAGAATGATTTCATAAACTCTGTGGGGCAAAGTCCATAGCCTTTTGTTTGACATAGCTGTTCTAACCTGAGCAGGTACAGAAGACACATTGTACTTGACAAGTCCAAGAATGAAAGGATATTTATGAAGACTTGAAGATTTATAGTTTACTCTCTAGTAACGGTACATTAATTGTTAAAAAAATATAAGTGTGTATGTGTATATCTACCTATGCCTGAATCTAACAATTAACATATTTATCAGGAAGTAGCAATAACTGAACACAAACATAAGGTGTTGTCAAGAAAGGACTTGTTCTTTCTGCTCAGTCTTCCTGGCCAACACCTGAATGCCTTTATCTCCGAGATCATTATGACTACTTGCAAAATTTATACTCAAAGTGCTCCAAGGTTTCATCATTATTTTTATACACCTGTTCGTCCCCCCTGCCCATCCCATAATAAAATAAAGGAACACACTGTGTCTATCCACCCTTGCAGGACAGAAGTTTACTAAAATGAATAGACTGCGGCCACTTTCTCCTAACTCTGCACATCATCAGCTATTTTTATTTACTCCTTTTGTCCTTTATTTCCTAAGAAGTGCACACGGTGTTTTGTTAAGCTTTTAGATAAGAACTCTGTGTATCTCTAGCATCCCATAACAGCAAAGTAGCAGAATGTTCTCAGATTTCCCAGAATGAAATTAGCAAGAGCCCCAAAAGTGTGGAATTAGTGTCATCAGTCATTCATTGTTACTGTAATAGGTATGAGTTTTGAAAACAACCCTAGAGACTGGGGGAGTTAAAGGCTAATGATACTAGGCAAAACACTCTGATATACTTAAGAGATTTACTCTTTGTATTCAAGAAATAGTTTTTGTACATTCTTGAAACTTGCACTTCCAAGACTACTCTGACAAGCTACCTTAAAGGAAGGTACATTTGTACTCATATTCTAAAAAGCTACAGAAGTTCAAACACTTATTAAATAAGATGTATATTTTTAAAGCTCACATCAATTTCAACCTAAAAGCAATGTGTCACTTCAGAGGTTCTCAGCAGGCAGTAAGCAAAGCTTTCAAACTTATTTAAACACCAGCTGCGTTTCAACAAAATGTCAGTTCTCCAAGTTCCACTCATACAGGAAACTACTTGGTAAACAGCCTCTTTCTCTGCTTTCTAATGGATGCCTGACCTATTTATTGCACCAGGGACACAATACTGAAAGAATCCTGCTGCAGGCACTTAACAGAAGCAAGCTAATAAAAACACAATGGTTTGCTAGAAGCAATGAGATTTATGCTACACCTTTCCAAAATACATTCCCTTATTCAGTAGCTATTTATGTAGAAGCAAAATAGAATAAAATGGTAAAGCCTAATATTTTTAAGCCACAATATTTAAGGAAAGTATTGAGATGCTGAACTCAGAATGTGCAAAATTACCAAAACTCACCCTGTTAAAAAGTAGTGAATTAAGATATAGAGGGACTTCTGGAGCTCCTTTCCATTTTACAAAAAGTTATGAAGGTAAAGCAGCATTGTTATGACTGACAAGTTATAACTGCTGCATATAAAATATATATTAGCCCTGATTTTAGTAGGTATCATGGAATATATACACTCCTAACATATGAATGCCTGCCTATTTGCAATGTAGACAGGAGCTGTAAGTTTTAAGCCTCAGAAGCTATGACAGTACAATTTATTCCACACCAAGAGCACCTGAGGGTTGACAACTTGCAAATTTGACCAGTTTTAATGTGGAAAAGGGATCAGATGGAAAAAAAAAAGAGCAAGTAACAACAATAAAATATAGAATGACCTTATCTATTTCGTGCCAGTTCTCAGCCTATCTCCTTATTTCAGTTTGAAGTGTGCCCACTGGTTCCCAAGCTATGTAAGAAAGCTGCAGCTCAAATAATATAGTTTTTAGAGCATGGACTACTCATTGTTAAGATGCACAACTACACATTTGGCAAAGAAGCAAACTTAGAGAAACTAAAGACACAAAAGCACAGTATTTGTTGGACTTCAGAAGACAGATAATGCAGTTGAGTCTCTTCCACCCTTTTCATAAGGCCCTGACAATTCTTTAGGATTTGAGAACTGGCAAAGGGTAAGTGCACATACCTAAATGCCAGCATCCAGTGTGGTGGGTTGTTTTTGTTTGTTTTTAATTAACATTAAAATTAGCTGGAGTTTATCAGATTGCACATTTGCATTTGCTGGGACCAAACCAATAATGACATAGGTGCAAGTAGGAATTGCATGAGCTAACTCAAAGCAAGCACCACATTTGAATTAAATTAAAAATAACAACTGCAAATAACCCTCAAACTTAAGGTGAGTAATTCTGGGTGGTGTTAGCAACAGACTGGCCTCTCCACATACTTCTAAGTCTTTCTCACACATTCATTCAAGAAAAGTTATGTGGTTCACCTGCAGAAGAGTTTCTACATCTAAAACTTGGGAATGTGCTAGAATGCTTTCACTGCTTATGTTATGATACTTCTGTTTTCTCTGTGCTCCTCTGACCAAAAAGCAGCTTTGCCACAAAAACAAACCTCCTGCTGGTTTCAATTTCTGGAGTACCTAGTATGGCTTTAAAGGCAGTAAGACTTGCAACTTCCTCAAGATAAAACTTGTTAGAAAGGTTAAGTGGCAACAGTTATCACTGGCAGCTATCAGCAAAGCTTCAAGTCTGGCCATACACTGGTCATCTCTTGCTAGGTTTAAATATTCTTACAAAACAGAACCTGCTCTAACTTCCTCTCTCCCCTGTCCATGTGTGAGCTCCAATAGCTCTGCCACCTGCATCATACTTTGTGGTGCTGGTAAGATCACTGCTTATCAGAATTATCAACACATTTTATAGTCTCAGTATCAAAATTCCACTCATTTTTCAGCAGAACTGGTTTCCTGTGTTATCCTGGAACATTATTGCAACACCTTAAATCAGGACCACTGACCTAAAAAGCACAAATTGCCTCACATGCTGGTAAGTGAGACAGACCAGAAAGACTGTCTTATGGTTGAAGTTAGACAGTGATTAGGTCTGACTAGTTCTGTTACTGATTCACAACACCTTGGGTAGTGTTACTTAGTCCTCACTGAACTAGTTCAAAAGAGGTAAAAACAGATTAAGTTCATTTCTTCATTTCGAGCCAGTGGAAAGGAGTGGGAGGTAACATCATACAGCTCATTAATTCTCACATACATGGCAATACAGAACTCCAAATTATCCCTTCAATACAAAAGGTGAACCTGACCTAAAGCAGAACTTAGAGAATAAAAAGTTTAATTAAGATAGTAAAACAGAAGAGAATTCAGTCAAAATTGAAATGTGAAGCTTTAGATGTGTTTCACTAACCTTTTAGTATTTTTTGTGATTAAAACTGTCCTATGAGAAGCTAGCTGCACCTCTTAAAAATCAGTTAAGGGTAAATATGTTCATTACATTGTATACTACCAGGAAATACAATTGTTTTATAAAACAGATTTATTCTCTAAACCTTGATTTTGAAGAGTAACAAGATGCAGAGTTTCAGTGACAACATTAAATTTTGAAGAGGTGCATTTGTGGAATGACACCTTGCCTTTAAAAAAAACCCAAAACAATTCAACCTGATCTTAAAACCAAAGACTGGTCACAACACTAGCAAGATCCTTTACAGGAATGGGGCTCCTGGGTGTTACAATAATAGTCATATATTTCTAATGAAGCATAATACCATATTAAGACAATTGTTTGGTAAGCATCCTCATTTCATACCTCACAGCATCCAGTCTCTTGTTCTGTCGAATGAGTTCAATGAACTCCTGAATCCTTAGGCTGAACTCCAGACAGCTCTGAGATTAAAGACAAGACAGGGTCTTAGATGGTGCCAAAACTGCACTGCACAGTATGTTAAGTACTACATGTGCACAACAAAAAAAAAAGTTATTAACATGCAAACTTGTTTGCTTGCTTTTAGGTGTTCATGCAAAAAAAACCCCTGAAATGCTGACTTTTTGGACAAGACATGAGTACAGAATTTCCTAAAAGCAAACAAAAACCTCCTTCTCTTGCCTCCTTCAAAACTTCAGTTCTTAGCAGGGAAGAACTTTTCCTAATGACTGAAACAATCATTACCTGAGATGCAAGTGAGAGTAGCAGGTGGTTTCTTTGTACTTTCTTACAACTTAAACTAGTAGATTCAACTGAAGTTTGTAACTTAGATGAGAGAAGTTTACCCAGAAGAGCGCAAGGAAAAAAACAGTCTTTGAACACTATTTTGAAAGTCCCCAATATTAACAGAAACCAGCACAGAGTTTAAGTTGCTGCAATCCCCTCCCTCCCTCCCTCCCTTTCTTCACACTTCTATCCTGCTCTTCTTGTCAAACATCTAAAAGCCACGCTGGAAACAAGTCTCAAACAAGAAAGCCAAGTGGCATTTACCTGGTTTTGGAAAAATTTGAAGCCTAATGAAGTTGACAGTGTCCCTTTAAATCAAATTCCATCATCAGTTCACAAAATCTATAAAAAACTTTGAATATGTGGAATTAAGAAGTAAAAGATTCTCCTCCCATAAAAGAACAAGTTACTATGCTTCTTTATAGGGACACAGTCAACTGTTTTATTACCTTAACAAAATAAGGAAAACTCAAAGTTCTCTTGAATTTTGAGAACTGTATTCCTTGAGTTACCCTGCTCCATTTGGCAAATGTTTTTTTTCCTTTCCCCATGCTTCTAATGAATAGTTGCCTTTTGTTTATTGCCCATCAGCACAGTAATATCAGAATTCTTCAGTGGCTTCAGTAGGAATTTGAGCAACTCCAAATTTGTGTCAGTTAACTGCCTGTGGTGGCTCATGCACATATTGCAACAATTGCTTATTTTAAGATTTTAAATGTAAGCCATTTGAACATAGAAATTATGCACTCTGTCACGTTAAAATATACTTTAAGGAATATAAAATATTTTCAAACTATACATTTTTCTGTACTCAAGCCCATGTTTTGCAGATAATAAAAGTTTCTTCTCTACTTTATTTGAAATGTTCAAATAGGACTATTTTAAAATACGCCAGTATTCAAATCAACACAAACCCTTCATTTAGAACCTTAGCTAAGTTCTTTTCTACTAAAAAGTGAACAAGCTTTTTAATTGTTAATGATATACTAAATCCTAGGGCTTAGTATTTCCTTAAAATGTTTTCAACAGCAAAAAAACCCACATCCCAAAACAATCTTCAGGCTTTGTGTTTTGTTTTTATGAATCTTCAAGTAAGCTGCAAGCCAATGGCTGTATGGCTTCTGCAGACAAGTGAAACTAGAAGAAAAGAGTCCTAGACAATCAGATGATGAATACATTTCAACTTGGTATACCTTCGAACAATTCCACAGCAGCTATTCACAAGAGTTTAGATAGCTCACATCTGTAAAGGCTCCAGGACTGTGTACTTTCACAGTTTAATTTTTCGATCAGGCTTGCATCAGCACAGTGGCTGGGATTTTAGAACATTAACATTGATGAGTAGCTAAGCAACCACAAACAGAAGAAATGTTTATTTGTGTTTCAAAAAGAAGCATAGTGATTTCTATTCTTCCAACAAGGATCTCTCACAGCCTTTGTTTTTTGTTTGGGTTTTTTTTTTAAAAAAAAAAAAAAAAAAGAGTAGGGCTTGCAGAAATAAATTTTTTTGTTTTCCAAAAAGAGGGATGGGGCAGATTTTCCCTTATTAATTGTTTGCTGAAGATTGGTGATGAAAAAGACGTTCAGATTTTATTTCTTATATTACTTAACATATTAAGATTACACAAGGGGGATTTTTTTTGCAGTATAATTATGCAATAGTGTTTACATACCAATTCTGGTTTTCCTTAATGGTTTCCGTAACAAGATCATCATTTTCTTTACAGTAATCACTGGCCGATTTACTTTTGCGTCCCATCTTCGGTTCATTCTCATTTTGACGCCCCTGAGTGACAGAGAATGTCACTCTTTGCTTTTATTATTAAGTGCAGTTAAACATTTTTGGTTAAAGAAAGCGCTTAGTTTAAAAAATAAGACACAAACATCTTTGAGGGAGGCAGGGGTTTTGGTTAATATCAGTTAAAAACAGATTTCTGCAAGCCCTACAAAAAAGATTACAGCACGTTTTGAAACAGAATTTAAGAGACAAGGAAATTTAAACCAACTGCAGAGGAACAAGTATACAGCATGTTCAGTTCATGGCATTCAGTGGCTAGAGAAAGACTTACTGTGTTTGTTACTGGATTGGAATTGGCTTTTTTTTTTATTTCAACACTAGTTTATCACAGAAAGTTAGTTCTTTACTCAAGGTTTATTTTCTTACATACAACACTTAAAAATACTAAAACAAAAATCTGTACAGAATTTCAGTCAGTGTTAAGCTCAAGGACATAGGTTTACCAATTAATCTCACTCTTAAGATTCCTTCATGTATAAACTGAGTTATATTCTCAGCAGGATGCAAAGAGTTATAAATGTAAGTTCACATGCATCAAGACACTACACACTTCTGCATTTGGACGTTTGTAAATCACACTAAACCCAACTGAATATTATTATTTGAGCATAATTTGTTGAGACAACATTTGCATCCTCAAGATGAGCTATCAGCCAGTTTCAGGTTAAGCACTTGGATGAGCTAGTTTAGCTCCAACTACCTAAGCTTTCTTAAAAGAAGAGTTTAGTACTTACTGTCCTTACTTTTATACAAGTCCTCATTCAACCCATAATTTAAACCAAACTGACCACATCCATGTAGATATCCACGTAGTTTAGGATACATTTAGAAAACTATTTAAGCAAAAACTGAACATCTCACCTTCATTTTTCTGAGCCTGGATTTGTTATCATGACACCAAGCCAAGCAAGTCATAGTCTCTTGTCTTTCCAATGACTCTTCCACTTCTTTAGCAGTCAAAAACATCTCAATATTTACCAAGTCCTTCAAAAACAAAAAGGAAAGCAGGTCTTGTTAAATTGTACTGATACTTTACTCAGCAATCCATCCTTCAACAGGACTGGAATACAGAGATACAAAAGACACTGTTCTCAAGGGCTCCAGCTTTTAGGATACTACTTTACAAAACAACATTACAGTATATTTTAAAGACTGCATTTCAATGCACCGAGATATTCTAGTAGTGAGACAGTGACAACATTTTTCTGAATCTACTTATACAGAGCTAGAAAAAAAGAAAGAGTGAAGATTAAACCTAGGAGCTTTGCACAGAAAGTGACCAGATCCTATGATCACTTCAGTGTAGTTCAGGCTTACAGGAGCACTTAATTTCCTCAAAGCTTGGCCAACTACATCAATTGGACCACAACGGTGTAACATTTGCTAAAGTGAGCAAGAACTATTTAGAAGAGGAGAATCTAAATCTGCTTTACCAAGCCATGCATAACTATTGAGTTTTAAGCAAAGTCCTACAATGGTCTGAGGTCTCCAGTATATTTTCTCTCAGTTGCTTAATGTAGTAAGCTCCAGACCTTCAACTGCTTACAACAGTTCTGTCTATAACATCCAACACTGAGGTGACAAGACAAAGTTACTATATTAAAAAACATGCAGGCAACAGGTGAGACACAAGATTCCTCAAGTGTGTATCACAAGCAGATGTTTTTGAAGAAAAAGCAGCAATCTGGTATTTGCCCAGAGCAAACTGTAATACAGCTGTGCTATTTGCAATTACCAGCAGCTTTACACATTCATACCAATCAAAGCAAACACGACTGAATAAAATTTAAGATCTAGTAGGGTATAAAATAATTTTTTGCCCTCCATATATTTCTGCTGAATAAAAGACTTAGGTAGATGTTCCCCAGTGATATTAACAGGATCCATTCTGAACTGGCATCACCAGAAGTTATTTCTGAGCTGCATAAATATGTCATGCTGTGACAGTTGCTACTTTGCTGAAAAAAATACACCGTGGAAAACGATAATTCAATACACAAATTGAAATTCAGTACTAAAGAATTTGATTAATATGCACTCTATTTTTGAACAAGTTCATTTTTATGTAGACTTCACAGCAAAATGCTGAAAAGTATATAACTGAAGTGCTGAATATCACAAATATTACAGTAGCTTTAATAAACAAAACCACTCTGAGAAATAGATGGCATTTTCAGCTGTTTGAACAGCTGAATATACTTAGTTTTAGAATTTATACCTCCCTGAGACAAAGATAAAAAAACAGAAGCAGCATCAGGCATATCACATTCACATCTTGCATCTCATTAGCCAATTTTTCTTTGTTCCTTATAAGTACAGTAAGTCTAACAGTATTGGAAAAAAATGGACCAGATGATGCTAGGCTTGTCAGAATGGTTACTTACAAAAATGTAAACAGGACACACGTATTTCTGAAGCACAGCACAAGCTGCAGTTTTTGCTAAAGCTTTCTCTTATGACTTCAATGTGAGTTTAAAAAGAAAATACTGAGGATAGTTGACATGCAACTACATTTTACAGATTCAGTGATCAGAGCAACAAAACCATTATACCATCAAAAGAATAATGGGCCTCACACAGCTCTGGTACTATTAAAACCAAATAAATCAGACTGAGGTCAGAGTTAAAGCAGTTACAAACTTATAGAATAAAGTTACAATCATACTTTCACTGACTCCTCCCATCCCCTTAAGGATAAAAAAAAAAAAATTATATTTTATAAATGTGATGGAAAATTAACTGAAAGAATGCCAACCTAGTCTACAAAAGGATTTGTGTTTTGTTTGTTGACTACATGACAGTAGTCTTCCTTTTTGGTGGTCTGAAGTTTTTGTGATTATACTCTCAAGTGGAAAAAAGGAACTGCATTATTCCCCTGTGTGTGATAAGGTGACTACATAAAAACCTCTTGCCCATGTAACTCCTCTGTATAAGTAATTTGACATGTAATGCAACCATATTCATTATCTTGCTTGCATATTTTTCCATACAGCTGCTGAATGGAAAGACTATTAGAGTTAAAAATAATAACATCTCCATACATCTACTCAAGCTTATTTGAGCTATGTGTCCTCTTAATGAACAGCATTTGCTTTGACACCAAATTAAACCAAAAGCATTTTCTTCTACATTAAAAAAGGACTAGATATGCTATGCAGATAATGAATCGCTGGTTCATCTCATTTGTTAGCTTTTTATAATAAGTTTAGGCTTCATCACAAAAAGGAAATATTTTTTAAAAGAAGCATAAGGTCAGAATTTGTTTTAAGTCAATAAGCTGGCGAGAGAATCCCAACTGTATGCATTTATCAATCAGGTGTTAGTATAGCAACCCTCAGCTACGAGCAAAAAGATTGTACTTGTTGCTAAGGCAGACAAAACTCTCTTAAATAAAAGAAAATTCCTCCATTCCTTTTGCAAATTTAAAATAAAAAAGGTTCTATTTGGTACAGAAATGCTAATTAGATTTGCAGTTGCCAAAAGAAGTCAAAGCTTGGCAGCCGTCTCTATTAAATAGACAGTATGTATCCAGAAAACAGAGGAGAACATTTTTAATTAAAAGAGTTTCTTTCAGAACTAACAATCACATTTAAATTGCACCAATAAATAGGATTTTCTTCTCTGCTGACTAGATAGAAAGTTAAAGAATAATAAAAAACCCAAAACATTAAGAAATCCATCTGTAGGGAAAGAAATTGCTTCTGCATTCAATACAAAGTAGTTGGAAGTCTTAATCACGCAGATTGATAGAAGAAAAATACTAAGATATAATTAGGCAATAAACCCACACATGCTCATGTCACCCAAGTTTTTTTAATCTGATCATGGCTTCCTATCTTCCTTTTTCTGTGGTACCTAATCTTGATGCTTCTCCATGGTGTATTTCATTAGCTAGGACTACGGAAACAGAAGAAAGGAGTATCAGAGGATTATTTGGCTTTATCAGAAATAGCACAGCCCTCCTACACAGGCCAGTACTGGAGAACTACTTGTCTGCCACACCTTGCACAGATGGGAGCCAGTTAACAGTGTTAGCAGTTGTACAAAGTATCTCATGCTCTATTCAGAAAAATCCCCATTAATACCCCAATCGTGAATAGTTTTCTGAAGGTATTTGGCAATCCAGAGTTGCATGGGCTGTAGACCACACAGAAACACTGTCCTTCCTCAGTTCCCAGAACAGCATTAAGATTTAATATGCTGTTATGAAGAGACTCTCAGGTAATTTGTTTACATATAAAATTGAGTGAAGGTAAATACACAATTTTAGGGAGAAGCTGCCACCGGTCTTGCAGGTGGAGAAAAAGCTGAAGCAAGAAGTCTGTTGCCGCACACTCCCCTTCCAACTGGCACAGCAGTCATCATCGTAAGAAGTGTTTTTTGACTTGTAAATAAATTAAAAAGCAATTCCAAAGTCTTTTATTACCACCTTTTGCAACACTGTAAAGTCTTCCTTCATTTCACAATTTCAGTTTTCACACTGTAAAAGTGACTGCAATACCTTGCTTCCAGTACTGCAGAGGCACAGGAGAAGCCTGCACTGCACGCGGGTTATTTCAGTGTTGTTATCAAACCGTAACTCTTTGCTGGGATTTTCCAGCCTCCTGTGCATCACCATCATAGCTCTGCCTAAACCACCTTGCCTTCACTTGCTTACAAATGCAGGATACTTGATGGTGGGTAGGAAGACTGATTAATATCAAACTTTTACTTAGTTAGGTTTCTACAACTGTACTGAAAAATAGTTTCAAATTACTCAGGAGAAGAACTCTGTCCATAAGTATTACTGACAATGACAAAAACACTGAAGAGGAGGAACACGGCATAAGCATTCTTCTTCCTTCTAGTACAAGCAAGGAACTACCACCTAGATATCATAATTTCTGCTTAATTAAAAAAAAAAACCCACAAAAACCAAAAAACCCCAACAAAACCCACACTATCAAACTAACCTTCTATTCTACAGTCAGTAAGCAGCTATCAGAAAGGTAACTATTTAAGCAGTAGATGATTTTTATCATAAAAAGACTATTTAATTCCATTACAACAGTTCAAACTCCAGAGAAAACATTTATTATTGGAGAAAACTGCACATGAAGGCTGAAGGCACTTAACTGAAATCAGAGAGACTTTATTTAAACAAAGAATACATCTACCCGTCATCCTGTGCTCTGCCTGATTTACATATATATAGCTTTTAAAATATCATTGCTTCATTTTAAGCTGCAAGTGCCTCCAGGGAGGGAGGTTACCAACCTTATGATTCTCCACAGAACTCAAATTATTAAGGTATAAAATACTACGAAGAATGAGGATTCTTTTATTATGATTATTACTAAATATATACTCCTGACCAACATAAAAACTATATCCCTCTATAGCATTTCAATTTTCTGAGATGGGTTCTTAGTAAGAAAATCCTAAGCATGTATATGCACATCCCCTCCTTCACACAGCTTTTGGACACTCTGGTCAGTGTGAGCAAGAGTTGACAGGAACAGAATTCTCAAGAAATCTCACTCCTTGCCAGGTTTCTCTCCTTAGCAGTGTCCTGTGTTCAGGAGACTCCAGCACCTGCCCTTACTGGAGGGAAAGGTTGCAGCAAACACCTATTTAGATACCAAAAAGTCAACGCCAGAAAGATCTGCTGCAGGTTTTCTCCACAGAAGGGACAATTCAGAATAAAGCTTACACCACCTTTAGGACAAACCTGCAGCGAGCCAGGCTCCACAAATTCTAGAAGTCATGGAATAACTGATGTGTAATGAAAAATAATCACTACTTTAACACTAGTTTCAGGAATCAAAACTAAGAGGAAAATTAAAATGGGCCCAGAATTTCATTAATTCACATAGTTATGCTAGAAGGCAGAAAAAATTATTCCCAAGAATCCAGTGAAAGTTATATGAAGAATAATACTTGTGAAATAATGAGAAGGTGCATACAAAGGTACCAGGATAATTTGGTTTTAACTAGTGGATATTTCATTTCAAATTAATGTGAAGCTAAAACACATCTATCTCTATTACAAAGTTGTGACCTAAGTGAGAATCTGGCAAGCATACACTGAAGTGTGGACTAGCTTTAATTTAAGCCTGAACAAAGTTTGTAACCTTAAGGTCCTGTACAGTTAAGAATTTAGCAACTAATTGGAAAAAGACAGTAGTAGTGCCACATATTTACAGAAACTAAGTAAATAATAAAAAAAAACCCCAACCCAACCTTGCTAAAAATAATGAATGCCTATCAAACCTGTTTGCCTTTCTTCTTTGGTAGAGTTGTGCAACTACTGATAATATGCTCAGGTATTTGCACAGACTTCTTCTATTCCAAAAGACCTCAAGAAAACTTTATTCACTTCACTACAAACCAACAGCATTGTGGTAGTCAAAGTAAGATACCAAAGTTCAACGACAGTAACTCCACCCAAGAGTTTTGTTTTAGTCGCATACTAGAAGTGACCTCTTCAAACATGGCAATTTAACCCAGGATGCCTTTAGAAAGATCTGACTTTCTATTTAGACCATCAGCACATACACAGAAACCTTCACCCAACTTTTTTGTTTGTTGATTTTTTTTTAAAAAAAGGAGTGAAACATCACTACATTGTAACTGCATCTCAAGCAAAATAAAATCTGCCATTTAAATTACAACCATTCATTAGTTTCACGGTCATTAACTAAAAGACAGCAATATGGACATTAGTGTGAGAGGTAGTTTTTGTTTCACAGCAGGTAAAATTTTGAACTTCACTAAAAATAATTTTTGAAGAGTCAGTAATTATTTTGTGTCTTTAATATATAAATCAGTGTTTTGATTAGCCCATTCCTAAATATAAAAACCAGACTCTTCAACATACAGTTCCAGATCTAGATGTATGGCTCTCTAAATTCATGAAGAAAACTGTTCATACATTTCAGCACTAAGTACAACAAAATTGCATATGATCCAATGCCAAAAATGGTTTAAAAAGAAGAAAAGCATAATTCTCTAGTAGCTATATAGCTTTTGCTAGATTTAATTTATATTTTCAGATTTGGAGCAGTCAGGTCAATAGTTATTCCTCTCCATCAGTCTCCGCTCTGCACATGAGTTAAAGTGCTTTTATTTTATGACATCTCCAGCCACAAGCCTGGAAAGCTGTCAGAAGGAATATATGATAAGATCCCTCATAAGTTACATGAACATTTATTATTAAAATGAAATCTAGAATATTTCACACATTAAATGTGACTCTTTAACAAGACTCAAAACCAAACAGAAACAAGGGCTAAAGCAAGAATCCTTAATACTTTCAAATCCCCCACGAACTATCCTCAAAACAATATGATTCATCTGAAAAGAAAAGGCTTATAGCAAGATTAAAATAAAAAAATATATTTTTATTCAGGTGGAAAAAGGTAGCATTTTGTAGAGAAGAAAGCTTCCTTGGTGGAAAAAGCCAACAGTCATAAAATAGGTTATTTGTTGTATAAAATGGGTGATTCAAAATATCATAAGATGCTGTTTATGTATTTTTTTAAACAAGCAAACTCTTTATTTTTAATTGCTTACTAGCATCAAGAAGAAATTGAAAACAGGCCAATATGCCTGAAGCTATCAGCAGCTTGTTGCCAAGAGTATGTACCAATGACAGTTTTAATAAGACTGACTATCTATACATTATTAACGTGCATAAGAGCACTACCTTCATATTAAAAAAGGCTCTGCTGAAGTACTTCAGCATTCAGTAGTACGTTAAACATTAAACTACTTGTATATGAAATACAATAAACACTTACTTAGACCACTCTATAACAACTACTTTTAAAAAGCTGTGCTAAGCTTCCAGTGACTACTCACATACTGAGCTACATACCCTCAACTTGCAACCTAACCTTCAATACAATTTAGTTCTACAGAACTTAAACAGAAATGAAATAATGAACAGTTACAAACAAAAAGGTCAAATTAGTCTTCTATATTCATTTGTTAAAGTTTCCTCTGTGATGAATACACAAGTCCAGGGCTGATTTAGATGCCATGGTTATTACACAACTCAGGAAGAAGGCAGACACAAGGAGCTATAAGGTAGACAACAGGACCAACTAGGAAAGAAGAAAGAGCTTCACATATTTCTGCAGTGGGGAAGCAGCCAAAGATATCAGCTGGCAGGAACAGGAAGACAGGAACACATCACCATTAACGTTGTCCTCTTGGAAACGTGTGCAGAAAGAAAAATTGAGGTGTAGGTGAAAAGGGGGAGAGTGCAAGAGGTTTTGATGGCAGGAATATGAATTGAGATCCCCACGCAATTCCTTTGCCCCTATATGAGGGGAGGGATAAAAGGCTGCTGGTTACAACAGTCCCTTTAAAGTCAATGCATAGGATGTATAAATTGCACTGAGACTGGAGGGAAACACAAATCATTAAGAAAACAATGGCATAGGTGGTGACAATACAGCAACACCACAGTTGCTGAGATCAGTTAAAATGAGGCACAAATTAATGTTAAGAGGCCTCCTTACTCTCTGCTCATAAAATAATGTTGTCTGAAGTTCATTAAGCCACTATTAAGTGTTATAATGCTACACACATTAACAGGATTACAGAGAAAATACACAGAGTAATTGACAGAATGTCCTACTCAAAAGCCAGCTGCAGAGCTAGTTGTTAGAAAAAAAAGCAAAGACAGACAGCCAAACCACAGATTCATCAACAAAAGAGCCAGAAAAGTTTTTGTCTACAAAGTAAACACAGTATCCCATGGTGTACACAGTCGAGCTTTCACATGAGAGCATCTTCCATGACCTCTGTATAGCACAGACCTTTTAATTTTACCTGGTTATTTTTGAAAGACTTACAGTAACTTACAGTGACTATCTGTCAGAAGATTAATGTCTTTAACAGTCAGAGATGCTGGTACTTCTTTTGGTAGTTGGTTCTAGTGATTAAATCACGTTCTGGTACTGACTGCTCCAGAGCCAAATACTGAGTGCAGTTTTAGGTGCCACAGTAGAAAAAGGCTATGAAGCTACTGGAGAGTGTCCAGAGGAGGCCACTAAATTGGTGAAGGGTTTAGAGGGGAAGCTGTATGAGGAGAGGCTGAAGTCGCTTGGTTTGTTCACCCTGGAGAAGAGGAGACTGAGAGGAGATCTCATCATGGTCTGGAACTTCCTCCCAAGGGGAAAAGGAGGGGCAGGCGCTGATCTCTTCTCTCTGGTGACCAATGATAGGACCACAGGAAATGGCAGGAAGATGTGCCAGGGCAGGGTGAGGTTGGCCATGAGGAAAAGGTTCTTGAGGCAGAGGGTGGTGGAGCACTGGAACAGGCTCCCCAGTGAGGTGCTCATGGCACCAAGCCTGACAATACTCGGCCAACATGTGCCCTCAGACACATGGTCTGAATCTTGGGATTGTCCTATGCTAGGGCAAGAGTTGGACTCTATGATCCTTGTGGGTCCCTTCCAACACACACACTCCATGATTCTATGAAATAAAGAGAAATGTTTCATCCGTCTACTTTTGCTCATGCACATAAGCCACTTCAGTAGAGCCTGACAGCTGTAGGTAGCACTTAGGTTGGTTATTAGCAAACTGTTTTCCCAATGCAACCTCTACTTCTGCCTCAGCAGTTTTTGTAGTTCAGCAAAAGGCTGCACCTTACCCAGCAGTACCTCATACAGCACAGTAATAAATGACTACACTAGAGCAACGTGACAAAGTCTCCAGAGCTTAAGATGCATCATTGGGCAGGAAAACGGTCCCCTCTAGTCTCAGCTCTACCTTGGCCATTTTCTGTTGCAGCCTCTTCTAGTAGAGGAAAGACAACTCAGCCTTTGCCAGGTGAGCACAAGCCCTGCAGCTTTTGTCCAGGCAGGATCAGTCTGTATTAGCAGTTACAGGCACTCACAAAAAGCAAACTCCTGTCATCTAGCACAGTAATAAGAGAAAGTGTTAAATTTAAATTAACATTTACGCTTTGAAGGAATGTCTGGCAGGAAGAATGTTCAGAAAGAAAAATCTCAGGAGCATAACTGAAACCAAATCTCTTCTGTATCTAGGCAATCTATAGGTGATAACAGCATTTTCCCTTTATATAAAGTTTCAATTCAAGAATCTTTCTTAAATCACTAGCCTTCCAGACTATTTTGTAATAAATCAGCTCTGTTATGATATACTACAGGTAACCCATTTTGTCTAAAAGAACTGGAAAAAACAGACATACAACATCACAGCACACTTCATGTTGTCGGCTTTTGAAATGTCAAATGATTTGTAATTAAAGTTTGTTATTCTGCATCTATCTTGACTGTTTCACATTTGCATAATTCTAATTCCCAAAGATGCTTGAGACAAACTGTGGATGGAAGGCTGTTCAGGAATTACAGCACTTTGAAATTCAGATGAACACACCCAGACATTCATTATACCAATCTGGTGAAAGTTGTCATGCCTGTGCCAAGAACCGCCAAAAAACATTTAAAGGAGTTTCTGAGTTGCCTGTGTCCAAGGCTAGTACGTTAAGGTAACTCAAAACAGGCACAAGCTAACATCCTGGCATCTTTAAAGAAGTCATGCCTGTTCAGAGCTCTCTGCAGTGTTCTCAAACATCTCTAGTGTGGGAACAGCAAGCCATAGGAGATGGACACAATAAATAGCCCCAAACAAAAGACACCTTTTGCCCATTCAGCCCACATTTAGAAAGTCAGTTTGTCTATATTCTGCATGACAGTGAAGCAAAGAATACTTTCCAGAATTATGCTGAATATTATTTACCTATTTAAAATTGAAGTGTTACAAATACAAACTTTTTTTGATGAATTAATTTAATACATATTTGTGTGTTTGCCTATAAGCCACTCTTGGACTATGTGTCTTAACAAGGAAGATTTCTGATGGCACACTGGTATGATTGTTAAGAGAAGTATTTATTCAGCTTTTAACTTTAAGATCCTATGGCTTCACTCAAACTTAAGTTCTTCTAAACATTCATATGAATTTCTTCCTGAAGCAATCACAGACTACTGACATCCATTCTGCTCAAGTATTAGAAGTTGACTGATCCAATGCTCTTGAACTGTATTATGTAGCTTATTTGTCATGACTGTTTTAGATACCAGGCTAGATTTAAGTTTCACTCTTAGATTTTTTTTTTTTTTAAGATTTTAAGGTTTTTTTAAGTTGCATATATACTACTAACAACGTTTTTTTGGCTTTTTTTTGTGAGAAAGAATCATTGATAGGGACAGCTATTCAGGGAAAGGATGACCTCAAAAATGGCAGATTTTGCCATTAAGTGAGATTTTGCCCTGTAACACAAAGAAATCATTCAGCAGTCTTCTACTGAGGTCTCAGCTGAAGGATCCATTTCAGTGTTGAGGAACACTGTTACAAAGCAAGGAGAGAACTTTTAACTTCGGGGTTGAAAAAAGGAAGAATGGTGTAGAAGAGTATGAAGAAGAGATCAGGTACTTAGTTAAAAGCCATGCAGCTTGACTTGAACAATTTAAGTTTCTCTTATTCCAAAGGACTTCAAATAATATTTCATGACTTTCCATAACAAAATTATGATGACGGAACACACCTGAATTTGAATTTTTTGCAGGTATCTTTCCAAATACTGAGATAGTATAATCCATTAAAAATGGTTTCCAAATTTTTTAAACTGAAGCTGTGTTTATGCAGTAGAAAAGAGGAATAATTGGACCAAACTGCAGAGAGGGGAGAATGGAGAATAATTGGCTATTTCTTTAATTTATACTAATATTTTTTTTAAAATATATGTACGATACCAGTTTGAAAGATAATGAAATATTTTCAGAAGGGCTTTGCAATACCTGCCCTGTTTTGATATTCTCCAGGGAATAACTGTTACCACAGATTTAGAAGTTCTGCTCAAGCAGGAAATAATTGACAAAACTGAAGCTTTGAAGTCCCACTTCAAGTAAACTCTTATTTTCTTAGGACTGCTGTCAATTGGTTTAATGCTGCTTGAAGTGTCAAGAAGCCCCTCTAACACAGGTCAGTGTTTACAGCAGACATATGTCTAGAAAAAACTTTTGAGTCAATGGAACACCCCAAATTCTTCTGCACAATTCTCAAAAGCAAAAAGCACACTGTGGTATTAATGGAAATGGCTAGTTAAGTATCTTTAAAGGCTGATGCACCTACTTGATTACTGATCTAAAAACATTAATTTGCAAAACTGTGATTGGCATGCATAATCTGTGCTGTAAGGTCAAGTTAACAGTTTTAAGCTATTTAAAAGAGTTATTTCAACTCAAGCATTCTCTTATACCTACAACCTTACAGTGTCGCTGCCCACCCTCTGGGGGTCCAGCAGTTCTTCTGTCCTTCAGTTGTTAACAGATTTCTAAATAATTTGCTCCCTGCCCTAACACACAGACACGTGGTTTAAATTTATGCTATTCTTCACAGAATAAACATTGCTATTTGTACAACTTTTGTACAGCATGGTGATTAAGGCAAGGGAATATATCCTTTTATTAAAATAAACTAAGCAAAGGCATAAAGATAATTTATAACATATGATAATAGAGACTGGCAGCTTCAGAATCTGGGTCTGTTTTCAATTATAGAGGCAAAAATCACTCCAGCTATTACATAATTAAGCAAAGAACATAAGGACACTTTACATGGGGTTTTTTTTTTTCTTCCTAGCCTATTAAAAAAAGGGCTAGAAAAAGCATGAAATTTAAAAAACCAGCCTCCCCCAAGAACAGCAAAGCACTACATACCTAACACAATTATAAAACTTATCTACAAACAGCAACCAGCTTCCTACTGTAACACCACATTTCCCAAACTAGATTTGCCAATCAATTAATGGCACAGAAATGAGAGAGCATTTAATGTAGCAGAACATGGAATAGAAAAGTTTAAGTTAACAGACAACCCTGCCAGCTAGCTGAATATATGAATCTGCAGATGAAAATATGCACTTTTATACTGGTGTTGCATTCCAAGGTCATGATAGAGTCAAAATAAGATCATTATTAAGTGTAACAAGCTGATACTGATGAGCTTCATTTGTATGCAATAACAAAAACTTAACGTCTTGTTTGCATCTTCAACCCAAACTGTTTTTCCCATCAGTAGGGAACCAGAAGACACCAAGAAAAAGAGTCCACAATAGAATCCCCTCCACCTCATATTTACTTTGGCACAAATGTTACATTTCTGTCCTTGACTGTCAGCTCTTATTTTAATATTACTCACATTTTGGTTTACTTTCCCAAGCAGTATTACTTTTCTTTAAAGACATATCACACACATTACATTCTTTATTTCTTATATTGCCATATAACATTATGCTTTATATGTCAGAAGTTATTCCTAACTTGAGCTAGTTCATAACTCTGATATTTAAACTACTCTATGATTTTTCACATCCAGCATTTATTTTCATAGCTGTTTGCTTCTTAGTTTATAACCACAGCTTTTAAGTGCTTATCCTCCATGACAAGAATTCAAGACTATCATTCCTATGAAGGTATTTAATTTAGAAAGCAGACTAGAATTTGTCACAGCCCATCAATAACTATTAGAATTGGACACTCTGGTGCACAGTCAAGCTTTGAGCAAACTGCTGTGTATTACTGGCAAACATATAAATGATTTAATGGTTTCCTTTTGGTCACTGAAACAGAACGCTTTCTAAATCCTTTCCACCCTTCGCAGCTCTTCAGGTCTCAGCATTCAGAAGCCATGCAAGGAACTTAAAACAAGCAGGTTGAGACATGCTCCCAAGACTGGTCTAACAGCTACTGAAAGATGCTTAACCTGGGATCCACAAGCTGCAACTGAAATGGGAAGAGCCATTTCCTTCAGCCTTTTCAAATAGCGGCAAAGGGCACTTCAGCCATTTGGCCTGCAGTCATAGGGGCAATCACAGAATGGTTGAGATTGGGACCTCTGGAGGTTGTGTAGCCCCCTTGCTCAAAGCAAGGTCATCTACAACAGGTTACGTAGGACCTTGCCCGGTCTAATGTGGGTTTAAATATCTCCAAGTATAAGGAGACTCCAGAACGAGATAAGCACTCCAGATGGGTCTAACCAGTGTTGAGCAGAAGGGCTCGATCACTGCCCTTCCCCTGCTGGTGTTGCTCACCCCAATGCAACACAGAGTGCTGTGCCTATCTACTGGTAACAATATTGTCTTGATATAGAAATAAAAATAAAATAAAAAAATCAGTCCATAGACATGACCAGGTTCACTAAAGAGCAACGTACTTCCGAAGCCTGCAGTGGTGGAGACATACATCAAAATTACAGTTGAGACTACAGCAAACAGATTACTTTGTATGAGAGAAAAATACCATGATATTTTGTAATTTCTATAGCAAAGTTACATTATTAAGCATTAGAGAACTTTTTGATGCTCATATCCTTCATTAAGAAAGGAACAAAGAGAGGAGTCATCTTATTAAACCAGCAAAAACACAAATTCTGTGTAACTATCAAGTCTCAGCATCTCACTGTTGTAAAAGCTGTTCACAAAGAGTATCACCATACAGTGAGAAAGACTGAGTACAGTGCTGAGAGACTGAGGGAAGCCTATCCCCATTTAGCTAAAATGTGTTGACTAAAATGTGTAATTGATGTTATGCAAATAAAAATACTTAGGCTTGAAGGCAGAAGTTAAATAAACTTACTTAAAACTTCTTTTTTTAAAAATACAGAAGCTTCTATTCAGCAAACAGAATGGAAAGCTTTAAGGCTTCACAAGTGCAGCACTTTGTACCACATGGTCTTGCAGTGTATCATGACAGATTCCCATGCTCATGTCTAAACTAAAGCTGAGCATGACTTAATCAGACATAATAGAACCTGCTATGAAAGTCAGAAAATTTCCATAATGCTTTTTCAGCAGACCTGGTAGGTACAGTAACATGATGATTCAGCAGGAGAGGAACTCCTGCTCCAAACACAGGGAAACATCTACCAGAAGTGAAAGAGCTGCTGACCATTCAGCTGCACTTATCCCAGAGTAATTGTCTTGGTTTTTTTGATTTGCATGCATGGGTTATCTTTAGTGAGGCAGAGCAGCCTCCTCAGGGAATTTCTTCAGGACTATTTCCTATGAATACTTTGTAACCCGCTCCTTCCCCTCTCCCTTCCATTTAACCTCTACTTGCTGTTTCCTTTTTGGTATTTACTGAAATCCCTGCTGGTTGAACAGGATCAGACTGGTAAAGCAGCCAAGGAGTAAGAGACTTGTGACGGATATACTCGTTCACAACAAAGAACAGGTACATATGCTGCAGTTTGATACCAATAACAAAAATCTCTTCCCCTCAACTAGCTCAGAGAGATGTATTTAACTGTCACCTAAGAAAGGCAAAGTACCTAAGTTGCATAATACAACTAAACTCTCAGCATCTTTGTATGAGAAAGATTTTAATCAGAAGAGTTGGATACCTTCCGGAATCAGGAATATCAAAAGCACTTAAGAATCACTGAGGATAAAATAGCACATGCTACTTAAAATCAGCAAAGCATGTTTTCCCAAATAAACACAAAATTCAGTTTTAAAGGGGCTGTCAAAGGACCACAATGTGGATTCATTACTCTGCACAAAGGTGCACAAACTCCAGACTATTATTGACAACACATTTCAAACACTTCATAACCAATTATGAGATGGAAGCAAAACTAACTAGATAACCAGTAAAAAGTAAACTGACTACCACAGATTTGAAAGTGGCAAAATAAACAAAATGGCAAAAAGTTTCTATGGACCACGCAAGATATACTGGCTCCTAAAAACCCCAAATTGTATCAAGATTTATTTCCAAAGTATAAGCCAGCTTTCCTCTCGATGCATTAAATAGTAGATACAATAAAACAGTTGTTCCTGCAATCAGCATATGCTATTCTGCTCAATCTGGTCACCTACACATATCATCTAAGTGTGCATAGACAGATGGGAAGCTCCACAAACTGCTTAATCAGCAGCCTAAAGGCCTCTAACGAGAAATTCTGTATGACATTTGAGAATTACTGTAAATTTTAATAGGGCAAGGCATTTATCTAAGAGCATTTAATTTGTGACTAAAAGTTATGCCTTCAATTTTGACTTATTTAATACATTAAAATACAATTTATGTCAAGTAAGGACAATGAACATTAGGCCTAAAAACATTAACAGATAAACATTAGTAATAAAGGCACACTAATACACAAAAATAGCTGCTACAGGGCTAGTGGAGCTTGTTCTTATTTGCAAACTTCCTCTTTACTACTGTTTTGTTAGTAAGTTAGTGCTACCAACCTCAATACCGCTTTGTCTCGCTAGTTTTACAGCTGTATTGTAGTAGCCACAGCGTAACAGATGTTCCACCATCATGCGATCCATGCGTTTCTTCTTCCACATGTTTGCAGCAGCCGGCTGGTCACTACTGTGTTCTTTCAGGTGTTCAATCCTACGTTTGCAGAGCTTTGCACTTTCATCTTCAGCCTGGATTGATTCAACTGCCTAAAGAGTAAGAATTAACAGGAAGAAATAAGAGCTATACATTTTCAATTTGCTTTTAAAGCAGAAGACGTGTAAAGAATGCTTACAAACAATTCTTACTATTATACAGTTACTCCCAACAGCGTTTCTTTCATTTAGAAAGGCTTTTCCTATGGCAGTGCACAAGTTTAAGTGTGGCTGGCTCAGTTCTGAGATATATGCATATAATTAAGTCTTGACTTATTTGACATTACAAGTATATGCATTTTTCTGCTTAATGCACAGTTAGTCTGAAAACAGCAGAGTATCAACCACAGCAGCAACTGCTGTAATAGTTTGCAAAGAGCTTTTTGAAGGTTTGCAGTAATCTGCTCCAAACAGTTGAAAATCATGAATTTCCACCTCTAACCTATGCATGGCTTCTTCCTCAAGCAGCTGTCCTACTGAATTAGTTCTGCTGAGGAGTGATGCAGAGCAAACCCACATTACATTTAATACACTGGAGCCATTTTAATCAGTCATGCAGTAATGGAAATTATATAAACATTTGGCCTCTTAGCACCTTTAATTCAAGGATCTTAGAGTAGTTTAAAAAAAAAATTATCAGCTTTGTTAAACTGATACTATTTTACTTACCTCTGCTATGCTGGAAGCAAGTATTTACTATTAGGAGCCTTACTTAGGAAGTAATTCTCCTTCCCAGAGGAAGCAGAATGACTTTTTTTTTTTTGAAACCGACATATTGGCATGTCCAGTGCAAAAACACCCCACAGAATATTGCCACAGCATTTTTTGTAATTATTTTTTTAATTACAAAACAGACACTCAGTTCATACTTACTTTCCTTCAAGCTTAAAGATATATGGCTGATTAATTATGCTGCAAATTTTACTGGGCAGTTTTTTTACAGACATAACGTAATTCAAAGCCAGCTGACTCAGTATACAGCACGTGACAATCGTGGGTCATGTCAGGCTACAGAACACAAGAAAGCTTGCAATGTTTTTATACGCTTGCTAAGGTAAAAGCAAACCAGAAGATGATGGAGGTTTAGTACCTTTCCCATCTGTGATGCAATTTCAGGTTGGGTTGCCTTACTTGTCCTGAATTTAAACTCACTGGCTTGTGCTTGAATAACTGCACAGCTATGGCAACAGGAAAGTCCACGCAGGTTTGCCAGTGAAGCACAGACCCAATAACCTGGCTGGCTTTTGGCAGCCCACTTTGCACTCCACGCTGGCACAGCTACTATCTCCCCAGTGCTCAAGCTATTCAGGCTACAGTATCCTCCTCTTTGGATAACAGCTCCAGCTGTGGAAGCACTGGTTGGTTCTATTTGCTTTTACCATGCACACTCACTTACAGACTTCTTCTGGAAGGATCAACATTTGTAAAGCAAAGAGAAATAAATAAAAACTTTTGCAAGAAAAGCCTGACAAGCATTTGCCCCGTTAAGTCTGACTCTGATCTGGCCCTTAATACCAAATTCAAGTATCTAAAACCCCAGTCACTATTCATATAAACATCTGTAGCCTAAGCTATTTTTATTACTTAAGTCTGAGTTACTTCTGTTACTGAATTTAGCTTTACTTTGTAACATATGGTTTGGAGATCAGCATTTTCTTTAAGTTATAAACCAAGTCTTTTCCCATTTAGAAAGCAAACACTAACTCAAGCCAAAACTCACTCTCACTTGTTAGATATCCGCAGTATTATCAGACATGAAGGCAACCTTGACAATTATTCTGAACAAAACCAGGAGAATTCAAGGCAGCCAGGTGCAAAGGTTGAGCCCCTTCTCATTCCAAAGGGCACTCCTTACACAGTTTTGTATCTGGACTTACATAGCTCTTGCTGGTTTTTGATCCTTCTAGTGTGTTCAGAAAGGCTACAGAACCTTTTCAAGACCCTCTGAAGCAAGTCTGTCTGGACTTGCCCTGCTGGACATTAATAGAATTTGAGGGAACAAGCATATCAAACAGGATACAAAAGGGAAAACACAAAGGCCTAGGTTTCCCTGAGACAGTTTTCAGAACCCAAGAAACCTGCTGTGTTGAAAAGCTCTTTTTTAAGAGTGAGCAAGGTGTTAAATAAAGGAACCACCTAATTCTATTACAGCCATCTCAGCAGTTCATCAGATCCTTGTCTAAACACAGGAGGAAACAGAGATCCCACATGGGTCCAAAGGCCCTAAAGAAAACAATCATTTTGCTTGGGGCAGAGATTACAGAGAAGACAGATGGAGTTGAGGGTTTGGAGCAGAAACAAGACCTTTGTATTTCAGAAGACTTTTATTGTTAAACAGATTTTTTTTTTTTGCCTTTTGTTCTTTCTGAGCAGCTGTAAGATTCCCTGCAGTCTTTCAGACAGTCAAAAACAAGTGAGCAATTACACTAAAATGGAGCCCTGCACCCAAAACATTCAGCAATGCCTTCAGACACACCCCCGCAGTCAGCAAAGATTTAACAAGTAAATAACTTACTCCTCCACATCATTACTACACACCTACAAGCAAAACCAAACACCTCTTTCAGAAACAGCAGTAATTTCTTTCAGTACTAGCAGAGAATTGAAGAAAACATATCCTTCAAGACCTCTTTAAGTCTCACAAACCAAAGATGAAAACAGCAATTAGATTTATGAAGTCTTTTACAGAACAGCTTTTCAACACCTAGCGAACCTGTTCAAGCAGAAAACCCCAAATCAACATACACAACAGTGTTATTTTCATGTTACGAACCTCCAAGGTGTTTTGACACTTCACTTAACATAGTCTCAGATTTATTTCTGTTGGTTATTTCATCTAAGTATTAATGAAATGACTCTGTTACCATTTGTTTCATCTATTTTTGGAGAAGCACTGCTCTAAAGTCAGGCGACAGAGTTACTTTATTTTTTCTGCAAGATTTGTTTCAAGTAAATGTTCTGATGAGTCTCAGGATGAGTAATATTCCCATACAAAATAAGGATGTCTTATACTATATAGTTTATGTTTTCAACTCATTCTCCTCAAAGATGTGGTAAAGGCATGAAAGTTTGGCTGTATTACATACAAGCATTCAAGCTTAACAGCCAAAAGCAGGTTATCCTGCTAAACTTTGTTTAAAATGCTTTTAATAATATTCCCTAGGAACCTTCCAACATGCAAGTTTAGTGATTATAGAAAATGTTCAAGTAACAATCCAGGACAACTCACACTTTCTTCCACAAAGAAGCCTCAACTCTGCATATAACTACCTCCCTGCAGGGAGTTAAACATTTTTCAGACTTATCTTCTACCTGTTTTTGCTCCTCAAGTGACCAATTAACACAACTGCACAAACCTTTCCATTAGACAAGTGGAAATTGATACCAATAAATTCATTTTTGCTACGATTTATTTTCTGTGGGTAGAGAAATTCCTTTTCAGGACTATAAATACATATTAATTTTACCTCTCAACAGAGGTTTGTCATACTTAGTCATGGAACACCAAGTCATGTTTCATAACCAAAGTGAAGCAAGATACAGTAAGTTTGCTGCTTTGCTGGGCATTCTAAGGCCTTTGTTTACAGTGCCAGTAAAATCTTTATCTTGAAAAGAAAATCCAATCAAAGAACATTGCAGAAAGCTACTACTTTGTTAAGTAAGTTACTTGTTAGGTAACCTTGTAAAGACAAAGCAAGCACAAGGTAGAACATCACTCACCTTTCGTTTCAGAACACTGAGTTTTTCAACTACTCCATCCAGAAGACTAACAACTGAGTCCACAGCAGGACAACTGCTCAGCGTCTTCTCCAGCTCTGCCACAACCATTGTCACGTGGCTGGTCTCTCGATCAATGTTCTTCTGTGCAGCTCGAAACCGTTTGTTCAGTGTTTCATATGGCACCTAAATGAGAAATAGCAAGCCATTAGAATTTCTACATTAAAAAAGTCAGGTCTTCTAGAGTTTAAAGAGACTGATGATTTTATGGGACGCAGGCAGAACACCACCTAGGTTCCAGGACACTAGAGGTCATTAATTGAACCTGAGTTCTCATATCAAAGCCCTTATTGAAGCCCTTTCAGCAAAGAGTTAAACACTTCAAAGTTTATGAAAAAACAGTGACAGGAAATAAAAGCTAGTGGATTTTTTTCTGATACTAATTTCACCTACCCTGCTTTACTGTAGCAAGCACTGATAGAAACAGTTCAGGGAGAAGAGAAAGCAAAGACAAATGTGTATCTAAAGGAAAGCTATGAGTTAACTACAACTAACAGATCACCCTTCAGAACACCACTTTTTAAGTTTACATTTCCTTCCTTCATGAGTTCATAAAATAAAAGTTACTTTTGAGAAAAAGCATGTATAATGCATATTGGCTACTGAAAAATTTATACACAGTACACCAATGGTTATTTGGGAAATCTAATAGGTCTCTAACCTACTTCTGCCCATGAAGGACTACTTTTTAATATTAATTCCACTAGGACTATAATGAATGCTCAGAGAAACTCCATGTAAGTTTTCTTTTGGTGAAAAAAAGCCTACACTGTATGACTAAGTTTGTTAAATTCCTCTAAGGCTCCATTCCTTGGCTTAGAGACAAACCAGTCTTGGAGGTCTCCTCTCCACACCTTTATGGGACAGCCATACTGCTACTGATGGCCACCAAGGAATGGCCATGTATGGGAATAGTCTACAGTCTGGTCAAGTTTTAGGGTACAGAATGATTTGGGGAAAGCTTACAGTAAATGTTAAGTTGCTCCCATCATGTTGCTTCCTGTCTAAATAGCTTATGCTGTCACTGTAGTGGAAATTCTGTTACTTCATGGAAACTGGAATGTTAGAACTAAAAAAATTCTCCTGTAATACACTTAATTCAACCATATCTTTTATCATGAAAAAGTCCATGAGAAGTTCTTTCAGGTAGTTATGATAATCTTGATTGCTTTTCCATTAATCAAAGGCATAATTTAGCTAGCAATCAGATTACATATATTAAAGGTAAAACAGGAAACGAAATCAGTGTTCTGTTTGGTACATATCACGCACGTGTTTGATTACAAGTCTTTCAGATATATAACTACTAATCAATTATATCGAGATTGCCTCCATTTTCTTCCTTCTGATTTGCATGCAAGAAAGTATCCCCAGGGTCCACTCTCCTTTTGGGCTCTATTAGGAGAGCGGTAACTACATCACCATTCACAATTAGAGATGCACTGAGAGACAGTGCAAGGTTCAGAGTAAGGAAGATGAGCCACAGTACTTGCTTTCCAAGACTTTGTATGACCTACAACAGGTTCTTGTGTAGTAGCAGAAGTATAATGCAAAGATACTTCTGATAAGATATGAAAGGGTTCCTCTTCCTCTCAGAAGGACTGAAATGTTCTACTTAATGTTTTTTTGGCATCTCAAACTACGACCTAAACAAATGAGAGAATAAGTCTTTACCACCAGCACCACTCCCCCCAAACTCAAACCACATAAAACATCACAATTAATAGGCTTCAGCATCTACTTAATTTATCTATACAACCATCTTTTATTCCATCTTTAGCTTTTATTTCCCTTCTCCATTTCCACAAAAAGGACACAAATTTTTAAAGCCCCATAGAGAAAATGGGTGTTCTGTGGGATTATGACATCTCATGCTTTTGAACATGGAAGCTTCTTTCCAACTCAAAGACATGACTGCAGACTACATTAAGATGATTTCTTCCCTTTTTTCCCCCCATGCATTTTTCCTATTATTAATTGAAAAATATACTTCCTTCAGTAGCTTGCATTTACTGAATTTAATTTCTGCAAGTACTTTGCTAATCACCTTTGCACACCACACTGAAAAGCTACATAGTCAACCCTTTCAGAAGCTACTATTGATTTGAGGTATCTGACTACAAAAAGCTTTTTTGTTAAATTTTAAGCTGTCAGTTGAACTGGACACACAGATCTAATCAGTTTGGAAAAAAAAATAATTAAAATCTAGCTTTAATCTCCCTTTTCCCTAGTTTCTGATCCGCATGCAAGAGCAATAACCATTCCTGTTTCCCATGCTCTGTATCTTTAGCGTGCAGTTTTCTGGCACAGTCTGTGTTCATATGACATTTAGAACAATTGGACTTTCAATTTCAGCTGGCATCATTATATATAATTTATCATGTGTCTAGGTGCAATAGGCTTTTTAAAATCTTGTTTTATCTTTTTTTTTCTACTCCAAAAAAGATCTGAACATGCTGTGTGGAAGAGGCTAGGAGTTGAACTATTTTACTATATACTCTGAAAGTAAATACAAATAAATATATTGCTAAACATAATCTTAGTGTACTATGACAAGGGAAATTGCTATAAAGGTATGATGAAATTATTTGCACAACTGAAACTGACAGTAAATAACTCTTTCCCAGAGTTTTTCATAATTTGCATAGGCACTTGTTTCTCACTATAGAGCCAGCAGTTTCTTAGACAGTATCTGCAAATCACACCCAGGTACAGCTTTTACACTAACTTTACAGAATTAGATTCTACAAGTGACAACATTTAGAAATTGCAACCACTACATTCCTTACTGAGAAAGCATCTTATCTAGACTCTGCATCTTGTTCCTGCTGGTTCTTTCGTTACTTGTACAGCTCCTGTGCTCCAAAAGAGACTCCTTTTCCCAGCACTGGTTTACGCTACCACAGAACTCTTCAAAAGGTACAGGCACTGTACCAGTAAGTTTTGTTTTTCCTCCAATAATGAAAGTAAATGGAAGGAGAATGTAACAAAACAATGCTCTGGAAAATGTAATTCTAGAAATTCTTAATTAAGGTTCACTTTAATTTTTAGGTACCATAGTTATAAAACAGTGTACACTAAACTTTTTGGACCAAGAGACAGCTACAAAATTTACATATAATTAGCTGCCAACAGCCTATTGGAGACTTTCAGTTTTCACTGCCAGTACCATCCTATGACCAAGGCTGGATTACACTGTTGTTCTTTAAGGACACCAGTGACCTACAGAACTCAGCCTAGGGAAGCATCACCTTCATGAAAAATTGAGAAAAATTGAAATAAAGGAGCAAGAACCAACCAGAATGTAGTCTAACTGTAAAAGCACAAAATCAGCTTGTCCTACTCATTAAAGCTTGAAAAACCACACCTACACAGCATCCTACAATGCATATCTACCTTATTTTTTACATGCATTATCAACATTTCAATGAGTCTTTCTTTTCTTCTTAAGGTTTTTTAAGTGTATCTATGTGCACACACTTAGTACTCCATCCATAAATTGAATATATAGAGATAGACTGCTGATAACTACTCTCACCTCAGCCCATGCTTTTCTCTACAGTCACAGGGAAAATTATCTTTGAAAAACATGCTATGAGAACATACCATCTTTAGCCTTCAACAATACAGAAAGGAAAAGCAGAGTGCAAATCCTTTGCCCCTTATAGAAGTTAATTAATTAGTGATCAAAGCTTAAAAAGCTCTGTGGCCTCAATGGTGTTTATGTTGGTGGGAGTCAGACAATGAGACTGGACTTCTTACGCTGGTTTTAGCACCTTGAATTCCACTAAGCAGCTTAATGGCATCTCAGCAATGTGGCAAAGCTTTAGCCTCCTCACACACCTGCAGCTTCAATGGCAGTCAGTCACTCATTCATTAAGCACTGGGGGTTTCCAAACAAAGTGAAGACATACACTGTTGAAGAGCTCTCTGCTTGGGAGAAAGTACAAGGTAACAAAAGAAATATGAGTTGTGGCCAGATCATCTTTCCAGAGGTGTTATAGTCCTCCAGCCACAATGAAGGAAAAGCATTCCACGTCACAGCTAGAAATCCAGCACTCGCTACCGTCATGGCCAACAGATACATCCACTTTATTAGAGAGGAGTTCAAATTAACCAGTAATTGTAATTACAAGGGCTTCACAGATAGCTGAGCAGCATAAGGAAGATGAAGAAAAGCATCTACAGAATTGAGTTTGTGACCTAGCAATAAAGGACAACAGAAAATCTCAGTTCTAAATGCCCTCTTCCTCTTTACCAGTGAGGTCTTCTCCTAAGCCATCCTGATCAGAAGGGAAGGGGCTCACTGATGACACTGTAAAATTGCTATCATCTCTGAAACGTCATAGTGAACAAGGAAAGTTCTCAAGGACTGAAAAGGGCAAGTTTCTTACCTCTCTTCCAAAAAGAGAATCTAGAAGATCATGGAACTACAGGCTGGTCTGCCTCATCTCAGTTCTTGGGAAAGTTATGAAGAAAAAAAATCAGATGGAAGCCACTTCCAAGCTCATAGAGGTGACCAGGAATAGCCAAATTTAGATTTGCTACAAGCACATCAAACTTGACAACACTGTTTGCTTTCAGTGATGAAATGACAACCTCTGAATGACAGGAGCACACTGGCAGTCTTTCACACACAGTTCAGCAAGGTTTGGATATTGTCCCTCACAGTACCCTTGTAGCCAAACTGGGGAGATATGGACTGGATGGATGGAATACAACATGGGTTCGGGACCAACTGGACAACCAGGCTTAAAGAATAATGGTCAGTGGTTCAAAAGCTACTTGGTGACCACTTACAAGTACTGCTTGACTGCAGAGGAATGTTATCAGCTCCAACATATATGTCTTCTTCAACCATCTGAACTATGGAACAGAACATACAATCAGAAAGCTCACAGAGGACAAAAAAATTGGTGGAGTGCTTGATAATGCTGGGTGGCAGAGCTGACATTAAGAAATGACAAGCCAGAGAAACACATCAAGAACTTTATGAAATGCAATCAAGGCAAAAACCAGAGCCCTGCACCTGGCAGAAAACCACCCAATCGATTAGCACAGGCTGTGGAACAAGTGGCTAGGAACACCTGTGCAGAAAAAAAGATGTAGAGGTTCTGATGGACAGGATGTTGGACATGAATCAGCAATAGCCTCTTGTGGCAATGGAAGTTAACCACATACCAGGCTGCCCTAGCAGGATTAAAGGCAGTGGGTTGAGAAGAGGGATTGTTCTTTATTCCAGACTCTTCTGGAATACTGAGTCTGGTTTCCAAGTCACTTCCCCTCCCACCCTCTGCCCCACCAAAGAAGAGATGTTGACAAACTGGAAAGAGTCCAGAAGGCTGCCACCACAATGGTTAGCTGGTTGGAGGATACAAAATCCAAAGACAGACTGAGAGGGGCAGGGTTGTTTCACTTGCAGAAGAGAAGACTGCAGGGAGTTGGGAGCAGCACAATCTGATCTAGGTCTTCAACTACCTAAAGGTGAAGGTCATAGATAAGAGCTAGCCAGACTTTTCTCAGAGTTACAGAGTAAAAAGGAAGGACACAGAGTTGACAATCAGCAGCAAAAGAAATTCTAGCCGGACATAAGGAAAAATATATTTTAACCAGGAGGGTTGGTAAGCTCTGAAACAGCAGCCCAGAGAGGTGGTAGAATCTCCAGCTTTGGAAACTTTCAGAACTAGGCAGGACCCTTGGCAACAAAAATTAGCATTGAAGTTAGCCTGGATTCAAGCAGAAGCCTGAACTACACTGTGTGCAGAGATCCTTTCCTACCTTAATTTAATGAATTAACGTAGAGATTGGATCACAGACCCCCACTGCCAATTTAGACATCAAATTCATCTTCATCTGAAGGTAAGAATGGCTGTTAAGACCAGAAGTCCCTCCTCTATCACTACCCTTTCTCCGACAAGATCCAGAAAGGAGATGGCACTTGAAAAAGACAAGAACATAAAGTTACTGACCCCACATAATCTCTTCAGGCTTCTTGAGCCAGAGGTGGGAGTTTTATAGTAGAAACACCACAGGGTGTTTCCCATCCATGAACTGCTGGTTGCTGTTGACCTGTAGAGTTTTAGCACTGCAACATCCTGTGGTGAGACATTTCACAGCCTCGCACATTGTATGAAGAAACACTTCTTGGTTTTGACTTGTCAACTGTTAGTCCAATTTGACACCTTTTTGTTCTTATTTTGGAAGAAAAAAGGGGAACATTTACTCTTTCCTAAGCCTCTCATATCTCTTGAGATTGAAGAGGGTCTTTGTAAACCATTCTTTGAAGACAGCCACCCCCCATATCTCTAATCACTCTTGCCCTGCTGTAGACTTTTTCCAGTTCTACTACATCCTTTTTCAGGATGAGGGAAGGGAGAACTTGAGAGAATAAGGAACCATGGATTTTCATTTCTACATAATTAAGTTCTCCATTCTTCCCTTTCCCAACACTTTTGTCCCTAGTTTGCCAACATTAACCTGATCATTCCCAGAAAATATTCACTAAAACCCCAACATCTCACTGAGCAATGATGACAATTTCCAACTCAGTTATTGCATAAATAAGATTAGGGTTGTTTTTCTTTCCACCACACCTAAAAACTGTATCACACTACACTTGTCTACACTGAATTTCACCTGCTATTTTAATACTCATTCATTCTCTCATGATTCCTCTCTAACACTTCACACTTGGGTTGTACCTGTAATACCTCACTTATCTTAGTACCATCAAGGAAACTGGATCATCTCAGCACTTGCTCTCTTCCAGGCTGTTCAAACAGCTGAATATCAGCAGTACTGGCAGAGACACCAGCAGGACCCTAAAACCAACCTTCTTCCATTACAGAGACTGGCTACCAAACATCAGTGTTTGTTTCTTATCTTGCCCAGTTACCTATCCACATAAGGACTTCTATCTTCTTTCTTTCAATAGTTCCTGGTGGGAATATTAAAAAAAAAAAAATCAGTAACATCAGTAAACTATCAACTAAAACCGACACTAACTCCCTACCCCCCCCTTTTTTTTAACATAGAATCCCAATATCTAAAAGCCATATTAACTGATGTAAATTATTCCATATTTTATTAGTCAGGATAGAATTTCTGAATCAATAAGGCATTGGTTGGAAGGGAAAAATCAATTACATGTATTAAGAATCTCACTAAAATTTTACTTAGGAAAGTAGAAGCACTGAAACTAAGTCTTCTACCTTGTCTTTCTTCCACAGCTATAAGAAAAATCCTCGACTACTTCAGCATTTATCAGAGAATTTCCAGAGAGTTAAGGGGAAGAGTGGACATAGGAGAAAGGGATTTTTTCCCTAAACCAGACAAGCTTATTTACTAAAAATGTTACATCCTGCAGTTCTACTCCTCTAGAGGTATAGGATGTTAGGCCAAAGTGCAATGGCTCCTGCGTGAAACTTCACATACCAGTCTGAGGCTGCCCTCAAGTTTTCCTAACTGGTACACAGTAACGCTGAAAAACTGAATTGCATGTGTTTCTTTCATAACTAAAGTTTTGTGAAGATGTAAACCTTCACCCTCCCACAAGTCTTGAGCCTTACACTGGACCTTTAGCACAGTAGTTCTCAAACTGATCTGGTCACATTCTACAACACAGGCTGGATTCCCTCTTCACTTAGGCAGATCCAAGCCTAGAGAATTCCAAATAAAAATGGAAACTAAAACCCAAACAATCTCTTTCAGACCACAACATTAATCAAAACGAGTTTCTGTCCCACAACGGCTGCAAACAGGAAACTAGTTCAGATGTAGCAAAAAGAAATGCAAAGTAAAACCCAGTTTGTACAGCTATGATTTGCTTGTGAATTACAGAGTAAGCGTGATACTTCAAAAAAAAGTAATCACAATTGAAGGAAGAATTATTTGGTGGTAAAAGTAAGACCATTCATCATTCCCCAGTCTCCTGGTAATAGGAATTTTCAACCGTTTATTTTCTAAAAAAAACGATTTTCACAGAAAACAGCATAGACATCAGAAACAAGCATCTTTTACATAGATTTGCAATTTAGTAAAAGTATATCAGATTTCCTCCTGTATTTAGCAGAAATAAGTTAATTGAGTCTAACCTGCCAACAGTACCAAATCACATGCAGGGAAGTTTTAACAATACATCCTGGCTTTACTGATGTCTGTGTGAATCATCCTTCCTTACCATCACAGCCTCACAGGTGAAAGCAACTCCTTGCCACAGAAAGTGTAGATTTTTTTAAAACACAAACACACCTACATTGTGTATCTTTTCAAGTGAACTGAATCATGGGCAGGAGGGAATTTGAAATGGATTTTTAAGTCAAATAACTGGTGGGAAGGAAAAAAAAAAAGTTTCAAGAAAAATAAAATAAGAGTCCTACCAGATTAGGTGGGGGGAACCATTACAGAACTACGCTCTCCTTTCAAGGGTCAGAAAAATGATGTGCCTCCTCTCCTCAATTGTGTTAGCTTATAACACCTGAAAAGCATCAGAGATTTGTATGAATCTACAGGTCTCCAAGATAATTCAGTTGAAGACTTTGAGGTATAAATAAACCATATATTGTGCCTTATATGAAATTAAGCCTAGCCACAGATAGGGAAAGGAAAGTGAGAAGTGCAGTGATGAAATGGTCTTTAAAAAACAAAACAGAAGCAAAACCAACTTAGCTCTACTTTATGCAAGATGAAAGAGGAAGTATGGGAATACAGAACAAAAATTAAGCAGCTCCTAAATAGTTTTAATAAACAAGCAATGTCAAGAGAAAAGGTAAATGCAACAAGAAACACCTTTGAGCATTAAGCCGTTTCCTTGAGACTAAATTAGATCTCTATGCACACCTTCAACAAAACAGAAAAGTAGAGGACACATATTGTACATGATGTGATCTGAAAAATGAGGCAAGATACGATAAACTATTGCAAATTTTCTCTCAAATCAGTAACAATTAAGCATTTCCATTCAGAATTACTGAAATTCTGTATTTTTATAGACTTCCTCTGTAACTCTTGGATTATTCCAGAACTGAGTCAGCATCATTATTTATCACTGAACTCATCCAAAATGTAAATTACATCACTGCTTATTCGCAGAATGAGTTCTTCTGATGTGTAGCTCTTATTTCCTTGAAACAGTATTTTTTTTCCTTGTTCTAAGCAAAAACAGAAAAGGAAAAGAAAGTTAAAATAAAGGAAAAGTAGTAATATTTCAGGAATTAAAGGCTCAGATAACAACTAGGTTTAAGTAGGCACAAGCATTAAAATAAACTCTTGGAGATACAGATCAAAACACACAAAATAATTTCATAAGCCTAAACGCAGTTGGAGATCATTTGTATTTAAAAAAACAACCAGTTATTTTTAAAACCAGTTCCAACGTTTCTGAAGTTTAAAGCTAGTAGTTTTCCTTAGTTAAAAACATGTCAGTTTTACCACTCAGGAAGACAGTATTGCATATTCTAGAGCAGCTCTTTCTAGAAAGAAAATATCATTACAATATTCAAAGCTGCTACTTCAATACAGGAGAGAATTAGCAGTGAAAATTCTTGGACTACCCATCTGCTACACAGGTACTTACTCAACAGAAGCAATTATAATCCTTCAAAATATTACTGTTCACACAAACTGCTGGTAACTTATTCCTGAATACATTACGAACTTTTGAACAAGGTTTCCAACAAAATAAAGCGCTTTACATATGTAACTGACTTGCATCCTTATGTAAGCAAATCAACAGCCATTTGAGAGTCCTAGGGACATCAGAGACCAGTCATTTTCACTACACTTGTTCATAGCTGCCAGCTTGGACTCATGCTTCAAAAGACATTTCTTTGCTTTTCTCCTTTCAGTAGAAGTATTTGAGGACTAACAAAAATCTGAGCATTCCTCCCCGTCTGAAGAAGCAGTTGAGTTGCTAAGCTAAGGTCACACAGCAGGTTTGTGTCCTGGCCAAGCCCCTCCGTTTGTTTTGATCCTTCTTTCTTCTCCAAATATTTGTTCATTTTAATCACAGTATCACCTCTTTACATGAAAGAGGTCCTTGTCCTCCTGTATGTTTACACAGTTCAGACACCACGATACTGGCTGGAGCCTTTAGGCAAGAGATCTCATTTCTAATAATTTCCAACCTATTCCAGCTGAAGTGACAGTATTTCTCCTGAGACAAATAATTAAGGATTACTGATTCAGCAGACCTCTATCAAAATATACGAATGACCAAAGTTCTGCTCAATATATTATCACTTTTACTTTAGTTCTCACTAGTTTATAACTCAAGGTAATCCACTCAAAAAAAAAAAAAAAGCTGAAGTGAATAAAAAATAGGTTGTGAAGCAGTCAATTTACCAGCTATCAAAATATAGATATCTTAACAAAAACTTGCTTTACTTAAATAAATACTGTATTATACTGTAAATACCTGAAGTGCAGGGGCCAAATGGATAGGGCTGGGCTCTTTTCAGCAGTGCCCAGTGACAGGACAAGGGGCAATGGGCAAGACCTGGAACACTGAAAGTTCCAGACAAACTTAAGGAAAAACTGTACTGTGAGGGTGCCAGAGCCCTGGGACAGGCTGCCCAGAGAGGGTGTGGAGTCTCCATCTCTGGAGATGTTCAAAACCCGCCTGGATGCAGCTCTGTGCAACCTGGTGTAGGGAACCTGCCTGGTGTAGGGAACCTGCTTTGGCAAGAGGGTTGGACTGGATGATCTCCTGAGATCCCTTCCAACCCCACCATTCTGTGTGACTATAAGCAATCAAGTAATACAGCATACTTCACATTCTGGGTTAGCAAGTACCTCCTATATAGTGTATCTTCAGGCTGTAAGCTATGGGAGGGCACGTATACAATGAAGGCAGGTTCCTAAGTTTATAAGGACTGATGGATTTTGCCAGTGTGCCCTTAGAGCAAATATCCACCTGCCCAAACAGTATTTTTCTAAATCCATGGGCCCAAAAGGTACACTATTAGGCTGATTAATATAGGAACTACTGAACTGAAAGACTATGAGACGAGGTTCAGAGGGATATGAAAAAATAACCCTGGGTGGTCCACAACATCCTGTAAGAACTGTGCTCCTATCACGCTAAGTTGTGAAGCATTTTCCTTGTATTATGATATCTACAAAATGTTTGAAGCATATCTTACTCCTGTTTCCCAGCTCTTGAAAAACAGTTACTATGCAAAGAATCAAAGATTTCACAGGTATTCTTGCTTTATAACAACATTTAAAGACCCCCAACATGTTAGCAACCTTACAAACCTATTATTTCTATACCAGAAAACTTACACAAACCAAACCCACAAGATCACAGGGCACTGTCCTATGAAAACACTACAAAACAAGTATGCTGCAACTGTGAACTGCAATATCAGATAAGTATTCACTTTGAAGATACTAACAGGAGGTCTTCTGCAAAATGAGAGTATTTTCCTGGAAGTATTTTCCTACAGACATAGTGGAGTACTGATAATCAAGCAGCATCTTCAGCTCATGGCCACACTGTTACTTACTGCCTCTTACTGTGTTTTCTTCCTTCATCAATCACTTTAAAACGTGTTTTACAGGAAGTAGGCAGGGGTGGAAAAGAGACCAACTCCCACAGGAGCCAACTCCTACTTTAGCTGCTTTCTAATCTCAAACTTCTTCTGAAGTTCCACAGTATCAGATTTTTCTTAAAACACAGCAGCACACAGAGCCTGGTGCAGAGCAGCAGCAGTACAAGAGGTGTCACACCTGCTCGCTGACGTGCACCCGTGATGTGTCGAAACAGGAAGAGCATTATTCAGCAACACACAAATGCTCGGTATGGACACTCAGTGTACACTTGGTGAGTCACAGCACCCAGCTTGAGGATGGATTTAGCATGAGATCCGAGCGTTCACACCGAGTTAGCACAGAGCTGACTGTTACCAATATCCATGTTTCGCTTACTGTGCCAACCTTCTACTTGAAAAGCATTTCACAAATCAGGTAATGATCTAGAAGTGCCATATATGGGTTTTTTTGTACACTGATGTACTGACAGTGCATTAGATTTACAAGTTCTGTCACTTGTCCTTCTCAAATTCTGCCTGAACCATTTTCACTGAACAACTTTTGCTGCTATGTGTTCAAAGTTTTGTCAAAAGCACTCCGTGGCTCAGAATATCAAAGTACAAAGCTACGTTCAAAAACAACTTATAGTGAAGCTTATAAACAGGGGAAAAAAAGTAGTGCAACCCACTATGCAAAACAAATCTTGCCCCTTTTCTGCTTCAGTGGGAAATGAAGTTGACCTGAACTGTTTGTCATCTTCATTAGTGACCTAGATGATGGGTCAGAGTGCACCTCTGAAGTTTGCAGATGATACAAAACTGGGAGGAGTTGTTAATATGCCAGATGGTTGCACTGCCATTCATGGGGGACCTCAACAGGCTGGAGAAACGGGCAAGCAAAATCCTCATGAAATTCAACAAAGGGAAATGTCAAGTCCTACACTTGGGAAGGAACAATCACATGCACTGGTACATGCTGGAGACCAGCAGCTTGGAAAGCAGCTGTGCAGAGTAGAACCTGGGTGTCCTGATGGACAAGCTGCCCCTAAGACAGCAATGTGCCCTTGCAGCAAAGGTGGCCAACAGCACCCTGGGCTGTTTTAGGAAAAACCTTGCCAGTGGGCCATGGAAGGTGATCCTTCCCCTCAGCATGAGCTACATCCATCCAGAGTGCTGTGTCCAGTTCTGGGCCTCCAGACCAAGACAGACATGGACATACTGGAGAGAGTACAGCAGAAGCCCTCAGAGAGGGCCAAGAGAGCTGGGATTGTTTAACCTTGAGAAGAAAAGGTTTGGGAGAAGCCTTATCAATGTGTATAAATGCCTGATGGGGGGAGTAAAGAAGACAGAGCCAGTGTTCTCAGCAGTGCCCAGTAAAGGGACAATAGACAATGGGCACAAATTGAAATACAGAAAATTCCACGTAAACAAAAGATTATTTTTTTTTTTTTTTTTAATACCGTAACAGCAGTCAAACACTGGAACAAATTTGCCTAGAGAGGCTGGAGTCTCCATCTTGGAGATAATCAAGACCAGTCTGGATATGGCCCTGAGCAACCTGCTCTAGTTGACCCTGCTTTGAGGGGAGGCTATTGGACCAGGCTGTCTCCAGAGCCTCAGCTATTCTGTGATTCCATGGACTCAGGACAGAAACAACATATGCTTCATATAATCCTATTCTCTTATCTGTTTCCCTCTTCAGCAATCAGGTAAACATGGTATTTCCATAAGAAATTATTATCTTATTAAATCTGCTGCCAATATTTCCCCTGTCACAGCTGCCAACAGAAGAAGCCAAACAGCAGCTCTGAGAAGGTGCTCGAGTATTCTGTGCTTCTACAGCTCTCCTTTTGAACAGCTGTTTTTAAAGCAGTCGGTCCAGCTAACCCTAAATTGTTTGCCAATGAAAAGCCCAGATAAGAATATTTTCACAAGTGATCATCCCTGCTTTCAGGTCTTCCATCTTCCACTCCATACAGTTTCCTAGTTCAGTTTAATAATTATTCCCACTTCTAAAGATACGGATGAATTATCTAGCTTCCTGTCATCACTTGTTTATTATCGTTTCAGCAAAGAACTATGATAACAATGTTTGCATTCATTCATTTTTAAATTGTCAGCTTTCATGTTACATGCTCTCAGATGAGACTAGCATAATTCTTCATCAGTAGGCTTAAAAAAAAAAATTCCACAGCACTTCAGAGGAAGAATAGATGACAACCTTCTTGTCCTTGAGAAGGGATTGGAGTGTGGGGGGGAAATATTCAAGTATTATTTTGTACACTTAAACAGCTTCTCTAGATTCAGCTGAAGAAGTTTATTTACTTCCCCTGAGCTGAACTGTTGAAGAATAGCTGAAGCATTTCCACTCCTGCAGCAACCACAATTCAGCTGTGGAAAAGGGATTTCCCTTTGCAGTTTTAAGGACTCTTTCACATGAAAGGCACTCTGTGGAACATACTGTAGATGTAGAGCTATTACACAACTATTATCTAGTGATGTTGGCATGAGGAAGCTAGAGGGAGGAAACAGGAAGAATATAAATACAAGTCTACAATCTTTTGCATTTTAGTCACATCAGGGAAAATCACTGGTGTCCACAGCTCCAAAAGAAATATCTGAGCTACTGCGTTGGTGGACAAAGTTAAAAACATAATACTAATATGCATTCATTTCACACAGTGTTTGAATAAAGTGGAAATAGAAATTCAAAGAGGCTCAGTCCCACAAAAACTTGTAGGCACCTGCCTCCTAATGAGCAAAATGAGATTTGATATCAACTTACTTCAGTAGACTTTAGCCTCAGTGTTCATTTCTCCCTGCTGCTTTTTCACCTCCACCACTAAAATGTTTTGGTATATGACTCACAGTTAAGAACATTCAAGAGAATACATTCAAAAGACTTAAGCAGACACTGCTCTGGCAGGTTTTTTAAACAATTAAAAATGCTACAAAAAATTACAGGAACAACCCAGAAGTTGAGTGGGTGCTGGGAAGAATCAATAAACATCACCTTTGCTAGGAAATTAAGAGTTGCAGTGAAAGGGTGTCTCATCCTCTTACTATATTTAGCTTCCCAACTTTACAAACAACATTCCATTTTCTTATGTATATTTTTGTTAAGATTTTTCAGGGAAAAAGAATGCTTGTGGCAATAAAGGAATTAGTTCAAAATATTCTGTACCTTTTAAATGGCTGGCACCTTGACAATTCATCTAAGTCATAAGCAGCAAAACAAAAACTCACTGATCCTCACTGCCAGTAATTTTTCAGGAATGTAATAAGCAAAGCTGCGATAACAACTGGAATACATCTAAAATGAAGCCTTAAAATCTCAACTCTTCTTAACTCTAAATGCCTTCACATTGTTCTGGCTGTGGGAAGTGCTAGAGCACTCTTTACAGCTATTTTAAAATTTAAGCCTGACGCTGTCAGCTTTAAGTACTTCACAATGATAGAAAGAAAACTTCATATGTAAAATGAGAATCAACACTTTGTCCTTCTGCTTCTTGGACCCAAGTAGAAGGAAGCCAGGAGAATGGAGAAGGACATGCACAAGATAGACATGGCTAGAAAGCCTGTAAAACAAATACTGCAAAGAGCACACAGTGTGTGAAAGTGCAGCATGATTTCAGCACAACAAAGTTTACTTTGCATAAACATCTTCTATAGATGAAAAAAAATGTTGATACACTGACATGAGAGATGTTTAAATAAGCATTTTGCAACAGAGATCCTTCTCCTGGCTCCCTTCCACGGTTACTGCTATTAATGTGGTAGACCTACTGTATAGACAACACAAGACTTCAAACAAAGGTTTCCATTGATTCCTATGAGCATCATCCTTCCAGTTCAACAATTCTTAGAGGCGATGACCTTAACGCTCAGTACCGAGTCCTTCATTTGCTTTACAATACCTAGTTGAAGCCAAAGACCATCTATGCAGTCTTGGGAAACTACCACCCTTCAGACAGACCCAGCACCTTAACGAACGCTCCATGCTTTTACCAAACCGTAAGTATTTTCGCTTATTCGTCTCTACCGGCTCCCAGCCTTTTCCGGTACATTTGTGCCTTATTGTATTTTAAGCTCATCTCCATCTTTGGGGGACCAAAGAGCCAGGGAACCATATTCTGCTACCACCTCCACTCCCTCCCCTTTAAACACGTTTCCTAACAACGCCACGTAGATTCAGCTCATCAGCTGGGATGAGCATTCAAAGCAGCCCTGGCTCCAGGGAGCCATCACTCACACGCCCCTACACCCGCTCCCCAGCCTGACTCCGTCCGAGCCCTCTCCCCTCCCTCACATCACCCCTACGAGCGCAGCTTCCCCTCGCCACACGAGCCTGACCTCTCCTCTCCCTGCTCGGCCAGCTCCTCCGGCTCTCAACGTCCCTTTTTGTGTCCCTAGCGTGGCCCAGGGGCCTCCCCTTCACCTCCGGGCACGGAGACACCCGGGGAGAGCGGCATATTCCAGGCACGTCCCTCGGCGGAGGGGGAGGGGAAGAGGAGAAGCCGTAGCGGCATAAGCCGAGACGTCAAGCGGAGGAAAACGGGGCCGGGCGGGCAAGTGTGTGGTGGGAATCCCTCCCCATCGCCACCCCCACCCACAGCCCCGGGGGCCCCAGGGGCTCCTGAGGCGTGGAGCGGGAGGGAAGCGGGGCCAGGACGCCCGGCTGGCCAAGCCTTCAGCTTCCCCTCAGCGCTGCTCCGGCGGGACGCTGGCGGCGTTACCCCTCTCCTCCGCGCCGAGGGAGAAGGGGGAGGCTCGGCACCCACCTTGAGAGTGGGATACTCCTGCACCTTCAAAGTCATTGAGAGCTGAGCAGCTGATTCCTGCACCGCCATCTTGGATTGGGCACCAACCTCCCTCCCTCCTCCTCCCCCACCCCGGACCGGAGGAGCTACCTACAGCGCGCGCGGCATGACGGGCAACAAGGGCCTTCCTCCGCCCCATCCCTCATAGAGACGGGGCGAACCAACGGAGCTCGCTCCCGGACACGGCCGGCCCGGCCCACCTCCTCCCCCCCACCCCCGCGGAGGCGTGGTACGCTCCACTGGACGGTAGTGGTGGCGGAAGAGCAACAGCGAGGTGACGAGCGCCAACCAATGAACGCCGCCCTTTCGCACGTTCCGTTTTGTGCGCGTTGACACGGCTTTAGAGCTTGAGAAGCCGCGTCTGATTGGGCAGCAATGGGGAAATGGGCAGGGCCACCTGGATGCGCGGACAAATCAAATGTAATTACGGCATCGAAACAGGCGGGACTTTTCAGGGTGATGGACATTCAGCCACCCACTCGCTACAGAGACGGCTTTTCCATCGTCCAATCAGAATCTCCTCTAGAGCCCAGTGGGTGGGACCTAAAAGTAAATTTTGATGGTGACTTAAAACGGCCGCTCCAACACCCCCCTGAGGTGTCCGGGAAGGGGAGGGGCGGGGCGAGGGGCGGAGCCCGGAGTAGGCGGTGCGGAGGGCGCTTTGATGGACAGAGGCCCCAGCCAATGCGGTTGTGCCGTCCTGCTGACGGGCAGAGAGTTGAGCGAATGGGTGACGCGCCTGGGTAAGGGCGGGCGGGGCAGCGGCAGCGGGGGCCCGGCGTGTGGCTCTGTGTGTATATTGGCCGGGGAGGGGAGGGGGCCGCCCCTAGTAAGTTCCGTGGGGAGGAGAGAGTGAGTGCGAGTCAGTGAGGCGGAGGCGGCGGGAAGAGGTTTAAATAGCGGAGACAGCGTGAGTCCCCTTCCCCTCAGCTCCCTCTCCCCGGCGCCGGGCCGCCCTCCCCGCCGCTCTCCCTCAGCCGGGGCAAGCGGAGGTGCCCGGCGCAGCTTCCCTTCCCCAGCCTGCGGAGCTGCCTGCCCTCAGCGCTGAGGGCGGAGGGGGCGGCCCCGAGCCGTTTCCTCGCCGCGGAGGGGAGGCCGCGGCGGGGCCCCGCTCCCGGGCGGGCCGGCGCGAAGTTTCCGCGCCGAGAGGAGGCGCGGGGCGGGAGCAGCTCCCTCAGCAGCCGGGCCGGTCTCGCCTTCCCCGCGGGGGAGGGGGTGGGGAGGGGGGTTGGCTCCCGTTCGGCCCTTAAGCAGTGTGCCCGCCCGCCCGCCTGCCTGCCCGGCAGCTTCTCCCGCCGGCCCAGCGCCCTCCTCCTCTTCCCCCGGCCCGGCGTGCGCGGGCGGTGCAGCCCTTCAGCTCCCGCCGGGGGGAGGTGTCAGCCCCCACTGCCTTGGCAGCACCGCTGGGGAGGGGACCTGCTGCTGCCGCCCCAGCGCCTTACTTGCTCGGTGCCCGCAGTACCGGCGTGCGCTGCGAGTTCAGAGCAGCGGGTTTCCACTTCTAGGGTTTTTTTTTTTTTCTTTTTTAGTTGTTTGAGTTTGCGGGCTCCCAGCTGTGTCTGGAGGGGGTCGTGGCTCTCTTTCTGGCCGGGGTAACGCTGCTCTCAGGGCTTGTCTTGTCTCGCTGGCCTCTGCTCAGCCCCTGAGAGTGGTGCACGGTGGTCGGTGGGCTGTAAGGTGAAAAGCACTAATTTAAACGAGCAATGGTTCCTCTGCCGAGCGTGAATATTTCCATATATAAAAGAAGGTGCCTAATCCTGCAAACTGTCTCTATGTGCTTGTCTGAGAGGAATAAAAACACTCTTGGAGCATTAATCCTCTGGCTATTGATATAAAAGCTACTTTCTTGGTACTATGTGGAGGGCAGTGTCTTGAGATTCAACCAGAACATGTCATCTCTTAGTACCCTCCATGAAGCTTCTCACTATGGTTTGAGCACCTTAATGAGTGAGACGACGGATGGGACTTTGTCAGAAGCTATTAGATCTGCAGCATAGCAGTAAGAAAGAGGAAACATACTGGTCAGGAGCTATAGGTGCAGTGATGTGAACTTTCTTCTGTTGTTGAAGTTGGTGGCAAGAGTTCTGTTTCTCAATGCAAGTGCTTGCCATTGTCAGCAGATATGTTTCAGGTAGTGTGCTGTTGTGGTTTGAGGCTTAAAAGAGACCCCCAAAACCTATATCCATTAATAATTGTGATGTTTTTTGATGTCTTTCCTAAACTTTGTGGTTGTATTATTTCTGGTCTGCAGAAGACTGTAGAAAAATAAACACAAATATTTCCAGGAAGATGAACCACACTTGACTTTCATGGTTTGAAAGAGCAAGTCATATTTAACATATGTATTTCTTAGAATATTTGGTAACGTTATTTATTTCCAATAGGCGTAGGCCCCATTGCACTGAGAGCATCTTCTATCCACTGCAAAGGGCTGATGGTAATTAAAAGAAAATGTATGAAGTCATGTAGCTGAGTGTTAGATTCTCTTCAGCTTTGGACTCCAAACTGTTTACTCTCAGCTGCCCTGGCATTCAGTCTGGTACTGACCATAATCAACAAATTATGTGCCTAAACATAATTTGCCAAGCCCACACCAGGTGCAAAGCCTTTGTTTAAAAGTATATTAGTGAAAACGTTTGTGTTAGTTGCACCTGGGATTAACATTCATGTCTAGACATGATCTTGGGGCCGGATTCTGCAAGAGGATTTGTGTAAGGAGGATTTTGACTCCATTAAGGCTCTGTGCAGGGAATGCTTCACCTGAGTTTGTCAAGTGGAGGACTGAAAACTTAGCTCAGTTGTTGCTGTATTTACAAATGTAATTATGTGGCATTGTAAATTCTTCCTGTTGTTCCTATCTGTCTTAAATATTCTGCAAACTAATATTTAGAAGGAATTTTTCTGTTCAATATTCCATATCATTGATATTACTGAGCAGCTTGAGCTTGGCATATTGTAACTTCTTAGGCCTGTGATGCTTATAGGGACTGAAGTGTAACTTTCCCTGTAATTTACTGAGTCATATACATATTTGTCCAAAAAACTTATTTGCAACAGATTTTTTTGATATAATCCCTTAATGTTCCTTTCTGATAATGCAGTTGCTAATTTAATGTAACACAAATATTCTATGGATACAGGTTATGTGCTCAGGCTGTATCTGACTTTAAACTGGAGAATTATTGGTGAAGGTTTGTCAGATGTTAATAGCCAAAGTTAAAGGGTTTGCCTAATGGAACAGATGGCCAAGCAACCATCATGTCAGAGAAAACAGCATGCATTCCGTGTATTCTTGGTTTAACACAAGAGGGAGCATGTCTAATCTTTAACCTTTAAATATTGCAACTTCAGAGAGGAAGCTTTAAGTGTTGAGTGTCTACTACTTTATGCTCTAGTCTCCATGTGCAAATATTGATACAACCTATGCATATTGCTGGCATGTTTTCAACTTTAGGTTGCAGCTGTTGATTTGTAATATAAATGTTGGTGTGATAAATGTGGAGATAAGAACTAAGCTAGTCATCTTTTGAACTTGTTAAAATCTGTCGTTTCCTGCTGAATTTGACAAAGTATTTATGGTTATTGTTATTCCTGGGTATAGTTATTCATATACAGAGGTTGTACTTTATTCCTTAATATTAGGTTAATAAATGTCTTCTGCTTAGTCTGCCATACAAAGTTAAAAAGCCGAGGCTTAATTTAATTAAATTTAGTTTAATTACCAATACAACTTCACTTTTACAGTTTTTACAAATTCTCCTGCTTTATTCTTAAGTAGGAAATACAAATTTGGATCTACTAAGAGGGCTTGTGTACTTATTTATTTTTCTTTGTCCCATAGTGGTGTAAAAGGAAGAATAAAAATCAGCTTCCATTTGGTATTTCTTGGCATTGTCCAGTTGAATCATAATCTATTAATGTTTGTCCTCATTTAGTGTCTTATTAATGTGAATTTGCAATTAGTTAAGCAGTGCATACAGAAGGCTTCAGGAGAACCTTACTCATTTGACAGTATCTTAAAAGTGTTTCCAATAGTCTTCTGCTTTGCTCCAGATTAATGATTAGAGAAGAACATCTGTCCACCATTAAGCATTGCATGTCAGTTATGTATATTTCAAAAACATAAATACTCTGTTATTTGGTCAAGCAAAGTAGAAGCCTTAGTGTTCTGCTTCCATGTGCTGAAGAAAACTGCTGTGGATTGAGATTTTACTACACTTGCTTCTCTTTCCTCTTTGTGGACATTATAGCCTCTGTGCCAGGGTGGCAGAAGTGACTGTGTGCCACCATCGTGTCTCGTTTTAGCAGATGAGACTGGCATGAGCCAGTGATGGGAAGTCCTGTGCTGGGTCAGGTGGGAGTCCAGGTTGCCCCACCAGCCAGAAGAGCTCTTTTCCCCTGAGCAGATGGGTGGTGGTTGTACTGTCCAGCTTCTAATGGAGAAGTAGAAGCCTTCACTATATTCTTCTGGTGAATTATGATGTTTATGAAGTATTTAGGACCTTACCTCCTTACTTATTTTTTTCTTCAGAACAATGGGAGAAAGGTTGGTATTTTTTAGCTACTACTGTGCACAGCATTGTGCAGAATCAGGTGTTAATATCAAAGCATCTTGTCTTCAAAATCTGCCAGGCAGCTGTCTTTGTAAGACAAAAGTGTGAGATGACCTGTACTAATCTCAGATACCTTGAGATAGATATTCAGTAAGTGTTATGACTTTTAGAAGATAATGAGGATTTGGAGAATAATAAGATCTTGGAGTATTTTGAGACAATTCCTACTGGGGAAATTGTTGCTTTACTGAGTTATTCGCAGCAACTGAGCATTTTTAATGGATTGCTTCATTGTAATGGATGCTGCTTCATTTCATATAATACACGTGCAACAGAACCGTGGAATCAGAATTTCCTAGAGAGCAGAGGGACACCATGCGATGAGCAAGTGTTGATGTACTGAGTCCTGTAAGGATCACATGAGCTGCCTGATGTCTTGGCTACCCCATATCACTCAGAACGGGCAAAACTTACACTTTGATTTTCTTGCCCAGCAGACTTAGGCTGTTGCACAATTTTTACTTTAAAAGAAAGTAATAATATGTCTGTATAGTTCTTTTTCAGTATTATAACTTTAAGTTTATGGTTGAAAAGTTTATTAGTGTATCTGGTTTGTGTAAACAGGCTGGAGGAGTTGATGTTTTTATTTCTATATCTGAGAGGAAATTACCAAGAGTGTAAAACCAACAAACAAAAAGCCCCCACTAACAAACCCCAGCCATTAACAACAGCAGGCGAGATTGCCTCGGTGTGCCACGGTTTAAGAGCATCGCTGTAAAGTACTAATTGCAGATCAAACGTTTTGTTTCCTTATTTTAGCATGATTCTTAGGAAACTTCCCTCATCAGGGGAAAATGTAGATGCACTCAGCAACTGAGGTTACAAAGTTGCCATAATGGATTAGAGTTGAGACCTCGGTAGAGGCCATTGTCTGTGCTGAGTCAGCTGTGTGAGCAGACAATTTAATATCTCTGCTTCTCATCTGGTACCTTTCAGGCAATGCATGTGTCTAAAAGTTACTTAGAGAATGTTCTGTGCTTATACAAACTGGTTTTCAGGTGTCAAAGTATTATTAATTTGCTTTTATTAAAAAAAAAAATGTGGGGACAAAAATTAATATTGTAAATCAAGTTCTTGTGAAATCTCATTTAAAAAAAGAAGAGTTGTATTTGCATAAAAAATGGCATGTGGGGCTTACTGTGAAAGTGCACAGACTGCTGTAACTTTCTGAATGGATGGTTTAAAATGCCAAGGGGAGGGGGCTTACCTGTGAGCATTTTTTTAGCCGTGAGCATTTTTGTTGTTGTTGCATTCTGAGTTACAGCCCCCTGAAAAATGGGAGGGGGGTGGGTTTGGAAAGAAAGTGCTGACACAGCCTTAACTCCAGAGCAGTGCCCTGCGTGCTGCTGCAATGATTGTCCAGGCTGGGTTTGCTGCTTTCCTGCCATTGTCCTTTGCATTCCTTTAATTCATCCCATTTTTAACTTTCTGAAAGTTTGCTATTATTTAAAGCCCACGGCGTGTGTGCAGGAGCCGGAGGAGTGAGGCTGTCAGAGTAGCATGGACTTGTTAATCTCAGCCTGATCTTGTCAGTAAGAGCAGAGCAGAGGGAGAGGAACTCCGGCTGGGGCAGCGCTCCAAAGGTTTGTCTGTTATTTTTATACCGAAATTACGTCTTGGTAGCAAACTATTCGGTATGCGGAGCGTTGTGGGCGATCTGTAGGTTCCCTGGTTGCGAATTTGTGTGCGTTTAGCCGTGTTGTTTGTTTGCAGGAGAGGAGGTTTGTCTCTGTGTGTGTGTGTGTTACGATCGGGGAAACGCTGAAGAAGAAGAAACCCTGTTGGTTCTCCATGCAAATGACCGCTTTGGTTGTAACAAAAGCCTTGATGTTGGGCTTGGAAAAATGATCTGACAGTGTAACAACCTCAGGCCACTTTCGCCATGTTTTTGTTTATTCATGTTTCATTCCGTTTTCCCTAGCTATCTCGCAGATGTTTCCAATTTCACTGGTTTTGTGTTTTTTTGGTGTTTTTTTTTTTCTTTCCCTTTTTTTTTTTTTGTACACCGTTGAGCCTTTTTGGAGTTAGCAAGAAAACGTGTGAAAGAATGTTAACAAAACAGAGAGGTGTTGCAGATGTTTATACTTTAGTTCTTGCCTTGTGCCTGACGATACTGGCAAAGAGACACAGTGCATATGAAGGAACGTAAGAAGCATCTGTTTTAACTACCGAGCTTCTAATTTCAAAATGTGCCCATTGTAACTTGAATATTAACATAAACAGATGAAGTGAGCACGTTCCCTGTGCAGTGTGGCTAATCGAGGTCTCATTTGTTTGCTGCTGTTTTTGGAGAAATTAAAAAAAAAAAAAAAGAAGGCGAGTAAGAGCAGGGAAAGGCATATCTGTGACACAACATGTATGCTCCCAGATAAACTCCTGCCATCTCAGAGTGCCTTTAAATATTTGAACAGCTTCTGTTAAGTCAAATAAAATCGGTTACTATGAGAAACAAAAAAGTCTAATAGAATAGTTGAGCACGCTAATGAAAATCTGAATGTATGATTGTTTCAGAATCATTCAAGGAATTGAATTAGACAGAAAATCTTTTTAATAACAGTCATAGTAACACATTTAAACGTTTTAGCTTCTGAGATCTTGGAAAACAACACACACAGTACAGAAACAGCAGAGGTGGATGGTGTGTTATCTTGCAGTCGCATAAATTGAAATGTAATTGTCTACTAATGTTATTAAAATCAGTCTGTTTTTAGGATTTTATGCTTGTTGAAGGTATCGAGGCATACACAAATAAAATCTTAAATCTCAAAGGACAATGATTCAATGTCCGGAGCCAGTGGTTAAATCAGATGTGGTAACTATGGTGAGAGGTAAAGTTACTTAGCTTCTCACAGACCATGCATATGTGGATTTCTTTTTGTATAATGGAGATTAAGGAGAAAAGGATTAGAAAATCTAAAGAGAAATTTTGAGCAGGAGACCTGTAGCCTTGCTCTGGGAATTAACACTGAGGAGGCTTTTAGAACAGAGGCAGGGTGGAAGTAAACACACTCTTGTAATAGATGTTGATGATAATTCTAGAAAGGAATCTTTCTGGTTGGGAATATCAACAGCAGCTCACGCATGCAGGAATGAAATCAATCCTCTCCATATTAAAATAATCCTCCTACTCCAACAAAACAAAAACAGAACCCAGCATTGAATTTTACATTACCAAGTGACAGCAGAAAATCAGGTAAAGTCTGATATTCTGAATTAACTCATTTTAGGTTCTTTGGAGAATTAAGCAATATTGATTTATTTGGTTTGCATAGCATTCCTATCTTTTAAGCATGCATATGATATATATTTAGGATTCATTTTTTATAAAAACTTCAAAAATGGTGGTCATATGAAGTGGAAAATAAAACCAGAGCTTAGTGTTCTGGCTGGTAAATATTGGGGGAGTTTGAACTGCAGCCAGAAGGACTTTGACCATGTTTCTGATTTTCCTTGAGTTGAGAGGGTTCAGCATTACCCTGAGCTTTTCAGGGAAGAACTTCAGATTATGCTGATCAGCTCAGGGGAATATGGGAAGGATTGTCAGGCTTGTACATAAGTCATATGTTCTGAGAGAACCACCAGAGATACTAATTAGTGATTAGCTGTTTGGAATACTTAGGAAACAGAAAAAGGTCAGGTTTAATTTCCAGTATAGAGGGACCATTTCCCTGTAATAGTGAAAAGTGCAGACATATCTTGGGGATATGAGGTATATTCAGCTTTCTAGGAATAGAGGTTAAAACTGGGGTTTTGGCAATATGTTAGAAACATCTTCAATAAAATAAGTTAAAGTTTTGAGTTTCCCCTCCTCCCTGTGCCCCTACCCAACACAGTGGTTGAAAAGCACTTGTCTCATGAGAAGTCTGCAGAGGAACTGGTAGTTCAGCATAATCTAGACACTTGGTATCAAAACTTATAAGGTGTTTATGGATTTGCTAGGAAACACTTTTAGCTTTTTATGGGTCATAATCCTACACTTTGCTTTCTCAAGTGTTCTAAAAGTGTGTTATCAAATATCTGTTTAGGAGACTGCATTCACTACTAAGGTGCAACAGTGTGGCTTAAACCTGTGACTAGAACGTATGCTTTTGGGCTTCAGGCAAAATGATAAATAATAGACCCACAGCAATGTAATTCCCACTCCTTACAAATTGTTTTCAAAACAGAAATGATCAACTTGAAATTTATTGATTTTTGTTTTAAAATTGTCATTTCTTGAAAAGTATTAAAAACTCACTAATTGTGTTCTGCCTTAATAAGGAGGAAGAGGAAGAAAAGGAATTCCATTGCTGCTGTCAGTGGACAATATTTTGCTTTGTTTCCTATTGTTGGGGTTGACATTTGAATTGAATGGTACATTGTTATTGCATTAATAATGCATTATTATTTTAGGTGAAAATTTTTATTTATATGAAGATTTCTATTTTAGGTGGAAGCAGAAAGCTTCCATAAACTAGAGCAAAATTCAGATATTACTATTGATGCGTGACAATTCATTTTATTATTAAATGTATTTTGAAATTGTTTTATCATCCTCCTTTATTAGGATGGACTATATTTAAGAGTGATATACCTGATATTTCAGGCACTGGACAGTGTACAACCTAATGGATAGGACAATGGAATCAGAGCAAATAGTGTTTTCCTTGCTTTGCTATTGGATTAGGGCAAGCCAATTCACCTTTCTGTTTTCTATCTACAGAAGAGGTATAATGGCAATTCCTTTTTAAAATACCTCAATATCTACTGAAGAAACTTTGAGACAAGCAGTATTTTGTCTTACAGCAGCACACATGACTGATGGATGGTGGATACTCACATAATATTTGCATCAAAAGTCATTAAGCAATAAAAAAAATTAAATCACTAGTGATTTGATAATAAAGTGTTTCCAGAAAAAAGCTTTGAGGTGGTGCTGATGAGGTATTTCCAGACTGTTGTTGCTAACTTAGAAGTTTTTTTTAGGTAACTGAGTATCAGCTGGCTGGTTAGTACCTTGGTGTTGAGTACTGACAGATTATCAATCTCTGTTTTAGAATTTTGAACAAAAAGTGAGCTTTCATGGACTTGTTCAGCTGTTCTGTTGTGATTCAGCCAGAGTGTTGTTTCAGAAGCACCTTAGGATGCCAGAAAAAACCCAAGTCTCTGTTTCCCCAGTGAGACTATTTACATTAGTTTTGGAGAGCCTCTGGCCTTCTTGATTGTATTTGTAGTTTGCAAAAACAAGAAATGCAAGATTGAGAATTCCAGTGCAAACAACTATGTTTGTGCTCAATCAACAGCTGAATAGTTTCACTTGTGTCAGTGGGCCTACTGAAGTGAATAAGGGTTTTCAGGATTAAAGTTTCCAGTATTCAACTTGTTCTTTTTGTGTGTGGTCGTGGAAATTCAATGCAATGTGAAGTCTGAAGTGTTCTGACATCTTTGAAAGATGATTCTTGCTCCATTTGCCCATCATATGAAGCTGTGTAAATTGTTTTCAGGTGCAATGTAGGGTCTATGGGATAGCTTAATGCTGAAAAGGTGCGAAACAAAGTTTAAAAAGAATTAGAGTGGACTGTCATCCTGTACAGGTTTGCTCATCACAGTTCACAGTAAGACTTGCCAGTTTAATCACTTGCCAGAGAGCAGCAGTTAAATGTTAAATTTGATGGTAAAATTTAAGAAGTTACAGTTTGAAGTACAAATTGTGTCTTGATTTTCCACAGTTTCCTTAATGTGTTACTCTGCCTCAAATATCTATTAGTATCTTTATAGAGAGCGAAGTGAGAATTTTGTTACTGAAAATGGCCATTTGCTGTTTTCTGTTCTTGGATACAGTCGAAACAGCTCCAGACACTTTAAAAAAAATACTTTTATTTTGTTCTTCAAAGAACCAGATTTTATTCTAAAAAGAACTTTAGGATCCTAATAACAAATTTCTCCAATGGTTTTCCATTTGACAGGAATATTTTTCTTCATCTGGAGCACAAGCCAATATGGCTTAGTTTGTAAAATTTGTTTATACAATGGTATTTTCTGACTACGCAGTGCCTGGAATATGTCTTAGCACATAGAAAATAGGATAAATAAAAGTTTTGTATCCAAACAGCTTCTGTTTATGTTTCTCAGTAAGAAGTGTGTGTGTGTGTGTGGAGAAGGATTCTTTTAGCTTTGAGAAACCGAGTGCATGCTCTATCTAGTAAATTATGTGATCTGTCAGCTTGGTAAAGCTTAGAGCGTCAGCTACATGACAGTTTCCCTTTAGAACAATAAAGATTAGGTGGGGTTTCTGTGGGAATCATAGCTTGTGCTGTGTTGCTAATGTATTTCTCTACCTTTCTCAGATAACTGTGCTTGGGTTTTGTAGAGGAAAGTTAACCAGTGAGAATGGTGTGAACTGGTAATGCCTGTGCAAATTGGAGCATCTTCCCTGCGTTTTGCAAGGGAATAATGACGGTTTTTGTGTGCCCGTTTTTGTAGATCTTTCATAATTTCCCTGCTTTGCTTCCTGATGTGCCTCCAGCAAGAGTGTGACATTTTCTTATATCTCCTCTTAAACTGTAAAATGTATGTGTGTACTCTCTTCTTTTTTGGTAGTTTATGTTGCGCTGTGACAGACAGGTAGAGATAGAAGTTGATATTTAAAGAACATGTTATTCTAAGTACTTTTAAACATCGCATCTTTTTTTGAACATCCATTCCTCTTTCACTCTCCATTTCTGCGGTAAGGGAGTGATATCAGTCTCACAGTTATTCTGACTTTTCCATGTAAGTGATGTGAATTTGATCTAATGGAGTTGGTATATCCATTCCTCAGGCCCTCTGGTAGAAAGAGTGTCCAGGATACCCTTTGGTGTGAGCTGAGAGGGAAGGTGAGCAGTGGAGTTCAGACTGTGAGGCACAGGCAGACGGGTCTGTTGCACTTAACGTTGTTGTGCACGGGTTGATGTGTTTCGCCAAATGCTGGCACAGAAGTTAAAGAAAAGTTCCTGTTTACTTTTAGGGTCAAAGTATCTGGGAAAAATTCTCCGGAGGAAAAAAATTGCCATTTCCCATTCTACTTAATAACTGTGGGACAGGAAATTGATTTTGCAGATTTTTACCTCCTGGGAAGTTAGCTTGAAGAAAGTAAAGATTGCGGTAGAGTCGTTGCACCATAAAAGTTAAGCAGATGAAATCCTTTAATCTATTTAAGATACACTGTATTGCTTTCATCCCTACGTTGTTAAACTGGTGAAAATGTCAAAAACAAGGTTTTCATCCCTGTAGGAACAATTCAAAATTTAAGCTTTCTGATCCTGACATGACTATATCAAAGTAAGCACAATTGCATCCTGGTTGTCTATCAAGATATCTGGACCTTATTGATAATTATTTGGAGTAAGACTTAATTAAATCTAGGTCACATTGCTTTTAATCTGAGCATCTCTGCCCAACCAGTTAAGGGAGGACTTAACCTGTGGAAGTATGGAAAAGATTGTCTGCTTCTGCTGGGACTTGGGGGAAGCAATGTAAACCTACAGAGGACAAGAAGTTAGCAGTAAAGTGCACAAGGTGTAAGAATAGATAGTTCCAAGTTTGTAATTAGCATTAGTAAACAGCAAAATTAGTACATCCATAGATAGTATGGTAGATCTTTTAGTCACTCTTTACTGTCATTCTAAGTTTTGGATGCTTGCATTGTATTTTCAGCTGTTTTATTGTGTATTTGACTACATCTTTACATCTGTTCCTCATTATTTTTTTCAGTGTTTATGTTTGGATGATAGTGTTTTTCCTTGCAGTAGTGTGTTCTAAAGGTGTGTGTGTATATATATATATTTTTTTTTTTTCTGATTTAAATCCCATTGGTGATAATTTGCTTGCTAGTCACAAGTTCCCAGAAATGCCAATAAGATTTTCTGTTCCTTTTGATGTGTTTCTTGATGGAGCAATATCTGAATTAGGTAAGGAAAGGTGCAGCAGTCTAGTCTTGGAGTGATTCATAGGTTGTGGTTGTCCAGAGATCCATCCTGGGAAACTGATAGTCTGTTAGCAAGCCTGAAGTTGTAAATTGGTGCTTTCTGGGTGTAGGGGTATATAGGATAAAACGCTAAACTAACCCTTCTTCTAGCGTGTGGGCAGCAAGTTCTAATGGAAATTATGAGTAAGGTCTGGAAAGTTCTTCAGTGTGCTTGTGTTTGCTTCTGTCTCAAGAAACAACTTTTTATCAGATGTTTTCTATCCCCGATGCTTTGATTTTGAAGGCATTTTCCCATCTCCGTAATCATGATGAATCAGATAGAGTACTGTTAGCTGGAGATCCTCAAATTATATCAGTGGGAGTAGAGTCTGAATTTTTTCTAGTGTTTTGAGAAGAGGCAGTGACATATTCTGATACTTGAAAGGAAAGGCTGAAGTGTGCAGAGCACCATGCTGTGTATTTCTGCTGTACGTTTTGGCACTCATGTCAACAGTTGGACTGGTGTCATTTTCAGGAAGCCGCTTCTCTGAGTGACAGCCATTTCCATAATGTTATTTACTGTGAATTCTGACAATGTCATAATTAGAAATTAATGTCTGAGAATAAATGATCTGGACATGGAACTATAACTTTAATATCCAGTGTCAATTTTTCAACTCTTCCTTAAAGTTAGAGTCTCTCTCCTTCATGAGACATTGAATAGCTTGTGTTATAAATATAAAGAATGAGGGATTTTCTGTAGAGTCTTCACTGTAACGTTCAGACTGGGATAACTTTGTATCCTGAAAGGTATTGTCTTAATTTCATCACTTGGCTTTAGTAACTAAACTTCAGTTACAAAAACATGTTTCCATTTACCATCTTTGCTAATGGATTCACGAGGGGTGTTTTTAGCGGTATAAACATTAATTTGTAGGATTATGCCCACTGTAGTTTTATCATTCTTTCCTAAATTCATAATTAGTATAAAATTAATCTTAGTTGTCAGTAATCAAGTTTGTGTATTTCTGGAAGAAGTTGTGTCTATGTGTTGATGTCCACGAAGCCAATGTGTACCTGAAGTTGCTATGAAGGCTTTTTTTGAGCCAACGGTCATTTATTCAAAGTACAGAGTCTTTTGTGTTAGTCGGCTGTTACCCAGTGCTAATTAAAAGTGACAGTCAATATCATTGCAAACAGTAACCATTGAATACACAAGAAAAACATCCAAAGCAGACTATTAACTGAAAAATGGCTACAAATGTGCAGTGCAGATATTAATTTGTCCTATCATCTTAAGAAGTTAGTTTGCAGTAAGGAACCTATCTAGTGATGTGTTCTTTCTCTTGAATTAACTATTTTTTTTTTGCTATTAGCAGTCTTTGCATGCACTTTAGAGCCTTGAAATGAAAGGCATGATGTAAATAATGGGTATTATAAATATCAGATAATTTTAATATGATCGTTAAGCGGTATTTATAAAGTTCTGGCTTAGACTTGGTGCACTTTGTTAGCAAAAATGTTATATATTTTATCAGTTTAGGATTGCAGTAAAATTTTAATTTAGAAATAGTCTTATGCCTAGCTACGTGTCAAAATAATCAATTTATCTTTATACTGATGGCAGCATTATTTAGTTTCACTGCCGTGAAAGTTTTACACAGTTTGCAGCCTGATTCAGTATTTTTTCAAATTGATGTCAAGACTGACAATAAAAATAGGTCTCGTAAAAAGAGTAAGATAAAGCACTAGACTGGAATTCAACATTAAATTTTTGGTAGTTGTTTAGCATCTGGTTACATACCTCTGGATAGGATAATCTTGAGATTAAATTAAAACTAAATTCAGTTTAAATTTTAAATGAAATAAAATATCGACACATTAGCTATCACTATACTGTAACAAAGAAATTGTCTTTTATTGTGTTTGTGTTGATTCTCTAAGGAAGAATATAATTCTTTCATAAAACTGTTACGAGTAATGGAAGTGGTATTTATACAAAATGAGCAATATATGAGATTTTAACAAATAAGTGATGTCTCAAAGAAAGTGGTTTCCAGCAATATTTTCTTGTCAAATGCTGGTGTATCCCTTAAGCTTTATGAGTGCAGCTTGTCAACAGAATGAACAAACATCCTGTCCCTCTTTACTCTTGCTATCAAAATAAATAACATTGTGTTCCACCAAAAATATTTTACGTTGTCGAAGGCAAACATGCCTTGGCAATGGGCAGTTGCATGTCCCGGAGCAGACGCTGTGATGAAGGCTTCCCTATTCAGCACTGACTCTGGAGTAATTAGGAAGGTTATGCTAAGTAAGCATCAGGGGGAATTTCTGCTGCAGTTCTTGTGTGGGAAAAGAATTTGTCACGTTGCCAATTGCAAAACCCAGATCCAACAAGAATCTGGAATTTGAACTGACAGGCCAAAAACCTCTATTGTTTGAGTTTTCAGAGATCCTGGTACAATCCAAAAAGGGTCTTGAGCGTTTTCTGTTTTCAGAGGTGTTTAGTAAATCCTGTGTGAGATTAATCTATACAGAATATATATTTAGCATGGTTATAGTGCCTTATTAAACCTAATTATAGAATAGTTTTCTGTTTCACTGGACACTATGTCAGTCTGGGGAAAAAAAAAAGTATATCCCTGAAGAGTGTGTCAAAGTATGAAACAGGAAACAGAAGATGGATTCACACGAGCAGGAGTTAAGTAACTGTGACTATTAACAGAAAGTTGTCTGCAAGCCTGACGTGCAGTCAGATGAATTACAGTGATGCTTGCTTGGAAGTCCAGCACATGAGCAGTGGAGATGCTGAGCTGATTGGTAGTGAGAGGCTCTTTCATGGGCTCTGGTGGACTAAATGAGAGAGTGCAGGTTAGATGATGACAGGCTGTGTCTCAAACATGTCTGTCTTTTTTTGTCATGCTGGTAAGAAAGAAGGTTCAACCTCATTGATGTCTGTGTACCCTGTAGAGGCTGAGAGAGGAATGTTTCAATGGATCTTTCTGCTTCTTCAGAGCAAAAAGTGTCCTGCAGCAAGTTGTGTGGTTGCCTTACGATCTGTATGATCCTTCCTCTTCTCTAGAGAAAACATCTTGCATCTTTTCACCAACTGCTTTTAGTGCTAGAGCTCTAAACAGACAGTCTTTGTCTTCCCCCTTCCATGTGGTATGTGGATGGGTTGCTTGCTAAGATCTAATACCTATTTAAGCAGAGCAGAAAATTCACTGTTTAAGCCTGGAAATAAAATTATGCATTTGAATAGTGAGAGTGGGTGCAACACGTCATCCCCAGTGAGAAGTCTTCCCTATTCATTCTTTGCATTACTTTTCTCTAGTCAGTGATGGTTTTTTGATATTTGGAAGTCCCTTATCTGGGGAAGATATGATAGTTACTTAGATTATAGAGCAGGAGGAAGTGTGCAAGTGCTGCTTTATTTTTGTGGCTGCCGTTTGTCAAACTAGGTGTGATTCCCTTTTACTGTTCTTTTTAACTGGGGATTTACTGTTGCAAGAAGATTTGAAATCAACTACTAATCATTTGTATTTGCTTGTTTTTGCTTTCTAAACACAAACTTGTAAAGGAAGCCTTCATGCTATAGGTTGTTTGGAGATACATGTCTTATAAAATCGATAATAAAATAAAGCATTGGACACAGTTGTGCTTAATATGAGATATTATGACAGGTATCTCACAAGTTGATGTTAAAGAAAAAAAATTGGTGTTAACCCAAACTTTTTAAATATTCTTGATCTGAGGGTTGGGGGGGTGAAGAGGAAAAAGGGATAGAAAGAAGGCTGAACTTGGTCAACTTTGTTAACCCTGTAATATATATCATGTGTAAAAGCAGAATAACCAAAAAAAAAAAAAGGTGTTGTCAGTTTTCAGTTCTCCATATTTCAAATGTAGACCACCTTCCTTGTGGGTCATTGCATCCATGTTGGTTAAGAATTATGCTGTGATACTCAAATTAGTAAGCAACATAACTTTTTGCTTTAAGTGTTTGAGTGAGCTCTGAAACAGGAGGAGGAAAAAGGGAATTTGTTCTCTTCCTCACCTGCTTTTGGAGGATGAAGTTAATACTTGATTTTATAACATTGAAACAGCCATTACAGTTCTAATTCCAGATAAAATTTAGGAAGATGGTTGATTGTGGGTATGAGTTTTAGACAGATTTATGCTTTTTTGGTGAGGAATTGATGCTGGAGATCCTTAGATTCTTCTTTGGTCACTGAAAAAAAATCAGATGAAATCTCAGATGTTTCAAAAGTTTATGCTAAAACAAAATTCTGATACCCCAGAAAGAGCTTGGAGCTCCTGGCTGAAGTGGTCACTGCTTTTATGAGGTATACTTAAAGATAGGAGGAAGAAAATGTGTGATTTACAGATGACAGACGTTTTTTGTTCTGGATTCTATTTGTCATATAAAAGTCTTGTCATATCTGATGCAGATCAAGTCATAGGTTAAATTGATAGTCACATTTATATGGTGTTTCTAGCTTTCTGTATAGTTGTGTATGGTTTTAATGGGTTTTGATTATAGTTGATGAACTACAAAGATGACATAGACCTGAAAGGTAAGGCAATAACTGCCACCTCTGTCTTAAATCTTAGTCAGCTTTACAGCACAGTAAAACACTACCAAGCAGTATGAAACATCATTGACATCTGTTTGGTATTAAAACATATCACTGGTACTGTAATGGCTTGTTCCTCTTAAAGCTGAACATTGTTTCTTCCTTCTACTTTCGTTGGAATCAGTAGGGGATGATCTTGGTGATCTAGAAACCTTGTGTAAGTCATGGTATGGCCAAGTGGTCACTAGGACATAATTAAGATAATGCCCTTAGGGATTCTTTGTATCCCTTCTTAGTTTAATTTTACTAGATTTTTTTTTTTTAAAAAAACAACCAGAAATAACTTCTACATTTTGCCTTGAGATGTGTTTTCTGGCATTGCCTGTTACTGTCCAAAAATATGGGGCTGAATGTTGGTGAGAAATCAACAAGTGTTAAAGCAAGTTGTTTCTGATAAAAGTCTGCCTGACATATAGTCACAGAATCACAGAATGGTGGGGTTAGAAGGGACCTCAGGAGATCATCCAGTCCCACCCCCCTGCCAAAGCAGGTTCCCTACAGCAGTTTGCACAGGAAAGTGTCCGGGTGGGTTTTGAACATCTCCAGAGAAGGAGACTCCACAACCTGTCTGGACATCTCATTCCAGTGCTCTGTCACCCTCACAGTAAAGTCCTTTTCTCAGTTAGAACAAGCATTAATTAGACCTGTTATTTAGAGACCAGATTTTCAATTTTGATGACCTAGAGTTTGGAAATTATCTAAAAAAAAAAAAAGTTTTGACTTTTGTTTTAAATAAACTTTGTGGCTTTTCAATTTCTGTATGATGGATTACTGGAAGAATTACCTTAAAAAACTAACAGCTACTTTCAGCTTTTTTTTGCAGGTGTTTTTGTAATATAGCATGTTTAAAGTTGGGACAAAATTAAGGAAATTAATCTGTAATTGAAGAAATGACTTTCTGTAAATTGATAAACTAATAGGGCCAGTGAGAAAGAAAAGTGAGCTCCAAACCAGTCATGAGCTGTGGAACTGAAGCAGTACGGGGGGTTGGTTACTTCTGACAGACTGGTCCTAGTTACTTGTTTTCCATCACTGTGAGCACTTTAGGATAAGGAAGGTGAGCAATGAAAGTAAGAGGGAGCTTGCCAGTGTGATAGTCGTGTGAGAAAAAGCATCTGCCTTCTCACTTTGCTCAGCATTTTACCAGTGAAAGTAACCGATAAAATTGTCCCAGTTTACTTCACCTGTGATGATGCTGAGGTTGGGTAAAATACTGAGCCCAAAGAAACCCTTTAATCTCTCACATTCAGCTTTCTAAAATGCTTGTTTCATGTGGGGTTGTTCTAGGATTCTTTCAAGATTTTAGGGATTTTTTTGGTACTTCATTGTACTCTGGATTTCATTGCAAATGGCAAGATATTAAATTGTATTAAATTTTATTAAACTTTAAATTAAATTGTATTGAATTGTCATGTAGACCTGAGCCTTGGAAAATATTACTTGGGAGGTGGAATAAAAGGACTAATTAGAGTTTAATCTGAAGAGAAGGTTACTGAGGGTAGACATAACAGCTTTCAGGTGTGCAAGAAGTTTTTATAGTGTCATGGTGGAGAGTACAAGAAATAATGAACTTAGATCACAGCAAGAGAGAGTCAGGCAGGTTGAACTTTATTAAAATCAAACCAACAATTTTTATTTATTTTTTATTTTTTAAGTTTGATACAGACACTTTGGGGTAAACGGCCTGGAAATCCTAGAGAGTCTCCGTTACCTGAGACCTTAAGCTCCAGGTTAGACCACTTCTGTCAGGAATGAGAGAAGTAGAGATGATCCAGGCCTGGGAAAGGAGCGGGCCACGTGACCTTTTGAGCTCTCCCTTCCAGTTTCTTTTTCTATGAACCTAAGAATAGAACAGGACAACCATGAAAAGTTTCAGTAACTCTCACTTTTAAAAAATTGTTTTTAATGAAAGGGATATAACTTTCAGTCAACATTGGTTTTGTTTGTTTGACATATGTATTCTTGGACAGTTAACCATCAGCAATTACCAGCATGTTTAACTACTTTGCAGTATGAAGTTCTAAGTGCTTTATGCCCCCAGTGAGTTTGCTAAGATTCAAGTTGTCTGTTCATTTCAAAGTGTCCTTTAACACTTTGTGATGCGAGCAGGGACATTAGTATGCAGCTGTTTAGGAGTGCCAGTCAGTGAGTTGGTGTGATCTGTCTTTCGCCTTTCATCCCTTTTGAAAAAATCTCTCTTTAGAATGTGCCAGCTTTTTCTATTCGGCAATTTGGCTTTAAAGATATGAGACACAGCTCTGGAGCGTTTTCATCCTGTGGGTTTGGTTTTTTTTTAAGCTGGTGTGGCCTGCTATTTTATGAACTCTCTAAGTGCATTTGTGTAAGTGCTTATTCAGCCCTCATGAGTTTATTCATGACTGTATCGTTAAAGCATCTGGGCGTTCATTATGTTCATGCTTCCACATGAATGAAGTTGTTTTCTCTGAAAGTGGAGTTTTTTAAAGAATTTTCTTTTTAATTTCCAAAGCTGTTGTCTGCTGTTATGTAATTGTGCAATTACTACTTATGCAATAAAAGCTCAACATTTGCCTTCTCCTTTGGCCACATGCGCTGATTTAGACGGCTGAATCTCCAGGAGAGGTGGGTGGGAATTCAGGTATGTGGACCAGGTTCCACTCTCATTGTTTGTATCCTTTCACAGTGTGCATGTCTGGAAGTGTTTGTCTCTCTTGGTGGGGGTATTTTTTTTGGTTTGTTTTGGGTTTTTTGAGGGGGTTTCTTCCCTCTCATCCCACCCAAAGATGAGAGATTTAACAAGAAAATCTTGGTGTACTCTCAGCATAATCTTAGTCATGTGTAGTAAACCAAATGAGACTCTTGAGGAGAATTTACTGTTCCACCTGAAACCTTTGCCCAAAAATTTGATTATTAGATTTACCTGTTATTTGTCTGTAGGGACAATTCTATCTACAATTTTAGGGCTGATGGATTTATTTTTGGTTATTTCCTAATGTGTCTGGACAGACAACCCAAAGTTATGCTGGAGAAACAGTAACTTCTCTTTTATTCTTCATGGCCCGAGTGAGTGTTTTGTGAGGTCTAATTAAGTTGGATCTTGAGAGGCCCACCTGCAGAAATAGTCTGATGAAATTGGTTAAATGAACATTTAATTAAAGCAGACACCCACTAATGACTGTATTTTTTATTTAAGGTTTTATCTACTGCAAATTTGTACTCAAAGGAGTACTTTTTTTTTTTACAGCAGATTTACTTCACAAGTGTCTGGATGGAAATGCGTTTGCTCGCTATTTAAAAAAAAAAAATCTAACTTTTGATGTGGAAATGCTTAAATATTGTTTAGACTGTTCATTAATCCAAAGGTTCAATAAGACTATTTCCCCAGACTGTTTTGAATGGCTGATTGGCAGCTAAATTCTTAAGTTTTACCATAGCAATGAAAAATTTTTGTGCTCTTGAGCCTGGTTCTTTTTGTCTGCCTCTTTCTCAGGGTCAGATTCTTGAAAAGTTCCTTTTGGATGATTTGAAGAACTGTCTGCTTTCTGTTGCCAAAATAGCCCATGGAAACATGGCAGTACTTCATGTGGTTCTGAAATCGAAAGCAAGGCCTTGTGGAATGTGCTGCATTAGCATGGCAGGGACTGGGATTCGTTTGGTTGTTCTGAAATCAGAACTGATTTATGCCCACAGAAGCTACTAAAGCTTCGAAGATCCTTTCCCACCCCCCGCCCCACTCTTACCTTGCCATTTCCATAGCAGAAAGCATGCTTCCAGAGATCCAAACAGGTGGAACCACTTAGGCAAGAAATTTTAAAGATAAATCAGGAGAATATCTGGTATTTTCCCCTGGAAGCATGTGGGTTTTCTTAGCAGTTTTTTCAAGTTCAGATACGGATCTGGGCTGTTTATCTTGTATTCTGTTGAGGGCTAGTGCATCCTGTTGGTCTCACTTGTTTTTACAGCCTGTTCTCTAGATTGATCCAAGTGGTACTGTTGCTTGAAAATTGAGTTCCCATTAAGTCCACCACACTATATTTTGCATTCCTTTCTGACTTGTTCCAGACAATGGCTCTGTGTTGTAGTAGTAAATTTGTGATGTTCATTTACATTAACTAGAAAACAAAATAAGTAAATAGTACACAAAGAAATGATATGCAGAAATTCTTGTGCCTCTTCTGAAGTAGTTTGACCCCTACTGAGATATGTTAGACTATCAGAATGATTCCTGAAAATGTCCCCTGTAGAAAGAACTGACATGAAATAACTTTAACAAAAATAATATGCAGGTGGTACTATTTTGTTGTTCACTTTGTCATCTTTGGTACTTTTTATGTTGCAGCTGAACCTCTTTAGTATATTACAAATGAACCAAGAATGCATATATGTAGTAACTAAATCTTAAATTATAGCTTACATTGTTTCACTCCTCTTCTGGAGAAGCTGGATCAGAGAATTTGCAGACTGTTTTGTAAGTGTTCTTGCATGTTGTAATTTAAAATAATAAGTATCTCATTGTATTACTAGAATTACTCATAAATTTACATTCCTTGTTTTTCATTCTCAGTGTGTACATTGCTACAGGGAAATTGCAGGACCAAGTATGCTGAGTCTCAGAAACATTTATTAAGTTTTCTTTTCTGTGATTAAAATTTGTCTAATTCCCAAGTGCTTTAAATTCAAGTTTGAACATATATTTTAATAAATATATTTTCATTTTTTGAATAAATGAAGATACTTTAAGTAGTATACCAGAACCTTTTGTAGTTTAAGTGTTTAGAATACATAAGTATTTGACACTAAGAAGCCTTTAGGAATTAGTTGGTTTTGAAGAGAAGGGGAAAGGAGGAATCTAGGAGAATGCTTTCATTTGTTTTGAACTTTTCTCTCACTCTGAAATATTGAGATTGGTAACACTTTTATGAGGATTGTGCTTTTTTTTTTTTTTTACTAAGGAGGAATTTAGAAAATAAAAAAAGTATTCTAAAATGTCTGTCAAGCATTTATCCTTTTTTAGTCTTCTGGGAAATAGAATTGTAGGAGCTCTGAAGAGTGAGAATTGATCTTTCATTGGTGACTAGTAAGAGAGATGGTTAGAGTCAACTCAGCACAGCTAGGAGTGAAAAGTAGACTAAACCACCTTGTGAAACTCTGTGATACGCTTGCTGCTCTCTGGAAGTGCCTGAAGTATTTGAAAAGCATTTGGATGTTTAAGTCTGTAAAAAGCTGACTAAGAAGTTGTGTGTTTCAGTATTTACAATACTTAGATTACTATTTGGTTGCTTGTTATTTTAATTACAGCCAGTAAAGTGATAATAAGCTGCCAAAAAATTGTACAGACTTGAATACTGTTTATTGATTGCCAGACATCAGCAGAGGAGCTGATCTGATTTACTGTACCACAGGTTGAGCAGAGATGGAAACTGCAGACTAGAATTCCTTCCACTATTTCAACATCTTTTGTTTGTAATACAACTCAGTCAGGGATTTTGCTGTTAAAAACCAAGTAAATGAAAAAGCCTTAATTGGATTTAAAAAGAAATTTTGAAACTTGGTCATTAATGTAATGTATAATATTATTGGAAGAAGCTGTTTGTGGTTAATTAATGCATCATAAACATATTAGCCAAGTGTCAATTTTATGTTAGTATGGGATGCTGCAAATAAAAATATAAAGGGAAAAATATATTGAAAAAGGAAACTTAAAAATTGGCATTAAAATGAAAACAAAATATTTGCAAGAATTCCACAGGGGAAGTGTTTCTCCAGCTTTGGAGGGAATAAGGAGAATGAAGAGAAGTGCATCTGCAACTGAGGAATGACTGAAAAGGAGGAGAGTTGTTCAGACTTTCCAACGCTTTCCAGAAATTTGAGATGATTGCTTTTAGAATTGTGTCTGTTTATTAGTTTATTGGAATTTGCCCCAAGCACAAGTATTTTTGATCAAAACCTGAAAAAGTACTGCATGCAAAAACAAACCTCAAAAACTCAGTAAAGAGGCTCTGGCTAGGAACCTGTAGTCCATAAAAATAACAATACTGTTGAAATAAAAATAAAAGGAGTTGAAAATAACAATAATATTTGGACTATTGAATCTTTCAGTTACTTAACCTTTCCCAATGAGAAGGTCACATGCTGAATCAAGACCAGGGGAAAAGTAATACATGGTGGCAGGACTAATTAAACACTGTTCTGATGTTTCATGTGTTGCCCTTGTCCTCCACTGAAGTCTAATTCCTTTTGTCTCTATCAACTTTACTAATGAAGTAAAGTGTGCTTAAAAGGTGGTTGGTTTTGGTTTTAGTTTTTTTCTTTTTTTATCTTAAAAAACAATCAAACAAAACCCAGACCAACCAACATTTCAGTCTTGTGTCCCACCATGCATTCCTATGAACACTTGCATCAGCATAGCTGGGAGCATTTATGGAGTGAAGCCCTAAGGCCTGGTCTTGTTGCCCAGAGACAATTTATATCTATTTGTTTTGTAGTCTCAGCCTGAGGTTGTCACTATCCATGTGACATAGCTACTATGTTAAATATGAAACTTTTGACTGTCAGGAATATTCCATGTGACAGGATTTTTAGTCTTTTGGTTTTATCAAGGTTGCTGGAGGGCTTGGCGAATGCATAGTACATATTGAAATTAGTTATGAAGTTTCCAAAATAAAACCCTCAGAACTTGATAAATGTTGGAATTCTGATAAAATAATTTGGATTTACCGTTCACTATGATGACAGTTTTTATTATTTATCTATATATTCTGTTGCCAAAAGGATTTCTGCCTTATTCAGTGTGCAGGAGGTGTCCTTTCGTTTTTGTGCTTGATTTTTGTGCAACCTATTTGAGGAAGACCAGCAGCCTGGTATGTAGAAGGGTCAGTGCAAAAGTGCTGTGGTAAAAGATGTTATTGCCTATGAGCTCCTTTACCTTGTGTTGCAAAAACCAGAATGTGCACAGTTTTCCAAGAAGCAAATACTTCTCATGGACAGCAGTGGTGGGTATCAGAGTTAAAATCAGAAAAACTATTTCCTGGAGAAATGAGATGGATTTTTTTTTCCTTTTTCTGATGATCAAAAGGTTTGACTGCTGGTGTCGTGGGGTTTTTTGTGTTTTTTTTTTGTTTTATTTTTTTTCCTAGGGTAGTTGCCAGCTTTGGCAGTCTGTTCTTGAGCCACTGCAGTCAGAATTGCAAAGAAGCCAGTCGCTCAGCTGGGTGCGTTGTGTGACCTGATCCCACAGATTATTGCCTCCAGGAGGGGAAATCCCATTCCCTGTCCTGTAGCTGTATCACTTTTCTTCTTTCACGTCACATCTTCTGCTTGCCAGGCTGCTTGATGAACTAGTTTAGCTCACTAAGCAGAATCTATACATTTTTTGTGGTTATCTTGGTTATATTTTTGTTCTTTGGGGTGTATTGATTTGCTAAATAGTCAAACACTAAGCTATGAGTGAAGAGTGGAATTTCTTGTCTGGAAGAATGGAAAGGAGAGGAATGAGGACTACCTCTTGAGTAGCAGCAAGCTATTCTATCAGTTTATTAACTGACTGACCATAGCTTTGGAGTGGCATGGTGTACTTAAACACAGGGCTTGAATATGTGAATTGCTGCTCAATATCATGTCCTGTAAGAAATCGGAGCTAGGAATCTCCTATTTGCTATTTGAAGTCATTTAATACCTTTGATCTTAACCTTCTTGTGCCTTAAGTTTCCTTATTTTGCAGATTGGAAAATACCATACACATTTTATGAAAATAAATAATAGTATGTGTGAATTCAAGTATTACAGTGGGAAGTGCCAAGGAAAAGCAGATTAGGATTTTTTTTCTCCAGTGCAGGATTTGAATAGTGTACAATAAATGAATTCTTGCTGAATAAGGCAAGTTCTGTCTCATAATGTTTCTTCGCATTAGAAAAATGCAGAGCATGTTACTTTCTAATTTTAGTGTTTCCTAACTTTGGCATGCCTGATTTTGCACCCTTAATCATGTTCATTTAATCTGATTTAATTGTGTCAGGTAAGTTTTCTGTGCAATAAAACATAATTGAAAAGACACACTGAGAACAAGCCTTAAAACCAGAATTTGGCATATGTGTACTAACCATCTGATTTGTATTAGTCAATATGTTTAATGTCCATTTTAATGTAAGCTCTGCAAAATACTACTGGTTTCTGGGTTGATTATTGATTCTTTTATCACTGCAATTGCTTATCTCCTTAATATGTAGGTGCTAAATGTGAGAGTATTCAAAAAAGTAAACAATATAAAACTAGTATTAAAATAACAAAAAAAAATGCTATTGCCAGGGGTAAAGTAAAATTTTTGAAAAAATTCAAATAGAATTTCGTAACCAGAGAACTATCTCGTAATTGATTACAAAAATAGATTTAAGAAGTTGTTGCAGGATTTTGTACATTGATGACAAAATTGTGAAACTAAATAGGACAAAAAAAGAGTAAAACCACACTCAACTTTTGTGCTTGCTCTCACTCTTTTATCTCTTGTCGCCTCTTCCCTCGCTGTAATTTTGGATTCTCATGCTCTTAAACCCAGAACTTCTGCCTCTTTTCTCTTTTGGGGTGACTTACACTGAGCACAGCTCACGGCTGTGACAGCTGCCTGGGATGTGTTCATCTCACGACCAGCCTGGTGTGCAAGCATCGTGCCTTGGATTTCCAATAATCTGAAAGGTAGAGATATTCAGAGCTATTGCTGCTTACCAGATGTTTTGCCAACTTTATATATATATATATATATATATATATATATATATATATATATATTCTGTGGACAAGAAGTTGTCAGGAAGTTACCAATCCAACTGCTTCTTTGCAAAGTAAACCTAAACCACTTTTTTTTTGGCCAAGCTGCCTAGAATATTTTTGACCAGTTCTAAGTCCATCAATAAATAATTAGTTTAAAAGTTATAACTTCCTACCTAGAATTGATTAAACACATTTCCAACTGCAAACATTAAGTATAAAGAAAAAAATCATTTGAGCTCTTGACTTTCTGTAATGTGTGACTACTGTAACTGGAGACTACCAAGAGACACAGTAATAAAGAGAGGATTACAGCCAGGGGAAACAAACGTTGATTCTCAATGCTGATTTAAAAAAAATCTTCTGAAGACAAATCTGTGCTTTCAGAGCACAGATATCTGGACACTGGGAGTATGTTTGATCATGCTGAGAGTTTAAATTTAATTTTACTTTATTCACTGGAGAAATTATAATTCATGTCCAAGACTTGTACAAAATCAGAAACAGTGGTGTTTTTTGGGGTTTGTTTTGGTTTTTTTTTATAGCATAACAGAGAGACTGATCCAGTAATTCAGGCATAACAGATGGCAGAGTTTCAGGAATGGAATGAAAATTAAAATGAGATTATAAGCTAGGTATAAAGTGCATCTGAAGATTGGCTGAGAGAGGAAAATAGTAAGAGGTGCTTCAAGGGTCACTGTTGGGCAGATGTCAGAGTTTGCTTTTTCAAGCTCTCTATAGTTGCATGATGATTATTCTATAATAGTGTTCTGTGGGATGAAACTCAATTGCTTTGTGCTCTGTTCCTTGCTTTGAGAACAGACAGATCATTTGGGGGAGGATGGGACACTGGTGTGGCTCACCTGCTGAGAGAAACAAGGTTCTCTACCTTTAACTCTTCTCTAATGATACCAAGGAGTTACAATATCGCACTGTAAATAGAAGTACAATAGAGAATAATAGAGTAGAATAGTAGAGAATAATAAAGACCATGTTTACATGGGGAATACTTTGAAATAGCAGTCCTTGACTAGCAATCCCAATTATTTTCTGCACAGCTGCTCACATTCCAGGAAAAGGAATGTCTTGTTTTGAATTAGCTTCATGCTCTTCAACGGGGAGTCTTATTTATAGATCAGGAGTATTTGCGTGGATCTAATCAGGAATGATATAAATTAATGTCTCATCATAAACAAGCGCAAAGACTTGTCAAGTTTCTCTAATACTCTCTTTGACAAGTTAGACAAGTAGTTTACAGCTACTATACGTGGTGCAAATAGAGATTTGCGCTAGGCTTTCTGCAGTGTGCTCTGAATGGTTGTTTCCCATTTCTCGCAGGTGCCAACATGTATTTGTTTACTGGTTTAGTGGGATACTATTATGAGAAAAATTTCTGTAGCCTGAGAATAAGGCACTAGGAATGCTGGCTTTACACTAATTGTCTGTGTGCCGTGAAGTAGGAAAATGAACACTGCCTCCTTACCTTTAACAGTGTAATTATCTTCAATAACCTGCTTTGAAAGTTGAACCGACAAATTTGCTTATTTTTTAATATCCTGAGTGCTTTCTACAAAATGTTGAAGTCATTTCCAAAGCAGATAACCAAACCTGAGGTCTCTGTCTCAGCTGGGTGTCCTTTTTCTTACAGAATAGTCTCTTACACTTTCTCTCCCCGCCCATTCACCTTTGAATTCTTACCTGTGCCATGCCTCAGATGTAGCTGGATGGGTAGAAAATACCCTATTGTAGACTTGCTTTGCCCAGAACACTTTTGGTAGGCGAGAGATGTGGATTATAATCCTTCAGCTAAAGTAAAGCACTTTGGGATGCTGTATGTAAAATGTGGATGGTGCTGATTCTCCCTACCTTTTTCCTTGTGGAATACCTGGTTTTATAGTTGATCTCTGAGGGTGCCTGCTAGCCACTCAGGCATTGAGGTGCTCTAGATTTGGTTTTTAGATTGGTACAAGGTTATGAACCACCATAGCTAAGTTAATTTGTTGATGTTTATATAGGAGCTTTTCCCAAGTGTGAGGGAGACATCTCACACCAGAAAGCTCAGAGGTGCTTGTTTGAAAGTGCCCCAGGTGTGTCGGTGGAGTCTGGTTTTGTATGTTTGGGAAAACACAAGTTAATTCCTTTTTATTGAGTAAGAGGCAGTGGTTGTCATTGGGGTATGCTACAGAAGTCTTCAGAGCTCAGCCTGATAGTTTGTTTGATGTAACAGAGAAGTGGTGGCACCCAGGAAAAGGGATGAAATATTCAAAAGGTAAGCCAAGTAAACTTTATAGTAGCATGCTGGAGGCTAGAAGAAGGGAAAGTCTGTTTTCAGGTCAGAGGAGAACTCACACAATGAAATAATTAAAGTGTCTGTTAGTAACAGCCTGGACTAGAATTTTAGTTATACATGAATTACAAACCTTTCGGTCAGCAGTGTTTAGACCTAGCTTGAATGTCAGCACTTGGAGAGACCTGAATCTAAAACTGACTAAACTGACTTCAGTGTTGCAAGCCTAAGGCATAAAACGTGCTGATGATATCTTCTGAGACCAAGGCTTAATTTTGTCTTTCCTACCGTACAGGTACATACTAATGCTAAGCTAAAAAAAAAAAAACAACAACAAAAAAAAAAAAAACCCAAAAAAACCCCAAAGCAAAAAGATGAAAAACCCTGCAGCCAAAATACTGAAATATTTTGCTGTGCCACAAGCTAATAAATCAATTAATCTGTGATCAGCCTTTCAGTTAATGCCGAACACTTCTCACAGAAGATTTGGGGGAGGATGAGGAGGCAAATTTGCAGTTCCTTCTTTTGCTTGGACATAGCAGCTATCACAGACATTCCTTCCACGTAGCAGCAATGCTGCTTTAGATTTAGGGAGATGTTACTGTAGCAGTCAATTAACAGCAGAAATCTGGAGGCATTTTTCTCAGTAACAGTACTTGAAACAGTTAACAAATCTAGTTTTAGCAGAAGTTGATTGTACTTGCGTGAGAAAATCTCCTCTTACAGTAGATAAGTTTGCTGTGAAAATAGACTTCTTTTGGCTAATACAGAGAATCTTGCTGAAGGAAAATGTTGTGTTTAGATATGGAAGAATTTCTGCAAATGGTTCTTGCAGATTAGAATCACAAATCTGTGGTATGTGAGGGACCTCTGTAACATATCTCATCCGACCTCCCCATCAAAGCAGAGCTGTTGACAGCAGGAGATCATGGCAGCTCTGGCTTTGTGTCATAGAATCATAGAATGGTTTGGGTTGGAAGGGACCTTAAAGATCATCCAGTTCCAACCCCCCTGCCATCAGCAGGGACACCTTCCACTAGACCAGGTTGCTCAAAGCCTCATCCAGCCTGGCCTTGAACACTTCCAAGGAGGAGCATCCACAGCTTCTCTGGGCAACCTGGACCAGTGTCTGCCCACCCTCACAGCAAAGAATGTCTTCCTAATATCCAATCTGAATCTACCCTCTTCCAGTTTAGAGCCATTTCCCCTTGTTCTGTCATTAACTGCCTTTATAAAAAGTCCTTCCCCAGCTTTCCTGGAGCCCCTTCAGGTACTGGAAGGCCTCTGTAAGATCTCCCCGGAGCCTTCTCTTCTCCAGGCTGAACAACCCCAACTCTCTCAGCCTGTCCTCACAGCAGAGGTGCTCCAGCCCTCAGGTCATCCTCATAGCCCTCATTGTCTATCTCATTTTGAGATCTCTAGGATACAGCTTCTAACATCTCTCTGGGCAACCTATTCCATTGCTGCACTGTTAGCCCTCTGAAGAAGTTGTCTGAGGACAGTTTGAACCTCTTGAACTTCAACTTTTCTTTTGCCCTCTGTTCTTCTCTCTGCTGCTGAAGACAGTTTGGCTCCATATTTGTGGTTCCTTGAGCTGACTCACATTCATCTTGTGCCCACAGCAGTAATCCTCAGGACTTTTTCAGCGGGGGTGCAGTCTGTTTCTAGTCTGTGGTGTTGTGTGGGGTTGTTCTGGCCCAGGTCTGCAATTTTCTGCCTCTTATGGGTACTCCTATATTGGCCCCATCCTCTAGTTTATCAAGGTTTCTTTGGGTTGAAGCTCTACCATGTGCCATCTCAATCTGCCCCTCTCCAAGCCTGATATTGTCCCTGTATTTGCTGTAGATGCGTTCTGTCTCTTCCTCCAGTTTACTGGTAAAGATATCAAACAATAACAGCTCCTGAGGTTGCTTGGCTTATTATATGCCACCAGCCAAGCCACCAATTTCATCTCTTTGGGCTTAGAGATGCAGCCAGTTTACCACCCATCAAACACCTTTATGCAGCTCGTGCTTCCTCACCTGCCAAGTGAGATCGCTGAGATGCGATGCGTTGTCTAAACCGCAGTCTTCTGTCACAGGAGGGCATTTGGGTTGGTGAAGCGTGATTTGTCTGTGGTGAATCCATGCTGACTATGCATAAATACCTTCTCCAAAGTATGTTTTTGTGCTTCTATCTCTTTATACTTTAATGTGAGATCATTGTCATATTAGTAAATGCTAAAATAATCAGTGTGTTTATGTATGATCTCTCTGATACTAAATCCCTTCCTGCACCAGTTCTCCTTCAGTACAAAGCAGAAGGTTTTTGCTTGGATTTTGTAAGGGAATTTAGAAAAATCACCTCAAACATCTTTATTCTTTGTTTTTCTAGTAAAAAAAAATGTTTATACAAACTAAACCATAACTGAAATAAGCGGAATTTGTATAGTAAGTCAAATTCTCATGCAGCAAACAGCATGTTAATACTTTGTACTAAGTAGCTTCAGTACTGGAGTGCTGTAGCTGGTGATGGTTTGTAAAAATTTTCTCTGAAAAAAACCACAACAAAACAAAGTATAAATTCAAACTTTCCATTCTGGGGATTTGGAAGAAGATTTGGATGCTTAAAATGTATTGCTGTGTGGGGAATGTGGGGAAACATTTCTGTAAAATGTCAAGTACAGTGCTATCTGGCTTGGCTGCCCATTGTCTTATTGCTGCTAAAGCAACCTTGAAAATTAGAGGAAAGCAGGAATTATATGAAAAGAGAAAGAACAGAATTTGCCTCTGGCAAAACATGTTTACAGTAACAGCTGCTCTCAGAGGAACTGCAGGATGTTCATAAAAGAGTTTATTTTTATTTTTTATCTATATAGCTGGTAAAGAATCAAACAAATTGACTTAGATATATAGGAACCTAGTGTTAATGTTCTGATAAATGGCTACGTTTTTCCCAGTTGAGGGTTTTTGAATAGTTTATGACTCCTTTTGAAGAGTAAAATGTAGCAATAGCTAATCAGGATGGTATTTCCCATGTAGTTATGGGGAAGAAGGTTTATATTTTTGTTGATGCGTCACAGGCAGGCATTTACCTTTTGGGGGCATTTGCAAGTTATCTTATTTTGGTGTCCTCTTTTAAAAAAATAAATTTTATCCTACAGGACAGAAGGTGAGGTGTCGCTGATTTAAAGTCAATTCAAGTTTATTGATTTTGAATTTTATCAACTTCTTAAGAAAGCTTCTGGTTTTTTTTTTTCTGCATGGTTTGTCTATTTTGCCTATCTCTCTAAACACCATCAGGAAAAAGCTAAATCAAAAGCAAAGATATGAAGTTTTTTATAATTCACATATTCAGGGCTGAAGCACTGGCTAGATGTAGTTATGATTGTGCTTCATAATCAGCATAGAAAAATTAAATGAACTGAATTGAGTAAGTCTGGTTCTTCAAACTACACAAAATGCTGAAATTTAGCTAAAATAATATTTAGTATTAAAAATCCCCCCAAACTAGCAAATAAATGTGTGAAGACCTCCTGGACACTGTAGTAGATACATGTGTGTCCTCATGGTCTTGTATGTCTCTTGAATTTCCAGTTCCAACCTTTACACTACTGGTAAGTTCATCAAAGCTATTGTATTGCATTAATCTTTGCTATTTTAAACTTAATTAAGCTGCACTACTTTGTAGTGACAACAATTTAATATCTCTGAGAAGCCAAGGTCAAAAAAGGTGCAAAGGATACAACATCCCAGTAGCAACTTAAGTTTTGTTTGGTTTTTTTTTTCTTTTTTTTTTTTTTTCAGTTTGTGTCATTTGAACTTGTGTGCTGATGCAGCATGATAAAACACTGCTTGTGTTCATTCTGCTTATTTGCTGTTAGAGATCAGATTTGGGAATTCTGTGCCTTTTGTCAACTACTGAATATGGCAAAAGCTAGTGCTTGAATATACATTTCAAGTTCTTGTTCATTTTACTCTGAAAACGCTGAAGAGGTTTCAGACTGACATCTGTTAGGAGGGTTTGCACATTCTCTAATCGGTGACCTTTCAGACTGTGTTCCCACAGTTGCATTTGTTTCTGTGGTTGCTTTTAAAGATGGCCTCATTTGTCCATCACTGTGTTTGAGAGTGCTTCACCCCATTTTCTGAGCTTTTTCTGGACAGAGTTTATCTGTAGAAGATTGATGTGCATTCTTCACAAAGAATATGTAGTACTGAGTTTATTTTTTTGACTGAATTTTTCTAATACGTGTGAGATTTCTTTTGGGCAAAGTCCCACTCACTTTGTCAGCATTGAGCACCTAATTTGGCAAATCTTTTTTTTTTTTTAAATCTCCTGCCATGAACGGAATGTTCCAGGAGTGTGTTTATCCTATCAGCTTACAAAAAAGAAACATATTTCAACATCAATCTTTGTTCCTCAAACTGAAAGCTGCATCTCATGCTGTCTGTAAATGTTGTGTTATTACCCATTGCTATTCTGTGTTGGAATGGTGTGTACTGACTGCTGTCTTGTAAAGCCTATCTGGTTTTAGGTTATGTATACAGAAAGACAACTTAGATGTTCTAAGTACTGTAGTTCTTAAATGCAATGTAAAAGGGGTCAGGAACAAAAAGTGTGTGGATTAAGTTATTTAACTGCTATTTAAATTAATGCAGTTGTGGTAAACTGCATGTGAAATATAAATACCAATGTTCTGAAGAGGAGAAATAAGGTGAAGCTCTCGGGTATCACCTCCAGAGCCCTATGCTCAAAGTGAAATAGCTTAATCCACTGTGACTTAAAATATTAGTAAAATATATGTAATAAAAGTAAAATATAGAGGTATTTGTTGTATTTTATGCTGTATTTAACACTGTATTAGGTTTTGGTGCTGCAATACTTTCCATTTTGTCTAATAAATCCAGAATGTACATTTAGTGCTATATTGCATATTTGTTGCTTCTGCTTATGACCCTTTTACTATCAGAGTCAATGAAATGAATCACTTGCAGAAGACACCCTAGGGACAACTTCTCTATTAAGATGACTTAGCAGGTCTTTCATGTCTCCGGGTTGTACAATAAGAACAAGTCTAAAGTCATCTTGGGTGGAATTTCTGGATGCAGAGGGTGTCTGAAATATCTTTGGTAATTTTCTTTCTTTTGAATTTAACGATTTAGTGTGTTGTAACTATGAGAGAGAGAAAAACATTCGGAGTGATTCTAATAAACACTTACAGGATTGATGCCTATAACAGAAGCATGTGGATTAAACTAGTTTTATCTTCACATTGGTAGTACATTATTAGGTGTGTATATATAAATGTATGTCTCCAGAACCAAGGTTTTCTGTGCTGATGCATAAAAAATTGTGTTTGTCTGAAACAGACACTATTAATCCATTAAGGTTTTTATCAGTGATACACAGCTATAATCAGTTTTTCCTGGGTCTCTCCTAATTGCACTCTTCTATAAATTTCCTGAGTACGTGAACATCTCACTTGCCCAAAACAGTTGTAATGACTCAATATCTGCAGCATTTCCTCATAGGAGTGATCCATCCTTACAAAGTAATTTGATTGGAGTTGATTGGATGGGACACAGAAGTTAAACATCCCTTTTAAAGTTCCTAGCTAGTTTTAGACTAGCCATGCAATGTTTTGTGTTCTTGCAGCACATACCTAATATAAATTATATTCAAACAAGGAGGACACAATGAATAGGTGCTAGAAATGCTTGAATTAGTAACTGTTATAGCTGGGATTTTTTTTTTAATTAAGAAAAACACATCTGTCCATGTAGAGATACAGTTTACTTGGCCAAAAAGGAAGTACTACAGGCATTTCTGGAGTGCATTGTAGTTGTGAACAATATTCAGCATGATTAGACTGTAGTTTATGATGGGAAGTAATGAAGAAAGTAGTTTTACAGCATTTCACAGTCACAACTGATGCTTTCAGTTGTTTGTAACCGAGAGGAACAGGGAGGATGGGAAGGAAGATGTAACAAAAGGTAGAAATGAAATGTGGTTAACTTTTTTTTCTGAAAAGGAGAAAAAAAAATAACTGAAAACATTACAAATACATTTCTGAGGTCCTTTCTGGAAGAAATCTGCTCTAGCAGGCACAAGTCTGACATGTTTGTCTATAGAAGACAGCTGAGTTAGTACGGCTGTCAATAGCGGAGAAGACAGTATATATTTTCAGGAAGAAACACTGTCTTTTGGAACAACTGTAAGAGGATCAATATCAAGCAGTAAAGGCCTTTTTTACTGCTTTACTCTTTTTTTTTTTTTTGTACACTAGGAGAATTTATGATGCGAGAGAGCAAAGCTCTAATCACTGCAGAAATGGTAAACTGAGATTTTAAAGTGGTGGCCTTCAAGTTTTTTCATGACTTCCAGATTCAGTTTCCCTTGTTGACAATGTATTATCAAATGAAAATCTGAACATAAATGTTTCTTTAAGAGTTTTAAAATGCAACATGTATAGGCATCTGAATTTTAAAGTTTTACTATCTTCAAAAAAATAATTTGAAATATCTCTCTAGGGATAATTGTATCTGAATAAAATGTCTTTACTGCTCTTAGGTAAATGCAGTTAAAGGAAATAAATAAAAACTTAATATTTGACTTTGTGTTCAAGTGAGCCTAAATCAATCCTAGTACACAGGCACTGGTACAATATCTACAGTTTTTATTATATGTTGTATTTTTTTATTGTATATTTGATGTCTTAGGCCTTTATAAAGTCACTAGTTTTATTTTCATTTGTATTAGTCTCAGGAATTTTAATGTCAGACTCAAAGGCTGAGAAAAAGGTGTCATCTTCAGCTTGTTACTGTCAAACTGTACTAAGTGCATTAGGAGGAGACATCGAGGTGTTGCAGATTAGAGGACGACTGGCTGTCACATTCCTTGGGGCTCTCTGTACTGGATGATGTAAAACCAGGGAGTCCTGAGCTGTTGGTACTTAAGTCTGGTTTTGATTTTTTTTTTTTCCTCCCCTCTTATTTTTTTCTTCAGACTAAAAACTTTAAAACAGTTGGACAGTAATTTGACTGTAAATTTTTCTAAATCAGAGTCCTACAGGCAGAATCATTTGAATCTCATTTTGTTAGGTGTGGTGCTGAATTTTAAGCTTATGTAATAGATGCAAGATCACCTGAAAATCCACTACACTGAATATAATAGAGTGGAAGTCTCACTGCTGGTAGAAAAAGGAGGAGAGTTGCTCCCAGTGGTGATTTTTGCTAAGTGAGTAAAATTGTTTTTCTTCTGAGATTTTACTTTGTGAGGTTTCATGAAGATTTTAGTACTGAAAACTAGAAGCAGTGCAAATAATTTTGAGGTTTGTGGTTTGGTGGGGTTTTTTATGCTTTGCTTTTTTCCCCCCACCCTTTCTGTTTCCAAATGTGGGAATACTTGATCTTTGGTTGTAATTTGTATGTCAACAAAATAAGTCTCTGCCATGTTCCTGGAAAAATCTGCAGTTTATAGAGTGACCTGTTCACATTTGCACCTTGAGTTTGAGGCTGCTGTTCAGCAGCGTTTCAGCGGGATGTTCTTGGGGAGGCAAAGTGCTACTGGTTTCAGTGGACTGAGGATGAATGTTTCAGCATGACCACAGGAAGTTTGCTGTATGCAGAATAGCAACATGACATTCCCTTTTGTTGCCTTCATTCTTATCTTCACCCATAAGCTCTCAACAGAGCCTTTTCCCCATTGCCCAGCAAAGCTCCATCCTCTCAAGCCTCCAGTTTGCACAGAAGGGGCCCATCCGTGCCTTCCCTGCCTATTCCTGAAGCAACACTGCTCCTTGACTGGCTTCCTAGGATGTCTGTATCAAGGTGTACACTATTTTTCCACCTCCTCACTTTCTTTGAATTTGGCTTTGTTTAATCTTGTGGAGACCTCGGCTGCCCCAGTTGGTTGAACTGTCCCTCTAGCATAGCTGGCATCAAAAAATTCCTCAATTTTTTTTTTGGCAGCAGGTTGGCAGGAGACATTACATATATTTTATAAGAAATTGTATTACTTGAGTATTGTTATTAAATTCTTAACTGCTAAAAACATAGGAACATGCCTTGTACTTCTTTGTATTATGGTTCTAGAAACTGGCAGATCTTACCTTTTCATTAACCTCTTGCAAGGAATGTGATGTAGGTCCATAAGTTGTTCATACTGATGAGATGGCAGATGCTGGTAGGAAATCTGTCATAAATACTTAGAAGAACTCTGAACAAGTTGACTCTGAACAAGCCAAACCATAACCTTCTCTTCGATTAGCTAGATGGATTGAGCTGCTTTTTTTTCTCCTCTGTTCTGTCAAGATTATTTTTTCAGTTTTCTCATTGTCCCAGTATATTTGCTAATGAACCTTCTTTTTCAGTGGTCTTACTGAGGTATAGGCTCTAGTCTAGCAGTGATAATTCCACTGCTTATAGACTTTCATCTTTTTATTTTCTACCTCTAATGTTCATACACCAAAAGAATACATTTTATACACAGTAAAGCTATATTAAAATGTATTTGTTGTCTTACCAATCATAAGTGGGTCAATGCACTTAAAATGTTGTCATACTGTCTACTTTTGTCTGCATTTCAGTAGGTCTGCCCATACTCTCTATCTACTGTCTTGATTATTCAAGCAGTTAAGGACAAATAAGATAACTTTCTTATAATTTTCAGGGGGGAAAAAAAACCCAAAAAACCAAAAAACCCAACATCTTTAAAGGTGTAAAAAGGTTCCCTTGGTAGATCTATGGGAACAACAAATTATCAGTGTGTGCTCTGGAATGAAAGGAGGTCCATGATAATAGACTTCTGAATTTCATGGTGTGGTGGTTTCACTTGGCTAGCAGCCAACATAGCCGCTCGCTCATTATCCTCTCCCTGCTACAGGGAATAAGGGAGAGAACTGGAGGGGTAAAGGTATGGAGACTTGTGGGTTGAGATAAGAACAATTTAATAATTGAAATAAGCTAAAACTTAAAATAATAATGATATTAAAATAATATTTATACTAATAGTAATAATAAAATATGTAAGAGATACAGTGCAATTGCTCAGCACCCACTGACCCAGCCTGGCCCATTCTCAGGTAATGATCCTGGAGGAGTGACAGTCCTGAAACTGAAATAGCAATCCTGAAAGAGCGAGAGCCTGAGCGAGAGCCCCCAGAGACCCTCATTAATATACTGGACATGATGTTATATAATATGGAATATCCTATTGGCATATCCAAATGCCAGTCTACCTAATTTTAATGTTCCTTGCCTCTCCTAGGCCTTGCACCTGTAGATGAGCAAGACATGAAATCCTTCAACTTCAGTGACAATTGAAAACATCAGCATGTTATCAGTGTTTCTCTGATAACAAATCCCAGCTGAAACCAAAGCACAGTGCTATTGTAGCTACTAAACAGAAACCTAGTTCTGTCCCAGCTAAAAACCAGGACACATGGAGACATTCCCAGAGGATTAGCCTAAAGGACTTCAGTTACATTTGTACAGCTCCAACTATAATCTGTTTGAGATCTGAAGACCATATAAATGTTGTCATAATGTCAAAAAGTTAAGAATCCTGAAAGTGGTCCATCTCTCTTTGGAAGATGAGTAACAGTTCACTTTTTCAGTATACAAAACTCCATAGGTTATTTTATGACATAATAGCAAATTTCTTAGGTTACTCCCTGGAATTTTCAGTGTTTGCCAAAATGCTGAGGGTACAGTCGGGATAATTCTAGACATTGTCTAAGCAAATTGCAGGTGCTATTAAGTTACGTTAGTCTGGGCTGTGCACTTGGAGTCCTGCAGCTTCTGCCCAACCAACAATCCTTTTGCTTACCTGTAGCAATAAATGGGCAATTGTTTAATAGTGAAAAACGTGGTTCTCTTTTGTTGGAAAGAAGACAGTGTGTCACAGAGCAGGGTTTTTGAGCCATTTTGCCTTATGCTTATCTGCTAATTAATTCTTGCAGCTCCTCCCTGGTTATCTCAGGTGCAGCTTCAGAGCAATAAAGCTACTCTGCTTCTGATTCTGTTAAGTATAATTTTTATTGTAAGGATTGTAATAAGTCTACTTGCCCAAGGAGGTTGTGGAGTCTCCTTCTCTGGAGACATTCAAGACCCGCCTGGACGCTTTCCTGTGTGATCACATGTAGGTGTTCCTGCTCCAGCAGGGGGATTGGACTGGATGATCTTTCGAGGTCCCTTCCAATCCCTGACATTCTGTGACTCTGTGGTTCAGATTCATTGATTGCCAAGATTTTTTTCAGGTCTTAAAACCATGAGAGATGTTTTCTTGTACATTCGTTATTATATATTTGAGAATTAAACCAAAAAATACTGTGTGTGGAGGAGGTGGGGTTGCTGGTTTGTAGCTATAGGAAATCCTTTCTGTGTTCTGATGTATGTACTTAGAATCTGTACAGTGCACTTTCTTTATTGCTGTTTTTAGAACAAAGAACCTTTGTATGAACTATGTTTTACTACTTTAGTAAAAAGGTTGGAGCAGATAGATTAAATGAATGCCAACATTTTCTCATTGTAATTTTGTAATTGGTTGTTCCAAGTTATTTTGGAATTGTGAATTGTTCATTCTAATTTAACTTTCAGAGTAAGCAGCAGTTATGATAAATTCAAATCCTATATACAGACCCTTCTTTTAAGCAAATATTTTCAGAGGAGAAAAGCCTTCTGTGCTTTATATTCCAATATTCAGTCATAACCAATATTCAGAATCCCTTGTAATTCTTTAAACTGTTTTTTTCCTGTATTTATTAGTTTCTTCCTGAAGTTTTTATACAGCAGTTGTGTTTATCCTCATTATTTGGTCTTTCTGTTTTCATCTTCTGCGTGTTGAAAGTTGACTTTACATATAACCTTTTTTTTTAGAAGTATCATTTTTGCTGAGTCTTTTCAGATCTGTTTTAAAGGTTTTGAGTAGTGATTTCCAAAACCAGCAATAGGAGAACAGCTGTAGTCTTTAATACTTTAAACAAAAAGGGTTTTTAGAGGCCAGAGTTTGATGGAAAGCCGAGCATAATGCACAAACTAACACTAGATAAAATACAGATGGTCTAAATTTCTCATCCTTATAGGGTCTAGATTTCTCCTTGTAGTTAATCTATTGTCATCCACTTTCAGCTGTAGAAACTTCCAAGAAATTAATCTTTAACTTCTCTATTTCATGGTCACATTTTTTAAAACTTGATAATAATAAAGTAGCATTCAAGTGACAACTGTCTAGATTAATTGCTGCACATTTCTTTTAATACCATAGGATTTGTACAGTTATGTTTTATATGGATGCTTTATCCTTATCCTTTGTCCATTTAAAAAACTTGAAACCAATTAATTATCTTGCTGTAGGAAAGTCCTTTTCTGAAATTCCTTATGAGTTTGTCTTTGGTTTAAAATTGTTTTGCAATGGAACTGGAGAACTTTCCTATTAATTTTGTATTAATTGTTTAAGCCTTTCTATTAAGTGATGCAGTACCTCAGATGTCCACACATTTCCATGTTTGTCCAGATGTATTTACAGGTTAATGTCTAGTTTATAACCACACTGCCTGGTACTAAGATTATTAATTGTATTTCAAATCATTTCTGGAAGCTATATTTCTGGTACTGAAAAAAACCTTGGTTGAAAATTTAAGCTTTTAAGGGAGTTGGTCACAGAAGGAAAACAATACTGTGAAGTAAGTAGCACAAAATGAATATTCATGTGAAAGCAGTCATATAAGTGCTTTTGTTTTTAGATACTTTGGTTTCTGTCCCATCTTTGAATAGCAGATGTAAATCTAAAAACAATAATAGGCTTGAATGAACATACGAATCAACTGGTCTAATGTCAGAATTAGAATGCTTTGGGATTTAAATAACCCATATTAGTTAAATAACCTAGAGTGCCTATTGCATAAACTCACTAGGAAATTTATAATTAAGATATTAGAAAATTTAGACCCTTTATGCACACATGTGTTAATGTAATATAATCTGGTTTTATATTTTTATAAACACATCGGATTGTTAATTAAAGCCTGCTTTTAGATCATGGCAATCAAGGTAAAGTGAGTTAGTTGAGAATCTTCTTTCCATTACCTCTCAGTTTTTAGTTGAATGTTCCATCATTCAGGTCATACTTTGTCAGTTTAACTGCTTTTTAAAGTGATGTGTGATTGACATGTGACTGTCATTCATATTAGTGCCTGGGATCGTCCCCAAGCAGGATGTGTACACAAGCAGGATGTGATCTGAGCAAAGGCTATTTGCAGAATTGGCATAGGAATATTTTATAATGGAATTAAATATTAACCCTTTTCAATTTTCTATATAGTAACTTTATTCTATGCATCTTACCCAGTTTTGTTGGCAAATAGGATTTCAAGAAGTAATTTACTGTTTAAAAATGATCAGTTTTGGCATGTGGGCATAATTTTTTGCGGTTAAGAGATAATTATCTGTTCCATCCTTCCAATATCTTCAGATAATAACTTCTGTTTAAGCAAGACTCGGGTACAGAGAGTATTTATTACTTCTAAAAATGTTACATAAAGGTAAAGAATAGCTAAATAGTGTTTGTTTAAAAAGTTTTATTTCATAAACCCCTTTGTTTTGCAGAGATATTTGTTACATTTTATGGAATTCAAGTTTGAAAGGGATTATTTTTTGAAAATGCGCTTTTAAAAATGTAATATCAAGTTCATGGTATTTTCTTTAATCTTTACATGCAATCTTAAATCATTATCGCTATTAATGTTCACTTAGCTATGATAATAATATGTTGCCTATGGAAATAAATACTGCTGCAAAACACTTTGTCTTTTTAGTCATCTGGGGAGTTGAGTGCCAAAGATTTACAGTTCTTTTTTTTTTAATATAAAATGTTAAAATATCAATAGTTGCTATTAGTCTTGAGATGCTGAAAAGATGCATTTATTTAATATTATCTATTTAATTTTGATGGAATGACAATTGAGAAGGAAGTTTCTTTGTAATTGAGACTCCTAACAATAGTTCTTATAATTGGTTTCAGGCATGGCTTTTAGTGTATAATAGGGGTCAGATATTGATCTCAGTAAAATAAAACTTTCTATGGGGATCATTAAATCATTAATTCTGTGCTGGCATCAGTGTAAGTTATTACTTAACTTATCATTGTTATAGCCAAAATTTCCTTTGAAATCATTTACCGCTCTACGGGATAGTTAACTCTGCTAATTAATATGATTATTGGTTACTTCCTGGTAATTAAATATCTAGGATGACTTTTGGGATCTCGTGCCTTTGTCCATTAATCTGTCATTTATAGTAATAATATCCAAGATGTCAGTATCAATTCAACCTTTACAGGCTCACTATTATTAATTTATGCCGTAGCTATTTCAGTCCTTCAGATACTTTTTACTGCACATCCTAACTCCTGTGATCGAGACTTGCACGCTGGATCTACAGGCACACGCTTGTTTTCAGGATTATAGGTTGCTTTATTGATTCTTAATTTTCTGTTGTTTATTTCTACGTTGTCAAATTTGATGTTTTAAGAAGCAGTAGGATATTAAAAACTAGAGTGGACTGAGCGATTCTCTTTGGGAACAGTGGCAGATGCTTTGCTGCTTTCTGAACCCATTGTGTTTCCACCATGCACTTCTCCAGCTTAACACACTGGAGTAAAAAGGGCCTGTTACAAATGGCAGTCCAATGTCCAATAAAAAGTAAAGAAACAGTGACTTTAGCTATTTCCAAGTCTGATCAATATAACTTCTAGAAATGCATAGATGGTTCATAACATTAAGTAACTCCTTGTGCGTAGATAGAAATCAAAAGCAAATGTGTCAAGAAGGATTTATTTTAAAAGGATGCATTTTTGAAAAAGTTGACTGTTGTACTGTTGTACTTACTGATAAAATGTCTTATTCCAACTGCCAGTAAGTGTAACTTCTAAATGATTTGAAATACTTTTCCAGACTTACTTTAAAAGGTCTGAGGTTATGTTTGCCTTACACAGAAGTCAAACATATCGTTAATATGTAAAAGCAAAGCAAAGTTCCACAATATTAGAGTGGTATTTGGGTCTTTAGTTGTTGTAAAGTAAACAAATTATAAAAGTTTGTAGATTTCTAAGCTTAATACTTCCATTTCTTTTAAATACCACTTCTGGCTACTGTAATACTTGTAAAATCTCATACCCATTTAGACTTTAATTTGGCTGTATTATAAAAAGTAATTGCATCTTACGTTTGAAGATGCATTATCAAGATTGAATACTGCCTAGGTGCATATTTTTCATAGAATATACATCTAATGGCCAATGAAAGTTTGTTTATTTAGTTCTATTTTTTTTTTCCCTTTCTAAAATATGTTAATATTTTAAATTTTTTTTTAAATACCCTACAATATAATTGCCAACCTGCATATGTTCTTGCAGATAGTTTTCAAAGCATCAGATAAGAATCCGATGCTTCAGGGAGCAAATCTTGGCTGCAAATTGTTTGAGGAATTGCTCCCAGTAGTAACTGATGGTGAAGCTTTCTCCTCACCAGTGCAAATGAAGACTGGTTTAGAGAAGTGATTTGTGGGAATGAATTTCCACCCAGAAGACATGGGAATGGAGGGAAAATATTGAGGACATGAAGAAAGGAATTTTTTTGTTGTGTAGCTACTACTTTCCATTTGGTTGTTGTAAGTTATAGGATAACTTGGATATAATTTAGGATGATCTAGGATTTAATGAACAAGCATGCTGAATTTTATCCCTGGCAGGCATTTCATTTGTCCTTAGTTCATCCCAGTGCAATAACCTCTCTGTGTGTAGCCCATTGAAGTGTAATATAATTTTGAAGTCTCTAGCATTGCAATCCATCAACACCCTGTTGGAACGGTTCCCAAGTCAGGAACTCGGATTGTGCTGTTGAGAGAGTGTGATGGGACCTTTCTCTGGGTGGCCTAGAGCTGCTCAGCAGCTTGGGACAACTCGTGGTGGGCTTGATGAAGTTAGAGAAGATCAGATGTTCTGTTTTCTGCTGCAACAGGGACAAGGAGATGGAGATCCAATGCTGGCACGCAGGGAGACAGGAGAAAGACAAGCAGCTTTGCCATACAAATGATGAGCAAACTCCCAACAAGCATGTGAGGTGAAATGGATGGAGTTGAGCATTTCTGCACTTGCATACTGCCAATATTTACTTAAGGCAAGAGCTGGATCTTATTAAAACAACTGGGACCAGAGGGTTTTTTTCAACCTGGAATTTTATTATTCAGCCATAATAGAAATTTTTGCACCAATTGAGAGCAAGTTTTATAAAATGTTTAGCCATGCATTTTTTGGCTATTTTTCCCCCCCGCCAATGGGCATTTTATAACAAAATAATAGTTCAAATTTAAGGTCCTTAATTAACAAGTAAAGAACTGACCCAACGCCAGCAACAACTGAATCACTAATATTTTAGGCCATCTGTTGTAGAATTGTTAGATAATTCAGAATTTGACATTTTATTCCCTTTATGCAGATAATTTTCATCTAGATCTTGACACAGAAAAGCTAACAATCTCAATCCAGATATGCAACACTGTCAGATAAAGCAAAAGCACATGTTGTGCTTTTGGTTTATTTTAAGACTTGATTTTTCAAAGGGCAATTTTTCATTTGTTTTTGAGCTGTAATATAATTGCAAATATACTCATCTTGGTGTGTTGAACTCCTGATGTTATTTAGTCAAGCAAACGACATTTACATTTTCAGATCTAATTATGTATAGGGAAAGCTGTTCTTCAATTATATTGAAAATAATCAGGAAAAGGTTGCAGAGTCTTTATCTTTTGTGGGCAGTTTTTGAACTACTTCTGGAGACATAATAGTAGCAATCAAAGCAAGGTTAACATTTACCTATCCTTGACAGAAATTAGTGCCCCAGTTGCCATGTGTTTCCATATATGCAGATTTCATAACTATTAAGTTAAATGTAGTTTGATTTGGTTTAAAATTCCTTTATGTACAATAAATTAAAACATAAAGATCGTAATGTTTATCATGAGACTATAAGAAGTACTCTGCACTGTTGGTGCTTTACATATAAAAATCCTATGGTTGTGTTGTAGACCACTGTTTGCTTTTGGTTTAAATCTATTTGTTTAAAGAAGATTTTAAAACCAAATACTTATTTTATTGACTACTTGCTTTGTCTGCTATCTCACTTGGTGAAAAGTAGTAAATGATCAAAATACAGATAAAGTTGTGATCAGGTGAATGAAAAGTGACAGAGGCACGTGAGCAGTTTTACTGAAAATGGACTGGAAACAAGAAGCTTAACAATAGCAATGGTGAGAAACATGTTATTGTATGAAATAATTTCATAAATTTTTGTTGTTGTATGAAATAACAATTTCATAAATTTTTGTTATTGTATGAAATAATAATTTCATAAAATTTTATTATTTTATTAAAGAATAATTTCATAAAATAATGCAGATATGCTAAAATAGTGCTCAATAATTTTGCAAACTAAATACTGTATAAAATAATAGAACAATACCTCATGTATTCCTTACTTCTGAGGAGGTATAGCTGGAAGTGCATCAGGTTTCAGCAGCTCCACTAACTGAAAAACAAAGTTGTAGCTGCATTTATTTGTAAACCTTTTGTTGTTGCTTACAGTTAAGGCTCCTTTGTTACTTACATACTAACTGCAGCAAATAAGATGATGAGAAAGTTAGTCTGGCAGTCTGTCTAATGTTCCTTTCTGAAACACCTGGGCATCTCTGATAAAAGATTTTGGTGGTATTGGCTGCTCTTGTCATTGTAGGATTTATTGACAGTTATTTCACTTCTTGTTAGCAGAATATTTCAGTGAAAGGCTTTGAGGACTAAGCCTGTATTCTAATGTTTGTATGTTTTATTTAAAGTTCTTGGAGATATCTTACCAGATTTTTTTGACATTACTGCAGTTCTAACCATACTCCAGATATGATTTAGTAGAGTTGCTGCAACCTCTTTTCATCCATGGATTCCTGTTACAGTGCTCTTCACACTTGGTCTGGTGGCTGTTCACCTCTTATGTATTTGAGCTGCTGAGGTTACATTACAATTTATTACTATACAGAATAGGGAGGAAAATATCTTGTTTTTTAATAAAAATGTAATGCTAGCCTCTCCTAGTGTTTGTTTTAGAAGAAGCACTGGGATTGTCTCTTTTGAAGTTTGTTTTGTTGGTATTTCAAAAAGCCGCTTTTGTTTTTTGTCTCCTTTGTTTTCTGAAGACAGAACAACATTGTCTGGCTTTTTAGGTTCTAACATTAAGCTTTGAAACAGTTCTGAGTATTTCAGTGGATGTGCTAATTCTGTGAAAGTGAAGAAGAGGCAATCAGTAACCATACAGGCTCCCATAGGTAGGAGAACCAGAGTTTCACTCAGTTCTTACTTCTCCTTACTGAGAGAAGTAAGATAATTACTGATAATCCAGGCAGTCAGCTGGGCTGTGGAGCTTTGTTTTCCCAGTAGTGTAGCTAAAAGCCATGAAGGAGGAGTAAGCAGTAGCCTGCGGGGAGTTCAGGAGTCGTCTTGAGGAGGAGGTGTGGAAGTTGTAGTGAGAAAAGAGGACACAATATGCCACCACCACATCTCTATGAGGCATCCTACGAGGAGTAATTCTTACTTCAGTTATAGTCATCTGCCTGATGACTGGTTAAATGGTTTGAGGATGTGAACTAGTGGCTTGGGTGCTAGATAGAATGTGCAGTGCTCCTTCTCTTGTCTCACATCTTCAGCTTTCATCCAGGGTTAAGGAACACGTTTCTTGAGAAATGCAAACTACTCTGTCCATGTCTAGCTTTCAGTCTTTTTACTTTTTTTTTTTCCAAGTGTCTACTCAGTTTATGGGAGAATATATTCAAGGCTTTGGCCTTATATTCAAAAATGTAAAGTGTTATGAACTTGAGATGGTTTAAAACTTCTAGATTAAAAACTACGCTCTTCAGGAACAGGATCATTCTAATTAATGAAGAAGAGCTAACCTTCAAGTTAATATGGGCTGGAAATTTTATTTCCTAGTGTAGCATATGACTGGATTTCCATTAAAGACTCTTATGGTCTCATCACTTTCCAGACTAGCTGCCAAGTGTATTTCTTGCTTGATCTTTTTTCTGTAATGAGATACAAAGCAGCATATATGTTCAAATAAGGAAACTAAAAATAGCAGGCTGCACATACAGCTCCCTTTCCAGATATGAGAAAGAATAAACTATGAAAATTTATAGTTATATCAGTTATATTGCAGAAAGATACTGAGATGCTATGATGAATGTAGTGGCACTAAAACCTTTATGGAATAAAACAAAATAGCTTGTGCATTTGGACCAACTTACTGTGCCAGCTTTTTAGTGGATGTGATGTACGGATCTTGGATGTGTACATGAGCATGAAGCAGCTTTCTCAGATTTCTAACACCTACCTAATGATTACAGTGTGTGAAAATGTAATCACCTGTTTGTCCCCTCTGCAAATTTCAAAATTGTTTTACAGAAAAGATGAAGTAGTTTTGTGTTGAAGTGCATCTTAAAACCCAAACAAGCTGCTGCACTGTGACATTTGAGAGCTCTTGACTGGGACTTTTGAATGTAGAGTTAAAGAACATGATTCCCAAATTTTTAAGGTCCTTTATCTTGAGGGAGAGGCTACATCTCACCAGTGTGTGTGAACAGAAGAGGGAAAATCCAATTTAAAAACTATACCACCTGTATCTCTTGGAAAAGCAAGTTTTGCAGAACTCTGTAGTGACTCCAGTTCTCTCCTCTGCCTTCCTGCTAGTGAATAAAAGAAAAAGCAGATGAGCTTAAATGCTGAATATAGACAAAACATAATCAGTTTGGAAAATGAGTCATGTATGCTAGTGTTGGTTATAATATATCATATACAATTGTCAGTCAGTCTCAGATGCATGAGACTATCTAATTGCACTTTTAATTCTTTGTTTCCCCACACATAATTGTGTTAAAGGATGCTGTATCCTAGCCACTAACATTAATCTTCCACATAAGCAATTCCTGTAATTGCGATGGAGATTGCTTATAGAATTTAGGAAGGTGTGAAAATGCTCTGTATTACTGTGATTGAGATGGGAGTGTAGTTGGCTGGAAATTTCTTAATGAAATGTCATGTTGGGAGATGTAGATTGACACCCAAATGTGGGGAAAAGAATTGCCAATTAAACAATTTCTCTAGTGGAGTATGAAAGTTGTGATTGTGGGAAGACAATCAGTGATGCCTTTGAGGCTAGATAGCTGTTTCCAGGAGCCCAGTGGTGAAGGAGCTGCAGTGGGAAATAATCTGGTAATTATACTTTTAGATAGTTTTGTGGAGTTCAGTAGTATTCTTTGTTTTGCCATGTAGGTAGTCTAATAGCTTTTTTTATAGCTACAAATTACAGCAGTAGCACGCGGATGTTGATCTGTAAAACATAACGTAGTGTTGTGGATGTGCATCCATAGATTCTCCATCATTGGAAATGTTCAAGGTGAGGTTGGATGAGCCTTTAAGCAACCTGATCTGCTGAAAGATGTCCCTGCCCATGGCAGTCATATTGGAAGTAAGTGATCTTTAAAGGTCCCTTCCAACCCAAACCATTCTATGGCTTATAGGGCTATAGGTGAAGATGGAAAGTTTGGCAAAGGTGGATTAAGTTAAAACAAAAAGGGTGATACTTTTAATGGAACTTGTCACTTGTTGGTCTCTTCTCTTATTGCCAAGTTTTTATTGCTTAGTAAAGAGGGAAAACATTTTGGCAATGTCTAGTGTTACACTTGATTTTTTTTTTTTTAATTCTTAATGTAGCTATACCTACTTGTTAAAGGAGTTGAGCTTTTCTGACCTCACTAACTTCTAAAAGATTTATGTACTAGATGTATAATTCTACTAATATCAGAATTGTCGAAGAAATGTAGAAAAGCTGTTGCTAAATGCACAATTCAGTATCTTTTTAAAGTTCTTTCCTGGGAAATGCAGAGTAAATGCATGTAATATTTACTCTTTTGCTATTTCTAGGTGGTGGCAATTGCCTTTTCTCATTAAACTGGGAGAAGGCAGTGGTCCAGCATTTGGACTGCATTTAAAAAAACTCCCCACATGTAATTTATGTATGCCTGTGTACAGTTTTTAAAAAGTAGATTTGTAATTTATGTACTGCTAAAAATGTAGTTCTATTAGGACAGCTAAGTAAGCAATAGTTCACTCAGACCAAATATCTGTATTCTTCCTGTAATGAGTTGCCATAGTCTTAAGAGTAGGAGCTGTAGTAGCAAAGCTTTACCTTTGGTATTTTCTTTTTTCGACTAGAGCATAACTGGAAGCACAGTCTCTGGAAGTCTGACTATGATTAGTGTCTTTTTCTTTTTTTTTCCCTAGTAATTGATGAAAAATTATATCTGCAGTAGTTACTTGGTTAATCAGTTAAGCTCCCATTCTTTAAGTCTATAATATGTATTCTAATTAACACAAATATTAATTGCAAGATGAATTTATACTTACCTGTCTTAAAAATGCCTTGCATGAAGGATGTCAGGTGTATCCAGTATAGTGCTGTAGTGCTGCACATTTGGAAAATATAAGATGTTAGCTTTTTGTATGAAAAAAATTATATTCTAAGATTTGTAAACAGTATAAGAAACCTATTGTTGTGATACAAATACCACTGGTGGTATGTTGCTGCCACAGGGCAGTAATATGGGCACACTGAAAATGTGGCCAAGAACTGTATTTGTGTGGTATGAATAAGGTTATTTCACGAAAATACTTATTAGGTATAAAAGCAGTTTTGAAGAAATGAGATGCAATCATAATATTTAAATATTACCCAAGCAGTTTACCATTCAAGTGTAAAATATTCCATCTCAGAAAATGTTTTCCCAGTACTTAAGCTTTCTTACAGCAGCATGTGTGTGCGACCCAGTGGGCTTTTTGGTGCAGAGAAAGAACTAACACAAGTCTCAGTTCTTTCTCTTAACTTAATTAGCCTTTCCCAACTTTCTAACCCGTGTCTTTAGGCGTGATTTCTTACCCACTTTCTGAATATAGCTTCTTTCTTTTTTTCCTCACTCTTTCTTTTTTGCTGAACAATCAAATATTATTTTAATCAGTAGTTTTAATCTGTAAAGCACAGGTTTTTGGACATCCATGGGCTACTTCTAATATCAGGAGATATGTGACAGGGGAACCAGTTTCACATGTGGAATATACATGCAATCCACGTGCCTGGCATTTTGATGTGGATTTCTGTCTTTCTTAGAGAAAAAAAAATTAGGGGCAATAAATCAATAAAAGGTTAAAAGTAATCTTTTCTCCCTGCTGGTTTGAATCCTTTGTAGCAATGGAGATTCATGAAATACACCAGTAATTGTTTCCTTTCCTAGAGAATTCATTAACTGAGGCATTAGCCTTGTTATTGTCATGAGCGATGACTAATTCTTTGCATCCTGTAACGCTTTCTCAGGTGCATTAAAATATTAAATCCGCATTATATAATTTTGAGTTTCTGATTTAAATAACAAAAGTCTTGTGTTTTGAATTACTTTCTGTAGAGGCAGTGCAGTTTTACTGCTGTTGTCTTTCAGAATCTCTAAGATTTTATTTTGTTCATTTACACTGTTACTGACTTGTCTCTGGCATCAACTCTCCAAAAGGGAGAGAGGCTTTGAGCTCTTCAGCCTGTTCAGGGTGAAAGGGTGGAGAGGGGGGAAGTGGAGATTGATCTTCTTTCAATTCAATTTTCTTTAATTTCAGAATTCAAAAAATACAGAAGTGATTACTTTAACACTGATCTAACCATCCATTTGACATTTTAAAACGGTTTTCATCTGGGAGTTTTAAAGTACTTTGTAAAACAGCAGGTATGGCAGTGTCTCTGTGTGCTGGGGTATGTCTGTCTGTGGTGCCTTACAAACCAAAGCAGCGATGGATGAAATGAAGAGTGCACCCACCAGGTTGTATGACTCAGGTCTGAGAGTAAGAGGCAAAGCCAGGAATACAACATATAAGTGAATCAGAAGCATCATCTTAGAAAGGCCACACCAGTCTCTTCATGTCCTTTAAATCTGTTCATGAGTAAGGTTGAGCCTTGTCACAGTGCCAGTCTTCTCGAGAAGCTTGTGCTGAATACCTGAAATTAAGGTTTTTTTGAGAAGCATAGCTGCAATACTGCTCAATGAATGAGTGTTTCTGACACTAAGGATATCTTTTTAATTTTCCTTAAAATGTAGGTGTCTCAGGTAGGTAGCCTTTAATAATTTTCTAATCATAGTTTGAGCTTCTGTCTGAAGTTTTATTAATGATCTAGAAATCTGAGTTAGCAGAGATGCTTCCCATCTGTCTGTAGTCATACACATCTGCAGTAATACATTTTCAGTAGTGAGTTATTTTTGGCTTGTGGACAGATCTATAATTGAGAAAGAATGGTACTGAAGGAAGAAAAAAAAGCTTTGAAAAAAACCCAAACAACTTATGGTGAAGACAAATATCTCACAAAAATCTCATAATGACAGAATTATTATCACAACCTCTTCTACTGTTTTCACCATATTCCCTGTCAAAAAGGAAGGGATAATATAATCTTGTGCCATAAAAATAAGGGCTTATGATTATCAAAATAGCACACTACATTTTGGAAGATGTTTTATTTGGTACTAAAGTAATTTGACTAAAAACATAGAACAGTACAAAAAAGTTATTCACAGTATTAAAAAAGAGTGGGCAATAGGTCAAAGCCCCATAAGCTTTGTTTTTAGTGGTGTGCTGACAAGGGGCTTTCTTGGCCTTATTTTGAACATTTTTATCAACAGGAAGAAAAACCTTCACTGATAAATACAGTAAAAAATGCTGATACGATTAAAAAATAAAAGGAGATGGAAGTGCTGCAGAGCAGTCAAGTTTGCTTTGGTAAGCTGTACTCTATCAAATTGTGTTCAAATTTTGGGTCATAAATACAGAATGAGAGCCTGTTGGCTGTGCTCACAAGGCAGAGAGCCCCATCCTAACAAGAAGTGGCTTTGTTTGAGCTGCTGAACCAAGTGCAAAGTCTTTTCGTCTTAGATGTGGTCCCGGAATGTATCCGAGGAGTGTGAAGGAGAGTGGTAAAGGTTCTTCTGCTTTAGACACTGGTGTAACTGCTTCTGCAAGGCTTTATCTTGCTCTGGTGCTTTCAGACAAGTACTTTAGTGACTTGCTGTTGAATTTAAAGATGCAAAAGTTTAACACAATTTAGGAAAAGAAACATGACTTTCTAGGAGAGTATCAAGGAGCTTGGTCTCTTCTGCAAGTAGGTCAAGGGATGGTGACCTACTTGGTGATACCTAAGACGTACCTGTGCAAAGAACATCAGGGAGTTCTTCCATCTGCCTGGCAAAGCTGTAAGAATGTCTGATGATTGGAAGTTTGAGATAAACTGACAAATAAGCAAAACCAGCCAGTAATGAAGGACACCTATTGTTGGAAGAGCTTACCCGGTACTATGGTGGAATCTATGGCCCTGGCAGTTTTTTAATTATTATGATTTTATAGGTGTCTCTTATGATATATATTAGACTGTCAGTTTGATTCCAGCTGTATCTTTCAGGCATAATAGTGCTAACTTGTTTCAGTTTTATTTTGTCTTAGGATGTTTTTGTGCATCCCTGTGAGCTGTGGACCTTACTTGCAGTCCATCCTTGTGGTGTATCTCTGCACTTCCTAAGAATGTAAGGTGTACCCATGTGTCTGCAGGTCCCTGTGCCCTGTCGCCAAGAGTGGCCACTAGTAGCAGTTTAAGGAAAGTCTCTTTGTTCTGTTCTTGCTCTTCATGAGGCATCTCCTGTCGTGGAAATGTTTGGATGCTAAGCTGAACAGACACTTGGTCAGCGTAACATAGCGCAGCAACTGCTACATGTGAGAACAAAGCAGGCATGCACTGACAATTTTCTTGCCTTTGGCGTTTAGCAGCTCATGGATTTCTGACCTCATTTTGCATCATGGCTGTTGTTATCAGAGACCAGTGTTGGATTTTCCATAAACTTGACTAATTCCTTTTAAGAACAACTTAAAGTTTTGGCCTCCATAATACCCGTGACACCAGATTTTACAATTACAGTTCACACAGGAAGGTTTCCATGAGAAAGCTTCCTGTGTGCTCCTTCGACATTGAGTTGAGGTGCATGTTTTGTATTTATTTGTTGTAGTCCCCACAGTCGTGTCTTCTTGAGGCTGGGGATTGCAAATGCATTTTTTTTTCTCATTTTTCAGCAGGCTATTCCATGCCTTGGACCATGTTTAGTGCCTGTCCTGGCACTTTTTCTAGTTCTCCATCTTTGAGATAGGTGCATCTTAGATTTAGGTAATGCCATTAAAATGTTTGGGGTTTTAATCCTTTTCTGAATAGTCTCTAACATTCTTTTTGGCATCTAATTCAGTAATCACTTCACTTTTGTGATTAATTTATTGATCTTGAAACTCCCTGTACAGTTTGCCTTAGACTGTACTGACATCTAATGGTAAGGCAAAGTGGCTTAACCACACTTAATGGCAAGATAAATTGTCTGACAGGCAAATTAATTATATATTTTCTTATTAATTCAGTATTAATTTTTGTAAGACAAGATGGAATAACTTCAATTTTTACACAGAAAGTCTGACCTAATACTTTTTCTTCTGGCAATTAATCTCTTTTTGTTCTGCTCTTTGGGCCACACTTATTTCTAAGTGTGGTTTGAATGTTTGCAAGAGTAGTTTTGACTACAGTGAAAATGATGTGATGGTTTTATGCTGTAGAAGTTTTTAGTATAAGTCAAAGTATCTCCAGAAAAGGACAGCAGCAGAAAATGAAATGTAAGAATAAATGCTGTCCTGTAGAACTTTGGAATAGGATGTTCCAGTGTTGTTGTAGAAGAGCTTTCTGCTTCATGCTTTAAGAAGAGTTAGGTCCATAAAATGGATTTCAGAATTACAGAGATTATGGTTTAAATTTGTACTCTGGTACTTTGCTTTTAGCTGCACGAGCTGGGGAACCAGTTGTGGCACAGAATATCTCAGATGCTAGGAACATCTGACATCCAGCCACAAAGCTGGTGTTCATCCCGTGAGTCCTGGTCATTTCACTGAAGAGATTTTCCAACATCAATAGGCAAGGAGAAGAGAAATAAAAAAAACACAATGGTTTTGTTTCCTCACCTGTTCAGGTGAACAAATGTGAGGTAAGGTATTCACACTGGTGGTCATACAGTTGCAACAATAGTCATTGCAGAAGGCATCCTTCTGCTTGATGAGTTGCCCCCATTGTCCTGAGTACACCCTCCAGCTCACTGATGACTGTGACTGTTTTGCCATGGAATCTTAGATATGGTTGACTTGGACAGAAGGAGGAAATTTTTTTTATGAGGCTGGTGAAATAATGCAACAGTCACCCAGAGAAGTTGTGGATGCTGTCACTGGAAGTGTTCAAGGTCAGGTTGGATGTGTCTTTGACAACCTGATCTAGGGAAAGATGTCCCTGCCCATAGCAGGTGGGTTGGACTAGGTGATCTGTTTACTATCTGAAACAAACAGTTACTGCAAAATCTGTTAATTATTTAGGATAATTAAAATACTTATAACAAGAGGAACAGCATTTACATGATCTTATTTCTTCCGAGGCTCTGCAGAATGGACATTTCAAGGCTTGTGAGATATCATGGAAAATAGAGATCTTACTGATTTGGGTGGGAAGGAGAGAAATTTTTTTAATTTAAGTCATCAAGCCCTGATGGGAATGGAATATGGAATATAAAATTACTTACAATTTTCTGACAATAACCTTAGAATACCTTTTGAAGGTCAGTAGTAGAAAGGAAAAATATTTCAGTAACTCAGTGTAGTTTCAGACCAAAAAGCATATATAAGAATGGTTAAATTAAATGAAAATTGAGATTCCTTAGGGTAACATGAAGCTTCATGACCTTATTCTCAGTGTGTTAATGATCTGTCACTCTGTTCTGTGAATATAATTTCTCGTTTGGTTTTCTTATGCTTCATCATCTGATTTGGGACAACCTACAAATCCGTTCATGCAAAGAAGCTGACAGTGAGGCAAAGGTAGAAATCAGCCTTTTGCTGTTCCCAGCTGTATAGGTAAAAATCCATAGAAGAGTTTATACTTTGAATCTTTTTGTGAGTGAGCTACCCAGTCAGAGGTTATGCTTGATACACTTTGCAGTTTTTTGGGTAGGCTTTCCCCACCTGTTCAAATTTAGTAAAAACCTGATCTGGTCCAGGCAAAGTTCTCCCGTTAGACTGACACAAAGGCAGTGGTCCTGCATGGCGTGCTGCAATCTCTTGGGTTTGGGAGCTCTCCCCTAGTAATTTGGAGTTTGTCCTAACCTAGAAGTATGTGTATAGTTAGCCCACTGGTTTGCCTTTTTAAAAATTGCAGTTTCTTAGTTTGCTTCTTTTTCATCCTCTTTGTATGGAGAGAAGATCGTGGGTTTTGAATGGGTCTTGCTTGAAATCATCTCACTCGCAGCTTATGTTTATTCTTTACTCCGTTACCAGTGTTACCTGTTTTGAGAACTGAACTCAAAGTTGACTTATTTACTTAGTATTCCTGTTCTAGCCTGTAGAATTTGCTCAGTCTACTATAAAAATGTTGGAGATTCCCTTTTCCTTTTATCTTGAAGTCTTAAAGTTCTTCTGTCTCAAGAAACTGCTGCAGGTTGCAGTACCCAGAGGTGTGGTCTCTAGAAATATTTTCAAACACTGGAATTATTACTTAACTGAAACAAAACCCTCTCTAATATTCTTTTCAGCAGTGTGTATTTTAATCTAAAATTTGTACTGCTCAAGAGTTCTGCACATTGGTAATATCTCAGGTAGCTTTGTAGCTAATACCTGACATATGATAAACAGCATATATTCTTAAATCACTTGGATTCTGACAAGCCTGCTCTTAAATACTATTTGATATTTTGTGTTCTGATTTTTAATTCATTAGGCTATGTGCTTGTATTTTTAGTGAATTTCTCAAATACAATTATTCATGTTGTGGTTTAGTAATTGCAGTAACTAATGCTCCCGTAATTATAAAGCTTTTGTTTTGCTGGGAAATGCTTCCCATATCATCATCTTCTCTTTGTGTTAGAACATGAAGCATAACAAAACTGTATGAGGATTAAATTTAGAACTGTGTTAACATGATAATTTTTTTTTCTCAAAAATATTGTGGGGTTTTTTTGACACTTATGACAACTTACTATGAATAAAAATAATCATAAAACAATGTTTAAAAGAAAAAAAACCTGCTTGATTTATATGGTATGCTTTGAAGCTACTGTAGACAGACAGAAAACATCTGGTGACACTTTCAGTGATAGGTCAATAGTTACAGATGGTCTGTTTTTTACAGCTGTCATCCAGCTTTGTATGTAGAATGACTACAGTGGAAAAATCTTTTGCTGAATGAATAAACAAAACAGCACAAGGAAGCCAACAGGCATATATGTTTCTACAAGGAGGGAAATTAAATAAGCTATAAAAATTTAAACCAACTCTAGTATTTTAAGTGTTCATTATATTCCTGTTTCTGTTTCTTATCCTCTAGATCTTTCTATGTAACTATTGAAGGAAGTACATTATAAAACAGAATTGATAAGCAAATAAGTTAGAGTAGCTTAGGGCTGATCCTCTATACAAGTTTGAGGTGTTGGCTTAAGGAAAGGTAGGTAGCTATATAGCTAGCTTTTAAGGTTTTAAAATGCATGTTAGATTTGATGAAATGCTTGTGCAGTCTTATAACACAGCCACATTCAATACTGAAGAACGTTGTGTTTTGTAAAAATAATAAATGTTGGGAAATTTAATAGAAAATTTCTAAAATGGCAACGTTCTTTTTGTTTTTTAAAGAGAAAAAGATGACCTTTGGCATTCTTCATTATTTTTTCTTCTCCCATTTGTGATAGGATGTTATATTCAGCTGGAGTCAGATATTATGCAAAACAGCAGAAGAATCTTGAATTTGAGGATAAAGAAAAAGAGGTGTGGAGGGAAAGTGTTAAAGTCATGATGAATATAGCACATTACCTTCATTTTTAAATGAAAATAAACACAGAGAAAGGAGCTTTGTTAAAAGCCCAAATACACCAAGCAGAGCAGAGCTGGTAAAGTTACCTATTTTAATGCAAATGTGCAGTTCTTGATATTAAAAATATTTTTCTTTATGATATCACTTGGAGTACCTGAATCTTCATAATATGTTGATGAAACTTTCCTGTTTGGTTTTAGAAAAGTTTAGGCTCTAGAAAGAAACAAGCAGATTTCTAGGTTCAGTCACTTGTAAGGCCATTTAATGCTCTCCGCTGATGCTGAAAGCTGTTGGACAGGAATAAAAAGAAACAAGGAAGTGGATTATTTGGCTCATTTTAATGTGCACTATGCTTTGTATTACAGCGTTCACCGAGTTTGCTTCTCAAAGTCTACTGAGATATTTAAAGGAGAGTACAAGCAGTGCTCTGATTATGCTTTTCAGAGGATCTGTATACTTCGTTTTACCCTGTCCCCATGCTCGTGTGCATTTTATTATCTACCACTTTGATTAAATTCTTATTGAGGGATTTCTCATCTCTCTCTTCCCATCCCCCCTTTCTGCTACTCAGTGCTTTGGCTTGAAATGCAAACTGCTTGTTGCAATACCCTTATGCTGTCTTGCCCAGCTACATGGTATCTGAAAAGTGCTTAGTTGTATTTGCTGCCAAAGAGCTTGCCTAGTCATGCATAAACCTGCTTTAAATGCCATTTGGTTGATATAGATGTTGGCGTTCTCTGTTGTCCCTGTGATGCATTTCCTAGATTCCATGCCCTTTGAATTGTTTCCTTCAACTTCTAAGTAGCAAACTGTGGTTTACCTTAGCATTGAAAGCTTAAAAGTTAAGAATGAAAAGAGTATTTTGTCTCACTGCGAGCGTTACGATGCAAAAGTGTGGATTTCCAATTTAATTCCAGGGGGACACATTTCTGACATTTTATGGGAAGCGTGTAGCTGTGCCTGCCCAAAATACCTTCTTTAGCTGGCAATGTGTTCGGTGAAAGAGGGGAAAAGCATTTGAGAGTCAAAAGGTAGAAGACAGCAGCTCTCTTGGAACAGTTCTTACACTGGCTTGTTAGGGCTGTGCTGTGCTCTTTGCATCTCCATGTGTTTAGAAGGCAGTTTGTTGTGAAATACCAGGTTACCTAATATGATTTAAGAGCTTAAATAGTTTTCTTAATTTTTTAAATTACATATAGATCATCTTTCTGGAAAGAGCTAAAAAAAATTCTGTAGTTCAAGAAGTTTATCTTTCTGTTCACAGGTGAAAATAAGTTTCTGAAAGACAATAAGCATTTCTGACTTGTGGCTGGCTCGAGAAGACCATCACCAAGCTGTGCGGAGACGTTCTTTGAGCTTCTGCTCTTATGTCTGTAATGGACAAACACAAAGTGAAGCGACAACGTCTGGATCGCATATTTGAAGGTTAGACATTTAAATTTCTAGTGTTAACTGTGTTAGTTAATTTCATGGATTACTGAGATTTCTGGAGACTGGAACTGTTTTGGAATTCAGTGTACTTTTAATTAAATTGCAGTTCCTGTTGGGATTGTGTTAACTGTGCACAAATGCTGGGTTTGGGTGAAAACAGATCTAGACAAATGAAAGCAACTAGTGTGTGAACTCTGTACTATTCTACAGTTAAGCTTGCTTTACTACTTATTTTACAATATTCTACTCAAACATTGTGAAAGATTGAGGTTTTATATAAAAAAAAAATAAAAATCACAAAATGGTAAGATGACCAGATAATATTTTCTGGGGTCTTTCTCTGCAGACATACTTCACACAGATTGATTTAACAGCCTGTATCCAATCCAAGAAAGGAAGTAGAAAATAAAATGGAAGTAAACCAAACCAAAAATCCCAAGAGAGCCCCAGACTTTAATGGGTATTAATAAAAATACCCTGAATTCTAATGAAAAGAATGTAATCATTTGGGTCAATCCTTTTACCTTAAGTCACACATGACTGAGTTGTATATTCCTAGTATTCTCTACACATTTACTTTTAGAGTTGGTGTGAAAGCAGGTTGAGGGATGTGTACTATTTTTAAGAATATATACAAATGACTGGGGCTAAATGAATTTTTATGTTAAATTGTTAGCTTTTCCTTAAAAGGCAAGGGAACAGTTAATTTCTTTATGAACCCATTTTGATACATTGGGAGAAAGTGTACTGACTTCTGGGCACATGCATGATGTCTAATATCAGAGCGGTGAGCTGCAGTTGAAACATTTGCTCCTCCATGCATTGGTCTTGAGACTTTTTTCTAGCAGCTGTGTTGGTGTAAGCAGTCCCTGGCAGCTGATTTCTGTCCTTGTTTTTTCCCCTTTCTTTGTGCCAATATGAGTGTAACCGTATAATGAGCTAGACTGAGAAGATGACTCATACTAAAAATAAACTTTATTGTTAGTATATTTTCCATTTAGGTAAATTCCTTAGTCCAGGTCACTGTTCAGCTGACAAAGCAGTTGCATTAAAGTTGGAAAGGATCAACGAGGGGTGCTGGGACCATTTACCCTGACGTAGGCAGAGAAAAAGACATTTAATCAAAGTATCAAAGGGTGTAGTTCCACATTTGGTTTAGATGATTAATCTCCCTGTTAGACTCTTCTAAAACCAGCCAAGCCTGCCCCGACTGCTGGGTCCAAACTTCTCATGTCCCACCTAGACTGGTTGGCCAAGTGGGTGATCAGTTAAATCTGCTCACTAGACACTAGCAGATTCTTCCCCTGCTCAAAGAAATGGGGAACTGTCTGCTGAGGATGGGGAATTTGGGAGGGCTGCCCCTCTTTCTGGGCAGCTCTGCAGTCAGATGAGCTGGAAATTACCTAGGGGTGTGCTGGTGCAGTGCATGGTCCTCTTTTCTCTCTTCTCTGTTCCCAGTCTCAGCGTTTTAGGTCTCAGGTCCTCATCCTAGGGTCTCTGTATCTGATCCCTCAATAAAAAATGCAGAATTTGAACTTGTGTTTTTTTGTTTTGGGTTTTTTTTTTTGCCTGTGTCTGTGAACTGCATTGGCAAATTGTGAGGAGGATGGAGAAACCTGTCCCTTTTGATGGCAGCTGGCAGTCAGATCAGCTCAACCCACTTTGTGGAATTCCAGTCTAATTTAAGGCTTATTATATTGATCAACGGGACAACTCAAGAGGAAAATAGAGTCTGTGATGATGTGGTGAGGAATGTTATCAGGGACAGAGGTGACAGACCAGTAGCCAGTGTGACTATTTAAAATAGCGGCTTCCCCCAGGCTGGGTGTTCACATCCTACTGATGCTGTTTAATCAGCGTCTTTTGTCTGGCTTGTTTTTCCCAGCCCTTCACAATTCACTGCATCCTATTGGTAAAATCTGTGCGGCCATGCAGTGTAGGGAATTGATCCAGCTGAAAAATAATGTAGGAGAAAAGGGTTTTTTTAGCCATCTCTGCTTCTTAATCCCATTTACCATGTGCTAGACAAATAACTATTTTGGAAAAATAGAGTGGGAAGATCAGGAAGAAGATGATCAAGAGGAGAAGGGGTGAAACAATGGATATGACAAAATGCTTGAAGTCTTATGGTTACAGAAATCCAATTTGGCTCCTTGAAATGTCTGAGCTGTATTCTGCTCTTGAGTGTCCTTTGCTCAAATGTCCAAATGTTCTTTGAGGTTTTTAAACACATCTCTGGCTGATGTTTTTAAATCACTATGTGCAGCTGTGTGAAGTGGGATAAAAACTAGGGAGCTGGATTGTTTTAAGAAGTATTTTCCCTATATATGGTCCTGTTCAGGTTTAAAAATTAAATATGCAGAGTTGTTCTCTGATGTATGTGCATTCCATAACACAACTTATTTTAGAAATATGCTTAATGTTTTACAAAGCTGAGGAAATTTAATGAGGTGTATAGCTATTAAAGGTGGTTTATCTTCTCTGTCAACTCTTTTGTTCATCAATTGCTATACAGCTTTTTTCTCTTAACCTTTTCCCTCAGAAGAGAATTATTTTTAAGATGCATTTTCTTTTTATTGAAAATTCCACTTAAAACCAGGTTACAGTGATTTACTATTACTAACTATCTATTTTTTCATAAATTGTTCAACATAAAAACTTGTGATGAGCAGACATTAATACATTATTACAACCATAAAGAGATGCCAGTGTCATTCTGGTGGTGACATAGAGCATTTCATTACTGTTTACATCCCTGTTTTAGGAGGGATGATAATGAGTTGAAATTCAGTTTCTGAAAAATGAGTGCTGTGGGCCTGATTCTGAAGTGAAAAGCTCACGTGAGGAACACGTGCACAGGGTTGCACACAGCTTTTTCTGTGAAGTTAATGGATTGGCACAAATGCTCTTGGAAGTTAGATAACTGCATGCAAATTGTTATTTGAGTGGAACTACTTTCCTGTGGCTTTAGGTAATTTGCACATTTGCTTATAGTAACTAATCATGTAAATTAAGCAACAAATTGAACAGGTATCACTGGATTTACTATTACCTTCTGAGTTAATGTTAGTGTGGTAGTAGTGCTACTAAATTTCAGTTGATACTCAAAGCAGAAAAAAAAAATCTGATTCTATTACTTTGGGAGCAATTAGTTCTCTTTTAATGTAGCTGAGTAAGTAGTTTTGTCTCTGAGGTACCTATGATTCCCTTCAGTGAGTTCTTAAATATGAAATTGAATATTTGCTTGTAATCCTGAAGCTGGTTTGCAGTTACATTTTCTTGCACATTTCAATGGTTGGCCATGTTCTTGCATGTGTCATCTCAAAAGGGTGGTATAAAATGTGCTTTGTTGTCCCATTTTATAGTTCTGTAAACTTAGATGATGGAAATTGAAGACTGTCCTTTGAAAAAGCCAGATATTAAATTCTGGTTTCTAGCTTCTGCCAGTAGCTGTGAATTATAGTTAGGCATAAAGACACAGTTCTAGGCACTCTGAGATGCTAATATTAAATAACATTTAGGTTTCTTCCCCTGAAGATAAATAGTATCAAAGCATGTGAAAGATTAATTAGTTACTGATTATATTGTTCTTTGTCCCCCTCTCCGGTGATGCTGGTGATTGCAAAGTGTAATTATAGTAGTATACATTTGGCAGAACAGTTGGAAGTGTCACAGTGCAAAAATAAAATGTGTTCATTTTGTGGTTAATTTGAAAAATTCTAAATGTTTTTGGCATTTTGAAAAGTTGTTATCTCTAATTAAGGTATTATTGTACTTTATATTGTAACAAAACTGTAAACAGTGCTGTGTATTTGCTTATATTCTAGAAATCTTTAATTAAATGTGTGTATATTTTACTGATCGTTGCCTGGAAGTTACCTTGGGGATGTCTGACCTGTGCTGAGTTTGCTGGGAGCTAACAGATGAAGTAGGGAGGCAACAGACGGCGGTTGCGGTGCGGAGAAAATTTTACTTTGTCTGAATTGTCTGTGAATGGGATTGATGAACATAATGAATTTTCTCTAAATACATTAGATGGTGCTCAGTCAGGCACTGCTTTTAGTGGGTTTTCAAGCTTTAAGGAACAAATCTTTTTTTTTCTATCCTGTTTACTAGGGGAGAGCTTAGAGACGTTGGTGGAACTGGGAGAAGGAAAGGGTTGTCTCCTCTTACATTTCTTCTTGCTTGTTTACACAAGTATTAAGGATTAAACAACTACAACACAATACAGGAAATGTAACTGCAAAATTGGGAGAGTGACTTTTCCAGTTTGATTGCTTGAAACTAGATAATTCTTTCCAGAGGACCTCATATGTCACTTTTTTAGCAAAGACTGTGGTGTATGCAAGTACAAGAAGTCTGTGAAGACCCTATATGCCCCCAGACAGATGTTATATGGTTTTCTAGTTTTGTTTTTGAGGAGAAAAAAAGCATCTTTGCATACTTCAGAGCTTCTCAACAATCATTACAAATCTTCTTTCTTTTTATGCATCTTAAGCTTATTCTCTATACAAAGGTTGCCTCTTCCTTTTTGAAAAGTGCCCAGAAGAAAACTTGAAACGTGTTCTAGCTATTTGAACAGTGCTGCTTTATTACTTGAGAAAAGAGGATGAGTTGGTTGGGATCATAAATTGGAAAAGAAAGTGCATATTAATGGATGAATTTCTGAGATTTCAGATAAAATCTCTCATCCTTTGCTCCTATGAAGGACAGCCTTTCTTTGGGAGGGCTCAATTCCTGGCAAATAACCAAGTGTTACAGTCTTTGAAGGTCAGTGAAAGTACACGATAAAGGATTAGTTTCTTTTCAAGGATATGGTCCAGGCTTTCTTTCATTATAAGCAAACATCTGTGTTTCAAAAGCTTCTTTTTCTGCTTTTGGTGTTACATAGCATGAGGTTCATTTCTTCACTTCATAGTTGATGTGGTGTATTGATGGTTCCAGGAGGAAAGCAGAGGGAAAAAGCAGGTATGAATTGAATTAACTTTTCTTCTTTCCAAATTCATAAAGAAATCTTGAAATGTTTAAAAAAAATGCATTTTTTTCTTGATTTTTTTTTCTCTTGTGTGTGTAATACAGAGTTTGGCTTCTTAACAAGTGGAAAATACCAGATTGACAAATACCAAGTGTTATTTCCTGACCACTGAGGGAGCCTATCTGGCTTACAAAAACTGTGATTTGACCCATTGCCGTTGTGAAATTAGGCAGTTTAGACAAGTTTTCTGCATATTAATGAGGGAGATGGCCTACTTTGACAGCACTTGGGTTTTCCTTGAGTTTAAAAAGAGGATTTTTACTAAAATTTGTACGTGCTATGTAAGTTGACCTGTAAATAAAAAAAGAAGAAATAAATGTTTCCAGGCAGTGAGTACACTTAGCTCGTTCTTATGTTTCTGGGAACTGCAGATGTCAAGTTCTTTGGAAAATGAGCTTTCAGTTTTCTTAACTGACATCCAAATTTGAATATGTTTGTAGTTGTCTCGCTGCAGGTATCAGAGAAAGGAAGGAAATAATAAAATGTGCAGACAATTGTAAATCACATAGTACTTCACAGAGTTTTTTTATGCATGCTGATCTTAGTACTAGGCATACTAAATATGCCAACTGTTTTTAAAAAGAGATTAATGGGCTGCCTACTTGCTTGGTGTCTTTTGACAGACTTTAGGAGAAGGTTTATTGAAGAATTAGGGCAGCAGAGGGAGCTAAAAGATTCCTAATATTTTATCATTTGTTCCCTAAGTGAAAGTTGCTCCTTCATAGAGTACCAATTAACCTTCACAAAAATGTGATTTTTCTGACCACTGCCTTCAGCAAATAAGTACGGATTTTGAACTGTAGAAAATTCCCTAGCAATCCAGTATAAATTAAATTAGGAATCAGTTAGTAAAAGCTACCAAAAGCTTTCTGCAGGAACAGGCATCAAATCTTTCCACTGTAACAAATGAAAGTGTTTAAGTGTTTCTATGAATAACCCAAACAGAATATTCTGTGAGTAACCCAAGTTACTTTTTTAAGTGTCTTAAAATAAGAATGCATATGTTCTTGTGTTGCCTACAAGGAAGTTTTCAGATTTCAACACTATTTTCTGTGTTTTGCCTGTAAGAATTTTGAAAATATTTTTATGAGCTTGAAATATAAAGAATTAGGTAAAATATATAAAATATTTGAAATATTTAATATATTGTATGAGATGTCTTCAAAGAACAGGAAGGCTATTCTAAGGACTAAGTCAAGCTGACTTTGAAATAATAAAATGAAAAGGATGCTGCCATGAATTGTCACATAACAAGGCCATTTGCCACTTACTACACATCAAGAAAAGTTATCTGGATATTTGGGGTGTGTTTACCCCAATGCAAAAACATCTTTTATTTCATTACAATTATAGCCAAAATGCTTATGCACAGGCTTGTTTTTGGTTTTATCCTTAATATTCGGTATTTATGGTGCAAGGTGTTTTTTGGCTTTCTTTTGGATTGCTGCAGTAACCTGCTTTTGTAATTTGAGTCTTTATTATGTGCTACCTAAACAGCTTTTGAATTTGCATGCACTTAAGCTACTACAATGTTACAGAGGTATTGCTAGTAACAATGCAAGCTGTATGAAAAGAAAATTAGCTTAAAAGCTCATTTCGCCCTAAATGATGCTGAGCAGGAGTGGCTAATAAAAAGCATTATTTTAACAAGAAAACTAGGGGAGAAAAGAACTAGAGAAAAGAATCTCAATGAGGTTTTTAAATTTTGCTGAAACATTCAGGTCACTAATTTCAATTATGAATGTTCTAAAGAAAAGCTGTGGTTTTGTGGTGTTCAGCATTAGAGATTTTATCTGTATAGTTATATTTTTCTTTGGTATATTGAAATAAAATAAGCTGCTTGCTTGTGATGGGCAGCAGCTATGTTCAGCTGCATATCCAGAGCACTACACCTCACTGCTATAATAAAGTCAAAATACTTTTATTACAGTATTAATACAGTAAACAGTATAGCTGGAAACTAGGTTTTCAGGGTTGTAATAATTGTATTTTTAACATCTTGCATGTTTGAATCAGAATCCAATACTTAACCACACCTAGTTATCTAATTCCTGAGTAATCTTCAGAGAATTTAAAAATCTTTTTGGACTAGATATTTAGCTTTTATGCAATGCAGATGAGTGCCTGATAAAACTTTCAAAAGCTTTAGAAGTCTAAGTACTTGGTGGTAATATATACTTATTTCCGCCTGGGGTCAGAGAAGATGCTGTGGAAGCCCTAGATTTATACACTGCTTTACACTCCACTCTGGAAAATTGAACCATACAAAGATTAAATGTCTAGGTAAACATGCTGAAAAATTTAAACAGTCATCTAATTAAAGCAGACATGTTCAGCTTTCACAGAGGCAGTTCCCATCCTTAGGGAAGTGCAGTCTGAGATGCAAAAAAGGGTTTTATTTTGTTTCGTCCCTTAGTGCAGTCAGGATGGGGGTGTGATTATGCAAGTGGAAACCAGAAAATAAAAGTGGAGACAGTCTTCTAGTGCTGAAGGCATCTGCTGCTCTGTCCTTGTTCCATGAGGTCAGTACTGAACTTGAAAGGTGCCTCTCCTTAAACAGGAGGAATTGCCTGGAGGCTGTGTATCTTGTAGAGATCTCTTTTCTCCTTAAGAAGTCATTGTGGTCTGATGGACAGGTCGTTTGGAGTTAAGAAACCCCTGGTTTATCTTCTAGCTATTCTAAAAAGTCAGATAGGTTAGAAAACAAAAATTGCCTCTTCACCTCTGTGCCTTTTCATTTTCTGTGACAGAAAACAGTCAGTCAGAGACTTTCAGAGTTACTGTGATATAAATAACAGTGGGATGTCGTAATACTCTTAGAATCCCCTTAAAAAATGAGGCTTTGATAAATGTAAGTATCTGGCATTGGCAGCAGGTAAAAGCATGCCCATTGCTGCCACTGGAGATCCAGAACTGTGCATCCTGCTCAGATGCTTAAATAAGAAGGTTCCTTCTTCCTTCCTTTCCTGTGAGAACCAAATTTAAATTGCTTGTGACTTTGAGTAGAGGTGTGATTGTTTTATTTTTAAGCCAGAAATTAGCTGTTCAAAATTACTCATGTTTCCCTTTTTCTGATGCTTATTTTTCAAAGTAGCATCCCCATGCACTGAAATTTCAAACCTCTCATTCTACCAATTAAATGGAGATGCACCAAAAAACCCCATAAAATTACAGGCAGTGGCAGTAGGACAACAAAAGGTGAAGAGGAAATACTCTTTATTCTTTTGATCCTACCTGTGTGTTTCAGAAAGTTTCCTTGCGTACTAGATGATGACAGTCAGTACAAATTGACCATGACTCCTGTTAATAGGCAATTAAGAATAATTGTAAGTGTTAATTAACATAAATGTCTCTTTTTGTCAAGGAGTGTACATTTGAAGAAATTGTTTTATTAAATGCAAAGAAAACTTTTTCCCAGGCAATTTTATCACTATTTCTTGTTCCCTGCTGTTCCTTCCCTTCTTGAAGATTCCATCAGTCATACACATGTGCTTTTTTTCCTGGATATCAGATACCACTTGGGCAGGTGTTACTTAGTTTCCACAACATCTGCCAGTCATTTTTTTGTTGTTGTTGTTGTTAGTTTATCCAACCTGCAGATGGTCATGTTTGCCTGTTTGTGCAGTGCTCCACAAACTCGCATGCTTGTTCCCCAAGTGCTGTTCTGCGCTTGCATGCAGGCACCATCAATTTATCAAACTCAAATAATTTAGTAACAGTTAGTTCTTGCAATAAACAAAAGCAGCTGCACTCTAGCTATCCTTATCTGCATGAATGCATACATTGTAAAGGGCTTTTCTGACAAACAAGACAAAAGTTTACAATTTCAAACTGGAATTTAGGGCATGTAAGTCAGAATGACTAGACGCTGATGTTTAGAAACAATATAATAATGCAGAGAATGAATTAGTTACCATAGTAACTGCTTTGTTTTAATAATTTGGTGGGGCAATGAATAGAAGGAGCTCAGAAAGAAGTAGTAGGAATCTTAATTACATGTTGTGCAACGTGAGTAGCTTTGTTCATTAATATTGAAATTAATTTGATTTTATAATAGATTGAAGAATAAGTGTGTAAGATTGAAGGATAAGTGTGTAAGTTTTACTTTGGAAGGGCAGTAAGAATAATTTACAGGTTTTTATTCTTTTTTTTTTTTTCTTCCCCTAGGGAAAATATGATCACATTTTACATTTGATTATGACAATGCAGATTGTTGATTTCTTAACAATAAAACACGCTCAGTATGTTGCACTGTAAGTGTGACTTCAATCTACATGCTGTGATTTGTTGCCTGGCAGTTGTTGGCAGCCTAGCAACGTGCTTCAGTCCAGATCTACAAAAGGATATAGACACCCAAAGTTAGGAGTTACGGGGAAGGTAGGTGTCTCAGTACTTCAAAACCCATCTGAAATCAGCACCTTTAAATCTCTTTGTACTTTATGGGTAAAATTTAAGTTCCCTGCACACTTTAGGGTCATCTTACTTTTCTCTCCTCTTGCAGGCACGCAGTTTAGTGTGCATTTTGTGTTTGAGACAAGGCAGGATCCTCAAACAGAATTATGTTTTCAGAGACCGATGTATACATCAGCTGGACCCCGTTTTGCAGAAAGATGGCAGGCATGATGGTGCTTTATTCAAGAAATTAATGTGTGTTTCCTCCTGTCCCAGCATCTCTCATATGGCAACAGTTGCCTGGGCCAGAGATTCCTGTGCGCTGGTGAGTCAGGACCTGTCTGGGGACTGGCTGGTGTCACTGAAGTGACTGCTGATGTCCTACTGCAGCCTTTCACAAAGTGGGGCTTCTCATTTGAATCTGGCTTCTCATCTGGATGGATTTTTTTTTTTCTTCTCCTTAATGAAACTTGCAGGAACTTAATTCTCCTTGAGACTACTGACAAGCTTTGGTTGAAATTTGCTAGTGAGCTAAGGATTTAATTAAGGAGGGCCCAGCGGGTAGGTGGACAGACACCATTATGTAAACCTGGTTTCCTTTGAAAATCTGTCTAGAAGGTGCTCAGATGTTACGTACAGAAACAAGTAATGCCACCTGGTTATTCCTTGGCCAAGGAAGTGCCTTCCATCACCAGACTCAAATAATATTTCTTTCCTAGACCAAGGAGTCTGAAAGCTGTTTATGTAGAGTGGCACTGCTTTGAACAGTGGCTCCCCAGTAGGGAAGAGTGCCTGACTGGGAACGGGAAAACGTTGTGTTCTAGATCATCATCAATCCAAAGGTGATAAGTTTTTTGAAGGGAGGTTTGTTACCCTTTCTGTGTGGTTTGCTACTATCTGTGTTCCAGGTAATGCAAGATCAATTCATTATGCCAGAACGAAAAGGAATAACTGAGCTCAGTAATGAGTGCTCTAACTCAGGAAGGTGAATTCAAGCTTCTCTTCCCGTTTTCTGGTACTTTTGTGTGTATAATTTTCTAGATGGAAAAAAGTGTGGACTGTTTCTCTTCTCTGAGATGAGGCCCTCGTCACTGGGCTATTCTTGTCCCTGCCTCCTTCCCTATAGTCTCATAAGAAACTTGCCCTGATAAAGTATTTCTAAAACCAGCATATCATACCCCCCAGACCCATGTTTTCTTCATTATTCCTTTATCCCTTAGCTGTATCTTAATAAAATGAAATTGCTATGTTTTTGAAATAGACAGTAGTTTGGTTTGAACTTTTCTTGTATCCTAATCCTTCACTGGAATTCTGAAATGCTTGTTAATATAATCTTAAAGTTTACAAAATTCTTTCCTGTTTAATTTTTAAGTGTCAGTCTGTGAAACTTCCCAAAATGTCAGAATATTAAATGAGTTTTGCCCTTTGTCCAGGATGTTGGTGCATGAAAGTAAAAGGGAGTTTGTTCCAGAGCTTGAAAACATCCAATGAAGAATTTTTTTAGACATTTGCTCCTTTTATCTGTGTTAGCTATAAATCAGTGGTTGTTTTATAGGTTCCTTGTGATCACAGCAATCAACAACTGCATGGTTGCATCCTAGAATAGTTTGTGAAATAAACTTTAGAGCAACTCCTTAAAGACCTCGGTATACCAAGGTAACAGCAGTAGTACAGCTGGTGATAAAGAGTGTGTGGTGTTGCAGTCAAATATGGTCTTTAGCTGCCTTTTTAATGCAATTCTGAGTCTCCTTTTCCTTGTTTTTCTGATGAAGAAATAACTTCCATTCCTTGTTCTCTAATGTTTCTTAAAGTATTCTTTGGGATATATTAATTTTGCTTGGCAATATGTAAGTCAATTTCCACTGGTAACCAATTATCATTAAATGGTAAATTTTTAATTTAATGTTCAACTCGATTTCATTTGCTCTGATTTTTATTGTGCTAGTCTTTTATGAATGGAAACACCTGCAAATATGTTCATAAAAGTGTAGTCTTCGAGATGAAAAATATGTAACTGTTTACTGAATGCTTAATTATAATTCTCTTAGATGAAGAAGACTTGAAGCTTTTTGCAAACAGTGCTATTGGCATGATTTAGCTGGGAAAACATTAAGTAGTATTCTGAAACAACCATCTCTACTGGCATTGGCTTATGTTTCCAAAAGCTAGCAAGTCTGGAGGTTTGGGTGTCAAACATGGTTGATTGTTCTGTCTCTTGTACTGTCTGTGCATGATTCACTGGAGGAAACCCGTGCTACAGTCTCCACTTCTGAGCTCCACATGGAAAGCGCTCCTGCCCCTAAGCTGTGGATTCTCTTTTCACAAAAGAAATACCAATGGGGTTTCCATGTCAGCTCCACTGGTTGTGCCAAAGGCTTGTCAGACACAAGCCTTGATCTTCCCCAAGCATGAAGTGCTCCAGAAGCACAACTGACTTGTACCTCCTTGACATGATGTAGTCATTTAACTGGAAAAAATTTGCTAAACAACAGTTGTTGGATTGTTCTAGATAAAAGCCTTATATCATATGCAATTTTAAAATCTCTCTTTATCTCTTTGTGTTAAGAAAATTTGACATATTTTCAGGTAGGAAGATGGAGTTCAAAGAAAAAAAGTACTTTCTTTAGCCTCATTCTATACAAGTCACTTATGAATGCTTGATTTAACAGCAAAAGTTTGTATTAATAATTGTGATAATTGAGCTCAGCACAGACAAGGGAACACTGTTATATTTTGGAGTACTTAATTTTAATAACTTTATACTTCCTTCAAAACTCCTTTAAAATATGTCAGGATACATACACAACATAGATCACTTGAAAATGTCACCAAATAGTTTGTATCAAAAGATAAGATATTTTATTGATAAACTTTGTTTAAACATGTAGTTATGGTATTCCTGCCACTTGTCTCCTTAGTCTCGGAGTTACTCTGATGTCTGATTTGCTTCTAGAGTCTATTTCTATTCAGGTTTTTTGTTGCTTTGCTTGCACAGTTTTCTGGTCAGGGTGCAATTTGTACCTGTTCCTCTTTCCATTTTTCCTTCATGCCTGAGTACTGCAGAGCTGCTTGTTTTGTCAAAGCTGGCACTCTGGTTCCTGGAATTCATCTCGTGTTTACAACACTTCTGTAGGTCAGAACTGCCATGAAGTACAGAAATAAAAGGTTTTTCAGCATTTCTTTATAGAAGCAGAGAGGTATGTTTTCTGTTGAAAATGTTGTTTACTTTTATTTGGCATTATAATTGAGCTACACTTAAATCCTGCATAATAGGAGGTTGATTTATTAGTAGCAGTTAATTTAAAAGGCTGCTGGATACTTCCCTTTTCCTGTTGCAGTGTGAGAGTATGAAGGTGGGCATTTTAGGTTTCAAATGTAGCTGAAGCATGGGACAGATCCTGACTTAGGTTGCTGGGTTTACAGATGACACTGCTTTTATAAGCCTTAAATTGTCTTTTAAGTAAACACTTTATAAAATAGTAGAAGCAAAGTTTCTATTATTTATAGAAAGTCTATAAATTCATATTTGATTTAGCTGGGCTACTTTATTGTCTGACATTGATATAAGACGATTTAGCTTGAACAAATGGCTAAACTTCAGATTTTAACTAAATGTTTTGAAAAGTGGAAATTTCTAGAGAAGTAATTCTATTCAAACATTTCTTAACTGTGAAGGACAGAGCAAGGGGAGGGAGGGAAAGCTAAAATTATAAATAAAAGCAAGTTCAAGCTGCTATCATATCCTTGACATTACTAGTATAATCTGTATGGCAGATTGACAGTAATGCCTGGCTATTTTGACTAACCATCCAAAACAGGACAACATTGTTCTCCCTGGTGACATGTGCATAATGTTTTTGATGTTTTCTCTTAATGACACAGTTCTCTTTTTATTAGTTACATTTTAATTACATTAGATCCTTCTAGTAGCATTAAATTATGGGCCAAGACAATAAAAAGTTATTTGCTATAAAAGTGTACATTTGAAGGGAGTTAATTGAGGAAAAAAAAAAACTACAAAAAAACTATTCATCTGCTGACCATTCAAGAAACAAGAAATGCTGACATTATTGTCAATATCTTGTCTTTTTATGACATCTGAAACCAGGACTTTGAACCAGATACTTTCAAGTACAGGTTTAGCATTCAGCTGCACCTGCTCCATTGTCAGTCATGCCCTGTGAGGCTAATTTTGTTTTTAAATGTTGTCCACAAATAATAAAGTATTATCAAATGTTTTTTTTTAATATTTAGTTCAGTTCAGAGATACTCATCAAGTTTTATTTTACTTGCTGAAAGGTTTTTTGTTTAGTCTCTACAGGAGTTAATGGTAAGCTGGAGCTTTCTCATTCTAGGTTTATTTAAGAATAATATTGATCATATGTTATCAGCAAGTAGAGACTCAGCATAGCTGCTACTAAGACAAAAATATATCTAGACTTGAGGCTTCAGCAGTTAGTAAGATGGTTTTAAGATACAATCATCATTTGAAGATGTTCCATTAATGTTTAAGATTATAATATTTTTTTAAATGGCAGAAAATGTGATAGCAGCATGTCATGTGTGCTGGATGGGATGTTTTCAGAACTCAGTTTCTGTGAAGCTTAGGTATAATCCTCCTTAGGTGTTTTTTTTCCAAATGACGTGACTATACATAGTCTCCAAAAGCATTTAACTGGTTGAAAATAAAGTTGATGAAAATTAAATATTACATGATAAACCAGAGTGTCATTCACTGAATTCAGCATTAGTCAATTCAGAAGTGGTAGTGGAAAATGCATTTATTAGAGTTGCAGAAGTTTTAATAAGGGACCTGTACCTACACCATCTACAAAATACCATAACTGTTTTGTGTAGCAATTGAGCACAAGTGTAGCTGTCAGATAAATCAGGTAATAGGAAACTCTTAATCTCCTTTCGGATATTCTCTCTGGCCATTTTTTCTTCTTCTAGTTCTTGTTTTCATATTTTTTTTTTTACTGTGTTTCAAAAGAAGGAAAAAACATACTAACCTCATGTTTCCAAGTCGCAGCAATGTCCATGCTATTTTAATTAAACCACAAATTGCTGACAGCATAATGATTATTGATCTTGTAGCTGGAGCCTAAATTGAGACTATGTTCTGGCCTCTTCAGCCACAGCCACCAGCCAAATGAGGGAAACAAGAAGTTTAAAAGCTTGCATGGTTTGAAGGTGACAATTTGAAACAGAACTAAGTTATGCACTTGAGATTTTTTTAGGTTTGCTGATTTGATTTGAAGATTCAGGTATCCAAGGTATGTGTGGCATTTTGTGAAGAGCAGGGATGCTGGTGAGGGCTGTTGTAGTTGAAAGTAGGTGCCTTTAGGGAGCAGTTCAGGACTTGCCTGGAGTTTCTGATTTCTCCATGGACTATGTGTGGATCCAACTGGCAAGTGGGGGTAGGGAGCAGTAAAGCTTCTCATTGGGAAAATCTTGATGAGCTGCGCTTGAAAAAGTACCTGATTCAGCATTGCACTCTATGCTATCGATAGTCAGAACATCAAGTCCCTTTCTGGGAATAAGCAAGAAGGTTTTGACCTACTTAAAGTATAGCAGTTAAAATATTTTCTCCTCGGCCCTAGGTTAGAAAGCAGTGCTCCTACTTCCTGCAAATGCGTCCAAAACCCCTTGCCCTGTTACCTTTGCAAATCTGTTTCTGTTCTCAATGTGATAACCAGTGGGCATCAAGTGAAACTGCTGCTGTAGCTGCAGAAAGCATTTCTTCACACATCAGCTGAGTTCTGAAACTCCTTACTGCATGGTATTGTAGGTTGCTAAAGTTTCACGAGGGCTGAAAAAGTAGGTAGGTATGTTTGTGGAAGAAAAATCTACAGGGCTTGCTGAAACACTTCTGATTCACACACCTCCTGAACTGCCAATTGAGAGGAGAGGTTCTGGAGATGAATTTTCTGGTCTTGCCTCTACTCATTGTTTTTTTCCCTCACTGTTCTTTTCCTGAATCTAACAGCAAGAAAAAACCACTACTGAGTAAGATAGACCTTTGGTCTAAACCCATCACAAGCTTTTCTTGTACCCTTGGTTGTGGAAGGCTTCTCTTTTCCTCAGCCAAACTTAGCAGAACTTTGGAGGGTCCTTCTTCTTTCAGGAGGGTTCTTTCAGGCTTCCAGCCTCATTAGCCTTATTATTAGAGTAAAAAATTAAAGTAACACTGCCCACTAGCAGTGCATCAGTATACTAACCCAGCATATCATTGTTTAGGACCTCAAGTCCATGCTGCTGTGCATTTCCAGTACTTTTTCATTAGGCCTGTCAGTGCAATAAATAATACTGCTTTTCACAACTTCAGAGAAATATTTTATAGGTGTTGGAGGAAATATAATTTTAGAGACTGCTTCTAAATTTGCTTTTTTTTGTCTAACTCAGAGTTGCTGAAGTGTTTAAAGAAAGAGGCAAGATACCTAAAAATAGAAAAATTACTTTCTGGTCAGCTACCTGTGGTAATGCACAACACGTGGACAATGTATGTAACAAATCAGCACGATCAGATCTCTTCAAGTGGTGTGGCATGTGATTAAAGATACGGGAGATCAGAACAAGGCTTAACCAGCTGTGCTTAGAGTCCTTATGGAAGCAATTTCCCACTGTGGCTGTTTCCTTAACTGTGCAACGATGATAATACTTTACTGTCTGAGGCTTTACAGCAAGGTGAAAAGTCTATATATAGTTCAAAAAAACGCCCTCAACAAACCCTTCTAGAATAATGCTACTTAGTATTTAATAATTTGTCTATCCAGATAACTGTCTCTATTAAGGAATAATTGTAATGTATTTACAGAGAAAACTTAAAAGAAAATAATAGCATTATCAAGCTAAAAAGCTCTAACACATAATTATTATATACTTCATGATTCAGCAGTTGAGCTGTTTTTGTGCATGTAAATGATTTTTACTTAATGGATTATTGCAGCACTTCCGAGCAAGCAGCGCAGGACTCTCCGAAGGGCATACCTTGAGGACACTGCAGTAGCAATATTTTGCTGTGTCACTAGATTTTATCATGCATAAAGGACAGATTCTTTTATACTCAGGAGTTTTTAAATGGAAACCACTGTAACATTTCTGACTGATTTTATGTATAGTAATTTTAAAAGTTCTTGAACAACAAATTGGTACAGATTTTTTTTGTCCTTTTGTTTAAATATCGCAACATGAAATGCCTAACTATAACAGCAGTTATGTAAACTGCATCGAGAAAATGAGGAAACTTATGGCTACTTCATATAAGAATTTTATGAGTGATATCTTTTGGGTTTTTTTTGAAGCAGGAGTAATAAAAATCTAAGTGGATTTTAGTTTACTGTTAGAGTGCTCTGTGGCTGTCAAGTGCTATTATTAAACAAATAGTAAAAATACTCTGCTGATTTTATTGCTTTAGTAATACAAGAACCACTTTACTGGAGTTCTCCAAGATTTCTAACATGTTTGAGAGTTAGTACATGGAAGAGATTTCTGAGGTTCAGACTGCATCCAGTTCTTCACAAAAGTGCTCTCTCTACACAGCCAGAGATTTAGGTACAAGATAAGGGAAGTGGGGTTTCATTAGGATGAGATTTATCTCTGGAAAAAAATTAAAAATGTAATTATCTGTAAATTGCATTGAACTGAGGATCATACCCTAAAATAGTCACAGTGATACAAATATTGACTAAAAGGCATCTACCAAAAAAGGGGGTGATATATCATTTCTAGAACAATTTATCAGCCTCAGAGATGATCTCTATTACAAACTTGGTGTCTGTGCCAAGCATTCTCTATATCCCTAAACAGGTAAAATCTGCATGATGGATCTATAGGCTGCACGATACAGTATTGTGTTCACTCAGTTTTGTTTTTTTTTCTGAAGAACTACATCTTTCTGCTGCACTGATAAAGTCAAGGGAAGAATGGGGAAATATCCGGTAAACTCGTGGTATTTCTAACTGAGCCTTTAATGTCAGTCCAAGAATTAATAGAGCTACAGAGAGATGTGAAGATGCATAGAATGAAGCTGGTATGACTGTTTGCTTTGGCCTTGCCCCAAACATCTACATGATAAAAGGAAACTTTTTGTTGAACTTGAGTCAAAGAAATCAAAACAAACATGCCTACATAAAAGAACCTGATCCCCAGCTAAAGGGTAACTTTCTGGTTTAGTGAAGTGTAGTCTCTTATGTTGTTGAAATATAATTAATAGTAATACAAAATTTTGGGGTTTAAGATGCCGTTTCATGTTAAATTCGTGACAAATTCTGTGGACATTTGCTGTTTGCTATATGATTTTTTTTTTTTTAAATTCAGAATATTGTCCCTGAATTTATCAGTGATGTGAAGAGCTGAAGTTAATGTAGCTTGCTAATCAGTGGAGGAACAAAGGTAGTCTGTAAAGTGATTAGAATTTTACCTGAGATGACATGTGCTGGGAGTTTCTATCTTTTCCTATCAAATATAAAGGAACTTCTAGTTTGAGTAAGGTGTCTGGTTCAGTTACTTTAGAGAGTAGGAAGGATCTAAGCCTAAGGATGGCTCGGATCAACTTATTTGGATCTGAAGTTGAGATGGAAGAGCCACTATGCTTGAGAGTTACCCTGTTGGCTATGTTACTGAGTTCACAATGGAGGTCACTCTCTTATTCCTGCATCAGAGTGCATTAAAGAGCCCAAGTGTATCCTGGGCTCTTGGCTGTGCTGTATTTTTACTATTGGGAACATTGCTTTCTGGAGCTCTTAAAGCAAGACTCCTTAAAAGTAGTACACATGTGCTTACTTTTCCAAGGGAGGTGAGGAAAAATGTTGTGTGTTTATGCCCAAACTGAAGTTTTGCAATCGTGTTGATATTGGCATCCACACTGCAAACAGTCTTTAAAAGTTTGGCATTGCTTTAATATTAAGAGGTTGAATTGCTTTGTTTTATTGAGACCCTTGTAAGTTGTGCTGGTACTGCCCATAATTATTCTGTACTTTGATTTTCATTTGGAGCTTTCTTTTGTGTGGTTGACAGTTGCATGTTTCAGTTATGCTTTATATAAACTTGCTTTCCTAAATACTAAACTGTTTCTAATTCTGAAATACCTACTTTCCCCATGTAGTCAACATACAGCCATTCTTGGGTGTTCTGCCTACCTCTGTTCCCCTCAAAATAAGTCACATATCAGATATGTTTGTTTCCTTTTAAGTCTGATATTTTGGTGGCCCTTCTTCCTCCTTGTGTTAGAATCCATTTGCGTCATCTTAACTGGCTTAACCAACAACCTGATTATATATGCTCCTGCGCACGTTAAAGTAACATTGAGTTGTGTTGCATCAGTTTGCTTGACAGATAAAAGAAGAGCATTTCTTATGTTTTGAATGAGTTAAAACATTGTAAAGGCATGCCATCTGCAAAGAAAGAGGACAGTATCTGTTTTCCTTGAGAAAGGAAATAAAAAAATAAATAAATGCAATGTGCATGCCCTGTCAGAGCACTTGTGTCACTTGTACAAGGTACAAAAAAGACGTCCCAAATACACTTCAGATTTTCAGGTAGGTACTTCATTTATAAAACTGGCACAAAATGAAAAACATTAGTACAAAGAATTGGCATATTTGAAGGTACACGTGGACAAAGGTACAGAAAGAGTTCTCTGAAGCTTCAGCCTCAACTTAGATCCTTCTCTCAGGGACCTGCCTGACCAGATTCCAGAGCTGCATGTCTCCTGGTCATTATTTCTTGTCTGTGTGTTTTATTTTATACGTATTTCTGTCTGGGTATATCAGTGATGCATAATGCCTCCTCTGAGTAAGCACTTTGGATTCCTTCTCCAAACTCTGCTGTAATCAATATTGTTTGCAGTGATAGAGTGCTGTGTAGAGTCTCCTTTTCTTGTCTAACCTCAGCCAGGAAATACAACAGATGGGTTTCACCGTGCTTTTTTGGCAAGGAGTAGCATGAAAATAGAAATAAACCTTATTACATATGTGCTTCTCAGCACGATGCTTGTAATGTGCAATAAATATCACTAAAAAAGTGCAAACTTATTGCCAGTTAACCATTAATCAGGGAAAAAAAAGTTTAATAGAATGAGCTTGAGAGCAAATGCATCTTAACCTTTACATTAAAAACTGGTAGTAGGGTGTTTTTTTCTTGTAGACATGTGCTTGCACAGAGGCAGTATATCTCAATGTGCTGTCATCAAATGAAAGAAGATGCAGTTAAGTGTTTTTTCCAGAAACAGCATATCCACCGTTGTGTGAGTAATGCAACAAATATGTAATATATAACAGGCTAAAGGAAGTCATATAATTAGAAGACAAAACTGTACATCTATAATTTTGTTTTCAACAAAACCCTTTTTCATTAATTACTGGTTAACACTTTAAATAATCTGAAATCTGGTAATACATATAAATTGTCTGGGCCTGTTGGATACTCAGTGTATTCAAGAAAACTGTAACATGTTTTCTGAGTGTCAGATGATAAAACTTTTGGCAAATCATTTGAGGCGATAAACATGGTAAATCTGTAAAATACTTCCAGCTGAAATGGAGAAGATACAAGTTGTCTTTGGTTATGTACATGGGGTGAGAGTCTTGGGTACATCAGTCTCTGCTGTGTGTCCTGTCAGGCTGGAGATGCACAAGGGAAAGTTTCAGTGGTTCAGCTGCCCTGTAGGGTTTTGGAGGTCATAGATGGGGGCGTGTGTTTATCCACTACTAACAGCAATTCTTTCAGCCTATTGTGCAGCTCAATTCTTAGATTAGTTCCTGTATGTTAGTATACCAAGTATTGGGGTTTTTTAAAATTCTATCAACTAAGATAAATAAAAGCTTAAAAATACCTTTGAAGTTAGAGATTAATGGATGCTCGACTACTTTGGATGAGGCTGGATTTCTGGACTCTGTGAGATGCTGTGTTTTGTAGAATAATGTGCTGCATTTCTACTCAGGACTGGATGGTACGTTCATTTTCCTAACAGCAATTTCTTCTTCACCTCTGAAGAGACTTCTTCATATCTCTTTTTCAAGGAGACACTGATCTCAGTGCCACTTAGAGTGTGTAATGAAATTCAAGACCTTTTATGTTTTCCCTTTATATATGGGAGGTTATATAGATTCTGGTGGTGATCCTGATCATTCTTTATTCCCCAACAGCTGACCCAACCTTCTCTGATCCACCATAGATAGACTCATCAACCATGTCAACTGTTCCCTAAAAAACCAACATGGTCTCTTCAGGTAACTGGATACCTGTTGTAGTCTGAAGGAAAATTTGATGTCAACGATTCATCCTGCCTGTGCAATGCTTTCATCGTTTCACTGATGTCAATTATGTATGCTTCTACTAACATTAGTGAAGAAAACAGTCGAGATCCAACCATAGCGATTTGTATAATCCAGGAGCAAATGAGCCTTATAGATCTTCCTGTCACTTCTACTCAGTAGCAGATTTTACATTCATATGAAACACCTTCAGTTATATAGTTTTGCTACTGGTCAGTTGACTAATGTCAGAAGAAATGTATCTGTTCAAATCCAGGGTAAATGAATAAAACTTTTGAGAAGCGTAAGAAAAGAATAAAAAAATGTTTTCCACACATATAGTTTTCCTTCACAGCCCTCAGTAACTCTGGTTTCTGGTTTTCTTGAGTGTCAGAAACCTTAAAACATTTGAGACTCTGTTGGCTTCCAGAGGCCACATCTTCCCTCTTGCTTGAGGTGCTAGGTTCCTTACAGCCACACATTTCTCTTCTTGCTGCAGACTTCAATGACCAGGACATAGGAGAACCTCAAAACAGCATTAACTAATGCAATCTCCGTTTACTTTTGATTCAGCAGTAACATTTTGTGGTTTTGTGTAAGTAACAGGCACTGTGGGTCTGATTGTGCTCTTCAGCTTTAGTAAGACCAGAAAAGTTTAGGTAAACGAGTTTTTTTTTTTTTTTTTTCAAAATCAGTAAACTTCTTTTTTTTTCTGTTGACAGTCCCATTGAAGACAATTGTTTTATCATAGCTAGATCACAATAATCCATAACAAATTGGTTTACATATTTTGTTGAGACTATAGATGTTATCTTAAACAGAAGCTCTGTATTTTTATTTTCTTTAACATACAATTTTCTCTTTTTTTTTTTTTCAAATTTATTTTAATATGAGCTAGACTGGTCTAAATTCAGTGGGGAAAAAATGTAAGGAAAAAAGCATTTATTGTACAAAATATACATTGGCTTGCACTCCTTACACCCTGTAGCTCTGGGCAGGAGCTCTGTTGCTGGGCTCTGCCTGCTGTGGATCCCGTTGCTTGCTGATCCTGTAGATCCTCTGAGGTGAATGTCAGTTTTGCCACTTCTTTCAGAAGCTGTCATAAATATTTTTGTCCATCTACTTTTACATTAAAAAAGTATAAAGCACACTTAAAGACAATTTTTTTCTTTTTTTCTTCTGTTAAGGTGTTTACCACTTGCTAACGTACGAGCTGTGTGAGGGTGTGTAGATCCTTTTCATCCTGAATTAAAAGTGATTACATGTATTTTTATTTCCCCATTTCAGCTGCACTAAACAAATTTCTAAGCACATATCTCCAACAATACCTAGGTGATCCATTTTAAAAATTACAAATAAGTATGTTAAACCTCAAATCTTTCCACGTTACATCTCTGTTGCCTCATACTATATATTTTTGCTGTTGTTTTCTCATCCCTTTTGGCTGACTCTTCAAATATAGAAAACCTGCTCTTCTCTGTCCTTGTAAAATCCGTTTTTGTAGGATGTTACATGCTGTAGTGAGCCATTTAATATAGATCTCTCTTGCTTTTGTTTACTGATGCTGTAAGTTTAAGGTATTTTACTCTTTCTCCTCCCTCCAAAAGTCCAGTGGACCAAAAGGACAGTTTGGTCTTTTTAAATACAGTCACTTTTAAAGAAGAAATTTACCACATTGGTGATGGGATTTCCTCTCAGGTTGTTAGGGGAAGTGTCACATTCAAAATGTACTGTGCTCAACAAATGTAATAACTGAACAATTTAAAAATGACAACTTAATTAAAAATACTTTTAGGAAAATGAGGGGAATAACTTCTGACATTTTTTAGTGTCTCTTGATTTTGATTTATCTGATGTTATATAATCAAATGACAAATTGTCATTATAGTGATATTTCATGTCTGAAATATTGTTGTGATACAACAATTTTTTTCTATTCTCACTGCACCCATTGCACTTTTTTTAAAAAAAAGAAACTTAAGTCCTGTCTTTCTAAAGACAGTTCAGAAATTATTTAGGCAGAATATTAATAATATTGCAGTAATTAAAATTAATTTTTGTTCTTGCATCATTATCCTGCTGCTTGTCATTAATCAATCCTTTACCTTTTACATTTTGTGTATCTCTTACTGCTAAATCTAATTTTTTAAATGACTCCTATCTTCTTATTCTGACATATTTGACATAATACTATTAAACAACTGTTTAAATGGCTCTATAGGGCATTTGGTTATTTATACTCTATGAAGTATGTATGTGTGGAGACTGAGACAAGTGATGTGGACACTCTTATGGAACTAAAATCTTTCTTCCAGCTTCTTCACTGGTGCAAAATGTGCTTCCTAGTGTTACCCAGAAAACTTGGGAGCCCCAGATACGAGATGCTACAAAATGACAAAATCCTGTTTAACATATTGATTTGCCTTGCTACTTTGGCTTCAGGTGTTTGGGTTATTGAAAAGATAAGGATGTTTATCTATCCTGTAGGCAGTTTCTAGTTCAAACACATTGAAACTAGTTTCTTCTTGAATCGCTGTTACTTTTCAACGCTTTTTAAGTGTCATCCATGCCATCCATGCTGCTGCTTCTACCTTAAGCTACTCCTATTTTTTTTTTAACTCTATTGATTAAATAGAATGATTAATTAAATAAAAAGTAACCTTGTTCAAATAATCTAAGTGTTGTGAGTCCTGTGTAAGTCTTTGGGACACAATGGAATCTAGTTTTCTTCTTTCATCAGTTGTAGGTTCATTCACAGAGTCACAGAATTGCCTAGACTGGAAAAGACCTTTAAGATCATCGAGTCCAATCATGAACCCACCACTGACAAGTCCCCGACTAACCCATGTCCCTCAGCACTGTGTCTACACGACTCCAATCCCTCCAGGGATGGGGACTCCACCACTCCCTTCCAATGCCTGAGGTGATTGAGAAGGAGACACATCCATCAGAAATGAGAATTTTCAGCCAGGATTAAGTTTAAACACTTCTCTTTTTTTGTTGTTGTTGTCCCCAAACAGTGTACAAAACACGTTTTAGCTGATAACTTTAAAAGGTGTTTAAGTCTGACCGTGGAGCAACATATAGGCCACGTACACTCCATGTAAAATACATATGGATTCACTTCAGTCCCTGAATACACCAAAATACATATGGAGTCACTTCAGTCCCTGTAACATTGTTGTTTCACTTTAAATAACATACTGGGTACTTTGTAAGCAACTAATTGTAGTAGCATCATCTTTTGGAGAAGGAATAAGGATGCACACTGCTGTTATAGCAAGTGATCTGGAACGTGTGTGCTGTACTGCAGAAGTCTCCAGGGGATGTTTATAGCCCACTATAGCTTCATCTGCCATCTTCTTATTAGATTAATGGTGGAAAAAGATTAATACAGCTAGCTGTTAAGCTTCATCTCCTTCTCCAAAGGCAGTAAAATGCTTATTGCATAGCATATAGAATTTAGATGACGTGGTACAGCATTAAATGCTCCTACAAGCTAAAGGTACATTGATGTAAAAATGAACTTGAGCCTGAAGTATGTTGGTAAACTGAAATGTGTTTGTGCTTCAATACATTCTAGCAAAGAGCTGAAATATGATGCTTCAGAGTATCCTAGAGTTCAGTCTTCATTGCAGTATCAGTTGCTGCTTTTTGTAGGGTGACAGAGGTCTTGCCTTCACAGGAAGAAGCATCAGGTACAGGCAAACAGACTGATTTGTAGCCTTGGTATTGCCAGTGCTTCTCAAAAAGGTTAAGCCTATTTATTTTTTTGGCAGAACTATTTGTAGAGTTTCTAAAAGCCATCAAATTCTTCCAAAAAGGCACATAGGAACAGACAATCTTAATAAGTTTTAAGCTGTTGTTTCTGATTTACCCATCAGAACTGCTCTATTCTTACTCATGTTGCAAGATGGGCTGTACAAAAATGTCTTACTCTAGCAAGAGAGCAAATACAAAATGTAATGAAGGATGTTAATTATTGCATATTTCTTCAGTTAGTGGATTGTTTTCTGTATTTTAGACAGCTTTGAAAACAAACATATCCCTTTCATTGAGAAATAAATTTAGATTATCCAAACTGAACAGTATTGTCATTCCAGATAGGCTAAATAGCAAGTTCTGCCATATATAGTATTTCCTATAGATTATGCTGTTGTAGTGTGCTAGGTTCTATGTTATTTGTGTTCTGAAGGGCTTATGAAGGACTAGAGGAGTAAGAAAAAAGTCTTACCTGCTTTGGTTAAAGAAGAACTAATTAATAAATATATATAAAAAACCCCAAACCCTTCCTCATGTATGCAGAGCTGGAGCAGGCAGGTAAATGAAATGAGGTGTGTTGACCTCCTTGGGAGCAAATAATGAAGCTCAGGAGTATTTCCAATTGAGATGTTAATGCTTAAGATCATTCAGGATTTTTATTCAACTGGTAGTTTCCTTCTGAGTCAAAACAATAGCTGAAACCAAAACAGTGTCAGCTCTGCAGTCAGTTTATTATAGGATTATGATAGATCTGAAATGTTATCTTAAGATTATTATTAACTGTTAATTGACATTTAATTCTACTTAGTTTTAATATAAACACTTTTCTGTTAAGAGTTTGTTTGGCAGAACAAAGGGAAAAGCATATTTGTATACATACACAGACAAGCAGTTTTAGTGATGTCTGCTCTAATGCTACATCAAGGGGAAACAGCTGTGATTTAATGAGCGCAAAGCTCACTGAAGTTCATGACTACGGCTGTGTTATTGATGTTGTTGGAAGGATTTTAAGAAAAAGCTTCTTGCCCTGCACGTGGCTTCAGAATTTAACCGCTGAAGTAGGTTGTGTCAGGAAGAAGGGTTGCGTCTGCAAAACTTCAGAGCTGTGTCTCTGAGTCCTGTGTAACTGTGTAATTAAAATACAGCGTTTTGCTGAACACACCTCAGCAGAGGTCCTACAGCTCCCTGCCAGTTCTCTGCAGAAATCCCACCCTTTTGGCAGTAAGTACCTATGTGTGCTGGCCTGCTCGAGCCGAGGATCTTCCCCTTGGGAGAGGCGGTGGGTTCATCGTGCCCCGAGTGCCCGCCGATCTGCAGCTCTTGGGTCCAACTCCTCCAGGGTGGTCTTGAACTGCTTTAACGATACCGTGTGATTTAATGATAATGTTTGATCGTTCTAGGGATAGGGAGACAGGTACAGGCAAAGACTCTGGTTTGGTGCCTTGGTGTTGGCAGTGCTTCTAAAAATGGTTAAACCTACTTTTTTTTTTTTTGGCAGAACCAATTTTTTAGAGTTTCTAAAGACTCTGACGTGCCAAAGGCAGCTGTGCGGTGTGTGGGACAGCCTCTCGCACCTCCTCAGAGGAGTCTTCACTCTTCATTTATAAACCACCACAGTGTTTCGAAATCCAGACATTATCTCTTGTTCAAAAAAAAGCTTCAGTTCAGCACTTAGAAGTGTTGCTTGTGTATTTTATGGAATACTAAGGAGCTTATTGTGAATTAATTCAAGACTTATAAAAATTAGTATTTACTGCTACCAAGAATTATAAGCTTCTACCTTATCAGCTACCAGTGGTGAAAAAACAAGCTAAGGTTTGGTTCTGGCTGCCTCTTGAAGGTCAGTGAGACCTTGGTGTTGGAGTCAAGCATCCACAAAGCGTGAGTGTGTGTATGGCTCCAACCACAGAGGCCAATTCCTCAGTACGCACCCAGTGCTGTTAAAGACCTTGAGCCAGAACTTGTTACTCATGACCATCTGTTGAATAATGATGTTGCAAAGGCCAGACATGGTCCTTGTGTAAGCAGCTGTAGGCACAATTTCATTCTGTAAATCTTAACTCTTAGCCTAAAGATGAACCAGAAAGCAAGCAGGGTGGTTGCAGCTAGAAAATCTAGCTGAAGAATAAATTCACTGGCAGGTGTTACTCAAAATGAAAGAATATTTTTCTAAAAGGTGTGGTGTGCAAGAGAGGTTACCAGTGGAGTATTGAGCCTGACTTGCTTAATGTGGATCACCTGGCATCAGTAGAGGGGCTGTGCTAATGACAAAATTGGAAGGCATCCTAAATATAGAAGAGAATCAGGATATTGTACAGAAATAACTGAGATGTCATTGAAAACTGGGTTAATAGAAGTGGAATTCAAAATGTAAAACCGAAGGTCATATCTCCTAAGTGAATAATAGCAGAGTTTTGTAAAATAGGAACTTGCAACAAGATCCTCATTACAGATAAATAGTACTTGGATGATCCTGGGATGTGCTTTAGCGGTCCCTGTGATATGCATAAGAACAAGTGAACAGAATTTTCTGCTCTGTCAGTGCGAGTTCATCATTTCTGAACAGTGTAGTGAGTGAGGTGAAGAGACTATCATATAAGAGGGAGAAAATATCCTTAGAAAGATACAGTATGGAGCAAAAGTAAAATAACTGAAAGCCAATGGCTGCAGAATTAAAAATGATGCCAACAAACGCTGAATGAATTGAGGCTGAGTGTTGGAAGAGGATTCCTTATGGGCAGAGCACCCAAATCCCACCACAGCTTTCCAGGGAGAGGGACAGCAAATAATTCAGGGCTTTCCTTAATAGGAAGTTCAAGTCCATGAAAGGAATTATTTTACGTAGTTCCTGTGACATCTCAGACCTGTGCTTCTAAGAAATGTGTTATACCAGTAGCATTTTTAATGCTTTATTAAAACTATTTATCTGGGGGAAGTGTGGACATTCACAACTATTGCATCTTTGATGACAATCTGCTCTTGGAGTAAAAGTCTGTTGTGATACCTGTTGTGATACAAATTCCTTGATATATAAACTAAATGTGTTAAATTATGAGAAGAATATATTTAACTAATATGTTAAATATGTCACCACAATAGACTATACAACATTCCTTCAAAAGGAGCTCAAAAGCTCCCAAACAAAACTGCAGGGAGGAAAATTTGGGAGGAAGTAGATGGGCTATAGATACTAATTTCTAGATGGTTGTGATAGTTGCTGATCTGAGAAAGATGATAAATTCGTAAAAGCCTATTTTAGATTTCAGTACAGTATCGACTGTTTTCTTCAATTCCTTATGGTCTCAAAATTACACCCATGAAATATCAGCTATGTTTACCAAAATATTTTCAAATTTAGATGAGGGTTGCAACACAAGGAGATAGTTCAGAGAAGGAAGCGTATATCTGGTGTTGACAGTTTTGCAAAATGATGTGAATGTGCATGTACAGTATTCAGAATTTTCACTGTAAGTAAAAAAAAAAAAAAAAATTTACTCATCCAGAAAAACCCACCCCAAACCTAGCATTGTAACAGATTTTGACTTCAAAAATAGCATTTGTTCTTGTTCTTTAAATCAGAAAGAATCGAGGCTTTTTATTGTGGCAATGTATTCTGTCACCATTGATAACCAGCATGGAAAAAGGCAGCTGCATTGGGTTGCCTTCTTTTGTTAAGTTTCTCTGTGGATCCTAGATCTCTGGGAACCTGGGAATTTTAAACCCTATGAGAGGACAAAGAATAATAAGAAATGCTTAAATAAAAAAAAAAAATAATCTGAGTTTGTTGTTGTATAATGTTCACTGCCTAATGAATGCTGTACATCTGCCATTTTAGTAAGTGAGGAGGAGAAATGTTCAGATCACTGAGCATACAGAGATTGCCTGTCCCCTGTCCCAACCTGCACATGGTGCTACCTCCTGTAGGACCTCTCTTCACCAATCCAACTGGCTCTGGTATGTAAGTGGCCAAATGTAAAGCCGAGCAGGTAGGACCAGAGGCTCTGAAGAGCTGTGGGAGTTAAAGCAGTGCTTCTGTTAAAGATCTGCAGTGTTATCCCATGTCTAAGATGAATATCTGGGTAATTTGGTGTATGCACATGAGAAATGCAGCTATCAGTTTGAGAGGCAGCACTTGCAGCCTGATAGAGATGTAGCAGAAGCGTTGGTTCCTTGGAGTACCGGTGGTCTGCCAAGACCTCTGGTGAAGTGGAAGGTGTTTGCATTGAGTCGGAGCAGTAGTGCAGGAGTAGTCAAAGTTTAATTTGTTTTTCATCAAGTGACGTAAGATATTCAATAATTCCAGTTTCCAAGAAAAGAATGAGGCAACTTGGTCTTGAAGTTCTTCATAAAACAATTATTGTACCGGATCAGGCTGTAAGCACCATCTGTCCTGATGTCCTATATCCACCAGCAGCCAAGAACTGGCCAACTATGTACAGTGCTTCTAATGCTTCCAGCCTTTGGATATGTTCAGAGTATGGACTGCTGAACCTGGTGCAGCTCCTATGTTGCACTCAGTGACATATATATTTATATTTATTCAATTATTTTCCCTTTTTCTGGGAGCCTGGCTGGTGCTTCCTTTGAATCCTGTGAACTTAGGTCTCTGCACTCTTGCCCGGGAAGGGAGAAGGTTTATTAGAAGATACACCAGTGACTGGTAGCGTAGAGGTAAAAAGCAGTAGTGGGCATTTTTTGACCTCAGGAATGGCTTCCAGGTATTTAGGACAGAAATGTTATCACTCTGAGCGATAAGGTAAAGACATCCTGGTATATTTGATTCTAGTACTGAACATTATGCATGCAGATACATTTTAGAGTAGACTAAATAGGTATACATATATGCATGCATGCAGTCTTAATATCAGGGATAAATTTGCGTAATTATAGCTGGTAATTTGTCTGCAATGCAGCTATTTTTGAAAGTTAAATAATTGCTGATAGGAGGGAGCGGTAATTTATGGCAAGAGAAAATGCTCTCGCCTCATCTGATCTGGAGGGTGGTGGGTGTAATTCTGAAGCTGGTCCTGTTTGCTGCTTCTCTTAAAATATGCATTCCTGCTATCTGTAGTCGTGTTTTGGTGACTGAAAAGATTCAGAACACTGTAGATATTTTCTTAGTAAATGAAATCATAACTGTGCAGAAAATTTGTAAAATATTGAAATAAATGGTAGTTTATAAGTAGGAATAATTGGGAATATTTTCCAAGTAAAGATATTTAATTCTGAAATAAAATAACATTTTATGATAAATTTCCAGTTGCTAATAATATGCCAGAGAATAGATTTAATAAAAAACCCAACTGATCTAGGTTGCCATAGTTAGCAAGGACAACAGCTTACCTTAGTAGTAAGTAATTTTTAAGGAACCATGTCTGTTTATTACCTTAACAACGTCCTATAAATTATTAGATTGAAATGTCAATATGGCCTTTGAGAAGATGAATATCATGAGAAAGAGCTGATGGAATTATAACTTCAACTATGTTCCTGTTTACATGTATAATATATTATTAAAAGTCATTTGTTTAAAAAAGGAATTCAATCCATAATGGCTGTAGTATAAACAAATATTGGTTTTATATTACTTAGGCTCTGTTTGATTTTTGTTTCATGACAGCCATTCAGAATTAAGATTCCATTATTTATTAGCTAGAAAGAGGGACGGGAAGGACCTCGTGCCACATGTTTATCTCAGAAATCCACGGAAATTCAGAAAGTGGCTAAAGGTTATGGATGTAAAATACTCACTGACTCACTGCAAGTATGAAAGTATGCTTCCAGAAAGTGCTGGGTTTTACTATAAAAGAAATACCTGGAAGATCTGACAAGGCTTCAATCATGTGAAGAGTGCCCGAGAGCACCGTGTATCTGGTATTATAGAGGATTAAAACTAATTTTACAACAGCCTTCTAATGCTGTTGATACAGCACAGTTAGCCTGCAGAGACCGAGCAGTAAGGAGTTTCAGGAACTAATAACTGTAAACTTTAATAAACAGGATCTCAGTATTTAAATACTTTGTTTAAAACACGTTTGAAAGCTGTATAGCAATAACCTAACCAGGATAACGGAGACTGAGGATGGGCCTAAGTGTGTTCTTCCCACAAGTAAAGTCTTTGCTGAAGACTTTGCTTGGTCTTCCTCCGTGGGGAAGGAATGACTTCTCCAGTATCTTTACATGAGGTTGGAAAAGCTCTTCTTGATGCATTTCTCAGTAGTGGAAAATATTCATACAGGAAAATACTTAACCACAAGTATAGCTTCAGACCTTCAAGTCCAAAGAATTCATTGTATTCCTAAGTTCAAACAAATACTTAATACTTAAAGTCACTCAGCAGGCACAAGGTTTTGATAAACGATGTCGATCTCTCTGCTAAGACACTTGCCTTCATGTATTTCAGTAATTTTTCCATCATTAGTAAATGTACTAGGAATCTTTGTGTACTCCAATAATGACGACTGCTGAAGTCAAACGAGTTAAGGAATTAATTTGGTGTAAATATCCCCTGTGGTAGGTAATCTGTTTTTATTACTTTTAACATCAAAATCAGCAACGTTTTTGAAGGAATAAATTACAAAGGAAGGAGAAGTCTAGAAAGTAATTATTGTGGATATGGTAGTGAATTCTCTAACCACCACTTCAACAATTTTTTTTTATTTATTAATTTTTTTTACTTTTGGTTGTGCTTTATGAAACATGTTTATAGACTATGTCAGCAATGTTCTTCCTCGGTTGCTGTTGCAAAGACTATTTTCGCAGTTTATCACAAAATGCCAGATTTGCTCAGCATGTAATTTAATCTTATGCTTGGAAGCCTCCACATTACTTGGTTATCACGCAATTATTCTTTAATAAAAATGTATGCTTTGTGATCTATATTTTATTAATTTGGCGAGTCAGTTTATCGATTGTTGCAGATGCCATGAATGTATAATTTGTCACAGTTATTGGTTGCCTGTCAGCAGTTTGTAGCACCACGGAGTTCTTGGCTTTTGGGGCACCTTAGAAATAAGCCTTTCTTGATCTGTGGGAGAAAAGCTTTCTCCTGTAAATTATCATCAAGACTTGGGCTGATATCAGGTTTATCACTTCACAGCGTGTATTATCCTGTATTAGCCAAATGCTACGAACAAATTAATAACATGACCTGTTCAGACACGAGTTTTTTTGGCAAATACAATTTAGTGATTTTAAATGCTGAGAATGAGGTCAGAAGGAACGCAATGTTCGAAATGGAAGGTGCAGATTTTCTCACTATTTTAGTTCACTCTAAACTTAGGAACTATTAGGGGCACGAGACTGGAAAAAACAAAAGAAAATTCTGAGCTTTTTTTTATCCTCTCTTCTACAGTTGATAGTTTTCTGCTGTAATACACAGCAGTCATGAGTGCTGTTGATTGAAAAGGGGTTTTTTTAGGAACAAATAATGAATTTCAGTTTTTTTAAAAATACGACTGTATATTCAATATTTTTCTTTTACTAAATGTCTTGGTTTTGCTATGATAGAGTTAATTTTCTTCTTATTAGGTAGAATAGCCGTGTTTTAGTTTCAGTGTAGAACTTGTTATGAGAAGAATGTTGATAAAGTACTAATGTTACCAGTTGCTGCTGGAGCTCAGGGCCACCGTGTTTGACTGGTTCACAGCTGCATTAGGACTGGGAAGGGTCACTGTAGTGAATAGCAAAACCCAACACTGGCATTTGGATGTGCCAATGAAATATTCCATATCATATCACATCATGTCAGTATATTAACCAGGGTTGACTGGAAATCAGGATATTGTCTCAGGGATCACTTGGGTTCACTCTTCCGGAATTTGAGGTTTTTAGGGCTGTCTCCGCTCCGGTATCACTGGCACAGGCTTGGCATCGGTAGGCGGGTGGTGAGCAATTGCACTGTGCATCACTCATTTGTATATTCTGTTATTAGTATTGTTATCATTATAATTTTATTTTAAATAGTAAATAGTTTTTATCTCAGCCCATGAGCCTCCTTGCCCTTTTCTTTCCAATTCTCTCCCCTACTCCCTGAAGGGTAAGCAGGGGGACAGTGAGAGGGCAGGCTGTGTTTGACTGCAAGCCAAACCACCACAGTAAAGCAGATATTTATTTCCAGAATTGTTGGATTACTAAGAAAGTGTGCAGTGGTGATACAGCATAAATCTTTGCATGCTGAAGTTGTGTGGTTAAAACATCTGCTGGTTTCGGTTGGTATTTTTAAAGGCTGGGTTGGGCACCCTGGGAGCTGGTTCTAGTCATGCACCCAGTGTACGTGTGGTGCTATTAAAAAAAAAGTGACTGGACAGACGCTCTTCTGTGCCTCATATTTTATCTGGAGTAGTTGTTGGGTTTTTCATCCCCTCGTCTTTTTGGGTTTTATATAAATATTAAGTCTCTGGTACTTCCTGGTGATTGGTGGTGATTTATGCAGGGGCATCCTTTCACACTTAGGAGCCTCCCCAGTGAACTTGTTCTGCTGAAGTTTGTGGTCTGTATAATGTACATTGGGGAGGGGGCTATGTAAAAAAAATCTGGATAAAGGTTCTTTACAAAAAAAAAGAAGGAAAGAGGGGAAGAAAAAAGGGAGGAAGGTGAGAAAAAGGAGAAAAAGTAAAGAAAAAGTGAAAGGGAAAAAAGAAAAAGGGCGGGAGGAAAAAAGGGTTAAAAATAGAGGGGAAAAGGGGGGGTGAAAAGAAAAACTAAATAAAAAGGGAGGGCTGGGGCCCGCGGCCGCCGCCGAAGCGCGTCCCACCTCCGCGGCGGCGCTGCACCCCGCCCCCTCCCCCGCGGGCGGTGATCAGCTGCGCGGCGATTGGCGGAGCGCCGGCGGCGGGCGGTCCCCATTGGCTGCAGCGGGCTGTTCTCCGCCCCTATTGGTCGCGCCCGCCTGCCCCGTATTTTCAGCGGCGGCGGCGGAGGCGCATCGCGGTGGGCGGCCGGCGGCGGGATGCAAGGTGGGTGCGGAGGCCCCGGCCCCAGGCGGGCAGCGGGGCAGGCGGTGCCCCCGGCCCTGCGCGCCGTCCTGCGGCCGAATCCATTGATCTGCCTGATTATTTTGTTAATAATTATTTTATTTTCCCTCCGGCGTCGCGCTGGGCGGGGTGCCGGGCTGCGCCAGCGCGCAGCGGGGCGCGGGAGGGGGGACCGGCGGCAGCCGCAGCCCCGCCCCGCCGGTCCGCGCCCTGCCCGCCCGCGCTGCCCGTCCTGGGGGTGGGTTTTGAGGGAAGGGGGTTCTGTGTGCGTGGGGGGAAGAGGTGGGGGGGTCTGGCCCTGCGGGGGGGCACGGCGGCCCTTCTGCGGCAAAAGTTTGCGGGACAGGCTCGAAATGCGGGATGCCACCGGTTCCCCCCGCTTCTTATATCGTTATTTGTTTAAAATCGCGGTAGCTGTCACCGCTGCCCGGGGAACCCAGGCTGAGCGCCCGCTGGCCGCATGCGGAGAGGCGGGAGGCGGCGCCGGGCGCTGTTGGGCGCTGGGTGCTGGGCAGGTTTGGGTGCCCATGGGCTAAAATTCACTTTCTGAACGCGGAGTTGGCGCTGCGGGTTTCTCGACTTTTCAGAACTGAGGTTTGAGTGTGTTGAATTGCAGAAAGTAGATCAGAATTCAGTGCAGGTTGTCATCACTGTCATCACATCCCGGCTGAAAATCCTTCCCATAAGTTATGTCTGTGAATTTGTTAAATATTAAAGTAGTTTCCCCTTCAATCTGAGATTTTAGCTAATTGGAAACGGACATGATTATGTGTTGTTATCTCAACATATTTTGTTTAATTTAAATTTAAAATTACAAGTATAAAGTAAAATACCATCCATTTTTATCTTATCTTGTAAATCTGTTATATGGTTCAGGGACAAATTTGGTTCCATATTATTTATAACATATCTAACCTCATTTCTTTTTCATGAGGTATTTTACAGTCAATGGTTTATTCTATTTCTTCCATATATTTCATCTGATCTTAAAACTGCATCCACCTCTTTAAGTTCTCAATTTCCTCATGGTTTTCATGGCAAAAGTTATTTCTGATTGAGATACGTTTTAGGACAGAAAAATCTTCTGGCAGATTTTGCAACTCTTTTCCGTGGCATTTTCTCTGGGTAACGTTGCCGTTCGGATTGGGCTGCGTCCATCTCGCAGTTAGCTAGAAATTGAAATATCCTGTGCAGCATCCCCAGCTGGAGGCAGTCCTTGAAACTGTAGTGTCTTTGCGTGATCATTTCTGTGATATTAGTGAATGGGGGAAATTTTAGATACAAATACCTGATCTGAGCAGGTTAAAAATCACTGCCTGAATGCTTATTTTGAGTAAAGTCACCACTGAACCTTTAAGGTGCCCTATATAGAAATTTGGGTTAAAATCAGTGGTGCTGTCGGTGAAGTCAGTGTGATCTACGCCTGAGTTTGCTCGTGATGCTGTTAACTCCTTGTTGTGTGTTGTAGAGGAAGGGGGATGCTTTTGGGTCCAGGCCCATTGCTAGGCTTAAAGACTTCATATTTTTGTTGCTAACTTGAAGCTGTAAGAAGTAGTAAAGGTTTTTTTTAAGGGAGTCATGGAGGGATTTCAGTCTGGCCCTGCTGAGCAGGAGCAGCCCCTGCATCTCCGAGCTGTGGGAAGCAGCCGGAGGAGCCACTGCCACAGATTCATGGGTCCTCCCCTCTTACCCATGCACCCATGGGTGCTCAGGCAGCCTGACTGGCAGGAGGGACTGCGCCAGTGGGATTGTCCCTGTAAAAAATAATGGTGAATGGAAATGGCACCTGTTGCACCACCGGTGATTTGTCAGCTCCTAGAAAAAACCTGCATCCCTGCAGTGTTGTCGTTATCTACCCAGATCGCTTAGATTGTTTAAATGATTGATAGCCAGGAAGTTTAACTTGAATTTAACAGTGTGTTGTATTCAAATGATTGTGAATATTTGACTATATGAAAAATACAGATAGCTACATATGAAGTATTTTTAAATTATGAAGTAAATACTGTATATTTATACAAGTGATACATACTTTTAAAATTAAGCCAGCTGCAGTTCAGTAACTGTTGTTTAACAGTAAAAACATCCATGTGTACACTTTATTGTATTTTGGTTTTGTTACATACTGGCATGCGTAATTTTCATGTTTTATATAAACTTTTCCTGAGCATCCTAAGAAAACAGAATTCTGTCTATACCTAGTTGATACCTACTGAGAGTTCTTTAGCATAATTAGCAAATTCTGATTTCTAATAGCGTGTAAATGAAGTGCAGCCAGGCTGGCAGGCGTTGCCTGCGTGTGGTGGTAACAGAAATATGAAGGATGACGTGAGTACTGCAGAACTGAATGACGCCTCCTGCTTGTTTCCTCACCCAGACAGGTGAGAGAGAGCAGATGAAGTCTTTTCTTTCCCTTTCTCACCAGTGCTGGGTTGCTTATCTGGTACGTGATGGATGTTATTAGAAAAAATTAAAAAAAAGCCAAATATAAATAAATAATGAACTCTTAGTAAATATTTTTTCTAAATAACTAAACATTAAAAAAGAATCAGACTACAAAAAGTAGAACTCAATTATGTTTTTGGGGTTTTTTTCCCCTAATTATATGGGTTGAGTAACAATTTAGACTTCAGTATATGCAAGAAGATTCATATGGATACAGTGAATCTGTTATACATAGATTACTGGAGGATCAGCATCAATAAACATTTAAATCATAAATATATTAAAAATAGTCTCAGAATTATCTGTCTTTTACCTACTTATGTGTCTGAAGGAAAGGATAGAGGTTTTAGCAGGTATCCTTTAGTTATTCTGTTGCTGGTTTGTTTTTTTTTTTTTTCCTTTATCGTGACCTTGTTGTATAGAGAAAGAATATTTCCTTGGTAAAGTGTGTGGGATTACTGATGACTGTAAGGTGGTAGTTTCTGTCTAATAGCGATGCAACGTATGGTAGCACTTTTCCCCGACAGCAGCAGTGTTTATTTCAAAAGTATAATTTTCATATATAAACACATGCAGTGTTAGATTGGAAAACATTTAATGACAATTGCATGGCATGTTTGTTTTTAAATGGTTCTGTTGAATGATGACATTTGTAGTTTTTAAGGATCTGTGATTTTTCTGTTATTTAATAGAGCTGTAACGTTCTCACCGAGCGCTGCCAGTTCAGTGTAAAGTGCAATGTGTAACATTTTCTGGTGGTAGAGTTGCTCTAAGTGGAGAAATAATTTAAGCAGTACAAGGATTTTTATAGTCCTCTTGTCACAATTAACTGTGTTTATGAAATATGAATTTATACAGCATCTGCCTTTTGGGGCTGATGTTCCTGTCGGAGCCCACTCGTGTCACAGACCAGCAGCGCCGTGTCTAAAGCATCAAGGCAGGACAAGATGGACTGGAGCCTGCGCAGGGGACAGGCGACCAGGGCAGCGAAGTGGTTCACTTGGTAAATATTGTTGGGAAACTTGTGCAGGAAGTTCAGTTTTTTTTAATGTAAAACCTACTTTTGGTTTCATTTCAGGAGGGTGACTTCCTTGCACACAACAAGGTCCCTGACCTGTAACTGGCTCATCCTGATCTCTCTTTGTCCCCCTAATTCCTCAGCTAGTGTGTAGGCAAAAAGGTGGGGTGGGATTTGGGGTCTGCCACATGCAATGATCATTTGTTTTGGAGAGAACAGGACTTTATTTCCTGAAGCTGAAGTTGAGGAGTTGCAGTGAGGTGGGTGAATCCAGCTGGACCTTGTAAGATGTGGGGTTCACCATCAAAGTGATGGGCTGTCTCCTCAAGACCCTCTTTGTCTACGTGGCTGTTAGTGGTCACCCCCTTAATGACGGTGGGAAGAGCTGGCATTTGATCTGGTTACATTTACTAAATTTGTCTTCTCATGGACCACTGTGTCTTCTACTGTTTTCTTTTCCTCCAGCACTTGGTGTTCTGCCTCTCACCCCTCCTGGCAAAGCTCAGAGTCCATCATTAGTGTCTAACTGGTAAAATTTTTGTAACTGTCACAGCAAAGACAAGTTTACAGGAGGACAGAGTAGCTTGAGAGATGTTGATGCTCCTCCTTGGTAAGGGAGAGCTTGGGGGGAAAGATCAGGAGATTCTTTTTGAAAGATGCAGTTTCCCCTCATGTGCCAACCTGGGGCACGAACAGCTTTTAATACCAGTAAAAAATGGCCACAATAGTGAGAGACTGTGTAAAACCTTAAAAATAATTCTGTACCTTTTCTCCCACTTTTCATAAATCACCTATCTCGACTAAGAAACGTTCCAGATCTGGCACTGTCCCTCAGGGCAGAAACTGTGTCATGTGTAAGGTCTCAACTTACCTGGCACTTCGGGATATGCGATATTCAGAATATGGAAGCTGCTCTGAAACATTCTCAGTAAGTGCTGTTAGCACAATCTCCTGCAGATTTTGAGGCACAGTGTTAAGAAATGAGTACTCAAACTAGAAGTTGTACAACTTGGGCAGTGTGGTTTGATGGTTTGGTTGGGCTATGGAAGCGATCTAAATGCTCGCCGCTGTTTTTGCCATCGTTAGCACTGGAACAGGTTGCCCAGAGAGGTTGTGGAATCTCCCTCCCTGGAGATACTCAGAAACCATCTGAACAAAATCCTGGTTCATGTGCTCTAGGAGTCCCTGCTTGAGCAGAGTGGTTGGACTAGGTGACCTTCAGACCATTCATGGCACAATATGTAAGGCTGTTGATAAAGCAAGCTGTGGTGTCGTGGAGAATAGCAGCAGGCTGTGCTATATGTTACCTTTATATCTAACATTTAGAAGATGAAGTAAAAATAATACCAAGTGTTGTATCTTGGTGAGATCATCCACCAAAACCTCCTTGTTCTTGTACAGATATTTGGTCCAGCCTTCTGCTGCTGCCTCCTGAGGCTTCGCTGCTAATTGTTTTTTGATGATATTTGCCAATTATGATTGCTAGGTCAGAGTGAAAAATTATGTGCAACAGGTAGTCACTGTAGTGGAGATAAATCGTATTATCTAAAAGCTAGTTTAGTCTGGTGAAGGAAAGAGTCCAAACTGATGTCACCTACCTGGACTTGTGCAAGGTGTTTGACACTGTCCTGCATGACATCCTTGTCTCTAAATTTGAGTCATGTGGATTTGATGGATGGACCACTTGGTGGATAAGGAATTGGCTGGATGGTCGCATGCAAAGAGTTGTGGTCAATGGCTTGATGTCCAAGTGGAAACCAGTGACGAGTGGTGTCCCTCAAGGGTTGGTACTGGGGCTGGTGCTGTTCAACATCTTTGTTGGTGACATGGACAGTGGGATTGAGTGCACCTTCAGCAAGTTTGCTGACAACACCAAGCTGTGTGGTGTGGTTGACACGCTGGAGGGACGGGATGCCATCCAGAGGAACCTTGACAGGCTGGAGAGGTGGGCCTGTGCTAACCTCATGGAGTTTAACAAGGCCAAGTGCAAGGTCCTGCACCTGGGTCAGGGCAATCCCAAACATAAATACAGGCTGGGAGATGCGTCGCTTGAGACCAGCTCAGAAGAGAAGGACTTGGGGGTGGTGGTGGACAAGAAACTCAACATGAGCTGGCAATGTGCACCTGCAGCCCAGAAGGCCAACCATAGCCTGGGCTACATCAAAAGAGTGGCCAGCAGGTCGAGGGAGGGGATTCTCCTCTTGTACTCCACTCTCGTAAGGTCCCATCTGGGGTACTGCGTCCTGTTCTGGAGCCCCCAACACAAGAAGGACATGGACCAGTTAGAACAAGTCCAGAGGAGGCCACGAGGATGATTTGAGGGCTGGAGCTCCTCTGCTGTGAGGACAGGCTGGGAGAGTTGGGTCTGTTCAGCCTGGAGAAAAGAAGGGTCTGGAGAGATCTTATAGCGGCCTTCCAGTGCCTGAAGGGGCTACAAGAAAGCTGGGGAGGGACTTTTTACAAAGGCATGTAGTGATGGAACAAGAGGTGATGGCTTTAAACTGGAAAAGGGAAGGTTTAGATTAGATATTAGAAAGAAATTATTCACTGTGAGCATGGTGAGACACTGGAACAGGTTGCCCAGAGAAGCTGTGGCTGCTCCTCCCTGGAAGTGTTCAAGGCCAGGTTGGATGAGGCTTTGAGCAACCTGGTCTAGTGAAGGTGTCCCTGCTGATGGCAGGGGGGTTGGATCTGGGTGAGCTTTAAGGTCCCTTCCAACCCAAACCATTGTAGGATTCTATAACTAGTTAATTATCTCTTCCTTGGGTTATCCTTCTGTAAAATGGGAATAATCATCAGCATAAAAGGTGCTTTAGGACTTATTAAATATTTCTGAAGCACTTAGGAAACATAGTTAAAAAAATAATTGCCTAGTAAATTGTCTACTTAATAAAATGTAAAAAATTAAAAGATCTAGAGTATATTAGGCTTCATAATCATATGAATAGATGCATGTAGTTTATTTACCTACTCAGCAAGAACTAACAACCATTGAAAACAAATAGTTCTTTAGGAGAACTATATTTGCAAAATGAAATTATTTAAATCAAGGTTTCCAGTTCACTAGTTTAAATTACTTTCACATTTATGATTTAGGCTTTGATTTAAATCATACTTTGTACTGTTAATGTTCAAAATTTATCATCAACACTGAAGCTGTGAACACAAAAGACGTTCTTTGCAAGACTTACAGAATGTAATGTCAGTATATTTCTCTGGAATACTAAAAATTTAGAAAACAAAACCTTCCTCTCGGCACTTGCAACATTTGATATCTCGGGGGGGAAAAACAAAACAAGTTGGAAACTGTTGTGTTTTAGTGAACAGAGTAATGGGTGGCTGCTCCAGTGGCCTTAATACAGGAATGAAAGGGCTGGGTAGAGGTGCTGCCAGCACCTGGCTTTGTGATCATTACCCTTTTCAGAATTGGAGGAATACTTATAAAGATTTTCTTGAATAAATAACATCAATCTGTTCATCAAATATAAAAGGACTGATAATGTTGGCTGTTGCTTTTGTTGATTAGAAGTAATACCAAGTTACCAGCGGAAATACGGCAGAGTCAAAAGGGCTTCCTACAGCTTTTTATTCATTTATTGTTCTGCCTAGCAATTAGATAAACAAAACCTCTTTAGATTGTCTTTACACTTGACAGATTTGTTTTTGTCTCTGTTTAAGAAAAAAATCCAACAACCAACAAGCTGAGATTTTCTTCAGTCAGGAAGGAAGTTTGGACCAAAGTTTCCAGAATTTGTGACTCTCATTCCTGTGTTACCGCAGCCGGGAATGCCAAGGGGAAGGTGTGTGGCTCGGAGGAAAGTTGTGTGTAGCCTTGTGAGCTGGGCAAGGCTGTGAATCCTCGAACCTGCTCTGCTTCCCAGCACTTCTGCACAGATCTTGGTGCGGCCACGGTGCTGCCTGGTCCCAGGGATGTGGGAGCCAGAGGTGATGCTCGGGCACGTGCATTGTGGATGTGGTGTACTTACCTCTTCTGCTTAATCTCTTCAGGATTGTGAAGGGGGATGGACTGCTTGCTCTTCTCACAGCACTCATACATGCTCAAGGATTTCCCAAAATTAAAAGCCTGTGAAATTAGGAGCGGAGGAATGGCTCTGGGCAGTGACTTACTAGCCCTTTGCTCGCCTTCAGGAAAGGTTCCCAACTGGGATCTGATTTGCACCCTTTAAGAAATGGTGATTTCAGCTTTAAATAACCATGCTTTAAATTATGATTTGCATTTGTATTTTTCAGGAGTAAATACCAGATTGCATATGTAGGTACTGTAACTATTTACATAAAAATTTCAACCTCACCATTAAATTACTGAATTTAAAAAAAAAAAAAAAGAGAAAAATAATCTGGTAGGCTGCCACCTTTTCATGGATGGATACCTAAGATAGGTTTTAAAAATTTTAGTACTTCAAAATGCTGTAATGTTTCTGAACTGTTGAATTGCTGTTTGAATGGTCTGTAATTCAATTGTAGTTTTGTAGCTTCCTATTTTCATTCTTACTCAGAGTATTTTTAAATAGAATAACCTCTGAGTTGTTACTGTGATATATTGGTACTGCACTTTGGAAATCAAGATCAAAAATTATATTTCATATTCTTTCAAAAAATTAAAAAGAAATCCATTATTTGCTGAATTGTTAAAAAATGTTTGGCTCATTTTGTGTGTACTCACGTCAGTGACCAGAATATCAGTGGAAGCTTTGTTTAAATGTTTTTTCTTTACTTTTTCCCCCCACTCCCACCCACACATACACCTGTTCCTCTGGGTCTTTTGGGCCAGACACTGGTTTATTTGGTTGGGCTTTATGTCTTTCCCACCCCCTTCATTCAGTTAACTGCTTGTTGTCAGCAGTTCTGACTTACCCCTTGTTTTCTGCAGGCTGCCCATGGAAAAAAGCCTTGTTTCCAATAGCAAAGAGTTAATCTGGCTCAGAGTTGGATTAACTGTTGTGGTAGCTCATGATAAACATCTGTTGCAATACTCCCAGATGAGAACATTGCTTTCAAAAGTATTTACTGCACATTTTGAACCTGTGCACTTTACTTGTGGTTTTATTTTTTTTTCCCCTCCAATTACTAAATTCTTTTGAAAGGACATAAATCCAAAGAGTCTTTCTTAGAGACTGTGTTTATTTTATGATACAGAGAAGGAAATGTGATTATTGAGTTATTGTTCATGTGCTGGAGCCCCTGACTATTTCTGACTGGAGCGCAGAAGCGCGTGTGCGTTCCTTAATGAAAGCCAACAGCGGGAGCCGGCTCCTGGGAGCGCTGCCATGTGTGTCAGTGCTCCGCGTGCGCTGGAGCCCTTTGGATGCCAGTCCTCTGCATGTTTTCCTCCTGCTCCCAGTTTGGCAAGATAAGGCTGGTGGGGAGGAGTGGAGTTTTACTTGGACCTGGAACCCAAGGGTGGGTATGTGGTTGGAAGGGTTTGGCCAATGGGTCTTGGGACTTTGCCATTGAGGAAACCTTCTGCTGTTTCCTTGGAATATTTTTTTAATTTATTATTTTTTAAATTTTTATTTTAGAAAGTTTTTAAATTCTAGATTTAGTTGCTCAAATAATGACAATTTCCCCTACAGCTAGCCTTTGAAGTTAGGTCTTCCAGCAGCCACTTCTTGCTGTAGCTGCGGATCAGGAGCAAGCAAACAAAGCAAGCTTTGGAAGGTTTTCCCAAAACATCAACAACCTTCTTCCCCACCCCGCCCAAACCACAAAACCTACTTGTGCTCAATGTCTCTGGGAAAATAACATTGGAAAACAACATGGAGTATCTTAAATAGTGGATATTTCCTGACAAATCGGTCGTCTTGCTTAGATTAATGCTCTTAGCGAAATTGTGTTCAAAGCATTTTCACCCATATTTCTCAGCAGGTGAAAAATATTTTGTGCCAAATTTCCTATGCTTCATATTTCCTACCGCTATCAAAGAAAATATCTGAGTACTTTACATATGTGCCAATCATCACCAGAGTTAACTCTGAATAGCAGCCTAACAAATGTAGATGATGAAATGGAGGACTTCCACACAACAAAGCTACTTGTAAAATGCTAGAGTCTGTAACTTTACTTCTTGCTCATTTCCTTTGGTCTGTCGGAAACACTTGTTTTAGCAATAAATCTGTAAGAGCAGCTGTACCGATTCTGATCAAGTGTGTCTAATTCAATATCCTGTCTCTGATGGTAGTCAGCAGCAGGTATCTAGGGAGAGATCCAAAAACAATGATAAAGTGATAAAATCTAAGGGGGGATTTCTTAGTTTTATGGTGATACCAGGATTTTCAGAATCTGCCTCCTAATCATAATACTGGAGTGACAGATGTGCAGTACTGAACAGCCTCGGCTTTCCCTTAAAGACCGTGATAACAATAGGAGGGTAAAAGAGGGGAGGGGAAACCCCTAAAAAATAATGGATAGTGTGTAAAATAGAGGGACATAATGAGAGAGATCAGGAAAAAGAAAAAAAGGGTCTATAATTACTGCAGAGTATAAAGAAATGGCAGAAAAAGTTTGGTTTGTTACCCAAGAGTCATGAGCCTCCTACACCGAAGCTCACCGAGACCCGATGAGTTTTCAGCCATCACCTGTGTCACATCATCTGTGCATGGGGAAGAGTTGGGCATAACCAGGACGGGGAGAAATAGTTGGCCTGAGCCTGGTCTGTGGCAAGAAAGATGTCAGAGGGCAGAAGAATGAGCTAAGGGAGGGGGAAAGGGGAACAGGAGTGATGGGAGCGTCAAATAAACCTGTAGAAGCTCAGCATTACTCTGCGCCTGTAAACATCTGTCCATTCAAATTAATGAATAAGAAATATTGTCTGTGCAGGGTACAACTTCTGCAGGCTTGCACTCAATCCCTTGTACATTGCCAAACTTTTCCCAGGCTCCAAGACACCCAGGTTTTATTTTTAGTGCTAGCCTGGGTTCTGTTTTATGGCAAACCTGTTCCAGCTTGCTGCAGTCATTACTACTGAGGCCATCTAAATAGCAACTTGAAAATATTTAAAGCAATGTAAGTAGTAATGAATTCTTTTGTCTTTGTGTAGATTAAAAGTTACACCTCAGATGGACTTATTGGGCCAGGTTTTTTAATGCTATGGAGCAGAAAGTGTGATGAGCCTTACATCAGTGGCACACAGAAGTGGTGGTGCTGTACTTTAAATAACAGGCACGAAGGTGGTGTCACTGGGATATTGTCACTTTAGCATTTACTTCTTAAAAATAGATTTTTAGGGAGGTTTTACAAAGGTGTATGGAAAACTGCTATTGACTGTCTGAAGTGCATTCAAGAATAATACTGATGAGGTGGTGTCATAGTGGATGAGGAGGTGTCACAAGTGATCTGCTCACCAGAATAAATCATATTGTGAGCTAGTGTCGAGCTTGAGAACTTTGGGATTTATTGTATGTATCAGGGTGAAGAGAAGTTGATGCATTTGAGTACAAAAGGGCAAAACCTGTCTTGAATTTAAACATAGTGTACATAATCCTGTGAGCATGGGGGTTTGGTACGACCAGAGAAAAGTGGCTGCTTTGTGGTGACTTTATAGAAAGGATGGTTTCATCTGTAGGTAAATAACAGGCAAAGGAAATTTTTCAGCTCATAGATGAGGTAGGTACAAGATCAAAAAAGTACAGTCTGATTGAAATTTTAATATATGTATAAACAAACATATTGTAAATGAATATTTTTGATAATGTGTATATATACACTATTAGAACAAAGTTTCGTGTAAGTGAAGGAAAACAATTCAGAAACAGCCTCACAATATAGGAATGTGAGGGACTAAGAAACATCATGCATTTCAGGATTCAGCTTCATTTACCTTTTTAAGAGGATTATAGGAAATTGATGCTTTCTCAATTCCCCAGAAGGCTTTTCCCAGCCCAGCACTCTCAAATCCTGGAGTCTGGGGCTGGTTTTCTCAAATATGAGCTGTAAAAGGTGCTTTGATTTACACCCCGTTGTTACTGTGGCAGCTGTGGGCAGGAGTGCAGGAGTGAATTGTGCTCACTCTTTCTGCCAGAGAAGTTTTACCTTTACCTGTGATTATCCGTGCTCCTGAAGAACCTGAGTCTTTGTATGCTTCCTATTAGGAAATTAAATTAAACGCAATTTCCACAGTTTCTACTCTCAGTAGGAAATAGGAGATATAACAAGGTGTATATAAATTTTTTTTTTTAATATAATAATCCAATGTATGCTTGTTACTATGTAGCTTTTCATTAAAATGTTTGTGAAGCTAGCATGTCAACATTTTGCTTTTTTAATATTTTTTTCCCCATGGCAACAATGTTTCTTTTGTTTTTTTTAAAGATATCCTACAACCACCTTAGAATAAACAAACGTTCTCCAGCTTCAGTCTGGATGCATTTTTAAACCACACAGAGGAATTTTTTATGGATGGTTTTGTGTTTTCTCTTCTGATACTTATCTCTACATTTGCCTACCGGCTTTCCAAAGTCCTTTCTAAACATCCCAGTGATTTCATTGGCACGGATGGATAATAGACATGCTGTGTCTCTATGTTATAAATTTAACATAAAAGAGAATTTATCCTTGAATTTCAAACTTCACTTTAAAAAAAAAATACTTTTTGTATAACCTCATAGGTGGACTTGACTTTCAAAAGAAGATTCCTCAGAATAGAAGAGGAATCCGATGGCACATTTGTACATCGGTTTACAGTAACTTTTTACACTCAGACTTTATTACCTTCTGTAATTTTGCTGTGGTTTCTTTAGTAAAATAGCCCTACACTTCTGTTTCTTAAAAGCCTCTCATACATCCTAGTGCTGAGCTGTTAATGGGTCTGTTAGTATTGTTAAAGTATTAACAGAAGAATAGTAATTGCTGTGTTGTAATTGTATTGAATCTGAAGAAGCATTCTCATAGAATATTAATGAGAGCCTTTTAGATGTATGAATTATTGTTCTTAGAATATTAAACAAAAAAAAGTACCATTGTGGAGGAATATAAAAAAATCTATAAGCCTTCAATTTGGTCTTTAACTCCCTTGCTCCTCCTCTCTAACCCCATTTTTGCTTCCTGTAGGTATCACAGAAACCTGTCCCGTGCTGTCCGTGCTCAACAGGCACAACAGGAGGCTGGGAGCTGGGTAGCATTTTAACAATTTTTTTTTTCCTGTTTATTTCAGTCTTAAATTACTTTAACCTTATTTAGTCTTAAAAACTGTGACTGTAGAGCTAATACTTTACGGAGCATTGAGAGGAACTGGAAGTGGTTTTCCTTGCTGTGCGAAATGCAGCTGGGGTTTGGTGCAGAATTCACAACAGGGAGCTCTGCTGTGTGAAAATGTGAGCAGTAGTTTATTTTCATTTCTGTCATTAAATATCTTATTACCATCTATTTGTTTTTTCTTTCTGCACTCCCGCAGTGCAAAAAAGGATGCTTACTAGAAGGTAGGAATTGTACAATTGCTGGAAACTACCTTAAATCAGTGACCTTCGGTTGACCTCTGCAACCGCTGGCGTGAGCTGTGGTATTTTTTTCAGAGCTAAGTTAGTACCACCACTTCGATCCTCTTTCTTTCATCAAATCTTATTCAACTTTTATCCCGAGTTGCTGACTCACAAGCAAAATCCAAATATAGGAATAATTAACAAAAAAAAAGTATCCCTTGTAAATATAAAGACAGTGCATCCGTACATAACAGAGCTGCAGAAGTGTTTCCTGGGACTTGCCTGAGCATTAAAACTTTGCAGTTTATGTAGCGTAATCTAAGTTTCCAAATGTTTTTGGTAGCAGTTATTTCTAGATAGGCAGATGAGCTGCCGTTGCAGTACTTGGCTTTTTGCACACCCATTGATCTCAATGAGAAATACAGAGCAAACTTTAGGTTCGTATTTTGTTTTGTGAGATTTTGAAGGGACTTCAGTTTGTATTTTAAAATATGTAATTTCTATCCCAGTCTCGTGTACCAGCTCCTTGTCATCCTTTATTCTCCCCCGTCTGACATCAGTTTCTCTCTTGTCCATTTAAAATTGAAACTTGGAAAAACTGCAGTTTTATACTTTATATTATTCTTCTACCCCAGAGCTGTTTTTAGTGTCTTTATTGCAAGTAGACAGATGGTGATATTTGGTTTCCTGTCAGTTTTAATGAATATAGATAGGAGTGATAAGAACATTTGCTTCATTTAGCAAACTTCCTTTTCTGGCTTTTAATTAATGGAGCGCTCACTGGTGTGCCGCTGCTTTTGTATGCAGTACAGTTAAATCTTATATACGACTCAACTTAGAGTGTTGGATAATGAAAAAGAGGATGAAAATAACTTCTCCTCTCAATACCCTTTAAAGTTTACTTACACAGACTTGGAATACTGCAGACATCAGAAATGTAATGTGCTTTTACAAGGCACCACATCAGCATCCTTTTTTTCTTTGTATTTTGGCAATATTTTCTTCTTATGAAAAGAAACCGAAGGAAACAGCCTGTGTTTGGTGTTGCACTTAACCTTGGGTGAGGTTCAGCTCGGCTTCGGAGCAGTTTGCTTCTCATGCAACTTCTTAAATAGAAGAAGATCCACAGCAAAAATGTAATCAAATAGAAAAGAAAACCTTGGCTTTTCAAGCTTTTTTTTGCTGCATTTTGTCCTGCTGTGGAGAGAACTGGAACATTAATCCTAATATTGATTTTCTTTTCAATAGTTTGATTTCTGTGTTAGCTTAGCACAGACAGTATTTTAGATTCCTGTAAACTGTTTTAGAGTCCATTGTTCTTAAGATCTTTCTCCAATGTTTAATGCAAAGGTTTTTTTCCCTTTCTTTTTGTATATATTGTGGTTTTGGTAGAGATTCAGTATTGGTGACTTGTAGCCTAAGTTGTTTAAGTAATTTCTGCCTTGCCATAGCAGTTTGATGATAAATCTTTAATGATAATAATGATGATAAAAGTAACCACATCTTATAAAATATATCAGTGTGCATAAAAATATATCAGTGGGTAAAGGCTGAATACTGCCCATATGTATAGAATCTCTGCCTTAGCTTTGCAGCTCTGATAGCTTCAGCTCTTACTAGATGGAGAGGAATGATTTGGGGTGAAGGACAGGAGAGTGATCATTGGGAAGATTCTTTTCTTAAGCATCTGACTATTGCTAATTCTGAAGAAACTGCTTTTAAACTTTGTTGTGTCTTAGTATCCCTGTTTTCTGAGTTAAAAAATGGACTTGATTTTGTACTTCTCTTCAGGACTTTTGTTTTGTTGTAACCGTATAAGGATAGGATTTGGTTCCCCAATAGCAAATCTAGTGCAGGAAAGAAAGTTGGTTTATTTTAGAAAGCTCTTTTAAAATACTCCAACAAGCCTGTCAGGAGACAGAAATAGTAGTTATTTGACATTAATTCTTGTGTCTTTCTGAAAATGCCACTAAGTGCAAACCTTCTTTCTCTGAAAAACTTTTATCTTGGTGAAAGCTACCTCTAATTTAAATGAGTTAAAACCAAACAGAAAATGTTTTCATTGATACATTTGGTTGATAAAGGCCAATAATCAGGTGTGTGTGCTAGGTTTGTGGCATGAATGGTATTACCTCTGCAGACAAACAGTGACTGAGGTTTTGAACATGTCCTTCCTTCCTGAAGGTCACAAGGAAGAAGACAAATTCAGGAAAGGATGCCCCAAGAATGGCTTATGTTTAAATAAAATATTCACTTTCTGTATGTGCATTCAGTGCCTCTAGGTTCACAGTTCTTATTCCTGTGTTGCTTTTTGCAAGTGTGATGAGGAAAGACTTGCTAGCCATTGTAGAGAGAAATGTGGATTTCCTGGCAGCTCTAGCATGGTGCCTTTTGCTTGAGTACCTGGAAATGGCTCACGTGCTGCAGGGACAGAACCTGTGTTTCAGATCCCAGGCATGTTTGTGTACCCTGTTTTTATTATGAGGGTCCTTTCCTCTGAACCAGAAATGAATCTTGTTCCAAACAACAGTGCAGGATGTGGGGTTGGTTTTAATCTATATTATTGTCCTTGCAAAAATCAGTGTGAGCAAAAAGTGCATCGTGATGTCTCAGAATTTGTAGACAAGAACATTTTAACGTTGTTAGTTACAATATTAAAGTTGTGCTTTTATTTCTTTCTGGTGCCTTCAGGAAACAGAACCACGTACCTTTCGTCTTACAATAAATTAATGTTTTCTGATGTATCTAAACTGGTATGGACTGCTGTATTTGACATATGTATTTGTGAATTTTATACAAAATTAATGCTTGGATTAATGTGAAAAATAAATAACTTGATTCAGACTGAATAAAGCCTTTTACCCCTGGAAAGGGATCACATTCTGTATTTGTGGGGTTTGTTTTCCTTTAGTATTTGCTTCTTATTCTCCAAATCACTGTAGTTATATGTTTCTTCTTTTTCAATATTTGGCCAATCTCCTGCAGTTCTTACTGTCTCCTATCTCCTTCAGTCGTGAGCCAGAAGGAAAAAGAGTCATCTCTGGAAAAGAAAACCTACAGGGCTCCATTCCCTTCCCATGCCCCATCATTTTCTCTCCACATTTTTGAAGATGTGAAGCAATTTAGATCAACGCTCTCCGTCGTTCCTTTCTCCTAACCCGATTCCTCTTCTTGCAGAGAGAAACAAAAGGAAGATATGGAAGAGAAGTTGAAGAAGAAAGGAAATAAAGGAGATAAAATCAGAACAGAGTTGGCTTTTTTAAGAGGAGTTATCCAGGAAGCAAACATGCAGCTTCCCTCCTCTTTTTTTTTTTCTGTTTTTAGCCCATTCCAGATACTGTTATTTTGACATAAGTGGGTCAGGTGAAAGGGCATAATTAATCGTGATTTCACAGTTGCTGTGGGTATGGGAGAGCATAGTGAGAAGAGTGGATTCAGGGAATTGCTGACAGTCTCTCAACTGGAAGCTCCCAGTTGAGCCCCAGATTGTTGTGCCCATCTTCTACCACACTGGCTGTGCCAGTCAGCTGGGAGCTGGATTAAAGTAGGAATAGAGCAGATGGGGAAGTGCAACACTTCTAGACTTAGCCAGTTTAGTATGGGACAGTACCTATTTGTGGGAGCAGTTGGGGAAAGGATGGATCAACCCTTTGAACAGGATCATGGGGAAACAACCTGTAAAGTACCCTCACCAGTGACAGTAGAAAATGGGACATCATTTTTTTACATCAAAGATTCTTGAGTTTACTAGTAAGGAGTATTTCTCCTGGTCCGCATGCAGCTCCAGTTTTTATTATCCTGCAGTGCTTTGTTTCCTCCAGTTGGTGATCACGTAGTGTCAGTGAGGCCTGGACACAATGCACATGTTACAAGGACAGCAATCCATGCATTTCTGCTGAGAGATTAATCAATTTTAACATGAAAAAATAAGGAGAAGGAGATAACACATGCAGCTAGTTACAGTTTGAGGATGCCACTGCAGAGAAACTTCTTCGAAAAAAGTGAGCTTTAAACCATCTAGTGACGTTGTCATAGAAGATGGAAGGACATACTACCTGCTTTGTTTGAATCAGCTTTGTGTGAAGATTAAATTTTATTTTTTATTACTCTTCTTTTTGTGATGGAGCAAGGTTACTACAAAACAGCTGTACTGCACCGTGGTTGAGGGATAGTGCTGTGTTTTCACATGCTCCTGTACCCCCAGCAGTTCTTTACGAGTCCTAGTGTGCCATCTTCTCATGAGCAGGTGGACCCTGTTGGATTAATGTTTCCAACAGCCTCTGTGCTTGGATTATATACCCCCAACATCACCTGCTTGTGTTGCCACCAGAGCCTTTTTGGTTTTGGGTTTTTTTTTCAGCTGGAGAACATACTGCCAGAAAAGCTTTTATCTTGTTGAAAAGGAAACACCTGAATAAGAGTTTTTCACATCCCTGTGACACATTTTAATTGGTCACCTTGGAAATTTGGTCAGTGGGAACAGGAGCAGCATGTGCTGGTTATTGCAGTAGAAGTTTGTAGAGATTTACTTCATCCAGCTGGGACCATCCAGGGCTGGCTGTTGGGAGACCACCGACCTGCATCCCTTGCTGGAGATGGCTTGTTTGTGGGTGCGGACATGGTGCTTGTGGAGGACAGCCTGTATGTGGGATGGCCATTCCCTGACGTGGAGCAGGAGTGCAGCACCTTGGGGAGACTCTGTTTTATTTTGTTTGCTTCCAGAAAAAACACTAAATTAATGCTTTTAGATCTGTAAATGTGCTTGTCAGTACTAACATATCACGAAGTAGCTGGCTACATACATCTCTTGGTTTAAGCTGTGGAAAGCAGAGGATCAGGTAGAAGAGTCTGAGGGGTTGCATTTTTTAATATCATCTGTTTATAAGATTTTAGGACATATTAGTGAACTTCATCCTGCCATTTCTCCATATCGATCTAATTTTATGGTATTGAACCTTTTTAATGGAAAAGAAGACGACAATCCTCTCTGTGGCTATAGCCATGTTATGATATATTTTGGGTAAATCACCTGAGATCATTACTTGCATGATTTGAAATATTTTAAAATTATTGTTAAAACCAAACAAGATGTTTTTCTAAAGGATTTTGAAAGAGAAAATTAATTTCTCTGAAAGCAGTAGCTCAGTCATCAGCAAGTCTATTCTGAGAACAAGAGTGTGCGTGCCCACACAGGGGCACATTTGATTGTCTGATAAGCATCAGTAACAGGCATTTTCCTTCACAAATGATCTTGTTGCTTACTACTGAAGACATTTATAGTCCATTGTTTCAAAAACAACGTTCTGAAAAAGTGCTTTAGTTATTATCAAAGACAACTTTGGAACATTTTGATTTGTCTAAATTATGGTGTTGGCACAAAGGAGATAACATTGGAGCTGAAGGAGGCTTTGCAGTTTCTTTCTGGTTTATACAAAACATTTGTACATCTGTGTGGTTTTTTCCACATGTTGAAAGAACTGTAGGGAGAGGTCACTCTATATTTCAGTTTGCAGATGGTGTAAGCTAGTAGTAGGAAATCACTCTAAAGCAAATTTTTTTCCATTTAAAAACCCCAAACAAGCCAAACAGAATTGCATGTGTCACTTGGTGGACATTTGTGCTGTTGACTAATAATAATGATTTGTGGTATTATGACAAAGAGACATGGGTGTGGGATTTTTTGTTAAGGGAAAATGATTATCTATAAAAGCCAAAAAGCTTGAAGATGAGTACAGCAAGGAAGCAAATGGTATTGTGTATCCTTAGCAGCCAGAAAATGTAGGTGAGCAACTGTCATTACATCTTTTACATACAATGGGGAAAAAAATCTTGAGTTGTACATGAGTCATCAAAACTGAGTTAAGTGCAAGGGCTTAAAGAAAGAGATGATGAAAAGAACAAGGGAAGAAAATAGCCAAGTAGTGATATTTGGCAAAGGCTTGATGGGGGAACATGGTTTTCATCATTGGGAAAACATCTAGTAGATGACTAAAAGGTCACAAGAAAGAATTGTGTTCCTCATCATTTTTTTAATTTGCAAAGCACAAGTAGCACAACTTGTATGTAGCCAAAAAAGACCCAGAAACAGTGGGAGACAAATTGCTGATGATGGTTTGCTGGGAAGCAGTGACCTGATGGCATTATCTGCAAAATCAAATAATTGGAGACTGCTGAAGTCTCGGGGGAGGATGGAGAATGAAGTGATAGTTCTGCAGTGATCTTATTGAGTGCACATTTTGTACCTCTGCAAAATTTAAAATTACTTTTGTCTTGGAGAAACAGAGAGTTTGAACTGTCAGTGTAAAGATGATGGAGTTTGCCCAGATCAAGGAACAGGACGGACAGGGGAGAAAGCAGGATGTCAACATCTGAATCTTGATGGATGTTGGAGGACGAGGGAGACTTTGTTTCTAGGAAGGAAGGGGTATCAGAAATAAAATACAAATAAGAAGGGATAGCCTTGGGAAGGTCAAGGCCAGGAGTCTGAAGAGAGTTAAATGGTTACAGATGCTTTGGATGAGGAGGAGTTGAGCAGTGACCACGGTTTGTCAAGCAAAGGTGGTGGAAACTGAAATATAGAGCTCGAAATCAAAGTCTGTTCTTCCTTAAAGAGGATTTCCCCTTTATGTTTTTAGACCTCTAATGGATTGAGAATCATTGTGGTTATTTTCTTTTTATTTTTTCCCCCTCCTTCGGGCTGAAAATAGAACTTTATGTAACAATAAAAGAGAATAAGTTTATTTCTTAAAGGAGTTGTTTAATGCTAACACATCAGGACAGTGTTTTGGTTTTGTTTCTGTTCCATTCCTCCAACCAAGAAAAGTCCCATGAAATTTATCATTAAATCAGAGGGATAAAAAGGTTTTCTCAGCAGAACGTGATGTCAGTACTTTGACTTAGAAAGGAATTGTGCAATTCCTCGCTGTATTTTTGCTCTTGCAATCCACTCATCGCAGTGTGGTGTTCCTTTTACGAGCCCATGCTTCTGGAAATTATGTCACTTTAAATTTTTTATTTTATTTTTTTTAATCACAGGATTTTCAAATATAGTATATTTGCTCCCTGTAATTTCAAAGTGGAGAAAGAGACTTCCTGGGGCATGTTCTATCCTTTCTATTTTGGTAACAAAGATCTGCAACTTGGTGGTAGAAGGCAAATGATTAATTTTGTCAGGAAAGTGCCACTTTTCAAAGTGGTTGTCAGGGCACATCTAAAGCAAATCCATAAAGATTAAAAGCAGTCGTCTTATGTAAACGTTCAGCGGGAGGACGGGAAGCAGATACTGAATCAACAGTCAAGAAACTTTGTGTAGGATACAATAAATATCTTGCCATATATATTTGCAAAGTGGTGTGGGCTTCTAAATTGTAGGGCCTGTTGCCAGGAAATATCTGAGTGTCGTTGTTTTATACAGGGATTCGGATACCATTAAACAAAATTTTGCCTGGGTTTCCGTGGCTTAAAGGAGCGTTGTGTAACTGCAATCTGATTTTTTTTCAAGCAAACCAGGTTGCACTGAGAGGGAATATTACTTGAAACTCCTAGTGATTCAAGGAGTTGTGGAAATGCCTTGGAAAGTCACGGCAGTTTACTGGCAATATGTTTTGGTCAATAAAGTATGGGGGTTGCTTTGTACTTTCCTCGTGATTCAGGAAAACCCCTACAAGAAGCAGGGGAACAGCAACTGGCTTTTAAATCTTATCCATTGTTCCCTTTTAATTTGACTCTTTGCCTTTCTAGTTAAAAATTGGTTTCATATATAAATTTATATCATATAAATATATTTTTCTATATGTAAATTAAGTCACAATAACAAATGCTCTTGGAATTGTACATTCTTCATGCCAAGATGCATTCACTGATAAACAGCAGACAAATAATTTTGCAAAGATCTATTAGAAATATTTTCATGAGCCTTTTCACATCATTTTTGGTGCATTTCCAGAAAAAGTCATTGCCTCTTTTGTTCATAATTTAGTGTGATTATCTGTCATTGTCACAAAAGGGCTCTGACAGAAGGTTGTCCTAATATGAAAGGCTTTTTAGCTGTTGAAGGTAGGAGTCTCCCACTGCTGGTTCATCAGGCTGCAGGAGAACCGAGGCACCAAATTCCCACTCGCTCGTGGTGGAAACAATCCAACGGGAGCCTTTGAACTGAGGTCGTTGAGCATTTTCTTGGATGTAGATCCACAGAAATTACTGTTTAAATTTGGAAACTCCAGTTGACTTCTGTCCCACCTGGCCCAGTGCTAACTCTTTGCACCCATCCAGCAGCTTCAGCGTTACTGGTCCATTAGAACACATGAATTTTTATTTTCATTTTAACTCTTTGTAGAAACTGATACAAGCTCTCCACAGTACAATTCCTCCTTTTTTAACCCCAGAAGTACACAGCTGAAGGCAAGTACCATTAAGCCAATATACATTTTCCTGGATTAGCTGTGTCACAGCACTGTTTTATTTTTTGGGGGTGAGGATATCGAGCCCTATAGTGGAATCCAGTGTTTTTTTACTAGCTCCTCATTTTATTTATTAGGTCTTTTTGCAAATCTGTTTTTGTCTTGATCCAGCTGATGGTCTGTCAGCAATTTAGCATCTTCTTCATCCTACCTAACCCATCACTTCCTGGATGCCTCAAGGAAATTCCATCCTGTTGATAAAACCTACTGTGCTAAAGAGGCATTAATCCACACTGATTTATTTAAGCACTGTAAATGGCTTCACATCTCTTGACTGTTTTGTTCATTAGCTGTTAATAAACTTTCACCACAACTTGGATTTGGTCTTCTGGTTACTTGTGTTGCAGCATCTTTCTGTCACTGGTGGTACTGTCGCTTCACGGCGTTACCTGGACTTCTTGACCAGTGTATCTGTTTCCCAAATAATCAGAAATGAGCAGTGTACAAATTGCCTTTTGGAGACCCGTTTTGAGAAGGAGGGTGGCTTGGATCAGATGATCCCCTGTGCTCCTTTCCAGCCAAAGGTTATTTTAAGATTTTATGCTAAGTTTTTCTCTTAATCCTTTGTTGGCTGTTTGTTCTTTCAAGGTTATTGCTGTTCCACTGGTTGTTACTGGTGGTATGTAGATCCAAAGCCATTCTTGGGTATTCAGCATTGGCCATTAGTTTAGTAGACAACCATTTATTTATTAATCACTATTAATATTTACTTTACCTCATTACCAACATGAGTGGAGGTCTTCTCTGGTTCATTTATCATAGATTTGACTGAAAACTAGATTCACCACTGAGGTTCCTCTAACCAGACTCCTGTTATCTGCACACCCTCATTGTATGAGATCCTCCTGGTATCTACTACAGAGACTGGAGTTAGTTTCTTGGGAATTACAGGTCTCTTTCTTGTTGGGTTTTGTTTCCCCTTGGTGCTGTCAGTCCCTCACTCAAGCATCCCACCTCTTTACTTCTGCAGCTCCAGCAGCTGGAGTTCGTGTTTTTCATGTGTTGCAGCAACCCAGCCGATTTGATTTCTTTGATCTGGCTGCAGCAATTTTTCGGAGAGCTGGAATTTGAAATTTAAATTTAGACTTGTTTAGAATTTGTCTTGTTAAATGTGTTTTTAGTTGAGTAAATCACTTTTCCCCTGAAAGCTGTAAGGTAGGGAATCTGCGAGCCATATGTAACCACCAGCAGGTTTTTGCAAGAATGATGATGAACACTATGCAAAAAGGTGAAAAAAATTGTATTTTAATAAGGGTGGAGGTCCATGGAGTGATTGGGAAGCACTGTGTGAATGGGTATGGAGGAAAGAGTGGCTAGTGAGGTTTTGTTAGAAATTTGAGTTAGTTTCTTCCTTGATTTTGCTGGCAGAAGATGTATCCCATCCTCTGTACAGCAGTCTGCGGCCACACCGTTTGCCTTTCAGGTAGGGAAATGGATAGGGTCTCGTGGCACATCAGGGGCACATGGAACAGGCAGCAGAGGAGAAGGCAATCCCTTAATTTTCTAAGTCTAATTTACTATTTTTTTTAAAAAAAAAAGAAAGTTGACTTTGGCATCTGTTAGAATTTAGAAGGTGATGAAATGGAAATGAAGAGGCAGTTGCTGACAGTTTAAGGTTGCTGTGTAGGTCCCTTTTAATTGTAAGTGTAGCAAGCCAGAGCGTCACGTTTATATTTATGCCCATTTATTCCTAAAAATTTGATATCTGGTTTCTTTTAATTTCTTAGAACTTCTGTATGTTTTGCACAGTGATTTAATCTCTAGAGGACATACAGTTTCAGTGACTTTACTTGATAGTAGATGTAATTTCAGAGCAGTAATGCCTACCAAGGGGAGGAAGAAAAGTGTGTTTTCATAGTACCTTATTTTTGTGTGTGCTTGTTTACAGGGAGGTAGAGAAATCCGTATCTGTATTTCTCCTTTTCACAAAGGAAATACAAGATCTTTTAATGGTAAATTTTAAAGGAAGATACTTTAAAAAAAAAAATTAATCCAAATTAATCCTTTTACTTTTGTTGGGTGTTATAAGCTTGACCTAGTTTTGAATATCTTTGTGGCTTAAAGTTAAAAAAAAGAAAAAGAAAAAGAAAAAAGAAAAAACATCATGTTAAGAATTTAATTCTGGAGACATTCCAGCATGGACTACTATTTCACATACATATTTAATATTCTCAATTTATATTGAGGGCAAAAAGAACATTGTTATAGTGTTACATATGACTTAGATTAAATATGCTGTTTAAATTGAGCACTCTAAAGGACACAAAAGTGTTTATAAGTTTATTTTTATTCTCAGTTGTTACTAAAGCTAGTTAAGGAGGTTGAAAAATGTCTCATTTGCGAGTTGGTTTTTTTTTTTTCCTATTGCCAAATATTGTCATTTCCCCTTCTCCTCCCCTTGCCTTCAGGTTTGAGAGGAACCAAAATAAACATGCTTGTCCTTATTAATTTTCTTTTATATTTACACAGTGTGATATAATGACAAACACGTTTCCTAATGTACCGATATCTCTATGTCACTGCAGCTCTGTGAATATTATTGTGCCTTTTTTTAACTCCACTGAGTCTGAAAGCATTTTTTTAATTAGTGAGGTGGGAATAAAGAGGCCAAAAGGTATTTTTTGAGGATGAGAAGTCATCTTCCTATTTGGAACAGCTGGTTTGGCTGCAGGAGCGTGAACGGTGTGTCAGGGGAGTCACTGGTTGAGGTAGATGTTCTTAAAATGATGTTATAGCTGCAATTCAGGCACCTGCTTTCAATGGTGGCCAGTTGAGCAGTCAGGTTTGGCTTCAAAAGGTTTTGAGTAATTTTTTTCCGTGGTGTAAATTACTTTCTGCTGATTACAGCTTCTTTTTGCCTCTACTACTAGTTTGCCTGCCACATGTTAAAAACATAATGGTGCAGGTTGAAACTGTAGAAATGAAATTAACAATAGTCTACACAGATTTATAGTATATAAATTATCAAACTGCAGAGTCTTTTTATAGGATTATTTTTAATGAGGATAATAGTGTTGATTTAACAATCTAGGTTTCTCTATGACATTTGACTTGATACCGTGCAACATTTTAATTGGAAAAATAGAATGATACAAAATGAATGCTGTAAAGATTAAGTGGATTAAAACAGGGCAGTTTGTACTGGAGTCCTGTAGAGAATAATTTTTTGTCTTAATCCTTGTTGACATTTTTATCCATCATACGGAAAAAAACCGTAAAGACATCATTGATGATGTTTGTAGTTGAGACAAAGATGGAAATAACTGAAGCAAAGAAGTCATAGGCACAGATGGCTCTGGATCAGCTGGTTTAATGGGATTAATTTAATATATGATTTAATACATTGAAAGATGAAGTCTCATGCACAGAGGCAAAAGCTACATGTCATACAATGGTGGGTTTTCTCAATAAGCAGCGACTCTGAATTAGGATGGGTTGGCAGATGAGGGTGAGCTTCCAGAGCTTTCTTTGCAGACCTGTGGCCGAAGGAGGAATGGCTCCTGTTTCAGCACAGGGAATTGCTTCTCCCCTGGAACTGAGCAGGGCTGAGGCAGGTGGGTCTTTCTGTCAGGTGGGAAAAGTTTTAGAGAAGATGAACAAGCTTAATTGAAAGGCCTGGGAAACATCTCATCTGAGACACAAGAGAGATACTTTGATACTTCCAAGGCATTGTAAATTAGACAAATTCAAGCTGGATATGAGGTGGTAAGTTTTAACCCCAGGATTGATCCCTGAGTTTATCAGTGGTGAGTGGTGTGGGGAGGATGACTAACGCGGTCGAGAGAGTAATGGGATGAGTGTGCAAGAGTTTGGGGATGGAGCCAGATGTTTCTGAGTGGCAGAAAGCAAAGGTCCCATCATCTGCAGCTTCCTGGACAGAAGCTCTTGGTGACAAGAGCATCGTCCAATGGGCTCTGCATGGAGAGGGGTGGAGATGATTTATTGTCAAGTTGTTTGTTGTAAAATTGAAACAGAAAAGATGAGGGAGAGTGAGCTGTGCAGTGGCAAGCAGGAGAGGAGGGCTGTGGAGAGATTTTCTGCCATTTTCTGACTGTTTTTGAAGGAGAACACTTGGTGCCTTCAGAAAAAAGAAGCAAGCAAAAGCCAGCAAAACCCACATCCATTTTAAATAGTGACACTTCCTAGATGTGGGGGGAAAAAACCCCACTGAGTTTCAGAATATAAAAAGAAAAAAATGAGTGGCCAAGCAGTATGTGTTGTGTTTCTGTTGCCTGCTGGACCTAACTTTGGGAAGCTTTGTGACCATTCCCTAAAAATATTTAATCTTCAGAAATCATACGTAGTTTGGCTGTTCTTATCCTGATTTGCAACAGCTGAATACAACCAATACTGTGCCAGTGCTGGGACTGCTTCATTACAGAAAGTGACTGGATTCAGCTGCCCAGGGGTCAGGGAGAGGAAAGCTGCCTTATGACATCTTCAAATTTGCAGAGAGTTAAGAAAACACGATGGGAACTGATGAGCCGGATTCCCACAGCCAGTCCCTCCCCTGGGGTCCGCAGCAGCATGGGTGGTTTGGCATCAGAGTGAGATTATTATTTTTTATTATTGCTTTAAAGCTGATATTAAATCAGAGATTGTACGGGGCTTCTGCCAACCAAAACAAAAACATTTACAATTTAAATGGGGCCCTTCAGGGGTGCGTCAGAAATGAAAGTTTCCAAAATTATTCAAGTATACATGAAACAGCTGGAACTGCTTTGGGTTATGTTCTTGGTGTTTTGAGGTAATGCTATAAAAATCAAATATGTTTATTAGTTTCTTAAGTTTTCTACAGGAATTTCACTGGGACTATTTAATAAGCAGTTTGTATTAGGAGATCTATTGTTTTGTAAATAATATCTATTGCAGTTTTAATGTCTGTATGACGTGTATCGCTCTGAAGTCTGAAAACAGAAGTGGAATCTTCTACTGAAAATTAAAACCCAGTTAATTCCAACTGGAAGGAAACAAGCACTTCAGAGAACTGTATTTTGAGAATGAAGTGTTTATTATTGTTTAAAAGCTTGGGGGTATCCTGCTTAAAAGAAGTTAGAGTTCACTGGCACCCACCCGCTTTCCGTTCCCTCCCTTGTGCTGGGGAGCGTGGTCTTGGTTTTGGTGCAGTCCTGTTCTCTTTTTGTTTCCAAGGGATTTTTGCAAAGCCAAAAGAGTGCTCAGCATTTGTGATGATTAAATGTGATAGTGATACAAAAAATGACATGAGAATCGCAGGTAGGTGTAACCTTTCAATAAGTTCAGATCACTTTCAGGGAAGAAATAGGCTGGTTTGCATTAGACCTCGCTTCAGATGACTCTTTATCTAATTAGGAAAAAAATCCCCAACAAAACAGATGTATCCGAAAATCAGTGTAAGGATTTTTAGTGGAAATGCTCTGAAGTTTGCAGTTAACATCTTAGTAGGTTGATGATAAGTAGGATGATGACTTGCATTCACTGCAAGTCTTTCCAGCACAGGCAAAGCTTATTTTTCACTTTGTGGAAGCAAATGCTATCTACCCATTTCCTGAAAACACCTTTCCTAGGTCCATTTTAAATAACTGGAAAGCAAGAAACACAATTATTCTCCTTTTTATGGATTTCCTAAAATACCTCTGGTGAGCTATTTCTTGTTGTCTTGAGGGAGGAGGCAGCAAAGGAGTTGCCATGGCGATGCGATTTCGGTTCCATCACCAGTCAATACAGCAGCTCCATGTTACCCGCTTGGCCCATCTGTTCCCCTCGGTGGAGACCCCATTCAGCTGGAGGTTTCTTTTGTGTTTGCAAAGTAGGGTAGTACGTGACCTTTTATTATAGGTGGAATGGCAACGTGGGTGGAAAATAACTTCCTTCAGATGTTGATGCTCTCTTTAAAATGAGGGTGGAAGTAGAGGGGTTTTTTAAAATTCAAAATAAAATTACGAAAAGCTTTATGGATGTATTATTTTTTACAGGAATAATCTGCAAGTCCAGTTCAGAATTGCAAAGTGCCTATTGAACCAAGTGTTTGAATAAGCAAATATATTCTGTATCATAGCTGGTTTACTCTCTGACTTTTAACTAGGACTGTCTTAAAGAATGTCAAGTCATGAGATTATTTTTGTAGTTACCAGTGGTTATTTGTAAGTGAAAACAAACAAACAAACAAAAGTGAGTAAGGCTTTTCCCACCAGTTAAAAACCAACCAGTAGTACCATTCATTGCTAACCTGCAAACCTTTTGCTGTTCCCTGAGGTTTGAGCTTGAGAAGGTGAGAAGCACCCAAGGGGGGATGGAGGCATGGCCAGGGCTGTGGGAGAGCCCAGCCCTCCCTGGCTGGAAGGAAAATCAATCTCCATGTGCTGGGGTTTTGTAAGCCTGACCTGGGTGCATCCCAGTTATTGCCTTTTGGGGAAAGACTCTTGTTTTTCTCTGTGCTACAACATCCTGTTCTCCTTGCCTAATTTCCCTGAGAGGGAATCAGTGCATAGCTTTTTGGGGTTTTTTTGCCTGCATTTGCTACTATCATATGGTAAATGTTAAGTTCTTTGTTTTTCTACTTTGAAAAACAGTACTTTATTTTCTTAGAGTAGTAGGTGTGTGCATGGTAATGGTGCCATGGCAGACATGGTGCAGAAGAGGCCAAACAACTGGCAAACTGTTGATTAAAAAAAAAAAAAAAAATCTGAGTTTAGGCAGACCTTAAAAACATTAAATGTAAAATACAGAAAAGTACATTTTAAAAAAGCATTTAACTTGATACAGGTGAAGGAAAAAAAAGGATTTCCCTGTCACTCCACCATCTTTTACACCTCTCTGCTTTTTTTCTTTATGGCTGAATTGGAGATTGAATCAGAGTTTTCTGGATCTTGCTGGGTTGCAGCATGGAGGAGAGCGAGGAAGCCCTGTCTTCTCTAGGTTTGGGTTTCGACCATGGTGGCAGCACTTCAGCGGAGGATGAACTGGTTGCTTTTGTCAACATGTGTGCACATGGGCTGTCATTGAATTTGCTCTTCCATCTGGGTGCAGATGATGCCTTTCGGGTCAGTGGGGATGGGCACTGCTGTGCTGCTGCATTAGTATTGACCCACCCAGGATTGGGGGCCTGTCTGTGAGGGTCTTGGTGATGAGCTACACGGGGATGGAGATCGCAAGGGGATCGCAGTTATTTGTTACGAGGCGTTAATCAGGAGCCATGAGCGCTATCTCCGGTTTTTAATTCTCTGATTCATAATAACAGAATCTGCACAAATGAGGCATTATTGTATAGCAGCCTTACTCATCTAATTGAGCCTCCGGCTCATAAAAGGTAATTAAATACAGACTGTGGTAGCTGTAATTAATGAATAAGGGTGGAACATCAACTGCAGTGGATCCATAACCAGTTGCATGTGTTGTTTCACGGGTTAATACAGACACTGGTGTAGATGTGGAGGTGCCAAGCAGGTGGCAGCCCCTTCTCACTGTCCTACCTACCGCGTCTCCAGTCCAGCTGTGGAGGTGTTTGGAGACTCCGTCATTACCTGATAGTTTTAATACAAAGCAGATGTGCTCTCAGTAACTTTGATTTTACCTATCTGGACTTTAAGTCTTCAGGGAACAGAGAATCAGGGAGGCACAACGTAACTTAGTTCCTTTGGTTATATATTTTTTTTTAATATAATTGACTGTTGAGTTACAAAACCCTTAACTTTTCTGCAATGAAAACAATTTTGTTAATTCATTTGGAAGTTAATAAAAAACCTGATGTTTTATTTGGATGTGTAATACCTCCTTGATTTTGGCATAGGTGAAGCTTGACTTGGATAGTGAGGTTTGGCATTGATTCATCTCTCACTTTAGTATTTGGTAATTTCTTTTTTGTTTAAAACCTATGTTGTCTGCCCAAGTCTGAATTGTCTAAAAGTCTTCCAGCAAACTGGTTAAGTAATGACTGTGTTAATGTTCACATCAAGGAGCTACATGTCATATATGGCATTTTTTGTATTTTAAAAATCTGCGAGGGGGGTCCAATGCATCCCTCTTAAGTTGAGAGGTGCAGGGTTTGGGCTGTGTTTGCCGAGTGCTCTGAGCTCTACCGTTGTGGGAGCTTCTCTTCATGTCACTGGTGTAGAATCTCTCCATTAAAGTGAGGTTAATATTATAGTTTCTGAGACAGTAGTTGACCATTCAGTCACTGAGCAGAAGAACAGATTTTTAAACAACTCCCCAACTCTGGGTGGATGGTGGTAACAGTGATGTCTGTTGGTCTTAGATACAAGTTCCATTCAGTAGCTGAATGCATGCTAATAATTTATACATTCCAAAAGATGAACCTTTTCTGTAGTGTCACCAAACCTGGTTATATGGCAATTCTTGGTTTTTCTTCTTTTTTTTTTAAAAAAAAAACCCTCTTAAAGTAAAAAATCCCAGTTATTATAAAGAAATTCTGAACAATGAAGAGGCATTTTTTTTCTCCCAGTTATTTTCCATTAAATGAAGTTCTGTTAAGTATCTTTGGAATTGATATTTTTTGGTTTCTCTATGCTTGTATCCAGGGCAGTGTAGTACAGTAGTGTTTGTTTTTTTGATAGCTTGCTAGGAAAAGACTTTCTATTTGTTCTCTTACAATTTTAAAGTTACACTTGTCACTCTCCATGGGCGTCGGGAACCAGCAGCAGCTAAATGCTAACCAAAAATACTTGCTGCAGGCACTCAGGGTTTTGTTGTTTGGGTTTTTTTTTTAATTTTTATGACATTAATTCCTTGTAATTTCAAGGAAAATGAGGCAATGTATAGAACAGAGGAATTTTCAGGAGGAAAGCCAGCTGTAGAGTTAAACTGCAGAGCTTCAGCCTGTACAGCACGCAGTGATGCTGTTAACTGGTTTCGTAATACAAGATACTTCAGTTGTGTTAATAAAAAGCACAGCAACCATGCAAGGAAATATTATATATTTTTAAGACAGGCACTTAGGTATATGCTTCAGTATGATTGATGTGGACTGAAATTGCTTTGCTGAATAAGAGTGAACTGTAGAAATGAGCTGTTTGAACATCCTTGTGAGTGTATTTTCCTCCATCCCTTGTGGTAGGCGTGCAGTTGCTGCCCATTCTGGGTGTTGCTTCTTCTCTTGACGTTTCTGTTTGCACGTTGTCATTTGCAGGAGTCAGACCTATTTGGCAGTATTATCTAATAGTTGAGCAGATAATAATTTATTATTGAGATGCACTTATAAAAGCATACACTTTCTAATTTAGCATGGTGCTCTGAAGGAGTGGGCTTCTGTGTGGGCGCACAGAACATCTCTGAGATAACTCGAGGTGTTGGCATTCAACAAATGCCACGTGGCATGAGCTGCCAGCTTCGGCATCCCAGCTGGCCGGACAGACGTGCCTGCGGTGGTGGCTGGGGTTTGCGAGGAGAGAGCTACCAGGCACGTGGGTGCTTGTCCTCTCCTTGGGGACCTTGGTGGAAACCATTTAGACCACCTTGACTTGGTGAACGTTTTTGACTCATTGCCACTGTTTGATTTAATACTATTAATTTCCAGATTGCTTTTATTTTTAAGAAATTAAAATTTGTTCAAAACATAAAACATTTTTTCTTCTTACGCTTGTGAATTCCAAACCATCTCCGACTGCTGCTCAAGAGCTGTTTGCCAATGGCTCCTTTGGATTTTTTTTATAGAAAAAACTTTAGATGTTAAAATTGCTTCAGCAAAAAGAAATTTCAATTAGTCTCTGCTTTGTTACCCATTAGCACTTTTTGGGGATACGTTCAGCAAGAGAAACCAGAGTTTTTTAGTTTCACCACTGGTTATTGGTAAAGACACTGTTGATGGACTCCTCGAGAGGATGGACATGGAGAAGCAAGTAAGACTTTCCATTGACCTGACTTCTGACCAAGGGGTCACGCATGACTTGTGTATAGCTGTTTACACAAGGAAATAAATCATCCAGCCTGGCTGCTGTATGGAGAAAGCACATGGAAGATACATTAAATCATTTTTCTACTAAGTTCATGACAACGTATTTCAGCTCAGATGAACTCGCTCAGTGATCTGTCAAGAGCAAGACAGTGGAGATCATGAAACTATTTCTAGATGATAGTACAGAGTTTGATTCAATTCAAAAATAAGTTTGTTGAATGACATTACTACAGCATTTACAGAGTTTATAAAAAAAATGAATTATAGATCAGATGGGGAATTATATTTGGAAATGTGCACTTATGCCGTGTGTGCTGTGGCAGTAAATACTTCATGAATGCAAGGATTTCAAACTAAATGGCTGGTAATAGAAATGTGGTTCTGTAATGCCAATTCCTGCCATTGAATTCAAAGTGAGAGACCTCCAAACACCTTTTTGTTCTACATGTTATTAAGTAAAAGTAGTCTTTGTTAAGCAAATAGACAAGAGACTCATAAATACTTCGCTAAAACTCTTAAATAACCCCCTAAAATATTGCAAGTACTTTCTCAAAACTGTACTCCTTTCTGTGATACAGATGGTTTTTTACAGTTTTTTTTTTAATTTTAGAATTTTCCAAATGTTGGAGAAACATAGAATCACAGAATGGTTTGGGTTGGAAGGGACCTTTAAAGGTCATCTAGTCCAACCTTCCTGCAGTGAGCAGGCACATCTTCAACGAGATTAGGACATATGTATATGTATTGCTAGATTTAATAGAATTTACTGAAAATGTGTTTTAGGAAGATTTTGAATTTTGTGTGCTTCTCTCCAGTATTTGAAAATCAGCAATTTTTACTTGCAGTTTTGTCTGAATTTTCTTCCAGCCGTTCCACATGAAGACCTGTGGCTGTGAAACTGTGAGCTGTAGGGTAATAGGAATGTCTGGCTGGTGGGGACCTCACCTCTGGTGGTGAAGCAAGCCCAGATGCAGCTGAAGTTTGCCTGAGCTGTTTGCAAAAAGCTCCTGTGGAAAATTTGAATGTAAAGCAGAGTTTTATTGAGCTGGAGATCTCCATAACACATGAAAATACCGTGCCAGGTAACTGGTGCTGGCAGCAGCGTAGGAGAGTTACAGTGGGTATCTCTGCCTGGAATTTATTAGGTGTGTTTTGCAGCTCCCATGAGCATACTGAGCTGGTTTTAAATAAAACACCTGAAATGCTGCAGCCCTTCCAACAGCAGCATTGTGTTCAGTCCGAGTGAGCTGCTTCTGCACTAACTCACTTCCATGGGTGGCTTCTGCAGTTACTGCTGCCCGCCCTGGCGATGCCGGTGCACGCACCCAGGCTAATTCAGGTGTGTCCCACATACGTGGAGGAAGGAGGTGGCTCTTGATTTATGAGTACCAGCATTCTGTTAACGTTAGCGTGTCGGTTGTTCATGGAAAATGAGCACCGTGGGCAAAAGAAAAAGATATTGAGCTTATAAACTTTTATATATATATATATATAAATAAAATGTATATATACATATAGGCACACACACACAAATAAATATATATGACTATATAACTATTTTATATATATATGAATATTATAACCATTTTTATATATATATATATACATAGATATAACCATTATATATTAAAATATATATAACCATATATATATATAAATAGCCATTTTAGTATAGGAAACAAGAAATTATTCTGCCTCCAGAGCCTGAATTATTTCAAGTAAAACAGTCCTCTGCAGCTAAACTGCTGATTTGATTTGTTGCCTGATGTGAAAGATAAACTTCATTAATCGATGCTTTTGTTATTTTATTTGTAGCTTACAGTGAAGTTGTGTGATACCAGGTTTCAAGGGCAGGATTTTCAGTTACCTGAGTCTGAAGTATTTTAAAGTTGTTTTTTTTTTTTAAATTGTACTTAAAAGTACTCTCATTCTATGTCTTCTAATTTAAAGGAATAGTTATGGAATTAGTCATCTAATTTAAAGGACTAATGGCTCAGATAATAAGAAAAATCTGCTTTTCTTGTTGCAGAGTTTATAGTTGAGTATTGGCGAGTTTTTCCAACTTAATCGTTTTTTTCTGCTGAAATATTAGACCTGAGCGGGGAGTCGATAGCAGCAGAATATCTGAGCAGCCCTGAGGGGCCGAGTGGAGCAGTTCCAGATGGCAAAAGAACTTTTTGATATTTTTGTGTTTTGTAAGGGACCAGTTGGCAGTGCTATAATTCTTTTGTATATTTTAGGAAAACTTGTTTGAAACATTTTCACGTGTGGAATCTCTTCTTCTGCACCTTGAGTAAAGGTGGGCTAGGGGTGTTCTTTGATTGGCTTTTTTTTTTTAAAGGAAGAAATATCTGTTTCATGTTTAAGACTTTTTTGTATGTTAATAATTTCACATGGGCTGTCTTGTTTTTTTTCTGAAATTACTCTGTCAAATTTAATTCCTGACCAGATTTTTCATACCTGTACCTACTGGTTTCCTTTTAAACCCATGGAGAGCAATCTATTTTATATGTACCACCTTCTTCAGTCAACACAGCCCCTGCAAGCAGAATTAAGATGCCAGAAAGAATGAAGAAAAGCAGATTTTCTGCAGCTTTCCTCTCACCTCTTTCTACCACGAAACCAGTGTGCTTCTGCTGAGGCTCCATGGTCGAGTTATGCTGGGCAAAGCTTTTTCGGCTGGGATTCTTTTTTCTTGTGAGCTGCTGGCATCTTTTTCACCTGTCATCTTTGACAAGTATTTGGGCATTCCTGTTTTCCCACAAGTGCTTGCCAGTTTTGTGCACTATAGATAATTTAGGCATTATTCTATATTATATATTATTATAGGTAACTCCTCAAAAGCTTGGGTCAACACCGTATCATTTTCCTTTGCTGGCCAGGAGCCAATCATTGAAGTTACTTATTTTTATTTTTTAATTAAAATTTACTTTAAATATTTGATTAAATTGGCATTACAAAATGCAAACTAAAAGTTAAATATTAACTCAAGATGATTACAGATTTCTCAGCGCTTGCGCGGTGCGTACTTGGGTGCAAGGAGGAGAGTGACAGTGGTAAAAGTTGTTGCACATCTCAGACTAGAAACAAGCAACTGGGCAAGACCAAGGGATAAATAGTTGTGCCAAAGGAATGATTTATTTATCAGCTGGTGTGTGATAAATATTGCTCTTGTTTTCCAGCGTGTGTGGTTTTCTGGCATCGACAGCATTTGGTGGCTATTGGCAGTTCTCTGTGCACAGTGAGAGTGTAGTGTAACGCATGGAGTAGTGCTGTGGGAAGCAAGTGACAATGCAAGAGCCAGTCTGATTTCTCCTTTGGTTTTGGGTACTGTCTCCATTTGTAGAGCTCTGGGTCATACTCAAAGAATCATTTGTTGGAAAAGACCTCTAAGATCAAGTCCAACCGTCAACCCAACATCACCATCCCCACTAAACCATGTCCCTAAGCACCACTTCTACTCATCTTTTAAATACCTCCAGGGATGGTCACTCAACCACTTCCCTGGGCAGCCTGTTCCAATGCTTGACTGCTCTTTCAGTAAAGAAATTTTTCCTAATATCTAATCTAAACTTCCCGTGGTGCAACTTGAGGGCATTTCCTCTTTTCCCATCACTTGTTACTTGGGAGAAGACACTGAGACCCACCTCGCTACAATCTCCTTTCAGGTAGTTGTAGAGAGTAAGAAGGTCTCCCCTTAACCTCCTTTTCTCAAGACTAAACAACCCCAGTTCCCTCAGCTGCTCCTCATCACACTTGTTCTCCAGACCCTAAACCAGCTCCGTTGCCCTTCTCTGGACACGCTCCAGTGCCTCAGTGTCCTCCCTGGAGTGAGAGTCCCAAAACTGAACACAGCACTTGAGGTGTGGGTACTCAAGTACTCACTCTCTTACGTTGTTTCCTGGTTAAACCAAGACCTTGACTGGCTCACTAGGTCGCTCACAGGGGTGGAAATCAGGAAAAAGCATTTTACATACCTGTAATTAACATGTTGGACATTTGTAACCTGTGAATTCTGGTTAATTATGATCTCACCTGGTTTATTAGCTGCTTCTGGCTTTTTTGTGTCTGTAAGTATTTAGGTTCCCAGTTCTGGCATGTGATCTGGAGCTGCTACAGAGCTGCCTCTCTGATTAACCAACCTGGATGCTGACTTTGGGGGTTTAATTATCTTCCTAATAACCACCATGGCGTTACCTTTTTAGAAACACATGCTCAGTTCTTATGCAGATGTTGTTCTTAAAATCTATTTTGGTAAACATCTTTTTTTTAAATTTTTTTTGGCCAAAGGTTTCTGATAGCTATATATAACTATATGTGATTTCCTGAGGGACCAGCAGCAGTAAATCAAGCTCCATCAGTCAGGTATGCATCTCTCCTGCAGCTCGCAATTCTCATGAGAAAGTTGAAAGAACCATGAATTAAATGATACTTAATTGGTAATGAATTTAAATTCATTCAGTATATTTCAATTTCTTCTTGGAAAGTAATTTTAAATGAAGTATGCAGATACTTGCAGAGATCATGCTAAAATAAGGATGTTGAATGATGCATTTAACCTGATGATTGAAAAATTTGGTGGAGTTTTGTAGGGTGGGTGAAAGTATAGGATAATAGAATCATTAAGGTTGAAAAAGACCTCTAAGATCATCAAGTCCATCTGTCAACCCAACCCCACCATGCCCACTAAACCATGTCCCTAAACATGACATTTACTCATCTTTTAAACACCTCCAGGGATGATGACTCAACCAGTGCCATGTGCAGCCTGTTCCAACGCTTGAGAACCCTTTCAGTAAAGAAACTTTTCCTAATATCCAGTGTAAACCTCCCCTGGCACAACTTGAGGCCATTTCCTCTTGTCCTATCACTTGTTACTTGGGAGAAGAGAAAGTACTTACACTTTCTCTGTCCCTGATTTCAAAGGCAGTGTAGACTGAAAGCCTGGCTTTACATGTCCATGTTTCACGCACACAGATTGTCAGCAGATTGTAATTACTCCTTGTATCTCCTTGTGGCTTAATATCCTATTTTTTCTTTTGGAGATGTATTGCTTCTTCCTTCTGCTCAAGGAAACTGGGGCAAAAAATGGTCATTTGTCTTTCTTGGTTGCTAAACTGTTTTGTTAGTCATCTATGCTAAGGCATTGATTTTCTCCAATTAAAGTGTGAATATTATTTATCAACTGAGATGTAACAGGATTTTACAGAAGGAAATAGCCATAATATGTATGTACACCATTCAAGAAACTTACATGTGCATTTGTAAATTCCAGCTTTATAAGAACAAGCTGAGGTTGAATCTTAAGAGCATAAAGAATTTATATTTGCAGAATTTTTTTTTCCTGCATGCACAGTTGAGGAGATGCTTCCGAAATGAAAGGCTGCACAAATAAAGCTGAGAAATAGGTTGAGTATTTTGGGCACCACATGTATGTCTTGTAAATTAATCCTCCCCAGTGTCCTTGACTGCTCTTTACGGATCTGTGCAAGTTGTGTGCCCATCCAGAATTAAGTGAAACTTTCTGAAAGTGAAACTTTTTGGAAAGTGTAAAGTTTCATCCAAACGTCAAGTGCTGCAGTGAAGGTGTTCTGGCGTATTTGGAGGGCTGCTCTTGTAATGGTTCCGACTGTAGAGCATGAAAGAAAAATCAATGCATAAAATTCGTATCTCTTGTCTGAAGTGGGAGTTTTTATTGGTTACCTTCTGTTTATTTGAGGTGGACCGTTAAGCTTTTACAGAGAGCACTGATAACTCACACGTTGCAGTCGTTGGAAATCACACTTGCTTGGTTTTATGCTACTCTCTTATACGGTTTTAAGTTTTAAATCCCATCTTTGTTTTTATTTTCTATTATGGAAAATTCACTGATTTATATAGGGAAAAAGTTCTGAAGCTTTGAATTATGGATTACTAAATATTTAAGATTTTTTTTTTTAAAACCAAGCAAAACACTAAACAAAACCCAGCTCCTGTTCCCAATCAGCTTTGTTCTCTATTAACTTACTTAAGCTCCAACTAAAACGTGACAGGCAAATCAGTAATTGCTGTCTGATAATGTGTTGGTAATAATATAATTGCTGGACTGTGGAGGCTAATATCAAACGTTCTCCCTTGCTGGGATTGTGTTGCTTATGTGCCACAGGTAACTACTGAGCGAGTTGTCTGTCAAGATCTACAGTTTATTTTCTGGATGGGTTTGATGGCCAGAATCAAAGAGAAAGCTTTGGATAGAGTGAGGTGGCAAATTCAAAGATGTGCAATGAGTTCATCAACTCCCGCATCATCTTATTTTGTCAATTAACAAATGCTGTTGCAAAAAAAATCACATATTAAAAAAAAAAACTATCCCAGTTGCCCTGCAGCTGGATAAATAATATAAAACTGTGCAGCTACTGAATCAAGTTACTTTAGGCTCTTTTAAATAGAGCTGGAGACTTTGTGTAGCTCAGCATCGCTGCTTGTGAAGTGTGCGGTGATGAATGGGGTTTTATGTGCTTTTGGAGGCAGGTTTGGAAGAGCATTTTCAATTTCTGTGATTTTATTCCTGAAGTTTTTGATTAGAAGAAGCTTCTTGACATCTTGATGCTGTGCCAGAAGCCTGGGCAAGCGGTGAGCATCTTACCTAGGGAGGGGGTAATTCAGGAGCCCTTTTGGCTGTGCCTCGTGTCTGTAGCCAGCTGGCAGCATGATGAGATGTCACCATCCCTGCTAAAAGGTGGGTTTTAGGTTATAAAATCACATTCTTTTTCGCATTCTGATTCTGAATTGAAGTCTCTTAAAATATAGTTTGGGTTTCCCCTTGCAAGGCTGTTCTTCTAAATGTGCCATTTCAGGAAAAACTCTCAGGCTTTTGGACATCGTGTGCACCCTGAGAACTTCTCCAACCATTTTTGGTAGCTGGATAATATGACAGCAGTTGCAACAGTCTTTGTAGAGCTGCAGCTTTGCTGCTGCAATTAACACCAGTAACAATAGATTTTGTCTCTGTAAGCACCAGCCAAGCATTAGATGCTGTCTTGGCTTCATGACTTGATCTTTTTTGGTATGTTTCTGCATCTAATAGTGACATATTTGATTTTTTTTTTTTATGATGCATACATTTCCAACTTGTTTTAACTTCTTGTTATGCTTCAGATGAATTACTGCATACATCAAAAACCTTTTACTAAGCAAGCCCTGAAGCTAGCACTGATGGAGATGCTTTCTCCAGAGAAGCAACTTCCAACTAAATCAATAGTCAGTCTGTGCCAATGATGCTAGACTGTTATTGGGACTTTTTGGGAAGAGAAGGAGTCACTGGAGTGTTCAGGAGCAGGGAAAGAAACATTTTCTGAGGAAAATTTCCAGATTACATTCTAAAGGAGAGTATGCACAGATGTTACCATTGGCTTCAGGTAATTCCTGGGAATATGCTTTCACGTTGTGTAAAGAATAAACTCAGCTAATGCGGTAAAACAGTACATTTATTAAATGCAAAACCTGAACATGGATGCTAAATTAAGGTTGAGAAATGAGACAGATAAAAACTTGTGGCATCTAATGCTACATGAACTAAAACATTAGCATGACTAGTTAGTGCTTGTTTAGAAGTAAATATACCGTGTTAAAGTCTAGTGAACACAAAAAACATTGCTAAAAATATTGCTGATAATGCTGCATATGTGAATGAGATGGAGTTAATCTTGGTCTAAGATTCCATAGCCAGGTAGGGTTTGCATTTTATAAATTGATTTTTGGAAGCATGCAATTGCTAAACTTTTACAATTTTTTTTTTCCCAGTTTATCCTGCTTCTTCTGCAAAGTTGATACAGAGTATACAAATGCACGTTGGGTGTAACTACAAGAAAATAAATAATAATAATAATAATTATGCATCAGAGTCCATTAGTATGTGCTGTAGTAGGCCTCATTTGAGTACTTGTGATTAGAAATTTTTCATTTCCTTTGCTATTGCAAAGTTTCCCTGGGTTTATTTCCAACTTTCAGCACCTCTTTCCTGAATGCCTTTTAATCTTCAGCGCTGTCTGCATTAAAAAAAAAGGAAATGAAAGTTAAAAAAAAAAAAAAAAGAAAAGCTTTCAGAAGTGTGAAACATAAATAGTATAATTAAACCAAGAAAGGACCTGGTTAAATTCCTGTCTGCTTACGTTACAGGGGGCTTTATGTTCAAAGCACTGTGAAATACCGTGCAAAAGCTGTTTTGAACTTTAAGTATAATAAGATCAATTGTCTAAAGATATCAGCTATTGTCCTTTTTTTTAGCAAATTATTTGAAACAAACACAATACAATGTAGGTTGTTTTTTTTAGTTGAAACACTTTTTAATTCTCTAACCACAGTTTCAATTGCAGTGTTGCTTTTTACCTAGGGTGAGTGAAAATAGCTTTAAAAAGTGATTGGACTGATTTTACTCAAATTTTCCAAAGCTTTTGCTTCAGATGAAGCTGTCTGTCCTCGTAGTCCACAGATCATCTCTGTCCATATGCCTGGGGGATGCATGGCAGGAGGGGTTGGATGGATGGTGGTGGTGGGAGCTCCAGCTCACACTGCAGAAGCCACAGTCTTGAGAGCATCTTCTGGAGTGCAAGCACAGGGCAGTGTGTTAGAGTCTGTGTCTCTCTGCTGCTCCTAGGAAGATGAGGGACAATGAAAACAAAACAGTGTTGGTAGAACAGTTGTTTCCAAGAGGCCAATTCACAAATACTAGAGAAAATAGATTTCATCGAAGCAGTTGCAAAGTTGTGTCTTGTTTAATGCATACCTTTTGCACAAAGATGAGGTACAACCTTCTAGTTAAGCTTGTAATTGGTGTCCGTGTACAACTGGAAGTTGATGTTACGTGATACCCAGAACTTATCTGCTTTTGTAGTATTGGCTTGAGGAACCTTGATTAGTGGCTTGAGGACCTTCTCTGCATTCTTCCATCTCCCAGACAGAATTATACCAGTGTGCTGTAAATCAAAACTGTGTTAAAACATTTCTTCTCTTCATCAGGGAGGAATTTAAATTCTGAAGTTAATCTAAGTAAACTGTTGCAAGCCCAAAATGGGGTTGTCCTTGCATGCCTGTAAATGGATTCTCCCCACAGAAAGCAATGGGGACATTGGCAGGATTTTAATGACTTGTTGCTGTGGGGCTGCATGGTGAGCCCGCAGCAGGACAGGTCCTAGGCAGCAATTGTCCAGGATGCTGTATCATAGTTAACGTTATAATTTTGGTCAAAAATACTTCCTTTTGGTGGTGCCCAGTGACATCACAAGCGGCAATGGACAAAAACTGGAACACTGGAAGTTCCAGACAATCTTCTTTAATGTGAGGGTGTCGGAGCACTGGGACAGGCTGCCCAGAGAGGCTGTGGAGTCTCCATCTCTGGAGATGTTCAAAACCCGCCTGGACGCTTTCCTGTGCAGCCTGGTGTAGGGAACCTGCTTTGGCAGGGGGGTTGGACTGGATGATCTCCTGAGGTCCCTTCCAACCATTCTGTGATTCTGTGATTTCCCGTAAGCTGATGAACCTATTTCTTCTTCCAAAGTATATGAGGAACAGAGCCTTGTGGCAAGACTCTACTCCCTTTCACCGTGACCCCAGCAATGCATCTGGGGTGCAATATATACCCCTCTTCAGAAAGACGCTCTCTGTGGGAACTGAGACTGGGGTGCAGGAGGTGAATTATTAAAAGGAAATTGGCAACAGAGGAACGAGCTCTGTGGTCTCTAGGAGCACAGCAGTCCCTTCCTTACCTTTGTCATGGAGCTGTTTCTCTAAAATATGTTATTATTTATTTGCAGCTCTGTGAGGCATTGAGCAGGATTGCGTAGCAAATGAAAGCAGCAGCTTATCTGCGACAGGTACAGATGAGAGCAGCGTGTTCCTGTCATTATCGGTGCTATCGGGTGTCTGCAGTTACAGTTGTCATCTAAGTGTGTTTAAAAAAACCAAACACGCTGCTGTCTTTGGGCTCTGCCTGTCACTTGTACCTGAGGGTTTGGCAAATTATGAGTTTTTTTTCCCTCGCTTAAAAAGTTACTTAAAACAATGCAATTGAAGATGAGGAGTTGTGATAGTTTAACTGAGCTGGCAGCCAAACAAGACATAGCCACTCACAGCCTCCCCCACCCAGGGAATTGGGGAGACAATTGGAGGGGTGAAGGTGAGGAGACTTGTAGGTTAAGAACAATTTAATAATTAGAGTAAAAAATAAATTAATAAGAATGATAAGAGTAATAATGACAACAACGATATCTATCTATATCTCTATATGAGTGATGCAGAGTACAGTTGCTCGCCACCCGCTGATAAAGATCCTGGAGGAGCGAAAAGGAACCTGAAATCACAATCCCGGAAAAGCGAGCCCGAGCGATTCCCGAGAGAATCCCCCCCTTTCTGGTCAGCCCTGGTTAATACACTGAACATGACATAATATGATCTGGAATATCTCATTGGCATCCAGCTGTCAGTTCTGGGTTTTACTCACTACCACACTTTTCTTCTCCTCTCACCCCTTCCAGTGCTCTCTCCTTGGAAACTGCCCAAGCCCAGTGTCCTTGTAGTTACCAACACTGTGCTCATAACAATCCTCACTGAAACCAACACACGGTGCTTTCTAGCTCCTAAGAAGAAAATTAACCCTATCCCAGCAAAAAGCAGGACAGGAGTGGGTTTATCAGTGGGGATTTGTGGCTCCTGAGGCTTTGCCATCTCTCGGTCCCCGCTGCCCCGGCTCTGTGAGGGGCGCGCGGCCGGCGGTGGTGCTGCAGCTGCAGCCAGCTGTGCTGTACAGCTCCGTGTCCAAAATCTGTGCCCCAGTTGTTTCTGCTGATGTTATTGCCTATTCAAACAAGGCAGAGCTTTGGCCTCACAAAACCTCCTGTGTCACAAATGATATTTTTTTTTCCTATGAATGTTGAAATTTTCCACGCAGAAAGAGTTGTTGTTGGGTTTTTTTGTTTGTTTGTTTTGGGTTTTTTTAAGTGTTCGCACTGGAGGAGTTATAATATCCTCAAACATCACTCCCATCATCAGTCTGCCTGACAGATTGGGATGTCGGATTTCAGAGTAGTCTCTGAACTGTTGTGTGTCATGTCTATGTACTCAGTCAAGTGATGGGTTTAAGGGGCATTGCTGGGCACCCCTATATCTTTGGGTTAGTGCAAACACCCCCCCATATTGGCTGTAGAGGAGATGTTTTGATGCTCATGTGAATAGTCAGTAGTGTAAAAATCAAAGGTAAACAGTAGTGATCTGAAATGACAGTAAAAAAAAAATCAGAGTTTTGTGTGTGCCAGGTGTAACTGTGTAGCTGGAGCTGTTGCAGAGATGTCAGCCTGGAGTTTATGAGAAAATAACAAGATGAAATTAATTATTTGAATTTTATTTTTCGCTTGTATAATTGTGTGGTATTATACACGTCTGCCTTCCTTAATCTCCCTCATGCCAGGCTGATACTTCTGCAAGTATTTTAGAATTTCATTTGTTTCCAAGCTTAAAAAACAAACAAAAGCACATCGCTTGATAGTTGCCCTGTGAGGCAGTTATGTATAATTCATTGTCTGTTGTAAACTTCTGTCAGATCCCGCTGCTCCTCAGAGGAGTAGTAGAGTTTCACAAGTCTGTCTCATCTCTTTCCTCGATTGCTTCATGGCCTGATGCACCATCCAGCAGGATACAAATGTCATGGTGCAAGCAAGTGCTTTGCTGCTATGACCGTAGATCATCCAAAAATCTTATCGGATTATGTTGTTAGAAACATTGCCTGACATGGGAGTGATCTCATAAGGAATATGTTATGTATCACTTCTGAAGTTATGAAGTTACCAAACCATTTTATTATGGGATTGAAACACAGTATTAACCGTGTTCCATTACTGGTACGGGATTTAGCAGTGAAATTTCTTATTTGATTAATAAACAAGCCTTTGGCTTGAATGTTTTTCAGTTCTTTACCCTTTTGAGTCTCAATGGTAAGTGTTTTTTATCACGTTGTTGCATATCTGACAAAAAGAAGAGACTCTGGATCGTCAGTGGTATTAGGATCACATTGTCTTGCCTTGCCTTTATTAAAACCTTTGTCCTATTGTTGCTAAGTGGTCTATCCATCTTAATATTTTCCTGATGTCCAAGTTACTGTCTGTTAATGGCATCCTAATGCATTCTGAATTGACATATTTCACATCATTTAAACTCTGCTTACCTATTTATCATGCAGGGGTCATAACTTAGTAAGTGAAAGTCACTCAAAGGATTTTTCTTTGCTGTTTCTCTAATTTCCCGTTGCCACGCTATAAGGAAATTACAGCTCTTCCACTCAATTCTTGTACAGTTGTGATAATGACTCTTCCTCACCCTGGCATCCGATATACAGAGGAGCTTTGTATGTCTGATTTCCTTCTCTTCTATTCGTGTCAGCCTGATATGATACTAAAAACTGGAAACTGGGACGTTTTGAATGGCCATTCCTGGCCCGGGGAGGAACAAAGATGACCTGGCTGGTGTGGCATCCATCCTCGCACAGTGAGACTATCAAGTCGGTGCTTGCTGAGGCTGGGATTACGTGTCACTCAATCTTGTCAAAAATTCTATGAATATTCAATGAGGATTTTAATGTATTGTCATCAAGGAAGCAATTTCTGTGTAGTCATATTAAGCATGTTGTCATCTCTGCAGTTTAAATACATTGTTTTGCCCATGAAGTGACCTTAGGCAATTTTAAAATGGTCTCATTTTTTTTTTCCCATTTGCCTTATACCAAATAAATTAGTTTTACCTAATAGGAATGAACCTAATATGGATCTAACACATTTGTATAGGAAGAAGCACATTCTAATAAATAATCAGGGTATTATTCTACATATACCAGGATTTATCTTTTCCGCTTACGCTTACACAAAAGGTTTGAGATATGGTCAGGTAGACTGCAGTCAAGTTGTTCTCTAACCAAGGTTTCATAATGAGTTCAATTTTCAAAGGGGAGCCTGTTAATTTAGCTCCATACTTCCACTGCTGATGATGTTTAAATCACTGTATGCTTCATCGTTGTATGTTTAGGTGTCGTTTAAGCTTCATTGCCCAGGCGAGCTTCTCATTTGCATAGATAGTGTATGAGTGTATAGTTTGTTGTATACAGATTGTTGTGGGGAAAACCAATTGAGTGTTAGTAAAGTATAGATTTTGAAGTTTATTTTCCTTTCTAAATTGCAGAACTTATGTAAGTGCATATCTCTGTACATAGGTGAGAATGCAAACATTGTTTTTTGAGAGAAAATTGGTGTCTCTAATGGTGGTATGATTTTTTGCAGTATGTCCCAAATTACCTATTTTTCTTCTGAAATCAGAACAAATTATTTCAGGTTATATAGAATGTGGCATTTTAAGCTGAAACGTGAACAGCAGAGCCTTGTTAGTCATGCCAGCAGTTGTACTGAGAACAAGCAATCTGTGATTGGATGGATTGGCATGGGGGGATGTCTGATGTGCAGTGTAATCAAGAGAGAAAGCATTAGGGTGTGAAAATACTTTGTTAAAATGCTGTTCATTAGAAAATCCTGAAAAGTATAGAAAAGTATATTTTGCTTTAAAATGTCTTGAGAAGTAGACTGGTTATTAACTCAATTAAACAGCTGGAAAGGGAATGATATATTCATAGCTCCAAAGTGTACCTCTGGGCAGCACTTTAAAAATTAGCTGGAAAATTTTGGTACCTTTTATGTTTGTGTGAGAACATGAAAGTATCTGATTTTTCAGAGGATGGAGTATCATCACTTTCAGGCCAAAGCAGTAGTCATTTTTTGAAAATACAGTCATTGTTTCTAAGGTTTGTGTTCTTGTCCCAGTGTTCCAATACTGGAAGAGAGGTTTTTGCCAATTTTGCAAGGTGACATTCACAGCCTTTAGTTTTGCTGCTAAACTATGAGAAAACTTGCCTTAGTACCTTCCCAGGATTGCTTCCTCTCCTCTACAAAAGCTGTCAAAATAACTTAGTGATAAGAACCTTCCAGAATTTTATTTTACTTCAGTTACTTCATGCATTAGTTATGTGTGTGACTCGTAATGCTCTTTGGTCATATGCTTTGCACATGGATAAATATACTGAATATATAGATAAAACTGAGCTGTGTTTATGGATGAATGCATCTATGTACTTTTAAAGACAGGCTGCAAAGTATATTTTATTCAAAGGCACAAAGGTGTTTATTTGTAAATAAACAGGTAATCCTTGTTGGAAAAGCCTGCTTTTTGTTTGATGAAACCAGGAATGACTGATTTAAATCATCATTATAATCCATTGCTTTATTTCTTGTTCATGTTGGGACTGGACTATAGGAAAAGAAAGAACGTAAAACCTCATGTGCTTATGGGAGTAAACTTCTTAGCAGGGCCTGTTGTGATAGGACAAGGGGTGATGGTTTTAAACTAAAAGAGGGGGGATTCGGATTAGATATGAGGAAGAAGTTTTTTACAATGAGGATGGTGAAACCCTGGCACAGGTTGCCCAGAGAGGTGATAGATGCCCCATCCCTGGAAACATTCAAGGTCAGGCTGGATGGGGCTCTGAGCAACCTGATCTAGTTGAAGATGTCCCTGCTCACTGCAGGGGGGTTGGACTCGATGACCTTGAAAGGTCCCTTCCAACCCAAAACATTCTATGATTCTTTGATAAGAGTCAATCCCTGGTGTAATTGATAATTTCTATAAATTACCTAAATCTTCAGAAGCAGGTATCTGTTCCCAGAACCAAAGTGTTAGACGTGGTGAGGTTGGTCAGGCAAGGTAGGTCTGTCCTTATCTGAAAAGTCAATAGGTGATGAGTCCTTCAGGACTGCCAATTAATGCAGCTCTATGAATGGATGAGAAGATGAGTATTTTTTTGTGGGTTAGGCCAACTTCAGATGAGGGTTAGTTGAGTTGAATCTGAAACAAGAGAATTTTAGGCCTTGTTTGCACTGAAAACTAACATCCGTGCTGCAGCTGTGCCTGGAGGGTGGGAAGGGTCAAGAGCCAGGTTAAGAAGGGAGAGGTGCTAACATAAGGGATATATCCAACCTCGACTCATGGATTGCTCTGACTCTGTGGATGTCTACCTTTCTGTTGTGGGTCACACATTAGAGACACCGAGAGAAGGGGTTGGGCTTTTGTAATGGAAAATACAAAGTTTCACTGGGTGTATTGGCCATGCTAATTTTCACAAATAAGCAAAGGGCCTTATTTTCTAAATGCACCACATGGGTATCTGATCATCTTCATAAGAACAGCTTTATGCACACGCGTGGCCATGCGCAGGGTCCTGGGTTGTGGCAGTTACAGTGATTTTCCATCGTTTTGGTGACTCTTCTCCATCCATTGGAAGTGGATTAAAGAAAAAAGGAAAAAAAATGTTCAGATTAATCATTGCCAAACAAAAAGGCAAGAACATCAAACGTCCCCAACTCCTGATACAGGATATTTGCAGTACAAGGCAATAGGAGTTTTCTTTTAGCTTCGTGTTTTCAACCAATTTTTTTAATGTCTCAAAAGCTCCGTGGTAAAGTCAAAGCAGACTAGTGCAGAATTAACAAATACGACTCTAGTACGCCTGCAGGGCTTTGGATATACATATAAAGTAGTAATCCTGTCTGAAGTGATTTCTTCTGAGTTGCTTAGAAAGTCTTTTGACGACTTTGTGTGTTTAAAAGCATTTATTGTTGTGGTCAGAAGAAACGGTATTTTTCTCATGATTTCCACTGAGAAAAGACTCCGTGGTTTTCTGTCGTTTCTAACGCCTTGCAAAGTCCACAAGCAATTAGTACTGAAGCCCAGGAGAATGAGTCGTGCTTCATGGCTTTACTTTGTTTCCCCTGCAATGTGTGTTAGATTTCAGTGCTGCAAAAATTAATTTTGTATTGTTTTGCATTCTGAGCAAGCTCAGCCGTATTGTTTTAAGCTGGTTGTACTACACAGTTGCACTCGGGTTGTAAATGAGCGCATAAATATTTGCAGGGAAGAGGAAAAAAAATCTTTACTTGTAGAAATGACTTGTCACTAATTAATATAGAATCTATATGCATTACTTTTCATTTAAGCCTGTAGCTAATCACTGTCTCACTGACTTCTCAAAGACAGACATCTATAATACCATCAGCTGAAACTCTGAAGTATTTTAGGGATGTGTGTAAATAAAAGTATTCAATAATTAGCAGGCAATGCATATGTAGTATTTTATTCTTAAAGTATAAAAAGTACTGTGAGCTTTTTTTTTTTTTTTTCACCACATGAGAAACTGAGGAACAGAGGACAGACATGAAAGGTTTTAATGAAGACTGGACTTTAATTCTTACTTCTGAAATACATTGTTAAAGTTGGCATTGGTCGTCCTGTCCTTGCTTACTTCCCTCTCCCTGTGCAGAATTGCTGGGGGTCTGGTAGGTCGCACAGACCCTCTGCTACGCTGTGACTCTAAAGGAAAGATAAAACAAACCCATACTTTTTATTTCCCCCTCAAATACTCGTTATTTAATTTACAGAGAGTGTTGTGAACACATGTAGCTGCACAGTGAGGTTCTGGATGGAGCTGTTTTTGTTCCTTAATGACAGGCAGCAGAAAGAGGCAAATTCTGCTGTTGTGCTGCCACATCCATGCTCTGTTATCTTGCTAAACAACCCAATTTGGACTGTTATTCAATATATTCCTCTGGAACATTGTTCTGTTTGTTATGTTCCTGCGTGACCTAAAATGAATAATGTGATAGCTGTCAAAGTGTAAAATTAGGCACATTATAAAAAAAGCTGCAGAAGAAAAAATTATTAAGGTCAGGTAATATTTTCCTCTGTACTAGCTTTTAAAAAATAAAATTGAAGGGATTTTTGTCTCTTTAGAAGTCACACTAAGCCATCAATAGACACACAATTCTGATTTCTTTACATTTACATCTCCTATTATAATTTAGTTGCCATATAGATAGATATATTGTCCTATAGATATAGATATATGCTCTGCATATACTTTGTGATTTGAGTTGTGCAACGATCTAATAGTGTAATTTGGAACACTGAATATTTGTTTTTGCTTGTCATAAAATGTCATTACTGTTCTTTATACATTATTTGGCAACTGCCTCATCTTACACTGCTCTGTCAGAGGATGCGAGAGACGTTCCCCTACCACTGAGAAAGACATCGGCTAATATGATCTGAATACAAAATTAGAAGTGTCATCTTTTTGCCATATTGGAACATAAAAATGTTATGAATGGCAGCACCATGTCAAACCAAAGTACCGAGTAACTCGGCTCCGTGTCTCTAAGAAGGATCAGATGCTACAGGAGGCATTTCTGAGCAGAGCAAGCCTGCAGTGATCTATTCCACAAGCCCCAAATCTCAAGGAGAACTAACTTTGGAATAACATTGGGCTTGATATCATAAAACTTTTATTGACTCAAGTTCCTATTGTAAAATGAATTTTAAACTCTGCCTTTGTTCTTTTTCATATTTTTTCTTTATGCTTAGTATAAAAAGAAGAAAATTTGAGCAGATTCTCCCTGTGCCTGTTATTCACAGGAATACCGGAAATTTCAACCTGTATCAGGCTTCTTTCTAGTCAAATTTATATTTGCTCTTGACAATTGAAAAATTAAATTGCAAGACTTAACTAAAAAGTAAAAATCCCCTGCTTAAGAGCTATTCATGTGCTTAACTTTGAAAAGCCAGAAAGCTATCGGCTTGGCAATTCAATTATTTCTTCTTTTATGCCAGAATGAATAGTATTTAAAGAATGTATACATTGCCACTGTGCATCTTAACCTACTTAAACCTGTGCCAGAAGCTCTGGGTGGCAGGAGGGTATGACATGACATGCTTGACCTCTGCTCACCAGGGCTGTAGGTTGCTCCATTAACGTGCTAATCGGGTACTTCTGGTTTGCTGCAGGCCCAAAGATGATGTGGGGTCAGCCACCTAAACACAGTGCGTGTGTTCGTGCCTTATCCATCTCTGAGTGGGGAACACTGTGTTAAATTACAGCTTTAAAATTATTAAATGGTTCAGCAAAATTATTTCAACGCTGACATTAACTGTGGAATAAGTTGCTTTAGGAGCTGGTTGCATCTAGAGGTTTTTCAGAGGGGCAACTTTGATGTTACTGTAGGTGGTGGATAGACTGTGGACCTCTTTAGATCCCATCCAGTCCAGGTTTTTGATTCTGTGATGGAATATGATTCCCTCTAGGGGAGTAAGGGCTGAAGGGCTTGGGGAACAAGTCTTACGAGGAGCGTCTGAGGGAGCTGGGGTTGCTTAGTCTGGAGAAGAGGGGGCTGAGGGGAGACCTTCTTGCTCTCTAGAACTACCTGAAGGGAGATTGTAGAGAGGTGGGTTTTGGTCTCTTCTCCTAGGTAGCAGGTGACAGAATGAGAGGAAATGGCCTCAAGTTGCACCAGGGGAGGTTTAGGTTGGATATTAGGAAAAATTTCTTCACAGAAAGCGTGGTCAAGCATTGGAACAGGCTGCCCAGGGAAGTGGTGGAGTCACCATCCCTGGTGGTATTTAAAAGATGGGTAGATGAGGTGTTTGGGACATGTTTTAGAGATGGGATTGGTAGTGATAGGTTAATGGTTGGACTTGATAATCCAAAAGGTCTTTTTCAATGACTATGATTCTATAATAAAAACACCCTGGAAAGACCCTTTTTCTTAACAGAATTTGATTTATTAAATAAGTGCCTGTATCCATGTAAATCTGCATAAGGATAATCTATTTGTACACAGAGTTACTATGTTTTTAATGTGTAAGAAAATCTTTCCACTTCTCATTTTTCATTATATCATTGAGAAATAAAGGAATTTGAACTCTTAAAACTCTTCATATTCATAATAAGATTTTTCTGTTGCTTGCATGTGTAAGTGACAAAATAGGTTTTTAGGCTCACAGTATGTAGGGGGGTAAATGACTCCAAAGTCTACAATAAACCCCTTTAGGTAAATACAACACAACTAGACATCTATCTAGAAATGCAAAGACAATATATGGATAAAAGTTCATGAGGTAGACCCTGATAAATATTTTTTCACTATTATCTTTATTTTTTATTGGTATTGTAATTATAGGTGTAGAATACATTGCCTGCTGTTGCAGAGCCAGCAGATGGAGCAAAAGAGCATGATAAATAGTGGGATAAAAATACACTGAATGCACTCATTCCGAGCTGGGGGAGGAGAAGTGTCTTCAACCTTTTATTTTTGCTCAATATTTGATCAGTGCTGTGGTTTCCCATCTGTCTAATCCAGCTTCCAGTCCTGCCTGTAGCAGTGTGCATGACTTCCTCTAACTTTATACATAATGGCCCCAAGAGGACCCAGGTTGATGTAACTTTTTCATGTAGACTGACATAACATTTTGTCAGTCTACTTCTGTATGGAAAAAAGTCGGTGGGACAGGGCTGATTCCATTTTCTCTTCCAGAAGAGTTTGGCTTTCAGATAATTAGGAGTACAAATCTTGTCCTGCAAGAGCCTCAGTTGATTCATTCAACTGAATGAATGAAGCATGAATGAATCAACATGGTATCTTTATTTTTTGTCTTTTTAAAAAAGATTATAATTACACTAGAAGAATAATTACATCCATGAGGCCACTGTGAGCTTCTGAATTGAGCTCCAAACCCTTCCTGCTTCAGCATGCTCTGGGATGATCGTTGCACCACCTGCATGTAGCATCTTGGTAGAGCTGCTCTGGGGTTTGGGATGGTGGAGGGGGGGTGTTTTCCCACCCCCAGCCACCTGTAGCTGCACACTCTGCAAATGGATTTCATCATTACATCCCTTGAATGTGAAAAGATTACATTGCAGAGGAGTTTTGGTGTGCCCCCAGTTGGATGTCCAACCCACTGTGGTTTAAAATTAGGTTATTGAGTTGATCGTGCTGGAATAAGATCAGGGTAGCTGGGTGCTGCTAACAGGATTGGCAATAAAATTAAGACTTTTTTTAGTAGGAAAAATTAATTTTTATTCTAAGGAGAAGGTTAAATTGTAAATCTATTCTACTAGATCAATAGTAACCATTCAGGGTTTTTTGACAGCTTTTCAGCTCTACAGCCACTCATTGTGTAAAGAAAGGACTATTTAACTGAAATATTGATACCATTTTCAATGGAATAAAATAGTTTGGTCAGAAAAAATTATATATATGCATATGGAAATGAAAGCTGTCTGTCCATATATAGAAGAATAAAGAATGGGAGGCTTGTTGGGATTTCTTTTTATAATTTGAGCCTATTGTTAATTTATTTTACTAGACTATGTACTTAAACTGCTTCAGTGTCAACGTCACTGGGTGGTATTTTATTTCTGCTAAGCTGGGCAGAGTTCTGTGTGGGTGCACATACGTGGTGCTGTAATTTGCTGAAGGCAGGTGGCTGAACACAGATATGCAGAGGACTTTCCATTGATAAACCGTGACAAACACTGTACTTTCTTCTGTGGCTGTGAATTTAGTTCTTATTCTCTTGTTAAGCATCAAAGAAATAAATTACTGAAACAACTGTCGAAATGAGAGTGTTGTCTTTTAGTCACCGTATTAACATATTTATTTTGTGACACTGATAGTTTATTTATATATATATATATATATATCTGTGTGTGTGTATATATATATACACATATATATATAACCTTACCAAAAATTTTAGAGTCTTGATGAGCTACTGTGAGACCTCTTACTCCAAACCAACTTAAATTTTATCACAGAGGACTGATTGTGTTGCAACTGGTATTTTATAGTACCAACAGCAAATTCTAGCAAGCTGAGTTAGAATTTACTAAAGAACCTGTGGAAATTGGTCAAAGTCTTGCTTTTCAGTCTTTCTCCCCTATATTCTCCATTTCTGCTAATTTATCTTTGCATTTTTGTGGGTATTTTTAACATGAAATGCTCCCTCTCGTTCTGTGGGCCATTTGATACCGAGGCAGCAGTCTTCCTCCCTCCTTAAAAAGAGAAAATAGTTACTCAGGTTACATGTGGGTTTTGTGGAAAATACTTTTTGCTGTCTTAGCAAAGTGCTGTGGCCATCCCCTACAAAAGCAGCTGTGCACAGCAGTGTGAAGTGCTGCTGTGTAAGGAGATACATCCCACCCTCAAGTTAACATTCTTGTTTTATCCTTGTTAGTAAAATGAGACGGCCGTTCTCTTGCAACTTATAATGGTGATCACATACCCTTGACTTACATGAGGGTCTTGCACAATGCTTTAATTTCTCTGGCCTCTCTGATAGCACTATATGATATTTGTGTGGAATTTAGTAGTACATTGGGAGCCACAGAGGTAACAATAACCACCTGCTTTTGCAGGTAAAGTAGACTGATTTAGTTACTTCCTCAGTGAGATAGAAGCAGAGTTGGGAATAGAAGCCAGTGCTTTAAATGCACCATTTTGTGTTGTTTTTGCCAGTAGACCTTGGTATCAGCAATAAAACTGCAGTGAAGAAATGAGAGCTGAAGAACGTCTTAACTTCTGACTGTGTCAGACTGAGTTGAAAATGTAATGAAGCATCCTCTGCTACATTTCCTCTTTTGGAAAATATTTGGGCAGAAGACTGAAGGTGGTTGATGGAGTTGTGGCCCCTTGTACCAGTGGAAGGAGGGTTACCACCCTGCCAGACTGAGGTCAGCGGCGTGGCAGGAGATGGATGTGCCCCCACTGTCTGTGCAGGCGTGGGTGCGGAGCTGGGCTGTCTTGTTGCTGGTTTTGAGTATAGTAAAAAAATAAGGTTGTCATCTGTGGGCTAAGGTATTTGAGGATTTTAATTTGGAGGTGTAGAATATCTAGAGGTCATAGTTATAAAAACTATCAAAGTTATAAAAACTACTCATGTCCTCAACCAAAAAGGAGGTGTTCTGGCCTGGCAGAGATGAAAAGCAGCATCTAGAAGGGTGTTGGGAATGAGCAGCCTCCAAGAAACGTAAAAACAGACTCAGCAGAGAAATCAAGAGCAAGAAAAGATAAAGTGACATCTTTGAAGTGTCGTGATTAGGAGAGAGTAACCAAAGGTCAAGCCAACTTCATCTTGCAAAAGAAAGTGTAAATGATAGCTAGAGGTTAATAAAAGACCATCAGAAAAATAGATGTGGGACTGCCTTAATTCTGGATGAAGTTGAAATTAAATGCAGATGGTTATATCCAAGTTTCCTCTTTCCTTTCCCAAAAGGATAATGATGGAGAAGATGGCTAATGGCAACAAGGATAGAGAAACAGCAATTACTGATTGGAAAATAATGTGTGTGCAACCAAAATTTTAAGAGGAGAAGCGAAGCTTATTAAAAGGACTGCCAACCTGTTAGTCTCACCTCAGTTACATCCTTTGGAAAGTATTTAGAGGAAATGAATAGTTTCTGATCTAGTAGATAGAAATGGCATAGTCTGAGTTTACTAAAAATAAGTAACTGATACTTCTACTCAGTCTGGGCTTCCCTAAAGTGCTTAATAAGCGTCACTTCAGGAAATTGTTAGTGAAACTGGAGACGGTGAGAATTACTTGAAGACTGGAGAGTGTGACAGAGGACTTCACATGAAGGAAAGTAAGGCATAAAGAGCATTGTCAGTGATGTGTGAATTGGTGTGTATTTTCTGTAATATTTTCATTAGTGATCTTACAGGAAGGTTGTTTGAATGAAGTACGCTGAGAATGTGAGTTAGGACAGAATTATCAGCGTACAGTAAATTATCAGAATATCTGGGAGGCAGATGATGAGGATGGGTGAAATACAAATGGTATCACATTTCATACCAGAAGCTGCAAGGATATGAACTGAGAGACTACTACTAATTTATTTTTTTTAAACAATGAGTTTCCCAGTTGATATTATTCCATTGTTTGAAATGGCAAAGGAAGAGAAAATACTGATTGTGGTAGATGATTGCAGGTTAACTGCAAGCCCCTGATGAAATACAGCCAGGAGAGAGGTCACGTATGATGCACCGTATGAGCAACTTCTACTAAAGAGAGTGACATCGTAATGCCAGTGAATAAAGCTTTTGTCTCATCTCAGACCCTGCGTCACTCTTGTCATCAGGTTCACAAATGAAGAATTCATGCTGGGACAGGGCAGGGAAGATCTGTTAACGTGATGGAGGAAACCAAGGACACGAGCGTCCTGAGAAGGTCAGGCAGAGTGGCTGGCAGCACAGCAAAATGTGAGCTGAGAGCATGGATATGTTTGCTGTCTGCAAGAATATCAGAAAATTAAAGAAGGAGGGAGTGTGAGGAGCTATTTCAGCTGAATGGCAGCATTAGCATAAGAAATGAATTGATGTAAACTGACAATTACTACTTTTAGGCTTGATGCTGGGAGGCTTCTGATCATGAGTGATCGCTCTGACAGACACAGTGGGTCTGGACACCAAGCTGGCTTTGAAGTGGAGTGTGATCTGTTTTTTAAAAGGGTCTATAGGAACTAAGTGTGAATAGTAGTCAAAACTAGAGCCAGTGACCCAAAAGGTCCCTTTCAAGCTTACGTGCCTCTATTCCCAATAGTATCTGAATTACATTATAACTTAGACTGAGTTAATATAAAGCTTTATGCACTTATTTATCCCATTTCTGGAATTTGCTGAACTGACTGGAACAAACAGAGAATAAAACCCAAACATTTCAGAGTTCAGCCGCCCATTACTAACTCTGAGTATGGTAATGTGACATTATAAGGTAGTAATACATTTTGTAAAGGAATTGTGCTTTCATGCTTCTTTGAGCAAAGTTTCAGGTTGTCTTTGCCTTTAGGATATGGGATTTTTTTTTTATTGTTATTTTTATTTTTTAAGCCCTAAACAAAATGGTAGAAAGCACCACTCTGTATTAGGATATGTCTGTGCAGCTGTGCAAAAAGAGATAATGGCGTATTCAGCTTTTGGCTAAGATTCAGTACTTTTCATCTGTCATCAGAGGTTGAAGCAGTAATGCAAAGTGATACTGGAAAAGTATTATTCTGCTACAGTGACAGCACCATTAAAATCAATAGAATAGGGGTTTTTTATAATCCCTATTACAGTAAAAGAATTAACATGCCCGTTAGTTGTACGAAAGCAGGAAATTATCTGGTTGTGCGCTTGTTTGTGGTGTGCTTGGTTTCATAAGGCTTTGCCTTTCTTTTAAGGAACACACACTATATCCTGCCTAGGGCTCTGAGGTCTTAAAAACATCAATATCAAGTTAAAAATCCATCCACTTTTTGGGAAGCATGGATGTTGTGATATTGTAAATCACTTAAACATACTGGTTGTAAGGATTACATTGATTATGGTACCCTACGTTACATGTGTTTCATGGGTGAATCTGAAGTTAAAATCCATGGTGATACATATCCATGAGCAAAATGATTGCTAGATTGGGCTGTTACAGGGCTGCTAACGAACTCTTTGGCAATTGTAAGGTATCCCAGTGTGAGTTTGGTTGTTTTTTGTTTTTCTTTTTTTTTTTTTTTTAACAAGCTCTGTTTTTTGCAGCTTTATTATTGAAATGTGAAAACTGGTTTCAAGCTGGAAACATGATTTTTAATAATGTTTTTTTTTCTCTCTATTCCTAAAAGAAACCCATTTTTTAAGCTCCTACCTGAGCTAGATGTATATTTTCTTTTTATTGGCCTATAATCTATTTTACCTGCTGAGAACCTATTTATGGAAATAATTTAGTTATTTCCTATCATAGCTTAGCTTATCAAAGAAAGTAGTTTTATTTAAGCCAGACTTCGTAAAATCAGAGTGCTAGATACCTAGTTATTTTCAAAGGCTGGGTTTAATTAGCTTTCTTGAGATTACAGAGGAAATCTATGGCATAAAAGAGAATTGCCAACTTCTTATCTTTTCCACAAGGTTATAAAAATATTTTGTTACAGTTCTTCAAACACAAGTCTGTATTGAACTAAGACAATACTACATTTATTACCAAAGTAATTCAGGCTGTTGAACTGTGGTTTCCAAAGGTGAAAGGCTGATACATTAACCCACTGATCTGCAAGAGTATGACAGTTTGTGAAAAATGTTATGTATCATTCTCCTCCAAACAGTGTGGCAGAGAGCATGATAAAATGGAGTGGAAACAAATGCTAATGTTAGCTGAGCCTTTTTAACAGAAAATATATTTTTTGTGTCAGGAGGCACACAAAGAAGCAGTTGTGGTTTTTTGGTGGTCGTGTGAGATTTTCTGAAGAAATCCTGGAGGTCTAAACCATCAGTTACCCAAACCTGTCTTAGTTAGTCTGGCTTTTATTTCAGAAAAATTTGTCAGTTTAAAGCAACAGACGTCTGAAGAATGGTTCATTGATCGCAAGGTTTTTGAATGGCCATTCTGTTTGCCTTCCAGCATTTCCCCAAACCCATTTATTTAATTTTTAAAAGAAATGTTCTCTATAAAATGAACTTTTTCTTCCTAGGGTGTGGTGCCTTTGTGCCCTGGCACTGAAAGCTGCTCTGTATAATTGAGTCTTCATATTCGATGTATTTGTCTGCTGGACGCTGGCATTATTTTCACTAGCCATAATCATTGTAGCCCCATCTTTATTTTGACTGTCCTTTTATCTCCCATCCAATACCTCAGGGCAAATGCATCTATCCTTCAATTAGTTCCTGTGGGAGATGGATATAACATCAGAGCTTATAATATATGAACTTGTGAAACTGTGTGCAATCCTCTTTTCATATGTAAATATTGTAACGAACTTCAGAGAGATGCTCATTCATTCATCAGAGCGTATTTTTTTCATAATTTCTGGTTTCATATTATTTTCCTTATTTTCTCTGTCATGCTTTCCTGTCTTTTAGGTTTAGATAACAATTCTGCTTTAGGTGATAACTTTGCTGGTGATGGATATATATGAGATATTTAGCAAGTCATTATGTAAGGCACCTCGCTGTTTAAAAGTCACCTCTGTGATAAAGTCACCCTGGAAAAGTGAGGGAATTGAGTAGAAAGCTATTTCTGGTGGAGAGAGTGGATTAGAGTTGATAATGACCACACTTCATTAGTAAAATAAGATTTTATTTTATTTTTTTTCCTGAAACAAAGCTGTTAAATGTATAGATGAATTTGATGTATAGAGATGCTAAAATTTGGCATCTCTGATTTATGAGGGAAAGGAAGTGTTAGATGTATCTCTTCAAGCAAACAGCAAGGGAAGATCTGTTTATGGTGGTACTCAAAAAATAATCTTTTAGGTTATGAGGACAGGCTGAGAGACTTGGGGCTGTTCAGCCTGGAGGAGAGAAGGCTCCAGGGAGATCTTACAGCAGCCTCCCAGTGCCTGAAGGGGCTCCAGGAAGGGTGAGGAGGGACTTTTGACAAGGGCAGGGAGTGACAGAACAAGGGGTGATGCTTTAAACTGGAAGAGGGTAGGTTTAGATTAGATATTGGGAAGAAATTATTTCCTTTTAAGGGTGGTGAGACACTGGCCCAGGTTGGCCAGAGAAGCTGTGGCTGCTCCTCCCTGGAAGTGTTCAAGGCCAGGCTGGATGAGGCTTTGAGCGACCTGGTCTAGTGGAAGGTGTCCCTGCTGATGGCAGGGGGTTGGAACTGGATTATCTTTAAGGCCCCTTCCAACCCAAACCATTCTAGGGTTCAATTATAATATTTAATAATATATAGAAAAGATCTGATGCTTTGTTCTTTGGGGGATGTGCTTACCATTAAAGATGTTGCTTGTTTTGGGCTGGGACTTTTGAAAGCTTATTGATATATCACTCCCATTTCTGGAATCTCAAAAGAAAAAGCAATTTAGATCTTAGTCTTGTTTCAGTTCTTTACTCAGAAAATACCGAAAAAGGCAGATTTGTGCAGAAGAATGTCTTCCTTGCTTTGGCTCTTCCTGTAACATCATCTCAAGGCCATGGACAGGCTTCCCAGAGTTGATAGAAAGGAAATATTCCTCTCTTTTCCCAATTCTTTTAATTCTATCAGAATATCCCCTCTCAGTGCCTTCTCACAAGAAGAAACTAAAGAATTTTTTAGCTTCAGAAATGGACAAGAAGTGCTTTTGAAGGATGTTGTATCCTTTTTTGCTGCCCAGGGAAGATAACAGTTGGTACCCAATTTCTTCAAGATAAGATCAGATGGTGTTATAAGACATGGGGTTCTTTTATGAAGCTCAGGACTTGCGGGTAATTCTTGATTTTCTGAATGCCTACGTCCATGTAGCTGTCTGCTCTGGCAGTAGGGAACAATTTGTAGCTCTTGAAGGACAGATCTGTGTGCAGGTATCTGATATTTTATCTGTCAACAACAGCGCACCAAACAGAGTTGGAAGCCTTGGTCATGAAAGATCCTGCAGTGGTTGGAAAAAAAATATCCAATTTTTTTTGGTGTAAATGCATATTTCCTAAGGGATGAAAGGTTTTGAGCTGGTTAGTTATTAGCATTGCTAAATGCATTGATGCCAAGTCTTGGGAAGGACTGTTCTTAAAATGTAACTGCTTTGTGGATGCCCATTTAGAATAGAACAGAACAGAATTTATAATTAAATAATTGAGTAATTAAACAGTGTCTTGAAATGAAAATTTTAGGAATGATAAAAACCTCCGATTTGATGGTTTAAGGAGGACTGACAATGCAAGTCATAAATAAATATATTTTTTCCTTACTTGCAGAAAATTTGCTTTTCAAACATCAAGTGCTTGGACAACTTCCAGAGTCAGGATGGGGACTAGATTGACCAATTTTCGTCTGATAAATCTGATTCCATTTTTACTGAGTTTTGAAAATTTTAATGATTTGCTATCTGCCAGCTTCAGAGTATTTCTCAGGGCTTGGAATTCTGCCCAACTTATGCCGAGTCTGAAAAAATTATTCTTAAATCATTTCAATGTAAAAAAATTATAATTCATATGAATATGAGCTGGGAAAGTAGACCATAGCACAGTGCAGGCGAGAAGGACTCAGAGCTGTGCTGCTGAGAGGTCGATCTCCTTTAGCCAAGAAGAAAAAATAGGAAATCTCTCCTTAAGGGTTCAACTTAAGTAGTGAATATAATGATTGAAGAAATGGGAGATTGGGGCATTTGATTTAGTGTGCTTGAATGTATAGTTTTCACCCATATGTATGGGATTAATCCAGTCATTTTAATGATGCATTTTACAAGTATTTGCATGTCTGAGGATGTGTAAATCTCTAGGCTAGAGATTTACAGGTAAGGTGGGAATGAGTTGGTATTGCTAGGGCAGTTTTTTTTTCTAGGCAACATTACTAAAAATAGCTAATTTGTCTAGGCTGAAGAAGCCCAACATTTGAGTGTGCTGGGTTTTTTTTCTTAATTTTATAAATAGCAGATGATAAATGGCATGTTTTTCATAACTGTGCTGTTACACAGGTAGTGCTGCTCCGTGTCTCTGCTAATTAATATGAAGTTGTCCTTCCTTCATCTTTTTTAATTTGTGGTCAATTTTGTGTTTGGGGAGGGAAGAGGTAGGAGGTGGAAGACCGAAAGTAGAAGTGGCTGAGTTTGACTTAGAGAGAAATCAGCCTTTTTTTCTTTTTAGGAAAGTTTATTTTTGTAATAAAAATATAAAAAAAATTCCTATACAGACTTTACTTAAAACCAAATGTTAGGGTTTTTTCTAGCTAAATAACCAAATATGTTATAGATGACATTTTCAATGCTTGAATTATTTTTAGAAATTTTATCTTTGTCAGACCTTTAAATAATATCGTGTTGGTATGTTAAATAATGATTTTGACTTTAGATTGACAGTTATGTCTTCCCCAAGCTTTAATATAAGTGTTTTAAAACTGTTATCCCTAAAAAAAAACCTTACATTTGAAAGGTCAGTTTATTTCCTAAATCTAGGAGTGTAGCTACTTATTTATCTTGATAGCTACTTATTTATCTTGATTTTATAGTTAAATGTAGTTTAAAACATTTTTTGTCATTAAAATGTTAAATATTGATAAATGAATACTTAATTTAAATGTTACCAGGCTAAAGAACAATATCTGTTTGGTGAAAATGAATATATTGTTATCTCGGTGTTAGAAATTCTCACACTGATGTTGGTGTACAGCTGAAAAATCTCCTAAATGCCTCAGGTTTATGATAGGCAGTACTGTTTTATCTGCCTGGTTTGATAAGGAGAACCCTTAGAGACATAATGGGTGCTGTGCCAACACGTGCTTCGGTGGTGTCTGTTGTTCTGGTTCAGTCACGCTGATTTATGTGCTGCACATCTATTTCCAAGGTCCAGTTTTTAGAGCTGTTTTTGTACGAGAGGTAATCAAGCCCATTGGGAGTACTTAGGTGCAGTATAAATACCGAAATGATGAAGTCTGCAGAATTTTGTGGTCTGAAGATTTGTGCAGTCAGCTAAATGAAATGCCCGGTAATCAGGTGTGTGAGGCTCAGCATCCCTACCAGGTACGTACCCGCGGAGGTCAGGCCCTGTCAAAACCGCCGTCCAGAGTCGCGTGGGAGTTACCTGGGAACCTTGTCAGTGTTTATAAATAGCTAAAGGGTGGGTGTCAAGAGGATGGGGACAGACTCTTCTCAGTGGTGGCCAGAGATAGGACAAAGGGCAACAAGCTGGAACACAGGAGGTTCTGCTTAAACATGAGGAAAAACTTCTTTACTGTGAGGGTGTCGGAGCACTGGGACAGGCTGCCCAGAGAGGTTGTGGAGTCTCCATCTCTGGAGATGTTCAAAACCAGCCTGGACGCTTTCCTGTGCAACCTGGTGTAGGGAACCTGCTTTGACAGGGAGGTTGTACTAGATGATCTCCTGAGGTCTCTTCCAACCCCAACCATTCTGTGATTCTGTGGTTCTGGCCACCTATACCTCCATCTCTGGTACAGCCATCCTGAATGCCCGCGTCATCCTTGGAAGTGGCACCACGGCCACTGCCTGTCTCATTTGATCTGGAAGTCTCTGATCAAACAAATTGCTCCCCCAAAATGCCCATTTCTCTCCACATGCTGAGCCCATTTGTGGTTGAACATCAACCCAAAGGCTCACAATGACAGCAGCCAGGGCTGATGGTTACACCCGGTGCCCGTACAATAGATGGGAATGCTGAATACACATACGTGCGTGTATAAAGGGAAAGAACATTTATGTGCATACAGAGAGATCCATTTATTTTACTATTCTAATACTTTATTGAATTTAAATTAAAACAGATCTTCTACAATTTGAACTTTTAACGGACTAGTTATTGTCATTCTGCTGTAATTGCTCTTTAATGTCATTTGAATAACAATCGGAAAGGGGAAAACAAAATTTATGTGCAATTAAACAGCTGCAGCTGCACCAAACACAAGTGTGTGAAAGTTTCCAAATAGGAACTTTAATTTGGCAGTGATTTTGGCAAAATAATTGTCCTTTTAGTGCAGCTCAACATCTGTGTGTAGTTTAAAAGTTTTGTTACCTCTTAGATAATTAGCTGCCTAGCTTTCATTGTGTTTTAATATGGTAAAAGACCCCAGTATAAAATATTCCAGCTTTAAAAATAGCAAACTGTGTTTTACTCTTGTTAAATTGATGTGCATTTCCACAGTTAGCCATCGCTAACGGGCATGAAAATATCTAAGCCGTGTCCCTTATAAAAAGCATTTCAAGTAGTAGAGTACCAGAAAATACTTGGGGAAAAAGCACTATACACACACATCCTTCCCACACTTGGGTAGGAAAAAAAAAAGTGTTATTATTTGAATTGTCATTGAATCCCAGTGTAATGTGCAATCGTACAGTTTTACTTGGAAAAAATCCTGAGTGATTCCCCACAGATGGATACTTTTTGTGTAAAGAAAGCAAGCTGCAGTGATTTTGGGGTGTGTGGCTTTGTGAGTCCCATGTGTACAACAGCCCCTCTTAAAAGCATTAATTTCTAAAATATGAACTTTGACTTTTAATCTGCCATTTTTATGGACACTCTTTAAAAGTCTCACTAAATATATGGCTGAGCAGAGCCGTTGTTCCATCAAATCCTTCCATACTAGAAGCAGGGGGGCAATTTAATGAATCTATTGGGAGAACAGCATAAACCAGCTGAAATAAATGAGTTACACAGCAAGTGGTGAACGTTTAGACCTTGCTGCCTTGGGAAATCATGGAGGTAGATGGTATCTGGCAGATAGACTGAAAAAGGGACTGAACAAACTCTTGGACATCTGGTCCATGGGCACTAAGAGGAATAGGTGGGGATGTATCCTCTAATACCCCCAAGTGCAGCAGCTACAGATGCTGCACTCCAGGGCAGCGCACTGCAGTGAGTTGTATTTCTAATTTCCAAGACCCTTGGTAATCTAGTTCTTTCTGTACATTAAAGCATGTATTTCAGTGTTGTGTATATGCAAGTTGTAAAACATCTGAAGCCACTGATGTGACCTTCCAGATATGTAGGATATATATATATAACCTGAGAAGCTAGTCCTGGAGTTCTCCACTTGACCTTAATCAAAACATCTCAATACTTCAACTTGAAACCATTTTCTTTTAAACATCTGACATTAATAGCTTGCTCTAAGAACACCTGTGACATTAACAGTGGGTTTTTAGGCTTTTTTACATCCAGCATTCATCCTTCTCAGAGGTGGAGAACCTTTCCCTGAAATCCTTTTGGCTCTCTGGGTGCAGGGTGAAGAGGCAAAGCCCTACATGAAGAACAGGCTCAGGTCTGGAGGTAAAAATGAATAAAAACCTCTGTCAGGGTTAAGAATCACCTTTCAACCATCCTTGCATATAAGTGTTGTGAAGTGTTAAATCTCTTTGAATACTTTGTAAATCAAAAAAGCAACTATGCAATCTACACAGACATCTCTAGGCAGACCTTCTTCTTTCTCTGGATATTTACTGTGGTCTAGCCAGAAAATGTTGGAAGAGAATTGTCTTCATCTGTTTTTATATTCATATTACTGCCAGGTAAAGAAAGAGATTGTTGTCTTGTGCTGTGGTTATTTTCCTGGTTTAAGCCCAAGAGTAGAAAATGACTGAAGTTGGCCTTTTAGGCTATATGATTTTTATCTGTATACAATCCTGCTCCAGAAAATTGTTTCAAGCTCAATTAATTTCACCATTATTTAACCTCTCATTCACATGTATGAAAATGTAAAGAAAAAAAAATGCAGACTCTAGTGAGAGGCTTGTAAGAGGTGGATAATTCAACTCTTAAAAATCAGTTGTAACTTGATTTCTTGGCCTCATATGTGCTCCATCTGTGCAATTAAAGCACCTCCTAGTCTGTCCTCCTGATTCCCAGATAATGTTTAAACTTTTTATTTCTGGCCTAACTACACATATTTCCAGAACTAATCACTTCTTACCAGCCCAAGATAATGTCTCCTTACTTAAATATTACACTTGCTTAAAAAGTGCTCTGCTTGAAGAATCGGTGACTTTCTGGGTTGTAAATGAAGTTAATTGGTGCTGCATTTTCTCCTTATGCTTTTGAAGTCTCATCAGGGTAACAGGAGAGCTCAGCTTTCTCCCCCTTCTCTTACCTGAAAGAGTAGAGTGTAAATTGTGACTGAAGATCTGTGGTGGGGCTTGAGGTAGAGGAAGATGCATCTTGGTGGTGATGTGCAACTCTGGATTATTCTGGCATGATTTGGGCAAGTAAAAGTGAAATCTGTTGGGTGTTGGTAAACTCCCAGCCATCAGCTCTTCCTGCTTTGAAGGTCCCAGAGTACCAAGTTATTGCACATTTGGGAAAGTATTGCTATATGGATACTCGGATCTTCACGCTTTTCTGAGGCATTCATGTCTGGCCGTGGCCCAAGACAGGGTGCTGAGCTGTCTGAATCTCTGCTCTGACCTAGGACAATAATTCTCGTGGTTTTAATCACAGGAGGTATCAGACAGCTGTAGGAAAGGAGGATTCTCAAGGAGCTGAAGAAGAAAAGCGACCAAGTATTCAAAAGCAGGTCAAGAAGCACAACTGGAAAATATTTTCAAGTGTTCGGTTATACTGTTGAGTTTATAATAAATAATTTATCTTCCCCTTAGATGCTTTAATAGCTTTAATTTCTGTACTTAATTGCTTGATAGTTAATGAGCTTAATTTTAATAAATTTAGTTACAAGTATTTTGCTACAGTTTCTCTTTAGTCTTACAGAACCACAGTTTCTCAAAATTATGTAGTAAGTTCATTTTCAGCAGATTTTACTATTTCACTATTCCTTCAAAAGTTAAAATGTAGAATTATAGATGCATGTGGCAGTTATTTCATGACTCTGTCTCACAAAGAAGATAGTTTTATGATGGATTTATTGTGTGGTTTGAGTAATTTTGGACAAGAGTCCCATAGATTTTTATTTTATGTATTTTTAATTTAAAAAATGTCTCAGATTAAATAGAAGAAGTTATTATATATTAATACATTTTTAAAGTATTACACTACTCTTAAATCATATTCTTTCTTACACACATATTATGTAGACTTTGTAATATCAAAAATGAAAAACAGCTTATAAGCTTGAGGAGTAAAGATTGCCAGCATTTATCTGGATGTGACAGGGAGAAAAATCAATTGAAGGCAATGAAGAAAGTGACAGTGTATTGTAATATTTTTATCATACCCCAAGTCAGTAGATTTTCTTCATTTGGAACTGGAAGTGTAACATATTCTGGTTTTCTATTTGGCTGTATGAAGACTGATAGATTTAGGCCTTCCTAATGCTGCTCTGCAGAGACATTATCTTCCCCATCAGCTGAAGGGTGCTTTCAGAAATTACAAAGGGCAAAAGAGGAGATTTAGGTTTCTAACATGCAGCTCCACTTTTCTTTCTTGTTATGCTGCTAAGTAGGCAGTAGCTCTGACATGCTTTGAATCTGATTTTCATGGAGTTTGTGCACAAAAGATGCTTCCTAAATCTTTAATGTGCATCTTTATATGCTGCCATCCTTTTTTATTTGCTCTGGTCAGGCTGCAGGTAAAATTGCCATTTTCCCCTCCTATTTTTCATTGATGTAAATTATATTTTAGCAATTTAATTTTACACTTTTTTTCCCTCTCCAAATACACAAGTCTAAGATGTTAACCGAGGGAGAACCACAGTATGTAGTGCTTTCAGTTTACCAAGTGGGAAGAAGGAGGCTGAATTTCTGAGATTATTTTCAGCTCTGCAGTCGTGCTTCTGATGCGTGCTTGTACTGAGATCACTTGGAAGCCAACTCAGTTGGCTTCTTATGCCAATGCTCTTCCAGTCCTCCCCGTCTCAAGCTGGTATTAAAGGAACAGCAGGAATGAGAGGAAACAGCCTCAAGTTGTGCCAGGGGAGGTTTACATTGGATATTAGGAAAAATTTATTTGCAGAGAGGGTCGTCAAGTGTTGGAACAGGCTGCCCAGGGAACTGGCTGAAGCACCGTCCCTGAAGGTATTTAAAAGACCTGCAGATGTGCTTAGGGACATGGTGTAGTGGTGGACTTGGCAGTGTTAGGTCAACGATTGGACTTGATGATCTTAGCCATCTTCTCCAACCAAAATGATTCAATGATTCTGTGAAAACCAGTGTGGTTTTCTCTCTTGAGCCCTTTGCAGTGAAATGCCTTGCAGAGGTCCAAGTCTTCTCTGTCGGGACCCAGCATCTTTGGAGCTCTGGGCTCTGCATATGACTAAGCTCAAAGGAATTACTGTGTTTCATAAGAGGGCTACCTAGTACTGACTGCCTACCCAGAAAAAAGTTAACTACAATTATCTGAACCAGAAGAATTTTTAAGGTTTCTCATTGCTACCTTTTTGTCTTGGCCTGGTGCGGTTGACAGTGTAATTGCCTCTATTGATTATTGTGGGAGTGGTGCCATGGGTGATTAAAGGGTTAAGGATTAGAAATGCAGAAGAGATGTTATTGCTGTTTGTTTTTACGAAAGTACTTTTTATTTTTAGATGAGTAGGGAAAGGCATGAAGAAAAGCATAAAAAATAGTCTTACCATTGTCTTCTGAAAACACAAGTGTTTCGGTCCTTGGTTTTTGCACAAGTGTCCTCAGGATCTGGGCTGGGGAAGGCAGAGGAATTCTGTGCAGAAATAAGTGGGGTGGCTAGATATATCAGTTTGTAAATACTAATTTGAGGGGTCAAATTCTTCACCATGCTGGTGTAGGAAGCTAACTGTCTTTATTATTGGTTTGGCCAGTGATGGATTTGTTGTCGTCAACCAAGTCACTTCGACTGGCTGTGCCTTTTTTCCCCTTTGTCTTATCTCCTTCATCTCTAACGAGAGACATTTGCTCATTCTGAGTTCACGCCATGGGGCTATGATTTCATCTGGCACGTTTAGATGTTACTAGAATAGGGATAATAATAGGTTGTTTGGAAAATTTTTAAGATACCGTATTTCTCAGCTGGTTGATTTTCCAGCAATAAATGCAGGTTTCCAAGTTAAATTTGGCTTCCATTGCAGTGCAAGTGCCTTCCACTCTATGCTGAAGCTTAATTTCTCTTAAATATAGAATTTGTACATATATATATATATACACCATCCAAAAACCTGCATGTGCACGTTTTTATTGAATGAGCTTTGGCTCAAAAATGGAATCACACCATCATTGTGTGCATGTGAGATGTAATCTATTAATGAAACTGAAAAATTATGCATCTTATTTGCAGCCTACTCACCTTTTCTGTGTCTTCAACTGCAAAATCTGTCGTTTACAAGTACTTTTTTTCTTTATTAATAAGGTGGTGGTTGAGTCTTGCAGGAATTCACTGAAGAATTTCTTGAAGCTGTTGAGTTTTACCATTACTAAATATGGTACTCATTTTTTTTAGTATTGTTCAAAATAATTAACAAAAAGGAAAGTTGGTTTCAGTAGTGTTTGGCATTTTATATTCTTAATGAAAAGCATATAAGTTTTAGTTGTACCTTAATACAACTAAAAATTATTTGGGGGCTTGAAAGCAGAACTCAGTAATGTGACTTCTAATATTTCATTATTTTATGTACAAAATTTCTCCTAATTTTTAAAGACAATACTGATAGAGAGCAAAACTTGACTTCTGGTTGTACAGTTATAATTCTTGAAACTGTTGATGGAAAAACATCATATGAAACTCATGTAAACTAGTATAAAAACATGTGAAAATTATATAAAACTAATTTGGGATTAACCACCTACTAATACTGTATCACTCTAAACATAGTGGAACAACACCAGGATTCAAGAACAATGTTAAGAATTAAATGTATTTGCAAATACAGTAAATGTATCTGTGCACACTTACAGCAGTTCCAGCATACAGATTTGCCATTGTTTGTATTAAATAAATAAAATAGAATAGCATCTGCTTTTAAGGGAAGTTTTTCTTACCAGGAAAACTGAAATAAAAGAGGAGAAGCATGGAATAGCAGCAATAGTTTGTTGGGTTGGGGTTTTTTTGGTGGGGTGTTTTTGTTTTGTTTTGTTTTTTTCCTGGAATTTTCCCTATAATCAGATAAACTGTGAGTGCCAGGACATTTATCTCATTTTTCAAGATGTCCAAGTTGTTCATCATCCCCCACCTGAAATAAGCCAGCCTGTCCGCTGCATGGTGTTAACTTCTCAGTTGGTCAGAAGAAAAACCTTCTCATTACAGACACATGGTAAAGAGACAGTGGGAATTAAATAAGTAAAACAAAACCCTGTGAAAACTTGTTATTTACATTCTGGGGTTTCTTCCAGAGGTCACCTGGTTTCTTGCAGTTGCTGACTCACTAAAAAAATAAACTGGATTTTGTTTATTCCAATTAACTTGCATCAGACAGTACCTAAAGTGCAAATGTTCAGTCTGTTTTTTGCAAATGAAAGGAGAATTCCAGCTGCATCCCATGCATTATGGCATCCCAGCCTTAGGCAGAGTCATCTGTCATGTACAGTGGATCAGAAGCCATTCTTGTGGCTGTTCTTACAATCACAGAATGGTTTGAATTGGCAGGAACCTTCGAAGACCTTCTAGTCCAACCCCCCTGCTGTGGGCAGGGACATCTCTCACTAGATCAGGTCACTCAAAGCCCCATCCAGCCTGACTTTGAGGACGTGTTCAGTGGTAATTAGGGTGAAGAGATGCTTTCATCACCTTTTCCCTCTAAAATTTGAGGGCAGTGTTCCCACTGCAGCAAAACATTTGTTTCAATTCCTTTCCTCTTTCTTTCCTCAACATCTTAAGGTCATTTTTTCTGGGTCTTGTGGTTTTGGCTTTGGTTTTTTTTTTATATTTGTATACTGGGGTTACATCATTCTTCACTTCATCAGTACCAAAGTCTTGATGGAAGAGATTTATGCACTCTAGCATAACCCCGAACTCCAGACCCATTTCCATCTTTTGATGGCTGAAGTATTTGGTTCTTACCTTCTCATAAAACCTAGCTCAGGTCAGGTCTAGTTGATCAGTTCAGTAGGATGGCGAGGGCAGCCCATCTGGGGATCACTTGTTCAGATGCCATCATGTTTGGGGAGAGCAGTGAAGGCAGCCAGGTGACTTGTGGCACTTTCTCCTTTTCATACCTTGCTCTTGCAGATACAAGAAAAAAAAAATCATGACAAAACCACTTCACACCTTTAGAACGTTTGCATCTGGCAAGGAAACCATTGGTTATCTTTTTATTATTGGATTTAGTTTCTTTTCACGTAAAGATACTTTGTGTCAAAGCAGTCAAATTTTCAGAATATGTACAAACTGCAGTGATTGTATTTTATTTTGTCTATAACACAAAATACCATTTTTTGTAATCAAATGTATATTCAATATTTATTGTCTAATTTCTCATTAGTATTTTAAAATACTTACGTTATTCACATACTGTTGGTGCTGTTTGTCCCATCTGTTTCCAATCTTTTAAACTTTTCTGACCTTCATTCATCTTTTTATTTAATAGACTAATTTTTTTCTCTGGTGCTGTCAGTGCTACTTTCCTCATATATTGCTCAGTATTACTCAGTCTGTTGCCATGTTTGGATGTTGCAGATGGAAATAATATTCCAGCACCTTGCGTGCTTCTAGCGTTCTCCAGTCTGGAAAGAACTGACATCCTGCCCAGAAGCGATTCAGGGTTTTGAATGTTTTAGATATGCATTTAAATACTTCATTGTATTATTTGACAGATTAATTGCATTTTTATTTTCCACCTACATTTTGTATTGTATCAGCACAAGTGGGTGCTGCACCAAAGCCATCTATCTCCAGAAGCTAGCAAGAGATGTGTTGAAAGATCTGTTGAATTCTGTTTTTCCAACGAAAACAGTACTAATACCCTGTAAGATTCCAGAAGGGAGAAATGTCGTATTTCTTTTGCAAACACTATTTTCTTCCTTTTGTATACACTGTCAGTTGAGCTTTGTCATTTTCCCTTGGTTAAGTTACGGAAGGAAACAAAGACTGAAGTGGTGATTACTCAGGCACAGTGCCTATTGCAGATGTCTTCAGTAAATAATTTTAGGAAAAGAATTACTTCCCTGCATTTGACTAGAGGATGAATTAGTAAGATTGACTATATTTTAATCATTACATTTGTATTTTCAGTTATTAGAAGTATTTTGTTACATGGCTATAAAGGCTAGCAATTAAAATGTAATGTGTCTGTCTCATATAAGAATGATAAACACCTATTTAAAAATCCTTCAGATGGCCTGGCAGCATCCATGGAATGTGTGTTTTGGTACCCCAACACTGAGTTTGGGTTTTTTGGTATGTTACACACAAAAATATATGCTTACATATATTTTTGTAGCCTGTTTCACTTCATCTGCTGTATGGAGTTAGATACTAGATGTGGCCTGCTCTGTCTCATCTAGTCCAATATTTCACTTTCAGTAGGAGAAGCTGTTTCTCCCCACAAGGATTTTAGAGATACTATTTGGCCATTACTGTTCTACATTTATTTAATGTCTGAAACATGAGGAGCACTTTTTAGTTTTCTTTATACTTACATTACAAAGCTTTTATGCATCTTCTCCTTTCCCCCTTGCCTTCCAAAACATTCAGTACAATGGATTTTTTTGCTCTGTTTTTTGGGAGTGCTATGTTCTGTGCCTGTACAAAAAGAATAAGTCACTGTGTAAATTATTGTTACACACCTAATTATACCCTCTCAGTAGATCACTCCCTCTTTAAATCCCTTTCAAGCTCCAAACATGCCAGTTATTCAGCAAAGAGTAAATATTTACTTCCTGGAGATTTTTTAAATCAAATGACACAGCTGTATTGCCCTTCCCTTTAGTTTGAACATGAAATGGCCATTCACAAGAAGAAATCTGCTTGTTCAAAACCACACAGAAAATGCAAGTAAATCTGCTGACCCGAGGGTATTTTGTTTTCATACCGGTCTGTGTTGACATGAAATCACTTCATCTTCTTTGCAACCTACGGTGTCAAACTCCTGTTAAGTACATAGTGTAAATACGAGAATGGAAATGTACGTTGTTATTTTCCAGGAGCTGAATAAACTTCAGTTACACAAGCTTAAATATGGTGGTACAAACCCAACATGTAGCAGGTCTTCAGGACCTTCAGCTTCTCTTTGCCTGTCTGGGACATGTTGGTGCAAAAGGTGGTCAGGGTACCATGCCCATGGGCTTGCCTCACTGGTTTCTATGGGGGAGCATACAAATATATCTTTGTAAATTGGTTATTCTCAGCTGGGTCGGTGGAGCTGGTCCAGGTGGAGTCCTGCACATGACCCTGCATCAGTCTTGGAACTAAGCAGTGGGATGAGATGCACCAGTAATGGGTTTAGGGTCATGAAAACCTATTAGCCATGCAGTTTTGCATGCAAGAAGTCTAGGGAACGTTTTTCTATGCTGAAAGCCTTTTCTGCTCCCTTTCCTCGTGAGCAACGTTAAGAAGTTAAGGCTACATTTAAAAAGCAGGAGGTGGGAGGACAGAAATGTTTGATGTTGAGTTCTTTGGATGATGTTCAGTTTGAAATGTATAAGCAGTGGTTTGCAACAAATCGGTGTAAGCAATTCCCAGTGATATCTGCAGCTGCCAAAGGAGGAGAAAAGAGTGAGCAGGAGGACGTGGTCCTGAGCTCTGGAACTTGCTCATTATCTGGTCAAAGTCCAGATTTTATTATCCTTAGGATACCTGCAGAGTTTGAAGGGTGTCTCTGTGAGAGGCTGTGGTGTTTTCTTCATTACTGCATTGTAGATAAGGAAGTCTGTGTGGGTTTTCTAGAGTTACCGTGATGTCTGTGATTGTAACTCATGAATTTGTTATATAAATTAACACTTTTAAAAAAAAAAGTTATAATATTGCACAGTAAGTAGAAACCTATGTGTGTTTTGAGAAACTGTTAGGAGAATTTTCAGATTTGTCTTTCAGTCAAGTTCTCCAGGAGGTTGATTCAAATGAAGTCAACTCAGTAACATCATCAGGATTCAACAGATCTCTTGCATCAGAAGTAGGATGTAGAAATGTTACTTTATGCAGGATGAGAGAGGTGTTCAGCCTGCAGAAGAGAAGGCTCCAGGGAGACCTTATTGCAGCTTTTCAGTATTTAAAGGGTGCTTATAAGAAAGATGGGGACAAACCTTTTGGCAGAGCCTGTAGTGATAGGATAATGGGTAACAGTTTTGAACTAAAAGAGGGGAGATTTAGATTAGATAGAAGGAAGAAATTTTTTACAATGAGGATGGTGAAACCCTGGCACAGGTTGCCCAGAGAGGTGATAGAAGCCCCATTCCTGGAAACATTCAAGGTCAGGTTGGACAGGGCTCTGAGCAACCCGACCTAGTTGAGGATGTCAGGGGGGTTGGACTGGGTGACCTTGAAAGGTCCCTTCCAACCCAAACCATTCTATGATTCTGTGATTTTTTTCATCTTGTACCATCTCACAGAGATGTCAAAATTTGCAATTATCTCATTTTAACCACTGAAGTTAAGAGGAGCTAATCATTTCAGCTTGAGGGTAAGGACAGACCTGCCAAGGTTACCCAGGCCGAGCTCACTGACTCCTCTTGCAAAGCAGCTCGTAACACCCTGCCCAGCCCCGCACCAAAAGGCAAGCAGGGGAAGTCCTTCAGACCTTTTCCTGTGAAGAGAAATCTGAATCAATCAATGCTATTACACGTTGTAGGTGATTTCAGGTACAAAAGCCACCATGGCATAGTACTCTACTGCATTTCCCTACTCAATTCAGTGATTTTTTTCAGAAATCTTACCTCTTTTGGGCTACACTCCTGTGATTCGGTCATGTGGTTTGAGATGATGAACATCAAAATCACTTATGTGAAATGTACTTTCAAAAAATTACCTGAAATTAGTGATTAGGAATGAAAAGGCCATCAATTTAACAACTGTCATCAGTCTAATAATATTTGAATGCATTATTTGTGAACAAATATTTTATAATCTGGCCACATTTTTCATTTCTAGGGCAGTTTATTTGCCATTAAATAAAATGAAATGTGAAAAATATATTATAATTTTATTTAAACCAAGCAAACCCCTTGTTAAAAACAATAATAAGCTTGTCATCATTTATACTTGATGGAGTTTTAAATTACCCTTCTTTCATAGGAACATTTAGCAGAATCAACTATACTTAAATCACTAGGTTTGTACTTAGAACATCCAGAAATTAGGTTATTATTTATTTAAAAAACCCACTGCATTCTCTTTTCAGTAGTGATGAATGCAAGAAAGAAAAAGTTGTTTCCATCATCAAATTTTCAAGTACAATTACTTAGCTGCGCTTGTACAATTACTACTAAAATGTCATATATATAAATGGACCTATAATCACATTTACAAAAATGTACCAAAAGATGATATTTCTGTGGCTGCCAGCAGCGAAGACTCTAGGAAATATTGCTTAATTTGCGTAGTTGGGTTTTTTTAATCGCCTAAATAGCATTTTTACACCTAAAAAAATAAATAAATTGATATTTCTTTCTGAATAGTCATCTCGTTGCTTGTATCATTTAGCACGGATAAGAATTTAAGAAGAGGCCTAGGCAACAGTTAAATTAAATTTTAGAAGCCACACTCTTCTTAAAAGCTGTAATTTGTCTCCCAGTGGGCTTTTAAATGCTACTCATATGCTGCCATCCCAGTCCCATTGTAGATGTCAGTGCTTCTTAAGTTAGGCTTTGTTTAAAAAGGAAAAAAACCCCACCTTCTTTTTGAGTGAAATGTGTAAGCACATCATTAGATTAAACTGTTCAGGAAGGGAGATGTGTGAACTGGATCTGTGGAGTCATTACACAGCCTCCAGTAAACTGGAAAACTAAGGACATGGTACAGGTGGAAAGAGAAGTTGAGACTTGAGGAGGAAGTTGAGACTTGAATGTCAAGGGCAAGAAAATATTTCTATTGTGACCTTGGTAGTATGAAGACTGGGAATGTGTTTCTGGGGACATGAAGCAGAAGGAGGTGACTAGGAACAGTCAGCAGGAATTTAGCACAGACAAATCCTGCCTGTCCAAGCAGATTCACTTTGGTCAAAACCTGGCTGGATTTGGGGGCGAGGGGGGAGCAGCAGACTTAAATTTCTCTCGGTTTTAACTTGGCAGTCTCTCCCACAGTGTTATATTCAAGTTGGGAGGTTGTGGTGGGATGGTTGTGGTCTGGTAGGCAGCCCAAGGGGTAAAACTGTGGTTGGATGATGGGACCCAGAAGTCTTGTTTAGTATGTTCTGCTCTACCTGGAGGTGACAGCAAGTGGAGGTTGTAGGGATCTGTTTTGTTAGAAGATCCTGCTTATTTAACAGTAATAAATGAAATAGAGGTTTGGGGCCAAATTTTTTAGCAGGGCCTGTAGGGACAGGACAAGGAGTAATGGTTTTAAACTAGAAGAGGGTAGATTTAGACTAGATAAAAGAAGGAAATTTTGTGCAGTGAAGGTGGTGAAACACTGGCACAGGTTGCCCACAGAGGTGGTAGATGTCCCATCCCTGGAAACATTCAAGGTCAGGTTCGATGGGGCTCTAAGCAACCTGATGTAGTGGAAGGTGTTCCTGCTCATGGCAGGGGGGTTGGACTAGGTGACCTTTGAAGGTCCCTTCCAACCCAAACCATTCTGTGAAGGCACCCAGTGACATTAGAGTTGAATGAGCCTTTGACTATAACCAGTATCTTCAGGTTTCAAAACTTGTACGTATTTTTGAGTCTTTATCATTTAGTTGTGTACTAGATCTTCACTGAGAAGAGGTTAGCATGACTCTGCTAAAGGGGTCAGGAGTGCAGGACAAAACCAATGAAGATCTATTCCCCCAGTGTACTTATTAACACCCTTCTCTTGGAAGCTCTTTCAACAGTCAGGGAATGTGCTGGCTAATATTAACCAGTCATCAGTGAAAGTATGAAATACGAGCAAGGTGTCAGGTTCTTCTTAGCTCTTGGGAAAAGATAGAATGAGTGCACACAACTTCACTACTTGCACCTGGTCATGGGCAGAAGGTGCATCCCAGTGGCAGGTCAGCTGCAGGAGCAACAAGCTCTGGAGCTCAGAGGGTTTCCCTGGAAAGCATCTCTTCATTGCAAAAATCATCCCCTTCTGCTTTCCCAGACTTGTATGTGCTGCCCCGCCTGATGCCAGCACAGATGCCAACTTATCCCACCAATACCTGGGTATAACTGGTGTTGGGTTTTCCTATCCTCTTGCCTATAATTAATTTGTCCCGGGAGAGAGTTTTGTCAAGAGACTGTGTGTGGTAAAAGATTGTTCTTGTTATCTGTATTTTTCTGAAAATCGGAATGAGTTACAGAGATAGTTAATTTTAAGGCAGGCAATATCCAAGACAGTGTACAGTACTGATTTAAATGTTTATTTTATGATGGCATATGTTATTCCTTCAGCTGTAGCAAGCATGTTAATAAAATATGGATTTATTTTACTGAAAATCTTTCAAATTTTTAATACAGCTGTGAGCTGAAGTTTATTTTGGCACACTGAACTGTACTGTGCTCTACAGTTATTAAATGTTTAATTGAATCCCTCTAGCCTTCCAGTGTAACCACCTGAAAACTACTGTCTGAATAACAGTGATCTGTGTTTCATGTTCAGAATTATTGTAGAGCTCTGGGAAGCAGAAATTAGCTTTCATTAATTGTTATTTTTTATAGTAAATAGTTACAAATTTAACTTGAAACTTCAGTCTTTGCATGTCGGGGTCTTGTATACTTGAATGGCAAACTTTTGAGTGATTTCAGTAACGTCAAGGCTTGGTCCATAAAGAAAAAAAAATAATACTGCTTCGTTTTCCCAGTAAATTGGAAAACAGAAAAATGCTGGTTTTAAGCTGAATTGATTGTGGAAACTGCAGCCCAGTGCATAGTTCTAACTCACTTCATGTGCCATAATTATTGCAGAAGTGCTTAGTGTATCTTGTGCTTCTCAGCTCCCAGAAAAATATTTTCCTTTTTTCCCCAAGAAGTGTTTTATGCAATTAATGGGAACACTGTGGGGGAGTGACGGGGAGTCAGCTTTGTGGCAGACTTGGGTTTAAGCAGGATTCAGAGGATCTGGCTGTGTGGACCTGGGCGATGGGATGTTAAGTTAAACATGCACATGTGTTTGCTGGATACAGCCAGAGTTAAGGATGAGAAGAGCGTACAGGCAGGTGGAGGCACTGCCATGTATTATTAATGGATATGGTTGTGATTGGAGTACAGTTGCACAGATTGCTGAAAGCAAGGAGCTGAGGTGGCCATCTCATGGGGAAGCAGCATTGTCTTACATCTGCTGGGTTTCATTCATCCATACAACATAGGTATACCTACCATTAAAAAAATAGATGTATAAACCAAACTGAGGTTAATAATATTTTCTTCTTGTAACAGCAGTAGTTTTTTTGGTGGTGGAAATGTTTCATTAACAGATGAATATAATTTTTATTGATTTTAACTTCTTTCCATAATCCACGTCTCCAAATGATTAACTTATTACTGATTTGGTGATCTTTCAAGGGTTTACCCAATAGACTTCTATCATAATTTTTACAGTTTAGCTTCCTAATTGGCTTTTTGTGTTAGAATGAAATTAAGTTTTTCTTCCTAATCTGAACCTGCCAGGATTATCTAAGAACTACTCCTCTCTCCTCAACTCAACTCTTCATATAATAGTAAAATATTCAGCACTAGTAGAAGACACCACCAAGTATGTTAAACTATGCACGTCATGCTCTGTGAGGCTACTGAGGTATTTGGTGGTATTTCCAAAACACAGTAGTTTTACTAAAACAAATGTAATTTTACAGGCCTGCAAGTTGATATTATATTTTGTTGCTGGCAGTAGGAATTTTGGTTAATTGAACACTGGGAGACTTACCCCGGTGCATGAGACAGCACGGCGAGGGGAGTGCAAACTGCACGTTAGATAGTCTGCTTCCTACAGATTGTTTTAAGGTATTTCTTTGTAGAGTAGCACAGTGAGCTTTACATACCTGCTTTGAAACTCAAGTGATGACATTTTGCTGACACAACTACGATCTATACCGTGGATAAATGTATAGCTGTCCTTGGTCTTCTTAGATGTACCAAGAGTGACTCTTCAGTTGTAGTGGGATGTCTAAATATTTAATGAATTTGTTCTCACAGCAAACATGAGTGTTTGATAAGCAAACACTATACATATTTTAAAGATGAGAAACCTGGATACTTACAGTGAAAGTGGTTTAGGATGACAAGGATGGTAGGAGGCTGGTGACAATCAGGAATCATAGAATCTTAGAATGATTTGAGTTGGAAGGGACCTTAAAGATCATCCAGTTCCAACCCCGCTGCCATCAGCAGGGACACCTTCCACTACACCAGGTTGCTCAAAGCCTCATCCAACCTGGCCTGGAACACTTCCAGGGAGGAGCAGCCACAGCTTCTCTGGCCAGCCTGGGCCAGTGTCTCACCACCCTCACAGTGAAGAATTTCTTCCTCACGTCTCATCTCCATCTCCCCTCTTCCAGTTTAAAGCCACCACCCCTTGTTCTGTCACTCCCTGCCCTTGCCAAAGTCCCTCCCCAGCCTTCCTGGAGCCCCTTCAGGTACTGGGAGGCCGCTGTAAGATCTCCCCGGAGCCGTCTCTTCTCCAGGCTGAACAGCCCCAACTCTCTCAGCCTGTCCTCATAGGAGAGGTGCTCCAGCCCTCGGATCATCCTTGTGGCTTCCTCTGGACTCGTTCTAACTGGTCCATGTCTCTCTTGTGTTGGGGGCTCCAGAGCTGGATGCAGTGCTCCAGGTGGGGCCTTACAAGAGCGGAGTAGAGGGAGAGAATCCCCTCCCTCAACCTGCTGGCCACACTGCTCCGGGTGCAGCCCAGGACACGGTTATTGGCCTTCTGGGCTGTGAACGCACATTGCCGGCTCATGTTGAGCTTCTCATCCACCACCAGCACCCCAAGTCCTTCTCTTCAGAGCTGGCCTCAATCCACTCATTGCCCAGCCTGTATTTGTGTTTGGGGTTGCCCCAACCCAGGTGCAGGACCTTGCATTTGGCCTTGTTGAACTCCATGAGGTTTGCACAGTCCCACCTCTCAAGCCTGTCAAGATCCCTCTGGATGGCATCCTGTCCCTCCAGCGTGTCAACCACACCACACAGCTTGGTGTTGTCAGCAAACTTGCTGAGGGTGCACTCGATCCCACTGTCCATGTCTCCGACAAAGATGTTGAACAGCACCGGCCCCAGTACCGACCCCTGAGGGACACCACTCGTCTCCAGCTTCCACTTGGACATTGAGCTGTTGACCACAACTCTTTGAGTGCGACCATCCAGCCAATTCCACCGAGTGGTCCATCCATCAAACCCACTTTTTTTTTTGGCCTCAAGCTTTTTGGCTGAAATTAGCAATCAGGGTAAAGTTAAGGGCAGATCTGCAAGCAGAAAACTTTCCACTATCTAGAAAAACCAGGCCTGTGTCTCTCAAAACCAGGGATATTTCTGAGACAGCCAAGTCTGAACACAGCAACGGAATGCTCTACAACAGCCAAAAAGATGAGCAGCCTGAAAGTTATTAGGAGAGAAGCAGCAAGCTGACCAGAAACGAGAAGTACAACCAGGAATTGAGTGTACTCCTGAATCTTGGATAGTGCCTAAATCCTTCTAATTTCTCCCATTTATGAGGCACCTCAGTTCCCTTACAAACGCACTTGGCAGCAGAATTCCTCTAGGGTCCATCTTGTGCAACTTTTTTGCAAACTGAATAGAAAAGACTGTTCTGTGTCATTGACAGTTGGACTTGATGATCCAAGAGGGTCTTTTCCAACCTTTATGATTCTATGATTCTATGATCAATTAAGTTGTCAGCAGCTTAAGTACCAAAAATTGATGGGGAACATCCAGTTCTACTTGTCAGGTACAAGAATAGTCTTGCAGTGCATGATAGAGAACGTTCTTCAAGAAGCACTGACTGAGCTAAACCCGAGCAAGGTGGCAGTAGCATTGGTACTGAAGAAGTACACATTGCCATCTCATCTCAAACTGAAAACACTTCTGCCAGCAGCACACCTATGTAGTGTGGTGAAGGTGCCACCGAAACTTCAGCTCAAAGCACACCAGGCACTGAGCATGTCTGACCTGACACGGTGATCTCTTTATTCATTGCTAGTCTCCAGACATCCCTGTCTTGGTATACTTGAGTAGATGAGTGCATGAACCAAAGTCTTTGAGTTATCTAATGACAGGAAAACCAACTTGTTATTAATTTAGTATGGAAGGTCCTACAGTTCAGTGTGTCACATGCTGTGTGGGGCTTCCCAGTGAAGTCCAGTTGAAATCTGTCTATTCTGTCCATAGTGGTCTTGGTGGGATCACCATGAGCTCTCTCCTGGAATTTAGCTGTTTTATAAGACATCCCTCTTCATCACAACTTCTCAGTAGTAATTGCTTCCTGTTAATGGCTGTCGGGAGCAGGAGAGATTTGTATCAATAGATGATGCTTAGTGAAAGACAGATCATCTGTTCTGTTCATTCCTACAGGGAGATGAACAATAACCAACAATTATTCATCTTTTTGGAGCTGTGACTCTTCAGAGTGTAGGATCAGGGAGGAATTTCCAGGTTACCTTGAACTCCTTTGTATCAAGTATATCCCTGATAGAGTTCAGCCCCAATTTTTTTATTAGACTGAAGATTATCTTTCAGAAAGGCATTTGAAGCATTCAGGAGATGAAGATGCCACCATAACCCTTGACAATATAGTCAATAACATCCACTTAAAAAAAAAAAAAAGCTAGAAAATACGGATTTTGAATGAGCTTCTAAGCTGCTCTTTCTTATTATGTCTTCCTCTAAGATGAGGCAGCCCTTTAGTGTCTGGTTTTTCCCCCTACAAAGGTACTTACACAGTGTAATCATGTTATCTATCAATTTTTTATTGGCAACCTGAATACATTGCATTCTTCAAGGTATTTTTCTCCAGTACTGAGTTTTTATTTTTGCACCCTTCCAAACATCCAAAACATGGATGCCAGAGCTGGCAGCAGTAGATAACTATTTATCACCTCAGTAATCCTGTCCACAATGGCAAAAATTCCCTTCCATGTTTGAATTTAACTATTTCTTCAAGGAAAATGTTCTCTCCTCTTGTCAAGGCATGGTTCTTGGAGCTCACATAGAGGCACACATCTCTTGCACAGCTCCAGTTCCCCTATTCTGTCAGTGTGACAATAGTCTTTTCTAAAGGCAAAGCTTTCCATCTTGGTTTTATTAAAGCACGTTTTGTTTCTGTGATCTTCATTTATCCGTGATCCAAAATGACTGTGTGATTGCGCTGTTGCTATTATTTTTTTACAGACAATTATTGTTTTTGTCATGTTCACAGTCATTTTGGCAAAGATTTTCTATCTATGTCCGCATTGTTGGTGGAGATGATGACAAATACCCATTAGAAACATCTCTGTTGAGAGAGTTTTTCATTGACAATGTGTCCTAAGCTAACTGATTCATAATCCTTTTAATATGTTTTTGTTTTTATCAGTTTTGTGTAGCACTAACTTTTTTAACCAGAATGTCAGTAGTTCTAACTCAGACACCCTGCAAAACTATAATTTATTGCATCTTTATGGTTGCCTTAGATGAATCTGTTAGATGTTTATAAATATTGGTGATGAATATAGTATAAGAATCAAGATGATTATTTTCTAGTGAAAATAATTTGCTATTTGGTAGAAATAATCAATACTGTGTAAGTACATAGTGTCTGGATTTCATCAGCTGTTCATTCTTGTTCTTCTGCATTCTTCTTGGCCAGATGAAGAGATTTAGAAAGAAATTTTCATACCAGATCTGTGCAATGGCCCATAAATTTCTACCATTGCACTTTATTAATTAATTGAGACCACAATCTAGTACTAGGAAAGAGAGATAAAAATAATAGTAATAATAATAAATACCCACAAAATAGCCTTCCAGTAGAGAAAATGGACTTGGAATCTCTTTATTAGTATTTGGCTCACTCCTTCAGATATGAATGTGCTTGCACAACTGCACAAAATTAGAATTTTTTTTTTTCTCTCTAATGCATCTGTGTGGGTGTCTTGGTTTCTGTAGAGAAGAGAGATTACATTCCCCACTGTAAGTCTGTGTGTACTAAGTGGAATCTGTAGTACAACTTGTTTGGTTCAAAATGAAGTAAAATTATCCTGTGATATTCTTACATTTTTGGTAGCCTGAGCTGCTCAAAATTATATTTTGCAATTATCTTGATTATTTAAATTCTTTGAATGCCCTTGTAATACGCAATTCTTTCCAGCCAAAATTATTTAGCTGTTTCTTTGCTTAGTTAATGTAGGGGGGGGAAAAATCAATATAAAAGATTATATTTTAGCATTAGTTGATCCTAGGGTCTTATTTGATTCCAGCATAGCAGGCTAAGTAGCAAATGCTCTTAGCAGTTGTTTCTGTTAGTGGAATTTTGAAAGCACTAAGAGAAATCTTGATCCATGGAGACAGTACAATAATTCACATTGACATATTTTCCCCATTTGCCACAGGGCAAGTGGAACTGTTAATGCTCCTGTACGAAACCTTTTTCTCCTTTTCTCTTTTTTTAAGAGCAGAATGGAAACAGTGGTGATTGTAAGTGGATTATATGTAAAAATTTAGGCTACCCTGCAGCTATCAAAGGGAACAAGATTCAGAAAATTTACTATCAGTGTATCTTTGGGTTTTTTTTAAACAGAACCCCCTCTGTATATATATGTAATTGTATTGTGGGGTTCTTGTAGTGTTTTGGAGGTTTGATGGTTGTTTTAAGCAAGAAGGCATCTCTGGGGTCAGGGAGCAGGTAGCACTGATGGTACAATAATCTGTGTGAATACTGCATGTACAGATGAACTGATTTTAACAAAAAAAAATCTCCTCTGAATCATTAATTGCCCTGAAACATACATACAGTCAGCGCCCAACACAGACAGCCCTTCCAATCATGTATACACAAGGAATATTTGTTATCCATGGTAGTATTTTGCCTGCAGCTTTAAGAGACCCAGTTTTATCTTCCCTTAAGCAGCAGAAATGATGTCAGCATCAGCGTGACACTTTTTTCTTTGGATGTTTCAAGAACTGGAACCATTCACTGGTAAATAAAGATTTATGTCAAATATGTATAAATTTAAGCAATGTCAGCCACTTAATGCAGTAGAACTGCCTTTGAAGTGAGATTTGAACCTGAGTTCTTGAAAAGTTGGTTGGTTAGATGATCAGGAAATAACAGAGAGTTGCCTGCTAATAGTGCCAGAAACAATAATTTCACTGTGAGGAGTAGTAGTGGTAGATGACCAAATATATGTCTTCACAATGTGCATCATGTTGGCCATACATTACAAAAATGTGCATGTGCTATTAGATTAAAAATGAACTAGAACAAATTTTTAGATAAATTAGCAAACAGTTTATTTAGTGTCCTTTCCATTGCTCTTATCCCCCCCCACCTTTTTTTTTTCAAGAGAGCCAGGAGACCAGGCTTAGGTCACAAATGGGATGAGTTTGATGACCTCAGCCTACAGCCTCGCAGACATCTGTCTCCATCTCAAAACATCCATAGATTTTAGCACAATTGGAAATCTCTTCTCGAGAAAGATCCAGGAACAGACTGAGAACTCTTAACTCTGGTTGTGATTGAAAACCCTCAAGAAACAAAAAAAACATCCTATCTCTCTTGCTTGGTACTTGGTATTTAGTAGAAGGTATAGTTGTGGTGCTTAAAAGGAAAAAACATTACTGAACCAAGGTAGGGTGGGGTTTTATTCCTTAGACTATTTATTATCTACATGAATTATTGTTCATTCCTCTCTGGTGATAGTTCTTTCTGATGTGGGTTCCTCTGTAATGTTAATCATGTAGGTGCAGCCTCTGGGAAAGACTCAAACTTTAACCTTTCTGGGTCATGGGTCTCAGAAGCCACTTGAGTTAGAGATCAGCACAGTACAATGATACACAAAGTATTCTCATTTGTTTCCAAGTCTTTCAGGAAAAGCTAATTAATTATTTATACATTATCTATATACATTTACTTATTATTACAGCTGAGTTGTCTTTAGCCTCCACAAGTTAATTTAAAGTACATTTTTCCTAAGGTAGCTTCATCATCTGTGATATAAATTGTACTGTTCACAAGGCATATCGAATCATTTTAATTAAGAACCCAATCTGTTTGCGTGGTAGTATTTCCCTTTTTGTGTCTGTCTGCTGAACTTTGCTTTTCCTGAGGTGATGTACAAGCCTGTACTGTGATTATTCTTTCAGATACGTAAAGTAATACAAATTAATAAAAGCTGATTCTAATATCAGTGAGACTTCTGCTGGTCATAGGAATAAATATGACCCAAATAAAACATTAAAATTTGAAGCAAGGGACAAAATATGTTTTGTATACTCTTAAGATTTTCCCTAGAATTAGGCAATTAAAAAAAAAACAACTTTAAAATTGTTGCAGATTTTTAATTGCTTGCTGTGTTTCTTGTGACCTGGTAGCTCAAACGGCACATCAGTGTAGTTAAAAATCATAGTTCATTACACAAAAGCAGTATTAGATCCCCTGCTTCATAAAAAAGACAGCATATTTTAAGAGACCAGATAATTGTCTTGACAAAATAAATGAAAAAGACCTGCAAAGAGTAAGATAAAGCAACATGGTGCATTAACTGAAGCCGGTTTCCAAAGCTGATGTAATGTTCCAAATCCTCTTCTATTCAGTAGCCTGTTCTAGGAAATTTACCTTTTTAAAACTATCATAGAAAGTTCTTTAACTTATTTTAAAGCCTTTTGTTTATAGCCCATGATGAACTCTTTGTTGGCTTTCCACAATGTCATCATGAATCACAAATACTGCAGATGTATCAGCACAGCCGCCTTGCCAGCGCCTGCCTGGCACAACAGGAACTGTCTTTAAAGCTGCACCGATGATTCTGCTGTCGAGAGTAATGGTCACTGGGAGATGATGGAGTTCCCAAAAGACAGTTGTGCTGTGATACGAATTCAACAAAACATCTCTGTCAGATGGTGTTTTCCTGTGTAGAGGAGTTGAACCATTCCACACACAATGGTTTAGCTAAGAGTTTCATGAGATGTTTCTCTCTGCAGCATTTTCTTCACATAATATGGGAAGGCCTTTGGAAAGTTTATCCAGTAATCTTGAACTAATGCCATCGTATCGTAATGCATAGCGCTGCCTTAGCCTGCAAGTCGGGGTGTTTGGCAGTGAATATAAACTCAGGCAGCAGTAAATCTGTTGGTACTGATTATCACTTGTTTGAATCGACTTTTTTCTGCAGTGAAATTCTATGTTATATGAATATAAGTAGTATGATCGGGCAGTATTTATGCGAGGGGAACAGCCTATGCCTCTTTACGTTACACAGCAAAACAAAGGGAGCTTTTTCAATATACAGAAAGTTCCCATCCTGCTGTGTAAGTTGGCAAGTAAACTGATGTCCTTTAGGTTTTCAATATATGTCTTAAGAATCTTGTGTAGGGATAAGGATTTCTGGCAGTTTACTTTTCAGCTGTTGAGTTTTAAGTCTTGAGAATGGGAAGTAAAAAAGTTGCACACGAGTCTTTGTTTTGGTTTAGTAAAAGAAAAAAAAGGTGAACCTCCCACTAACTGCCTGTAAAGTGTTCGTTAGGAAAATATATACGTTTTAGGAGGGGTATAAAGAGGGGTTCTAGACATATGGAGGCAGGCAACATATGCAATGTATTTCTGCGGCCAATGGGGTATGTGTTTTACTCATGAAACCTTGCTAGTTTATTTTTACTGTTGTAAAATCATCGACCATTCACTGTTATGGATTGCCTAGCCTGTATATTGTTCCATATGTTGTAACTATGGAATTGATTTTCACTGCCTGTTCCTTTGCTACGGTTTTTCTCCACTCTAATTTTCCTGTTTTCTTAGAGTACAAAGGGCTGTTCATTGAGATTAGTATTATTATTATTTTTACATAGTTAATAGGATGTTTTTCTTATTTTGTTTACAAATTTCTGAATACGGTACTTTAAAAATGAAATTAAAACAATCTAGTTAAAGCTTACACTTTTGATTATAGTCCATTAAATTCTTAATATCTGTAGGTAGATTTTATTATGTCGATACAAATCTGTTTGGGTTTTTTGATGTGCAGATGTTTTCTGTCGTTTGTGAGAGCTGCTGCGCAAAGCACGAGTGACTGAAGTGCTTGGCCGATGGTGTAGAGACGCTGACCACTGTTCTGGTGTGGCATTACCTGATTTTAGCTGTATGTGGAGGTGGTCAGTCCATGAAAGGCGAGGCACTGCCAGGGAGATGTTGTGTGTCTCAGGGGCTGGTGTGGCGATTCACTGGAGATCACTTTTTGCTCACTAATGCACCGTTCTCTTCTCTTAGCGCGAGGTGATAGCGGAGTGCCGGTGCTGCCATATTTCACGAGCGTTCAGTGTTCAGTTTGGAAGAGGATGAAATTAAAGACTGATAACTTGTAATCACCCCACAGTAAATTTGAAAAAGGAAGAGAGTTCGTTTCAATGTCATAAATGTCTAATCCCAGTGCGTGGTTGTGCTCAAGGTCCCTGACAGCAAAGGGATGTTTTCACGTTAACAAACATTGTTTTGCTTTTTACATCCTTTAGCAGCCTTGCTAGTTTTTTTTATTTTTAAGCCTTTTTGTTAGTTTGAGAGAAAAGTCTCTAGATAAATGCTTAGTGAGATGTTACTTTGATTTTATACCCTTTTTTATCATTCCTGAGGGGGTCCTGAGTTTTGTGGTATGTTTCAAACAAGGAAGTACGATGTTCTCTATGCCTCCTAGTGCATGAATGATGTTTATAAGTGTGAATATAATTGTTTGGGAACTTTAAATGATCTCTGGTACAACTGTAGCTTCTTTTTTTTTTGCTATTTGTTGTGTAGCCTTGACAAAAATAAGATGCCAAGAGTGTTATAAGGGAACTAAAAAGGAGGTAGAGGATAATGAATGCCAATTACATAGCAGCAGAGATCACTAACTTACTGCCAGTCCAGCTGGGTACGAACGTACAGCATCTCCTAGAGCTGCCCCTACTGCTGCTTTAACATGGTGCCAGGCCCAAAATAATTAATCCCTCTTCTGAGCAGGTCATCACCACACCTTTGGAGTAACACTGGCAAATCTGAACTGCTTATGGCTTCAGAGCTAGAGCAGAGATCACGCCTCCACCCTGAGCATCTCTCTCCTCTCTCTGGAAGCGGTGTAGGCAGTGGCCTGCCCTTGGATCCCTGTAGGTGAATTGTACCTCTTGCACATCACTTCTGAATTTCATTTTCTGCATCTGTTGAGTTTTTCAGCAGATTGTCCTAAGACTAAAGACACACAACAACAGCAAGTTCACTCAGGACATCCACTGGTTCTGCTTGGGCCACTGGATGGTCAATTATTCTCTGTATTACCTGTGAAATTACTACCACCAAACAGGTTTTTTAATCTACTACAAACTCGCAGGTTTTGATCCCTCCATTTGGCTTTAATGTCTGTCTGTTTCTTTGCATACAGAATGCAGCATCAAAAAGAGTATCTATTTTTCATTATAATTTTAAAGAGACAATCACATGTCATAACTATTCTGTATGGGTGTGAGCCTACTGCCCTTGATCATATAGAAAATAATACTTTGCTTCAAGACCAGGCTCAGACTGATTTAAAACTTGAGAAGTAAATTACTACTTAGTAGTAGCTTTCTGCAATCCAGTTCTGTGAAGGTAAATGCAGAATGTTGTTATGCTAGTTCATTATGTTGAAAGTATATTGTGTTATAATTTTAAAAGAAATTTTTAGTGTAATAAATTCTTTATAAATGTCTTTTTGAAAACCTTGGGAGACAGCTGGATCAGTGGTCTCACTCACTGACTGAGGGGCTGCCCACACAATTTTATTAGCAGCTAAGGTTATATTTTTAAGGACTTCATTTGTAGTAGGAGCCTCAGCATAGCGTCTCTGCAATGTACACAGTTTGAATGAGCTCCAAGACTTCAGACAGGTGAGAAAGAGAAAACCTTCCCCTGGGTTACTAACCCACTTTTTGTTCTTTCATGCTAATTGGCCGTTCGTTCCTGGGAACACAGATTGCGCTGCTTCTCCTTTACCTCATCCAATGTCAAATCCCCAAAGAAGCCCTGCCAGCGCAGAAGGGAGTGAGCCATCTGGGGCAGGTTGCAGTTGTTCCTTCAGGTCTGGATGTATTCCACTGTGAACAGATGGACAATGGCTGACATCCACTAATGGTTCTCAATAGGTTTCTTCTGCTGTTCATCTCTATCTTCTCTTTCTCTTCAGCCAGAACACAGACCTTCCTGGAAATGGTCTGTTAACTCTTCCTGACTAGACGGAAGATGATACCTCTCATTTCACGATAACCAGAAAATGCAGAGGATTTCATTCCACCCTGGTTCTTGTGTTTTTAGTACTTGTATGAAGAGAGTGAGATCAAGAAGAAAATCCCTTAGTCACTTAATACAGATAACATCAGAGGAGAGAGGTTTTTTGTGTTCGCTGGTTTGAAGGGAATTTATTCTCCCATTCATTCAACACACTGCAAGCTTTTTCACTTTTGTGCGGCTGGTATTTCCAGCACAGAGCTCGTACAGCCATTCCATTCTGAGAAAGGAGTAATGCACATTTGGCATTTCAAAAATGACTCTGAATGTTTGACACAGCTGAACTTCTTGTTCATTAAGTGGAACTTTAATCTACGACTTTGATCCTTCAGCAAACCTTATTTTTTACAGTAGATGAAGGTCCTCTATTTTATTTCATGCTTGTGATGACCACCATTTCTTAAAGATGAAGTGTTTCCCTTTTGTCAATTATTCTTTTTTCCATTTTCGCCCCAGAACCTGCTGAAAATTTTTCTCTAAAATGGCCTGTCTCTTTCACACCATCAACCATAAAGCATTAACTTCCTACAGTGGGAAGTTTCACACAGAGGAAGTTATACATTAAAAAAAAAAAAAAAGCAGCAGCTCTAATTAAAATCTGCAACTGCAAAATGAAAGTAGACTGATCTCTATGTGTGTGTATTATAAACAAATGCTTCTCAGGATCTGAGTGAAAGAATTAAGAGGAGATTGAAATCCAAGCAAAGTCTTCTTTCCAGATTTTAAATAAATGGTATTGACTTATTCTGATGACACATTTTTAAAGATCTATTTTTAGGATAAAGTTTAAATGTTGGGCCTGCTTTATCCAACCATTCTTTAATTCTGACATAAATCCCTTTTAGGATCTCCTAATAGCATCTGCAAGATTTACTGTTAACAAAAGTTGATATTCCATTGAAATATAATCTTACATTTTGATTTTAAAATGCATAAAGCTTTTAAAACAATGGCTTTAAAAACTGTTACAATGAATGACGCATGTTTGATAATGAATCAAAAACATGCATGAAAGAGCCAGCATGCACAGCTATGACAAACTAAGGAAAATTTGTAAGTACACAATCTCAGTATCTAGATAGAAGAATATTGTCAAACCTCATTATTCACTTGAGAGAACATTCAACATGTATCTTGGCTCGTTGCTTAGATGATACAAGAGTAAAACTTCCTCTTTCAGTACCTTCAAAGTCACATCTGCTAAAGATACTCGTACCCTAATGTATCTAATTTGTGAAAGCCCAAGGTCATGCCCTTATGATTAGACATTCTGAGGGGAATAAAACTTGTACGTAAATTATACATAGGGCTGTTAACAGATACACTTAAAACAATGTATTTACTCTTCAGCACATGTGCTCCTCCAGCTGACTCTTAAAAAGCCAAGAAACAGTTTAGGGACTTTGAAAAATGTTGTAATTCTTAGTGCAAAACACAGAAGACACTCAGCTGTGCAACATTACTGTTAAAAAACCCCAATAAAACAGTCACAGCGTCAGCAGTGCCAAAATATAAGAGAATGGGGATTGTTATATTTTGTGGAAGGTTTACTTATATTGTAGTTGTACAAGTCTAAAAGATGTGACAATGGCTGAATGTTTGACCCAGCGGTGAGCTGTAGAACACAGGAAGTAGAACTGATGGGCTTGACTGCAGTCAGCTGGTCTTCTTGTGGATTTTCTCACGTCCAGTCTAAAATGAGGCCACTGAAAGCCGTGTAGGGGAGGAGGGCTGCACTGTAGGTGAAGGCAAGCTTCATTTTCTTAAACAGAAAGAGCACTGCATTGTGTTCAGAAGGAAAAACTTCAGTTGTTCTTGGGTCCTTTAGTTTTCTTTTCCATCCTGAGAGTCTTCATAGTTTATCCTCGAGAGCAGGTGCCTCGCGGCAGCTGTCAGAGAGCAGGGTGGAGAGACCTTTCGCCCGGGGAGACAGGGTCAGATAACCTCTCTCCTTCAGCAGGTGCAAATCAGCTTTCCCCTGCTGAAAGGAACACAGTTGGTCCAGTTACAATCAGCTGAGGATCCAGCCCTTAATGTTTTCTCAGGAAACAGGAATTTGTGATGTGTGTGTGTGTGTGTGTCGGGAGGGAAATAAGTCCGGCATTACCTACAGTATGCTTATTTGTTAGGTCTGCGTACAATCAGAAAGGAAAAAGAGCAAGCATATGAATCCCTTCATGAAGTAGCGTAGAGAATACCAAACTGCAGTATTAATAACCTCCTGTTATTGAATACTCCATCTGTTCATCATGCCAACTTATCCTCACTTAGAGCACTCCCCTTGTCATAATATTTTGTACCACACTCCCCTCCCTCCTCGAAGCAGCAGTTCCAGTTTAGAACTAAACATTTGCCCAGTCATGTAACCCCACCGAGGAAATGGTCTCATTGCCTGTGTCTGTTTATGTTTCTCTATTAAAAAAAGGAACTGAACTCTTAATTTCCCTTCTGAATTTTCCCATTTTTCGCTATGAATTTTTCCCAGAGATACTTCCATGTCCATATTGGTATTCACTTGCTGTTTAAGTGTGTTCTACCCCTAATGCTCGTTCCTGCTGATACTTTGCCACATGGCAACTTCAGTAGTGAAAAAAAATAAATGTTATTTTCTTCTTACAGCTTTGATATGTATATATTTTTATTATTTGCTAACATCTATAAATGGCAATAAAGTGGTTAACCACTTTAAAGTGATTAAAACCAAATTTGTTTATTTATATAAACCCCACATGGCTAGATGCTGCTGTAGTGATACACACTGAGATCTAGAGAAACTATGCAGTTTGAGGGATGTCTGAGACGTCTGTACTGAGCCACAAAAGGCTTTCCCATGAATATAGGAGGAAAATGAAGAAAGTCAGAGGCTGTGTAAACTTGTCCTGGGAGTTACCTCCCGATCCTGCCAGGTAACTCCATGAAATGGACACTACCTGGAGAATAATTGGGCAAAACAAGTTATTAGGGAGCTGAAGCCAAGTTGCTAAAGGCTTCCTATGAGCTAAAATCCTCTATTCATGCCCTGAATGGATTCCTGAAATCTAGACAAATTGGAGGCTGAAACTATAACCTTTGGGTTCAAATGTTCCACTCTCAAACGAACAAAACGCTAAAAAGAAAAACTTATAAGAAAATCTACAGCCTGTGCATACAGAAGCACAGAAGAGATGATCTGCTTCTATTATCAGGCATGTCACTTATCAAAGTGAATTATTAATGTTTGCTGCCCCAAAGTCCCTGTAACTATTTATATATGATTTGCCTCTAATACACCTATCTTCACGGTGTTTTAAGTATTGCAGATCAATCCTGCATAATCAAAAAAAAAAAAAAAGCTCTAAAATCTTCATGTCTACCCCCTCCTTTTCCGTGCACTAGTTCTTAAAAATCACCCCCGGTCCCGACTTCAGCGGCGCAGTCAGCAGAATTAACTCAGTTCATCCTGCGGAACGATTAAACACGCGTGAGAGGAGGTAATGAAACTTGGAGCTGGGCATGGAGTAAGGCGGCGGGGCGGACAGATGTACGGCGAGCTCGCTCCCCCTCAGCGAGGGCACCCCAAACTCCTCTGGGGCGGCCAGACCCTGCACCTCGGCCCGCCCTGGTGGCTCGCTTCTCCTCGCCTCCAAGTCGGTAAGAGCTTTGCCTTTTCCCTCCGTCTGAGGGGAATCGGGCCCTGACTTACCGCTGAGCTCAGAAAATAGCGACAATATCGTGATTTTATCTTAATTTGTGGCCTGTTGTTACCCCCTCCCACCCCCTTTCCGCTCCGTCGTTGTCTGAGGGGACGTCGGGCCCCCGGCACCCCTGAGGTGCTGCTGTGGCCGCGCGGGCTTTGGGGCCGTTTGCGGCGTAACCGCTGACAGAAACCGGGCGTTTTATTTCTGGAAAAAGCAGGAGATGGGGTTTTCGGTCGCCGGGCTCGTCTGTGGGGAGAGGGCGGAACGAGCGAGCACCCTGTCTGCTCCCGGCCGCCGCTCCGTTTCCCGGCCGAGGAGAAGGCAGGCGTAAAAGTTTCTCAGATGGCTGGAACCGGAGCTCCCGGGGCAGAGGAGAGGAGAAACCCGGGGGAAAGGCGGCGGCGCGGGGCCGGGCCATGGCGGCGCCGCGGGCCCCCACCACCCTCACCCCCTCCCTCAGCCGGGCGGGGCGGGGCCGCCGTCAGCTGACCCAGCCGGCCCCGGGGGCGCCGCAACGACTTTGGTTTTCGTCCGCCGGCGCCACCGCTGCTTCGGTGGAGAGGATAATGGCGGGAGCTCGGGGGGACCCCCGTGAGGTGGCGGGGAGCGGGGAAAATTGAGGCGGCGATGTGCGCTCGCCGGGGCTGCATCCGGAGCAGGTCGAGGGAGGGGATTCTGCCCCTCTGCTCTGCTCTCATGAGATCCCACCTGGAGTGCTGTGTTCAGTTCTGGAGCCCCCAACACAAGAGAGACATGGACCAGTTGGAACGAGTCCAGAGGAGGCCACGAGGATGATCCGAGGGCTGGAGCACCTCTCCTATGAGGACAGGCTGAGAGAGTTGGGGCTGTTCAGCCTGGAGAAGAGAAGGCTCCAGGGAGGCCTTCTAGCGGCCTTCCAGTACCTGAGGGGGCTACAGGAAGGGTGGGGAGGGACTTTGGCAAGGGCAGGGAGTGACAGAAAAAGGGGTGATGGCTTTAAACTGGCAGAGGGGAGATGGAGATGAGATGTGAGGAAGAAATTCTTCACTGTGAGGGTGGTGAGACACTGGCCCAGGTTGCCCAGAGAAGCTGTGGCTGCTCCTCCCTGGAAGTGTTCAAGGCCAGGCTGGATGAGGCTTTGAGCAACCTGGTGTAGTGGAAGGTGTCCCTGCTGATGGCAGGGGGGTTGGAACTGGATGATCTTTAAGGTCCCTTCCAACCCATACCATTCTGTGATTCTATGAAAACAGGGTTGGCAGGGTTTGGGTGCTGGTGATAACACCTGGTTTTGACCCAAATCTCAATCTCAGTTCCACTTTGGGCAGTGCACAGACAGAATATTGAATTTCTCTGCATTCCCCTGTCAGTGAGAGCCAGCGCTGTCCCCCGAGGGGGTGCCAGGAGCAGGGCTGTGTGTGGGGACCGGGCGGCAGGGTTACACAGCAGGACATGGGCACCCGTAACCCCTGGGGCTGCTTCGGTCCCTGGGGCTCCAGCACAGCGACTGGATGTTGGGTGTGTTGAGACGTGGCCTTCCTCTTCCCCTAAAAGGTGCATGTTGGCTCCAGCAGCCTTTTCTGAGGGTCGGCACTGTCCTAGGGCCAGGGTGACATGTTACTGTATCTTTATGTCCCGGTGCAGGTAGCTTAAAGACGACTTAAGGTGTGATTAATTTGGTGCTGGCAGAGAGTATCAGTACAGCAGAAATGGCTCTTTTTATTTGGCTTTTCAGGCGAGGAGGGCTGGGTGTTCGTCCTGGGGACCCCCGTGTGGGAAGGGGATGCGAGCTGGAGAGCGGTACACCCCAGGTCAGCTGTGGTGGTGTTACAGGGTCACTGCAATGAGAAATAAAAGAGTCTGCTATTAATAAACTGTGGGTTTCTCATTTAGAGATGGAGGGGGAGGATTGCAGAGCATCCAGCCCTGACTGCCCAGCGCTTTGGACTTCATGGGAATGCACAGGAATGTCCCCGATGGGGACGAATATTGGTGTTTGGCTCATTTGCTGCTTTCTTTTCCCCTAAACCCGATGCTGTTGGTGGCTGTGCTGGCCCTGGCCGTGCAGCTTCCCTGGTGTGAGCCTGGTTTTGGGCCTCGAGTGTGGCAGAGGGGCTCTGAGGGAGGATCAGTGACGCAGGAGGCACTAAACCTCGTTTGCACTCAGTAGGAGCAAAATTAGAGCCTTCTGGGATTTTTCTTTTCATCCTCGTTAATGTGTATGGGGGCAAAGCCTAAGCCGAGTCACAAAAAATAACGAAGCACCAGAAGTGCCGGCGCCAGGAGGGCAGGGAGGGTGTCGAATGCAGGTAGTGTTAACTTTGTTGAAGTTTAAACAAAACAGAAGTGGTTAGATGAGGTCCTAAGAGCCGTCCCAGGTTTCGGTGCGTGCGTGTGTCACACCCCAAACCAGACGCCGGCGGGTGGAGCGTGATGCTCTAGGCCCGCTGGAGCCCGCCCCGCTCTCTTTCTGTCGTCGGTGATTGCCTAGAACCAGGAGATCGAGCCGGGGCGCGGGAGCCCCGCCCGCGGTGGCGGCGACGGCGGCAGCGGCCGCTCCCCCGCCCGCGCCCCCGCCCTATTAGGCGGGCGGCGCGCGTGCGCGTGCGCGCGGCGGCGGGTGGGCGGAGGGAAGGAGGGGAGCGCGCGCGCGGGAGGGCATGCGCGCGGGCGCGCGCCGAGGCGCCTCAGTTCAGGGGCGCCCACGGAGTGTCCGCCATATGCCGCGGCGGCTGGCGGTGTCAGTGCCAGCCTCGCCGTCGCGGAGCGGCGGTGCCCCCCCGGCCTCCTCCCCGCGGCCAGCGCGGACGTAGCGCTTCAATGGGAAGTTCTCACTTACTAAACAAGGGCTTGCCTCTAGGTAACGATCGCTTCGCCTCGCCTCAGGCCGGCCTGGTCGCGGCGGTGGGGACCGGCGCGGGGGTAGGGGAGGGGGGTGAGGGGGGGGGGGGGGGGGGGGTGGGATGGGTGGGTGTGTGTGTGTGCGCGATCGTTCCCCGCCGCCGCCTCCTCCTCCGCGCTTTGTGTGCCCGTCACCGCCGCTCCGCGCAGCCCCCCCGGCCGGCGGCGGGGAGCCGGGCTGCTCTGCCGCCCGCATCCCCCGCACAACTTTGCCTGGTGGCTGCTGGCGGTAGCGGGGAGCTCGGAATAAAAAATAAAATACATTTAAAAAATAAAAATAAAGCGTGAGGAGGAGGGTGAGGCGCAGTCAGGGGACTGGAACCCGGCTGCGGGCACAATTCTATAGTTCATCCTTAAATAAATAAATCAAAAGGCACTAAAACTGCATCCAGAATGTTAATTTGGGGTTGTTTTCCCCCCCCGGTCCCGTTCGCTCTGGGGTTAAGCGGTGCCTCGGCTTTTAACTGCCGAGAAATGCTGGTAAAGTGCCACGGAGGGGTGAAAAAAAAAAGCCGTGCTAATATTTCAATAAACAGGAAGTTTAAAAGCGGCGTTTTATTGCTGTAAAAAGTGCTTAAGGCCTGGCTGTTGAAATGATTTTGCTAAATCCGCGGACGGGTTATGTATCTGAGAGGTAAGGCTCTTCTCCGTGAATTTGAATTTCTCTTTTTCTTTCTTCCCTCTTCCTTTTTTTTTTTTTTTTTTTTTTTTTTTTTTGAAAACCATGTGCTAGCAAATGCATTTATGGATTGCTGCTGGTTTTTGAGGTAACATGAATAATATGCATGGGGTGATGTTACAGATATGCCCCCAGAACTGCTTGGCATAAATTATCATGTTAATCTGAAGGTGATTTTTTTTTTTTTCCTTCTTCCCTCAGACATAAAGAGACAAAATGTCGATTCTGTTTATAAGCATTGTAATTTTGTAAGCAAATGATAGCTAAAGAAGGCTACAAAGCAAAGAATAAGCCTGTTTACCATGTAGATGTGAGTCAGTCTGCTATGCTGCTTTGTTTTCCTCTAAAAAATTAAATTTGAAAATCAGGATTTCACTCACAGTACTGATCTGGACAGAATAATGGTACAGAACTACTCTTATCAGAGGTAGTTTTTGAAATTTCACCTGTTGTAATTTAAACAATTTAATATCACCTTATATTTTAATAACTTGGCCTTATCAGGAAGGATGTTTGCTTTTAGGCTATGATGGAGCAGCTAAAGATAATTATCCCTTTAGCCTCATTGAAAGTAATGAGGCCTAATAAACTGAAGTGAATGTGTACTTTTTCCCAGGGAATTAAAAATAACTGTCACATTTGCGATGTAGATACGTGTTTCAAGTGCGTCGCACTGATTCCTTCTCCTGGGTCTTAGAGGATGTAAATATTCTTATTTAGTGTTCAAGCCCCTTGGCAAGTAGCCTGATGCCCTTATTAAAATATTTTAAATCTCATTATTGTGTTCCACTAGGAAGAGAACAAGAAAAAGCTAAGGAAAATAAAATCTGTATTTAAATAATTTTAGTTGAAATGCTTTTGAGCAGGATTAAAAAAAATCTGTATCCTTTATAAATAAAAAGGGTTAAAAAGCTCCCTATGAAGTAGGCTATGCTAGTAGAAAGATAATTGTCCAGTGCATCTCTTTGTTCTGTGTTCTTATCTGTTTTAATCTATTTTTAGCTGTGCATTGGTGAAGCAGGCATGCCAAATTAGCAGCACAAACTGCTAACTTTAGTATATTTATAACGGTGCTCTTTATTGACCCCCAAAGGCAGCAAGATTTCGATATTGGAATTCCATAACGTTTGACAAATCATATCCTCTTTAGTTTACTCTTATGTTAACCATCTCTAGAGTAAGCTTATGACAAAATATTTTGGCTGCTTGCAGTCCAATTTTAAACCAAAATGAAACAAACAACCGCCTGCCCCCAACCTGCCACAGTTTTCCAGTCTGAACAAGAGATGGGTGTTTATGGGGTATCTGCAATCCATAAACAGAAGAGAGAAATTGACAGGAGTTACACTGTTCCCTTATTTTTGTCTTTGTTAATGTAAAATAATACCTGGGACTTGAAAGGAGTTTCTGTGCGTTTGTGTAATGACATCGAGGGCATGAATTGGTGCAGAGTCAGTGGTGTGTTCTCTGTCCTTCTGTAAACACACCCCCTCCCCAGTAGTGTAGATCCAGTATTTCTCCATCAAAGGATGTGTTATTTCATTACTGAATTGGTAAATAAAATAGTAATAATCCCGAGAATTGCTGTAGTCATGCTCAGGAGAAGAGTTTAGTCAATGAATCTACAGTTTTGAAATGAAACTACTGCAGTCACCTTTGTGAATTTTTCAGTTGTCATGTGTAGTTCAGGAGTAGCTGGAGCATGCAGCTTCTGAGCGCACAGTATGCTACGTGTAAAAAGCTCATTATCGTAAATATTGTATATGCTGTGATACTTTGTCATAGTGTGCAGTTCCTGATAGCGTGACAAAACAAATTACAAGTGCCCTGACGCTTGTCAGCTTGGTTAGCTCTTGACTTGGCCTTCTGTATAATAAAGATAAATAGCATCTGCCCTTTGTTAAAAATGCGCGGTGCTCCGATTTACTAATCTCTCTGTTTCTAAGAGTTATTGTTTTATTTACAGTGTAAACAGAGCGGTGGCAGTACTTAGCCAAAAGTGTGATCCCAGAGATTAGGATTGGGCTGGCTACTGTGAAGTGTTATCGTACAGATACATTTTGAAACGTAAAGTCAATCCCTCTTTATCAAGTAGGAACATCTACTGCAGAGCGGTGACTGGGCTGGGTAGTCTCTTTTGGGGAGAAAATTGACATTATCCCGAAGTACTTGTTCACATGAATACCGTGGGGGTGGGGGGGAAAGCAGTTTATTTTACAAGTCAATAGTTTTAACAGCAATAAGTGTATGGAAAGGCACAGATTTAAATGTCTTTTAAGTAAAGATGCTGAGAAGCAACATGATGTTTAATTTACTTAAGTGAAATATGCCTCTCACTCATAAACCAGGCAGATGTTTTGGGCTGCCATGGCTTGTTGCCGCTTTGCCTTTCCTTCCTACCGTGTATTTGTAATAACTGTGTTTCCTGGAACTTATCTGGAGAGGTTGGCTACTTGTGTGTTAGAGCCCTGCCTTGAAGAGTAATATTTAGGTTTTCGCCTCCCAAGCCAGCAGGGAACGTTGATGAGGTGATACGCTCCAGCATGTGTCAAGCTTTCAAATCCCATAGCAGTTGGCAGTACAGCAACATAGCGGCCTCATCTGAGGCTCCCTAACCTTCTGGCCCCATAATTATTTATTTAGTGAGAGAGTAGAGATGGAGTTACACTTTTAATACATGTCCTAAAATTTAAGGTGAGGATAAAAGTTGTAGTACATAGCCCTTTAGCCTCAGCTCCTCTGCCACACGTGCTTTCGCACTCCCAGACAGCGCAGCAATGGATTTACAGTTTGGGAAGACAGAAGTTCCCAGCTGTGTTTTTCGCTCTCTTTCTCTCCTACCGCCTTGAGATGATGATTCATTTGAATCTGTGTATTGATCAGGAAAAGACAGCAAACATTCATTACAGATAAATCTAAAATTAACATTTTGTGCTTAAATAAAACCCTTTGCTCCCTCACCGCTGTTCCTCCAGGAAGATGGGAGAAGTGCAGCAGCGTTTCCAGTTGCATTGGGTGTTGTGAGCTGAGGATCTCTGAGCTGTGATCGGGATAGGATCTTTTCCAATGCACAGTAACCCTCAGCCCATCTCCCCAGACAATTAACGTACTTGGAAGTGTTTTGGGAACCTGGCAGCATCAAAGCATTTACTGTCCAGAAGGGATGTATGATCTTCAACGATATTGCGGGGAGGGGGAAATGAAGCGTCTCAGACTGTTTATGGTGTGAAAAAGGGTGCTGTGAGTCCCTGAATTCAAGCTTTTTAGGTGCTTGTGGGTCCATGTCGTTTGATGTTCAGCTTTGGTTTGATGGTTGAAATGAGTAAAAACTTCCAGTTGTTTTTTAACTCAGCCAGAGACTTGTCTGGTTCCTCGAGGAATATGAGACAGTCCCTGGGCTGATTTAATTTGTGCCCCCTCGGAGCTGCTCTCCGCGGCCACGTTTGGGACAGGGAGTATCTGGAGCACAGCCTCCCTCGGCCGCACCCTCGGGCTCTGCCTGCCAGGAGCACCAGAGCCTGGGCGGGAGCTGGCAGCGCTGCTGGCTCAGCTGGCAGGGGGATGGCCACCCCAACCCAGGTCTTTCCTATATGGGTGCTGTAAAAGTAAGACTAATTAAATAATAATTATAAAAAAAGCTCACAAGGTAAAATTAAACTCCGAATAAAAATAAATCACTCGAAATCTCCCCTGAAAGATATCTGTGCATTAGATTAATAGGTTAATTATTTTTTGATGTGCAAAGCATGTTTATGTTTGCTATAGCAGAGAAAGAATTTAATTTTTGAGGAAGATGATTATAAATTAACTTGTCCTTTTAATGAAATATTTTTGTCATTTCATCTCAAACATATAGTGTTTCCTGTATTATTATTCCATTTACTAATTATCCAGTTTGTGTCTAATCAACATAATTCAAAATTGACATTGTTTGATTTTTTTTTTTCCTTTGAACTAACTGTTGCTAATTCTACAGCATGTTTCATGTTGGTATTTATTTTGTGTGACTATTGGTCATATCTGCGTTTTCATCTTTTATTATACCTACCTTTTTCAAGGGGCTTTTGGAGGAACTTCCTTGCAGTGTACCTGCCAGGGTAGTCAGTCAGAAGGGATTCTCTACAGAGAGCAGAAAAAGCTCGCCTCAGGGCTGGGGACAATTGTTCAGAGTAATTGTGAAGCTGAGGTTTTAATAGAAAGCTTTTATTTCTGTTACATATGAAGCCTTTGTAGCTTCAATATTAAATCAGGAGGTAATGTGATTATATAATTTGGCTTTACGTTATGTCTTTTAAGGCATATTTTCATAGTTCTGTTTACAGGTCACTGGATGTCCTTTCTCCATCCCTAAATAACTTTGAGCAAGTTGTGTCACCACCGGCAAAGTTACATAAGTCTGCAGTGAAAGTTGTTCACGCTCTCTGACTCTGTGTGTGCCAGAACTTACCACGTTACCCCTCCTCTCCCTTTAGTCTTTTTGGGGGAGCTCTGATGCCAACTCACAAAAAAAGGAAGGAAGCAGCGAAACATCTCTTACTTGACCTGGGTCACAATTCCAAATTCCTGCATTCAGTCCAAATTTGTTACTGTTAGATGTGCACTAAGGCTCTTCCTGAACAGCCCCAATATTTTTTGAGAGATTCCATCTTCTGCTGTTGTACGTGGGCACGCCCTGTGATAACAGTGGGGGGAGGCTCGTCCTAGCAGGGTGTGCTGGAAGCTTTGCAATTAATTCTCACACTACCACACAGAACATGACAAGAGCGTAACTGTTTTGTTGCCTTTTAAAGCAAGTGCTGCTTTTGTCACCTTCTGTGCTTGGTTGACACGTGACCTTCAGAAGCAAGAAACGTCTGTAGTTGAGAAACCACGACAGGCAGCCCAGTTTTAGGCACGCTTACCTAAATGTGTCTGGTGTTGTGCAAGAGGGATGCAGGCCCTCATGCACGTTGGTCAGTCAGAGCAGAGTCTAAACACAGCTCAAGTAGATAGTGGTTTAGGAAAGCTGAGTTCTAGGGGCAGCAAGAGAGAGCGGTACTGCTTTCTGCTTTGCCTTCATTCCCCAGGCTGACTGTGAGGGATTGTCCCTCTCTCTCACCCTCCAAACAGGATCAATAAGAATTAGCCCATGGCTGCCTTTTGTTGACAGCAGGAATGGCAAATCCAACCCTCCAAGGCTGTCCCTGCTGCATTCCCATCACTCTGTGTTCCTTTCCGGTGGCAGGAGCATACACCGTGTGCCGTAAAGCCCTGTGCCTGGCCGAGCAGAGGAGTGGCCGGTGTGCTGTCCTGCACCACGCTCGGTCAGCGTGCTGGGGAGTCAGAACTCAGGATGAATGCCAGGAGAGAACCAGCGCTGCAGGGTGTTTTCATCATCCTCTACTACACGTACATTTTTTCACTCTGCAGAATGTCATCGTAGCCCCTGGGTGAGTCAGGAGTTGGAAGAATGAGCCAGAAAGGAGCTATACTGAGATGTGTGCTCTCCAGTCAGATTGGGCTGATCCGCAGGAGGATTTGCAGGAAGGGAGTGCTGCCCCAGGCAGCTCTTAGTCATACCTATAGTCAGCGAGAGGTGCTGCTTAGGGACTGATAGACAGTAATGGCTTTGCCATTGGTGCAGATCTCAGTATATTTAATTTATAATTGCAGAATTTCTGTTGGCTTCTGTGGGGTTTTTAGCTGAAAATGAATTTTCAGAATTAGCCTTCTATTTTAAGCTGCTCTGTCCAAAATTACCATTGCTTCTTGCATATTTGCGGCATGGCACTCACAATCCCATAAAGAAAATATATGGTTTAGCAGAAACAGTGGTGTGGAGTACTTCATCAAAATTCCCAGATGAGTCAAATTTCATTAGATGGCTGCAGCCAGTTTGTCTCTTGCTGAGTATGTAGCTTTAGTCTTTGCAGAGTCATGCAGGACAAAAGTGTTTAACAGAGATAACCACAAGCCAGTCTCCAAACTCTTAAACTGATATTTAAATATTTTTTTTCTCTTTAATGTGTTGTACCAGATACGTTAAACTGTTTATTTTCAACCAGATGATGAGCATTTTCACATTTGTGGTCTACCAACCATCTTAATGCGTGTCTAGTGCTTCACTGAACGGTATTAATGTGTATCACAACCTTTCTCATGTTGTTGATTTTCCCGTCCATATAATCAGCATTACTGAGAAGTGATGTTCAGCAGTTCAGTGGTGCACGTGTACATTCTCATGCTGACTGGAGCTGGCTAGCTGAATGAGTCTTTCTCTATCTTAATCTACTATTTCTTCACTGAGACAGGTCATTAAGATACTGACCAAAGCCACTGCAACATTTTAGGGGGTTTTTTGTGTCTTCACCAAATTCTTACCTGCCTGATAAAAGTCCACCTCAGCTGGTTGTGCTCCTTTGGTGAACTGCCTTGTGCCAGGATTACTGTCTTTCATTTCTGCTACGGGCTTTTGGTATAGAAAGTCTTACTCATTTTGGTTTGCATTGACTTTCAGGATCCTTTAAGATGAAAAAATGCAGTATCAATTTCCAGTGCCTCCATAAACCAGTTAGGTGCACCTGAAGGACTTACTGCCTTCACCCTCTATCAAGATTTGTAGTTAATACTGCAGTTGCTTTATTCCTCGGTTCTGTCAAATTTTAGTTGATTTTTCAGCTCCTGTGCAACTCTCAAAGCCTATTTGAATGGTGTTGAATTTGCATGTAGTTCCTAATGTGGAATCTCTTCTTGTTATCCTAACACTAAGGTGGCTTCCTGCATCTGCTCCAGTTGAGATTCGTGGTCAGCAGTTTGGCCACCAAAGCACTACTCCTTTGTGAACTCTGAACTCAGCACAACTGAACAGCAGATTTTTATTTTTTATTTTTACAAGCAAAAGCAACATCTAAGAAAATAACCTTTTATCTGTGTAGAGCTGAATGTGTTTTAGCCACGCCAGTCCAGATAAAAAGAATGTCTTGCATTTTTTAAAAGCTTGTGGGAGGAGGCTCACAATAGAGGCTCCATTGTGCTGTTAGTACTGAGCGTACAGGAAATCACAAATTAGCTATGACGAGAGTATTGCAGGGGAGTTGAAGTTTACTTAATTCCCATCGTATTGTATGGTTTTGAAAGGGTTTCACAATACATCGCCTCTCGGGTTTGGTTGTGGATGTTGTTTGTATTTGGCAGTTCTCTGTTCAAGGCTTTCTCTTACCATGTCTTTGTTCAAAAGCCTTCATGTTTTGAATCCTTGAATCCAGATGAGTTGCCTTCTTACTGTAAGTACAGAGGCATACAAATACACTTGGTATTTCCATCTTGTGACCACCCTGCAGCCATCTAAAATTTAAATCTAGCATTATGTATTCAGCAGTGAGAACTATCTCCTTAGAGCAAGCAATGAAAAAGGGTTTTAAGTAGGAATTTGGAGAACACTAAGCCGCAGGCACAACTTTTCCTTTCCTAGCAGGTTTCGATCCTGCGCGAGGGTGAGTTACTCAGCTTCCAGTCGATATTGAGGGGAATTGGGGTGGGTTCACAAATCTGTGGGATCCTGGCTGTGTCCTACGTGGTAATCCAGACTTTATTAGAGGATAACCCTTTTGCTAAAGTTTTGTCCAAAGATTGGTTTGGCTCAGTACCTGCAGTTGAGGAACAAGTTCAGTCACTCACTTGAAAGAACTAAGATTATGACAACTCTCCAAAATTATGGATCTCATTTTCTTAGTCCTGTGAATAAAGTACAATACAGTATATTGCATTGAATTGCTAATTTAGAATCTGAAGTACTGTGAAGAGTACAATTTTGCATTTGTTTTCATAACTATGCTAGCATTTTCCCTCTGGACTTGTTTTTGAGCCTGTTAAATTTTGTTAGTGATTTTTTTTTAAGCTTTGTGGCTTTGTTTTTAAAAAAAATGTGTTAACAAATACATAAATAGAGAATATTTTCTTATACCTACAAAGAGTCAAAGAGAAAACAAAACCCCACAACCTAAGAAACTGAAAATAAAGTTTGGGGGTTTTTTATTGTCTTGGGGGTACTATCTTATAGAAATGATTAATTTTTTAAAGTGTGGCTTACGCAAGTCTAGCAACTATTGAAATGCCCTAAAATTTATGGACAGGATGGGAATTTTTTTGTTCAGGAAGAAAAGGGTCCTCAAAAATAATCTAATTCTCTCTCAGATTTCCAAAGAGAATTAGTGAAGACTAGGTTTTATTTCAGAAGAATAACTCCAAAAAGAACATTAAAATTATTATTTTGATAAATAGCAAATAACCTCTTCTGTTATATCTAAGATTTTTTTGATCACAGAAACACATAGTGAGAGAAGCAGTCCATGAATAAGCCATATGATACCTGGGAAATTGCTCGCATTTAATTAAGTACAATTTTCAATCAAGTTAGTTAAGCTAATGCAAGTGCTGTTTGAACTCTTGTTGAAGTGTAAACTAGGCTTATTTCACATTTGCATTAAGATACCTAGGAATCGTCAAAACCAAATCAAAATGTGATACTTTGCAATGAATTTATATCAGGTATTTGTGTTCTAGTTTACAAGGGTACTTGAGTGTGAATACAACTTTGTTTCATACTTCTCTATAAAAGAGACGTCACTGAAGCACCTGTGTTAGGAAATTAATGTCCTACATGAGGACTGAATCACCTTCTTGAAGTCCTCATTTTTTTCTTTAATGGTTATACAAGCAGTTCCTCATTACTAAAAATCTTGGGTAAGTACCGAAGTGCAGGGTAGCTGACTTTCAGGGTAAATTTGGCCTAATTACTGACAAAAGAATTGGAAGAGAGTGAGGAGCAGAGACAGCAGTGCTAGCAAATGCCCGCAGTGGCAGTGGAATGGCCCAGATGACCTTGGTGGTCTTCTCACACTTGCAAGTAGCCTCAGGAGTGACCTGGGATAATTCACTTCGTTTTTCTGTGCCCAGTGCCACCATGTGTTCAGTGCAGGTGGTAATGGTGAGGTTACTTGGGAGAGCACTATTAACAGTAGGTACTTGGTAGGTCTTGTTTCTGTCTTGTTTTATCACAGGGACGTGGTTTGGGAGGCAGTGTGCTTTTGGTTGTGAACTGAATTAAAGTAAATGCACTTAATAAAAAGACAGCCTGTGGCTTGACTGAACACAAAGCCTAAAAAAAGTTGTGCTGTGATGGAAGGGCTTACTTTTTTCAAATTAAAAATGTACTTTCCACCATTAAAACTCTTCTTCTTTAAAGAGCCAAAAAATCTTCCTATATATTTGAATCAGGAAGTTGTATTTCACCAATTAGCTGGACAGGACATGCGTGCAAACAAACCAGCAAGATACTGGTAAGCGATGAGGCTGCAGTTCCATGTGCTCTGCACTGAAACACGAGGATGTTACGCCAGTGCTGAGTACTCTTGCTGCTGCTGAGATAAAAAGGCTTGGAGTGGAGACATGACTGCGAGCTATTTTTACTTAACAGTTGAACTTTGGAAGAGAAGAAGTAAAGGATAATTTCTTTCAGTTTGAGTTAGCACATTGTACGACTATTAAAAACTTCAAGACGACTGTTAAGTAAAGACATCTCCTTGAAGTGCCAGATGGAAAAGAGCAAGAAAAACGCCTTCTGTTTAAACCAGAAAGGGGATTTTTTTACTCGTTTTGTTCCGGGGTCTTCTCCAGTCCATACAGTTGCCGAGCCTGGTTCTCTTCTGTGTTGCAGTTTGTGTCGTGGGGCCCATTCAGATATTAGATTCAGAGCAAGATGTATTTCTCTCTTGTTAATTGTATGACAGAATGCAGGCTTCAAACGACGCCTTTGTCACATGGTACCGGCTCTGCATCACTGCATCAGGCTGCGTTGCTGCTGAAATTGAGACAGTGCTTTTTTTAGTTCCTACTTGCATTGTCCAGTAAGTGCTCTTACGGACACTGCAGACATTCCTGCTATTCCAGAAATGTGCTGGCTTGCTCAAAAGCTGTCGTGGTTTGTGAAATAGGATACTGGTTGGTTGGTTTGGATGCGAGACCCCTTGGTTCATTCTTTTGCATAGTCCATCATCTTATTACGTCCGTTTTATATTGATTTAGTTCAAGGCCTATGTTAGTTTATACATAACTTGGAATAATTGGAAAATGTGAAAAATGTGGAGTATTCTTCAGTTGGCTAAAATTTTAAAAGGGCGTTTTTTTTCCTGCCGGCATCTGGAAGTCAGCCAGGTGAAAGTTAACATTCCCACAATACCTTTTCTGTGGGATAATGGGCAAGTTCAGGGCAGCATTCTTTCTTTCGTTTATATAAACAGACTGTGCTGGCCAAGGCTATGGGAGAAGTGTTGCTGAACATGAAATCGTTGCTGTTTGCCCTCTCAGTTGTTGCTCTGTTGACGATGATTTATTTAAAAAAAAAAAAAAAATCATTATTGTTCTCCTGTTTATATTTAAATAGCACGGAATCTTCTGCTCTGTTACCATTTAGGTTCTTGTCCAAGGCAGTGCTCTATGAAAAATCAATGCACACATTATTTCATATGTGGCAGTGAAACAATATAGCTAGCACAGAACTAACTTGCAAAAGGGGAGAGGTGTTTGTAGAACAGTAGAGTCTCTGACAATAGATGAAGAGAGGTGAAGGTCTGAGAAGCTGAACTGACTTTTCATCTTCCCTGATCCTTCCAAAAGATACCGGGAATAAATTGTCAGGGAAGTGTGGAGCTGGGTGTGCAGGTACTGTCTGCTCTGTGGCTGGCTGACAGATTTCAGTTGCTGCTGCTGTTTTGGGTAGGCATAATTTTCATCGTACTAAAGATTGATAGGAATTTATTAAAATACACTTTTTCCTGTCAGAAGTTGTATCTTTGTACTTTCAGAGTTGCTGAACAGTTTACATACTACAGGTTATTGCAAAGTGCATAACTTTGCATATACAGTTTTATCAATTAGGAATATTCAGTGAGTCTGAAGCATCTATGTAGGTTGGGGTTTTTTGGGGGGAACCCCAAGCAGGAATTTAGTGTACACTACCTCAGTGTAATAGTTTATACTTCAAAAACTCTGCAGAAATTGTGGCCTCTCCACCCAGGTGAATTCTCGTTTTTCAGCTTCAACAAAAACTACAGTCGTGCTGGGTCAGTTAGCTGTGGCCAACCTTTACTTCAAAGGTTGGGGAAAGGAAGTCAGAAGCATAATGAATTTCAGCGATGCTAAATGTGTCCCATTTTCCTGGGCTGTGATATAATCACTGTTCTTATTAAAAAATTGTCTTGGTGACTTAAGAGCTTTTAATCTTAGGTCTTTTCTACCGGAATTCTTTTTTTAATTTTTTTTTTTATTTTTTGCCTTTAAATGGCAAAGCTTTTCCTAGGAAATGGCGTGGTTGTTATTATCAATGCTTGTTTAAAAGGGCAGCAAGCAACTGTCACATCTGAAAATTCAATTCTTGGTGAACTCTGAATTGACAGAGGAAGAAAGTCTGAGGAAACCCTTAATCTTTCATGCTCTCTGCATAGGTCAGGACATGGCCATATTATTATTCCCTTTCATCTACTGATGTTGCTGAGGTCCCTACAAAGAATGAAACTAGTAAATCAACCTAAAAATCATTTTATGTGAACTTTGCATTTTTCCATGCAAAGTGTAGGCCCATTGTTGTGTAATCTGTATATTCAAATAAATATGGAGTCAGTAGGATGGGTACAGGCACTTGTAGTTCTCAGTTCATGCTGAATGCAGCAAAGCAGTAAATTCAAATGCACTGAAATGCATTAATGGTGGGATTTCCAGCTTTGCGTTCTGTGACCCTAATTTTTCATCCATTTTAAATCTCTAATGACTTTTAATATGTTTTCAAGAACTAAACAGGCAGAAAAACACAGTTGTTTACTTGATAAAATAAAGACATATTAAGAAACAGAAATTTATTGTCCTGTCTTCAGTTTGTATTCATTTAGAACACAGATTTTATGGCCCTTTTAGTTGGAGGTTATTTATTTCTCTAGGTTTTAAAGAACAAATACTCAAACTGCTGGTTTTATTGCATGTAAATGTCAGTATCTTGGAACCAGCTATATTTAGATCCATAGCATTCTTTTCTATTCAATATTTCTGAGCTTCCTTGCTTAAAATATTTTTTTCCATACATATGTGGACCATATATGCCATGATTTTATGTATGAACTTCTAACTTTTTTGCTGTAGTACTGAAAATGGTAACATCTTTTTATCAGTTGTGAACTTGAAGTTGCTCATACGCATAGAAAATTGTAATTACATCAGATATGTATGTGCACATCAGTATGTGAGCTGCTTGTGTGCAGATACGTATCTGCTAATTCCTAACGCACTTGATTTTGCAACTAAGACTCAAATAGCGGGCTGCCTTCCCCTGCAAGCAGCTTTGCTGGCTGATTGCAGAACCCCAGTGCATCTCAGTGTGAATAAGGAACAAAGCAAGACCTTCTTAGATAAAGACAAAAAATAAAATCCTAATGAAACATATGCACTGAATAGTAACTTGGGCTTTCACATCTACCAACTGTGAAGCCTCCATAAGAATTGCTACTGTTGTATGAATGTTCCCTCCTTCTTAATGGAGGTGTTCTCTATCTTGTTTTTCTTGTTGACTAGAGAATGACAGCTTTTAGAAGTATTGTAATGATGAAGTGCCATTAGCCGTATACCATTCACGTCTTAAATTGCATCCTTTGTTGTGTTCTTTGCTATTCTTGTGAAATAGTTGGGTATGGTCAGGATCTTGATTTCCAGCACTTCTGCTCTCTTTTTATTTTCTTGTTTTGTAGGTTAATAATTTTTTTGTTGAATTGTATGTATTTCTGTGTTCAGTTGGCATGGCAACATGGCTGCTTTATAGGCCAGTTGCTTTTAGCATTAATTTGCAGGTACTTGTTTTTGAATGTGAAAATGGAAACCATTTATGATGTTCATCATTCCCCATCGTTAATACTTGCATGCTTTCTGATGCAATGTAAATTATCTTTACTTCTGTCTTAGAGGGGAAAATGTACTCTTTTTCGAAGAGAGGGGGGAAAAAAATACTGTGTTGCATCGTGTACACTGTATTAAGACAGTACTTTGTATAAAAATTATTCTTAGGCATGTAACTTGACAGACTCAGTGAATCAACGCCCAACACCAAATCATAGTTTAAGCCCAGAAAACATGTAACACTTTTCAACAATGCAAAGTCACACCAATCAATTTCTATTTTATTGACTTATTTATTGATACTACCCTTTTTTTTATTTCAAGAAAGTCTTGTTGTAGGGGTTTGTTGAATTTCACTTGAGAAAGGTTACAGGTTTGCTTTGATCAGTACTGATGAAAGTGGGGGAATACTTTAATTGATATTTTATGACTTTAGTTACTGGAGTTTGCAGCTCCTGAAATAACTCAATACTGGAAAAAGTGATTTTGTAGACTTCCTCATAATTATTTCAGCAGTTTTTGTGGTGACATGATGGTATGCTGCAGCGACTGGAGCTTGGAGACAAACAAGTACCATTATCGCACATCTTCATCATGAAGAAGAATAGTTAGACTGTTAGTGTTTGTTCACATTTATAGAAATTTGAAACTGTATCTGAATATATACTATTTTAAGTATATATAACTGAATATCTAATTTAAGACCTGCTACAAGCAGGTGCAGATTGTCTGCTTTCAGAGTAGTAGCTGTCGCGTTCTTTAGGATGAGATTTAATCTCATTCTAATTCCTAATAGCTACAGACCGTTGTCTGAAGAGCATTATACAGTTTGGATATGCAGAATAAAAATAAGATTTTAATTAATTTACTTTGGCTGATACTTCACCATCCTGTTCCAGACTTCAAACACTTTGTTTCACTAACCATTTCATAGGGAGCATGCAAAACAAACAAATTCAACTGATACTGCTGCGAACTCCATTTTACATATTTAATAAACAATCAATTCATCTGGACTATTGAGTGTATTGCTGCACTGCTTTTTCTTTGTTCCTTAAGTTAAAGTACATGCAGTTCAATTTCAAAAGCATAAGTCTATGCAGGATTTGACAAATTTCAATAAAAGAACTACAGATCTGCAGATCAGCAATATATTGTTCATGCCACCAGTCCTATTTTATGAATGTCATGGTATTACTCAGCAACCGTATGGCTCATTTGCTCTGGACAGTTTAAAAACAAATAATCAGAAAACAAACAAAACCCTATAGGTATAAACCCTCTGTTTTCACATTTAATATTTTCTTTAAATAACTTCAGTGGAAAAATAAATAGCTTCATAGCAAACCCTTCTGCTGAAACTGTTCAGAGCTTTCTTGTAGTTACTTGCAAGTGGTTTTCTCAGAGGTTAAGAAAGGGGGTTTAGTACTGAAGGTGACAGCTTTCTGTCTTGCTTTCAGCAGTTTACAGATCAGATTTTTACTAACCATGACCCAGCTGTGAAAAGAAGTTGGGCTGTGCCGCTTCCTGTGTGACAGTATCTCATCATATGCACAGAATAAAACCATTTCTCCCCTCTCTGCCCCCCCCTTCCCCTCCATTCTCTCATAAACAAATGGGTCTGTTAACAGAGAGGAGTGAAAAATAAATGGGTCCCACCCTTTTATCATCTTGATGTACTTGTCAGAGTAACTGGAGACAAGCTGCACTTCTGTGGCTGTTGTAAACTACTTTTTTTTCCCTCCCCATCCTTCCCTGACGTGCCTAATGGCACTCCTGGTCCGGGAAGGGCAGCAGTGAGAACCACACTGGGGGAAGAAAACCCAACCGGTATTAATTGACTTAATCCCCATACCGAATTGTAACTTTTTCTGGCCTAGATTGATCTCTTCTTTCATGTTCTCTCTGGAACTAAATTTTCAGTCATCAGCATAGCCTCTTTCTACATGTTTTTAATTCTTTGAACAGGTTGTTGTCCATGGCTGGTGTTCTGCAGCACTGACAACTCATTAGTTCTGACCAATGGTAAATCATAGAATCATAGAAAGTGAGTTGGAAAGGACCCACAAGGATCATTGAGTCCAACTCCTGTCCCTGTACGGGACAATCCCAGGATTCAGACCATGTGTCTGAGGGCACATGTTGGCCAAATGCTGCTGGAATATTGTCAGGCTTGATGCCATGAGCACCCCCCTGGGGAGCCTGTTCCTGTGCTCCACCACCCTCTGGGTGAAGAACCTTTTCCTAATGTCCAACCTAAACCTCCCCTGGCACATCTTCCTGCCGTTTCCTCTGCTCCCAGTTGGTCACCAGAGAGAAGAGATCAGCACCTGCCCCTCCTCTTCCTCTTGGGAGGAAGTTCTACACTGCAGTGAGATCTCCTCTCAGTCTCCTCTTCTCCAGGTTGAACAAACAAAGTGACCTCACTCAGCCTCTCCTCGCACGGCTTCCCCTCTAAACCCTTCACCAGTTTTGTGTCCAGTGTAAGTTCACGCAGCACTTGACAGTTGCGTTGTTTTGTTTTGTGATAAGATGGCCCCCAAAATTCAGGACAAAGTGAGTAAGTTAAGCATACTTGCTGTTGCATGATCCCAGCTCTCCTGCAGTGTTGGAAGAGGGCATCTTTCTCAAATTCATTTATCCCTAGGTTGGAAATGGAAATCAAAGGCTTCCCTTGTGTTGGGAAGCTCTCCCATAGTCTGCTGTGGGTCTTATTAGTCCTTCTGGAGAATTAAGCTACTAATCGTGTTGTCCTTTATTTTTGGCATAAAAGTTTAATTATCTTTATGTGAAGTAGTTAATGTGCTTTAAGGAAGTTGGAAGTTGCTTTGGGGTTGGAACTAGATGATCTTTAAGGTCCCTTCCAGCCCAAACCATTCTATGAAATATATAGTCCTGCTTAAGATGAGTATTTTATCTAAGCATTCTGGAAAGTACTTACAGAACAAGTATGGAAAGAAATGTATCAAAACATGGACAGATGTCAAAGTGTCACTAGAAGAAGTTTATATCCTTAAAGGAAAAAAAAAAACCTGAGTCTTTCATTAGCTATGCAGTTTTCAGTAACTCCATTTGTTTTGCAAGTCATTTGGCTGCTGTGAGGTTGTGGTAGACATTGTGTGAAGTTAGAAAACAACAAAATTAGTTGTCTGAAAGGTTATAATGCAATAAAAAGTGTCTTTATGATATTTTGTTAAGAAGTTGATATATTCCAACTTGCTGCAAGGTAGTTCTGTAGTTGCTAGCGTTGAAAACTTGGAAAGCAGACTTCTGATGGAAAATACCAGTGGGAAGCCTGGACACTGGCAGTGTTCGTAACTTTGAGTGAGCAGATCAGGAAAAACCCCCGAGGGGTTCACATTTCACAGTGTACTGTGGTGGTGTAGGCTTCATAAGAAATAATGCTAATCAATTATTTTTTCAAAATTATGGGAGCACACAGGTTGCCTCTTAAAGCTGTGATAGTTTCACTGGGCTAGAGCTTGGCTAGCAGCCAGCACAGCCATTCACCCACTTCCCTCCCACCCCCAGAGGATAGGGGAGAGGATTTGGGGCAAGGTTAAGGAGACTCGTAGGGTGATATAGGAACAGTTTAATAATAGAAATAAAATAAAACTTAAAATAATACTGATATTAAAATGATAGTGATAATGATAACAGTAACAATATGCAAATGAGTGATACCCAGTGCCATTGCTCGCTGCCCGGCCCGATCCCAGATAACAATCCCAGAGGAGCGACAATCCCAAACCGAAACCGCAATCCTGGAAGAGCAGGAGCCTGAGCAAAAGTCAGAGAGAGCAAAAGAGGAAGAGACCCTCCCTAATATACTGGACATGATCTGATGGTGGAATATCCCACTGGCGTACCCAAGTGACAACTTAACTTATTAATTTAAATATTCCTCACCCCCTTAAATTTTGTGCTTGTAAAAGTCCTTCACTTCCAGCAACAAAAACACAAACACTGGTGTGTTCTCAGTGTTTCTCTCATAACAAGTCCCAGGCTGAAAGCAAAAGACAGCGCTATTCTAACTACTGAAAAGAAGCCCAGCTCTGTCCCAGCTAAAAACCAGGACAAAGCATTTAGCTCTCTGTCCAGCATCAGCTTACTCACTCCTTGTATGTACCTTATTTATCTGATTCACAGCCCAGACCCAGTAAATGGCCCTCATGTGGGCTACTCGTGGATGTAGTACTCACTACAGAGAGTTATTTTCCAGATTTCATCTGCTATTCTCAGCACTTGTTTCTTCTCTTCCTTTTGTAACTAGGATGACAGTCCTGACCCAGGAGGGGCAGAATGAATGATAAGATTGATCTGAAGAAGGTATTTTAAGAACTACAATTTCTTCTGAAATAACAGTTGTTCTGTCAGAGTACCTAATAAGCAAAAAGAGAGTGGTAGTACCCAGTTAGGGAGCAGAAGTAAAAACTTCTGGTTTTTTACTTTTGCAGTGATGCACCTGCACTGATTTGGTTGGCTTCACATCTAGAAAATAGGGAAAATAATGTCTTACGAAGACCTGTAGCTCTGTTGTTTCTCAGTCTCGAGAGCAAGGATTAACTTCATGTTCTCCCATGACATTCTGGAAAACAGTCATAATACTTTTGTGGTTCCTGGGAGTTATCTGATAGCTGTTGTCTTGCACTGGGCAAGCACTTAGCTGTCATTCTCTCCCATTTTGTCAGAAAACAGGTTTTTTTCAGCAGAACAGTTAGACTTGCTTTCCAGTATCTTTCCCCATGCCGTGTCCATTTTCTGAACAACAGAATGAGTTTGAAGATATGCTTTGAGTTTATTTGCATTAAGTTGATGATCCTTTGATTATTTTTGGATGATAAAATTCCAAGTCACTTGAGAGTATCCCGTGACTGTCTGTTTTTAGAAATACAATGCTCCTGCAAGCCTTTCAGCACGCTGCTGTTTATCCTGCTGCTGACATCTCGCCTGTTTCTTGTTTCAGAAAACGTAGAAAAAGCAAAGTAAGGTTTCTCATTTTGGAAATTCCTCGTTGCATCTAATATATTGATCTGGTTTCCATTCAAATTGCTTCTCAGTCTGTTGTCAATCTGTATTTTGTTTTGAGAGGAAGTTGCTGGGGTCCTTTTTTTGTTATAACTGTCCATTTTTCACCAGCGGTAACGCTGCAGAAGTCTGAGGCTGTCACTGCGAGAGGGGGAGATGACATTTGTGTGACGCACATATGTGCCGTGGGCAGATTTTGTAAATGTCTCTGCCTGCAGATTGGGGGATGCAGGAGCTGTAACTAGTTTATTATTTTTTTTTAAGATAAAGCATACATGGAAAGGCTAGAATAAAGCTACAAACTGGCATCTTAAATTAGTTTACTGGAAAATATGATAGTGAGTTTGTTTTCCAAAATACAGTGCTCAATCAAAGCGAGAATATACACTGGGAGAGAGAACCTGTTAAGAAATCTTGCCTGTGTGAAGAATTAAGGGTACCCTTTTCCCTTAAGATTTTATGACTCTTAATAGTGGAGTCAGTAATTCCTTTTATAACACTTTCTTACAACTGATGTTTTTAGCACCGATAAATGTCTTATTCAATTTACAGAGTTATAACATGATTTATGCCCTGAAAAAATTATAATTTCGGACAAAGCATTTTTATGCACGTGAATAGGCCCTTTTCAAGTTGAAAGCAATTAAACTACAGAGACTAAAAGAAACATTATAAAGCCTAGTGAAAAAATGCAAATATGGGTCATTTTTAAACACTTCTGACTTTTCACCAGTTCAGTGGAAACAACTTAAAGCGTTCAAAAACCTACTCTAAACCCCTTTAGTGTATGGTATGTGTGGGAAGAAATATTTTGCTTCTCTCATCAAGTCATGGGAATAACTCCCAATTTTAACTTGGTGTTTTTCAGTACAGCTTTAACTGTGATATTGGGACCAGAGCCTTTGTAATTGAAACTCAAAACTGTGCTTGAAGAAAAGCTCAGTAGAACAGCTCTCTTACATCATACGCTTTTATTATATTATGATTAAATGTAACATGATAATATAAACCCAGCTTTTGCCTTAAACTGCCTGTTTTATTTGGCACTTTGACTGTTGTTACTGGCCCGTTCTCAGTGAGCTTGTCATTTTTATACATCCTGTTTGCTTACCTTCAAAATGAACATCTTTTCAGAAAATCCTATTTATTTAAGCTTGGTTCAGCTGCAGAGGATCCTGGATGGGAGGTGCAGGACTAATTTTTTTCATTTTTACAACAAAATTTTTCTCTAGTTTGTAGTCTTCATCAAACATTTTCTTAATATTGGCAGAGAACAGCAGAGGTCAGTGACTGTGGGAGGAACCGAAAAGGGAGAGAGAAAAAAGAGCTTTAAGGAGCTGTTTGCACTGGTTCAGTGTTTGTCAGAGTTGCTTTGGTTTTCAGAAGAACATAATGGACTGTAACTCGAGGGAGTTTATTATCCTCATAATAAATGTTAATGTTAATACTGTGTTGAATTGGGCCTTTTTAATTATGCTGGTCTTAAAAGTCTGGGCTATATATGTTTATTTGTTTTTTCAAAAGTGTTTTAGCTGTATATCTTGGAGGAAGTTTCTAGCTCTCCTCCCTTTTTCCCATGCCTAAACAAGAGAGTCATAGTGGTTTTTATGATTTTTTTTCACTGTAAGGATTGCTGACACATAAAGCACCGTGATGTTCAGCTGAGAGGGTGGTGAATCACATTAGATACTTTCTCAAAATAATATTTTTTTTAAAAGAAGTTCAGAAGTTACAAAGAAAATGAAGAGGTCAGTGTTCGATATGTAAAATACTTCCGTCCTGTTATTTTTAGTGTCATTTGAGTGTGTTCTGCTGACCTCAAAAAAATGAAACCTTGTGAAACTAATTTGATTATCCAAGGCCCCACACTTGCTTATCTTCAGACTTTTTGATAAGGAAAATAAGGAGTGCCCCAGGTAATAGTTTAACGTTCTTGGTCAAAGTACAGGTGTACTGTTAGAGAAATTGCTTTCAGTGTTTGGGATCAGAATAAAGGAAGCCTTTGATGTTGGCTCTGCTCGGGTTATTTGGTTTGTTTCTCTGAAACAGCATCCTGTGCAACATCTAAAATAGAAAAGAAGCACAGAGAATAGCTAGTAAGACAGGCTGCATTCAGAAATTGGCATGTTCTGTAATAAATCCTTGTCAGTGTCTTCAAAACATAATGCAAAATTAATATTCCAAAAGCAGTTGTATGACAATGCAAAAAAGGGGTAATTTTTTTTTTCCCGAAGCATAATTACAGCTCAGGCAGTGTTTTAAAGCAAAACAAAACAAAAAAATGCAAACCTGCTGAAGTGAAAGAATTTACTGCAGGAGAAACACTTTTGGAGGAGAGAAAAAAATTACTGTTTTCTTCTTTTTTCTTTCATAGTTCAAATACATAATATTTTACAGGCAAGTCAAGAGTTGTTCCTTGAGTGTATTACACTTTTAATTAACACTATGTGGCTATTCAGCTTTTATCAACATCACAGCCAAGATACCAATTCTGATAAAATGATTTAAAATAGAAAAGCAACGCTTGCCCGCTTCTCTGTATTGACGGCGCGGGTCACAGCGCGAGGCTGAGGGCCACTGGTGGGTTCCACCCCAGACGGCAGCAGCGTGGCCCTGTTGCGCCAACCCGCTCTAGGCTTGTGTTCAGTGTCCTAAGTGTTGTCCTCAAAATCTCCAGGATTGCTTCTTGTGTGGAAAGAGTTTCAGTAACTCTTGGCATGATCTGTATTGTTACTGGAACGGCTCAGGGAGTTAATCATTCTGCTCCTATTTGCAATTGTTGAAGCAGATTGTTTTTCCAGTTCCTGTCAGCAGGAGTTTTCTGGCTTTTTTTTTTCTTTTTTTTTTTTTCAGTCACACCCACCAACCTATAAAGTTTATGGGTTGAAATATAAGCTTAATTGTATTTTAAAGTAGAGTTTGGGTGTGTGTTAAGGTGGGTTCCGCCCCAGTTGCCTACTCCCTAGTCACTGTCCTGGGAGAAGACGACGGTGGATGTCTGCCCCGATATATGTGCAGTATATGGTGCGTTGTGGGAATGTCTTTGATGCAGGCTTGCTTCATGCATTCAGGTCTGTGCTTTAGAGATACTGCCCCAGCAATAACTGGGAAATCAATGTCTGTAGTTAGTTATGGGGAAACGTGGCTGCTGGAGTGTCCTCATGTCTCAAGTTCTTTGATTCTTTCTTTGTAGGCGTCCTGTCCTGAGCTTCACTGCAGTGATTCCTGTTAGTTATCACGTAGTTTGTGGCTTTTGCCGCAGTGTGCGCAGGCAGGGGCGTTTCACAGTCACCATAAAACTTGTGGGATAAGTAACAAAAGTTGGCAGCCTTAGCTAGAGTTTCTCTGAAGCTGGGATTAATGGGAGTGTACTCAGTTAGGGCAGCTCCACCATCGATGATTCCCCCCCACCTTTCCTTTACTTATTACTTAATAAAGCTAAAAACACTTGAAACAGTGAAGTATTTACTGTGAACAGGCATATCCAGGGGAAGCTCAGTCCTTTAAAATGTTTTGCCTTTCTCTGGAGTTTGCTTTCATGTGAAAACAGTGCTTCTGTTATGTTGTTTTTTGTATACATTTTATTGCTGATACTTACACTTTCTCATTTTATTACATGATGTAGTTGTTACTGAATATTGTCATTTGGTTTGTTTTCTAAATGGTGATAGACAATTAAAACATTTTACAGGAACACATTGTGCTATTACTGCTCGTTTGTTTGACATTAAATAGGTGTGAATCATATTGTTTTCAGTCTTACTTAGAAAAGTATTAGTTAAGATTAGGCATATCTTTACAGCATACTCGGAATATGTAATTTAAGGAGTTTTTTTGACAGATGTTAAATACTTCAAATTTTCACGTGGATGTATGAAGTACACGTGTAGTAATAGAAAATGTTACCAGATGATTGTTTCCGCTTAACAGAACTTTAGTTCTGATCATAGGCTTTCACGATAGGCCTTGTGGGACCTTCATTTTTTGTACCCTGGATTTTGTGTGCATTACTGACAGATGTTAGACAAATAACAGCAGAATTACTAGGTGTTTAGAAAACATTGGTTAGGGCTCACTATATAGAAACACAGGAGAAACTCATCCTCCTGGTTATTAGACTAATATGTGAGAATGGCAATTACTTGCCGTGTGAATATGGAGAGGTAGTACAGAATCATAACTCTCAGATTCTAGTGATGGCAGGGAAATGTGGATTTTCTAAATATAAATAATTGGCTTATTTTGGTTCAATTGTACCAAGAGGGAAAATCAAGTAAGATAGTTGTCTCAAAATTACACTAAGGTGGGGCCTTTTTATTGTATGCTGTAGCAATTACTTGGATACCCACACATTTCTCACTGGTGGTAAAATAATGATGTGATGTGTACATAAATCTAAGTACCATGGAAGTGTATGGACCAGGGTGGTAATTACACAGTAGTGGTTCTGGTTATCTATTGTGTGTAAGGGAATGAGCTGTAAATGTCCTGGAGAGCGACTGGGTGTATTTCGATCTTCACAATTAGCGAGAGGATATAAGTGGGTGTGACTGCTCTGCACATCATTGGGTCAACACAGCGCCGGAAACCACTTCTGTTTTTCTTGGTCTCTTGCAAATTAAAAAGAAAAGAAGGAAGATGACTTGTTTTTATGGAGTTTGAGTAAATAAATAGCATAGAGCACGGCAGTATTCATCAGCTGTGCTCTTCCAGTAAAGTTTCAGTGTGCTTAACATTAACCTCTGAGCCCTCTAGACGTCAGTAGGGACCGCACATGTGCTTTAAGTGAAGCCTGTGCTTAGTTTTCTCCTGCGTGTATATTGGGAAGTCCAAATCTTATTCCTTTGAAAGTCAATTTGGGATTGTTCCTATTCATTTCAGTAAGACTTGGGGCAGGTTCCTAAAATATTAAGAAGCATAGTTGGAAACAAAATGAGAAAAGAATGAAATGAAATTTAATTGGCTAATTAATTCAGGCTTCAGAGAGTAGCTGTCACCTTTTCATATGTGCCCATTGTTGGTGTTCTTTACTTCATAATATTCTCCCCTCTGCGTTCCACACCACCCCCCCCCGATCCCACTTGCCACATCGTGGGCAACTGCATCCTGCTCATGCTGAAGGCAGTGACAAAAGATTCTGGCTCTGATTCTCACAGAATCAGGAGATTTTTGTATGGCATATTCAGCATCTAAATATGCTGAATATCAAAATAGGAAGGCTGGTAAATGCCCTTTTTTCCTTGCATCTATTTTACTCATCCGTGTACCTACACTGTACTTGAAAGTTTATTTCTACTTTGACTGCTTTTAGAGCTTTGCTCTGCCTTGAATCTAAATGTCACTTGAGGGCACGGTGCACAAAACAATGAGACTACCAAAGCAAAGGCCAACATTTAAAAGTGTGTGATGTGTCAGAAACCTTAAAATATGTTTTAACGTATGCTATTTCTAGGAATTTTAATAGTACATATTGGCAAATCTAATTCATAACAGCTTCTGTGTTCATGATTTGAGTGGGATATTTTTTGTTTATTTTGACAACTTGTTCTTTACTTGAATTAATATTAGCATTTATTTGAAAAAAATGTAATTTTTTTTGGAGGGCTTATGGTAAATAAGTTACAACTCTGACCAAATTAAAATAAAATAAAGGTAAATGCCACAGGGGATTAGTCTCATGTTACATGTGAAAGATTATAGAGTAGCTGAATGTCCAACCTGTTATTTTTGAGTCTTGTTTTTATAAATAGTGATTAGATTTTTCAGTAGTTTCATTTTGTTAAAAACTTAGATCACTTTGATAAAGAAGTTTTGTAGGACAAATTATTTTAAAAGGACATTGTCAAGGGAGTTTTCCTGCTTAGGTAATCTTTGCACTTGTAAGAATCCCCAGAAATGTGAAAATGAAAACTCTCCTTTGCTGGGCTGCTGTCCTCCATTTCATGTGCATATTGGTTTGTCATGATAGGGTTACTGATAAGTGTTGTGCTTTTTGGCATTGATGTATTTTTCAGAAAAAAGAATTGAAGCATTTGTTTTGAAAAAAGAAAAACACATTTAAAGAATTACATGGACTTTGCAAACAGATTTAAGAAAATGAAAGGTAGGTCAAATTTTGGGCCTACAGACCTGACAATGTCCTTTACTTTTAGCATGTATGCCTTATTTGAGATGTTCCCGATCCTAATGATGTTATATTAGTCAGTGGCAGAAGAATGTGAAAATGACACTGTTAATCGTCGTTTATAGCTTAGCTTGTTGCATTTTCTTATGTTTTCTGATGTCAGCAATTGGTGGCAGCCTACTTTGAGGTCTCTATTTGCAACGTGATAACTTTAGGTACTGTCTGTCAGTTTGTAACATAAAATGTTGATTTACAAAAGGTTTAAAATCATTTTTAACAGCTGAGAGTATGTCAGGGAGAGCTTTCTTACCCTCCAGCTGTGAGTACATTGAATGATTGACTTTAGCTCTCCCCCTAGGAGTGTGGCACACAAAGGTGTACCTTTGTTTTGGGGGTGACAGGAGGTGCAGGTAGGATTTGGGAGGGAGGAAAGACACTAGCCCACTTAGGTATGTTTTTGGTTTGGGTTTTTTTTTTTTTTTTCTTTCAGATTTAAAAAAATAATCTTGTGCTAAGGTTCATCTGATAATTCCTAAGTCCTCATACTTCCAGAGGTACAGAGGTACAGAGGTAACAATTCACGAGCCATCCTCTCCAGTTTGGTTACAAAGCTGAGTGATAAGTTCATTAATCCTCTGGTTTGTGAGAGAGTCACTATCACTTGAAATGTTTGTGCATGGGGCTGGCCTCCTGTCGGGTTCTGCACTGAAAGCTGCTTTTTAAATTTCCAAGATTTTTTTTTTTTTTCCCATAAAAGATGGGCTAGAATAAGGTTTTGAGACTTCTTTGCTAAGAGCAGCTAATCCAAATAGTCCTCTGAAAAGGCACTCTTCTGTTAGCCACATGGTAAATAGCTGCTGCATACGGCCAACTGCTCTGTCTGTCTGTGCACTTTATACCTGGTACTATTTTAGAAATATTCCAGCAGTCACTGGCACAGTTGCTGTTACTGAGGCAAAAAATTCACCACGAGGTTATTTCTATATTGAGGAGAAAAAAAAAACCCCAAAGTAATAGCTGGATTAGAGCTGTCAGGGAAACTTTTGTTTTTTTTCTTAAATACATTTAGATAACCTTAAGGGCCTGACTTACACCCAACAAAACCAAGAAGTTCAGAGTTAAGGCTTCTCACTCCATCTCCAGTGCTCACTGGAGCGCTTGGCTCTCCAGCACGGGTGGTATTGGAGATCACACACTTTATCCTCAGGTCCCTGCTCACCTAGGCAAAAGCATTTGCCGCCTGAGAGGTGCCGACTGTTCCAGGTACGTCTGTTTGATACACCTGCTGTCCTGCGCAAGGTGCCCTCTGTGTCTGGACAGTCCGCTGGTTCCCCTGGTTTGTTAAGGGCTGGTGGCAGCACAGCAGGTGTGGTGGAAAGCCAGCATCAAAAGGGGGAAGGGTACAGATGCAGTGAGAAGCTTTAACTTTGAGTTTCCTGGCTTCTGTGAGCACAAGTCAGACCCTTAACGTTGTTTTAATGTATTGTTTGTGTTTAATTTTTAGTAAAAATTTGAACACCATCCAGGCTACAGAGGTTGCAGTGGATAAGAAGTTTAAAAGCTTTGGTTCAAGATTACAGGAGGCTGCAAGAAAAATTAAAGACATGGAAATGAGGATCGAATGACAGGCTGCTATTTTGCCTCAGAATACTGAAGATTGTAAAGCATTGAGAAATCGAATTCATGACCCTGGAAATCAAGCTCAGATTAAGCAATGTCAGGTTGGTAGGGGTTCCTGAAAGTCTCAAGTTAGGATAAACTGAGATTGTTTTCCCATAACAAAGGTTCTAGGATGTGGGGGTGGATGGTATAATATTTGTTATCTGTGTTACGTGAAATGCTATACCATATGCTTAAATAAGCTAGCTATGTGAAATTATTATTTTAAAAATTAGTTTCACATTTACAGTGCTGAATGCCACTTTTGACCAGTTTACAGTTATTTCCCTCTGGCATGGAGTTGCATGATTTACTGTTAATGCAGGCATAGAAAATAGTGCTCTTAAATACATTCTGCCTTATCCTGCTACTCCAGGGGTCTGCTGCAAAGCCAAACACATGGTGCAATATGACATTTCTAGATAAGAAACAGGTAGAACATATCTACATGGTGGAAGAAGTATTTTTTTGTTCAAAGGGTTCTGATTCATAGTGAAACTGTGTCTTTCCAAAAGTAAACTTTAAATAGTGACTGCCACTGTGATTAAGTTACTGCAAGTTTACTTAAGTGTTGAGTTATTGTCTGCGATTCAGTGATATGGTATTTAGGCAGAAAGTTTGTGCAACAGGAAGTCTGTGCTCAAGTTCAGAAAGGATTTTGGCAAGCAAAGGTTTGTAGGGTTTTCGTGGTCAAGGTCACTGGATGTATTTGAGTTCTGGGGACTCTTAACAAAGTCTGAGATTCTCTTGGGGAGGGTTTATCCTTCTAGTTGTTTTTCTGATCTTTGTTTCCATGCTTTGAGGCTTGGTCTGTCATGCCACTTAACACCAACATTAGGGATGAGTAACTTGGTTGAAATCGATAAATATACTGGCATGAGGGAAAACCTGACCACACCTTTATGTATTTCGGAGAAGTGATTGTTTTAGAGTTATATTTTGTGATACTTTATTTCATGATTTTCTGAGGTAGCTCTAGTTAGAAATGTGTTTCTTGAAAGTGACAGTTTTTAATCTCATCTTCTGTGATCTGCTTGGAGTATATGTGCTTTTCTGGTGACGAAGATGTGCTAGTTGTAGCTCTGAGGGAATCATCTGTGCCGTATTTTTACTCATTCATCTTCAATGACTTTAGTATCATAATTCTGTGTGGGTTTTTTTTTAAATTTATTTTAGCTAGCATTGAAACTTTTAGTTGAAATCTGGGCTTTGCTGGACTGACAATTAAGATGATGACCATAACATTTCAGTTGTAAAATCAGCACAGTTACTCTATGCAATATGAATAGGACTTGCAATGTCATTTTTACATTTGTTTCAAGACATAATTGCATTTTATTAATGCTATTACATACACTGTTTTGAAAGAAACATGAACAAGTATTATCATATGCTTGATTTTAGGGTGTTTCTAACTAAATTTAATGTGGGGTTTTATAATTAAGTTTCCTTTAAAGGATAGTAATTATTCTCTGGATAAATATGTAGCTTTACATTTCGTGTCACGTTTGTGTTTTATACCACATTATTAGTGTATGGTTTAATTACTAAAAATGAGTGTATGGAGGTTATGTGGCCATTTTTGATTCAAATAGGTAACAATAGTAAGTTAGCATGATGCATGATTTTAAAAAATGATACTAAAAAGGCTTCTATTTAATTTTGATGGCTGGCTATTACTGAAAGAGTGTGTATCAGAAGTATTTCTAAGTGTGTCTATCACAGTGGAGGTTAGGAGTTGATGGTTTTACAACAGAGAATAGTTTTCATGGGTGTTGCACCCATGGAAAACTTTGTTGGTGAATACTTTTCACATCTGAATGCCTGTCTGCTATGGCAAGAGTAGATAAGAACCAAATGTAGTGACTTTTGTTCTGTCTTCTTCAAGTATAAAAACTGTTTGAATAGGTGAAGAACTTAAATGCCAGATTGTAGTAGGGCTGGCTGGTCTGTCAGCCTGAGTTGGTTAGGCGCAGACATGAAAGCCATGGGTGCAGGCTGCACAGTTGAGACTATGAGGGTGCCAGTCTCCCTGGCTGTACTCCTTCAGCCCCAGGCCCGAGCTTGGTCCCAGTGGGGAAGCAATATGCTGCTTCTGTGGACTTGTGAAAATCTCTTCTCGCAGCAGCTGTTTTTCTTCACCAGGTATCTTGTACAGCTGGGGTTGTACTAATTTTCCATCCACTTAAAATGCAGATGACAGTCTTTCAGGGCTTGCTTTTTGACACAGGCTGGGACTTCAGAGGCAAGGTTTGCTTGTAGAAGGTAGCTGGCAAACCTCAGTCTTTTGCATTAATGTTGGACTGACTTGTATTATAAGCAATAAGCAGTGTTTTTAAATTCACACTACAACAAAAATATGTTGTTAGGATTTGCATACAAGAAATATCTAGCGTGCTTCGCTTTGCAGTGTTTAAACTACTTATTTTAAAAGAGGAAAAAAAATCATGTACTTTATTCTTGGTTTTGCTTTTCCTTATCTCTTCAGGAAGTCCCTTTTTTTCCACCCGTGCTTAACTACTTTTGTGTAAATGTAATGGTTTAATATTATTCCCTTCAGTACTTTCATATATTTATAACATCTATACTGTTAAAAAGTTACTCTCTAAATATCTTATTATAAGGATTACTTTTCATTTTAAGACTCCATAAAGAGGATATAAATGAAGTCTGCACTTTCAACTGATTTTCCTTCCCCTGGATATTTAACATGTATTTCTTTGCCACTCTACAATGTTCCAAGCATGATGTTGATTTAGGGAGGGACATTTTGTTCGTATTTTGTAAGAGGTTTCAGTGGTGGATTAAGTATGATGTGTGTGTTTGACTAAGCTATACAGAATTGTTTTGTAAAACTTTTAAGTCTAAACAGATGTACACAGATCAGCAGTTAGCCTGCATACTTGGACATTGGATCTTCAGTAAATTTGAAATTTTGCTGCCGTAGGCTTTTTTCCAGTTAAATTTCAGTCTCAGCAGATCTTCATCATATATGTAAATTAAATCCTCACTGTAACTCAAATCCTCACTGAATTGCTTATGATATTCCATAAGCTATACTCTTACAAGCCTGGACAAGATATTTCTCACTCTGTCTAGAGGTCACAAAGGTGAGGACTCAATCAAAATGGGAGCCTTGGATAAGATCACACAGACATTTCTTACTAATGCAGTAAGGATGTATCTTTAAACAACAAATATACTATTTCCTGAGTGATTTTATCCATCTTCCACTGTTCAGCCTCCTGAACCCTCATGGCATTTTTTTCTTAGGTCTTCTGTGTTTGGTTGATTGCTGACTGTAAACTTGTTCCTGTTTTACTAGCTTCAGTCTTGTCAGATAAACAGACTAGCTAGAATCTTTTTTTAAAAAAAAAAAAATATATATATATATATGCATGGCTTGAATAACAAGTCTTCTGTTTCTTCATAGGCATTCGACCTCCGATCATGAATGGGCCCATGCACCCGCGCCCGTTGGTAGCGTTGCTGGATGGCAGGGATTGTACAGTAGAAATGCCTATTCTGAAGGATGTAGCCACAGTGGCGTTTTGTGATGCTCAGTCTACACAAGAAATTCACGAAAAGGTAATATTTAGAGCTATAATTGAGGTGGTTTAGAAAAGACAAATATTTTAATGATTATGAACAGATACAGTTGTGTTAGCTATGACAATGTGTTTAGCTGTTTCATTTTAGTTAATGGTTGATTACCTTAGTGAGTGAGTTACTGGTCATTTCCAATAAGTGATGAAACATGATGATGAAACAAAGATGAAATTGCCTGTTGTTGAAGTATGCTTTTGTGTAGTGTATCTTTGGCTGGGTGTTGTCCAGATGCTTCCCTGCTGAGTTGGATTCTTGGAGAGCCTTACCGCTGGGAAAATTATATTATTACATGATAATTTTAAATGCTTCTTGGAAACACTGTTGCTCAGCCTTCATCTGGAAAGCCAAATCTCAGTATTGGATTGCCTGTGTGAGGAAATTTCAAACTTCTTTGTTTAGCCAAGGAATTGTGCAAATCAAGTTAGGAGGCCTTGTGCACTGTGAATTGACACTGACAAGTTTCGAAACAAATGCTAACTCAAAATTTAATTAGCAAATGAATTAAAAAATGTATTCTAACTGTATGTTATTCCATAAATTTGCACCCTTCCTGGTGGTTTGGAAGCTGTAAAACAACTAGTGGTTCTTAATATTGTCAAAGCTTTTCTCATTTTTTTAGAGGAATGCCCATTTTCTGTGATGGGAGCCAAGGGAACCAACTGGCCCATACACCTGTATTTTCTTTTCAGAGACTTCTTTCAACATGAAAGCCTCATGTCTACCCCAAATATTTGCTGCTCTCTAGACAGCAGTAGAACCTTTTCACATCCATATTTCTGGAGAGGTAAAATTATTTTTGGTGAAGTTGTTGGCTAGCAGAGTAAGCCTCAAATGCCAAATATTCCTTTACCTGATAAAGGATGAAACCAGGCCTTACAGCTTCTATGGAGGTAAAAAATTTAAAAAAATATGACAGTAGAAGAGCAACCATGTGGAGAGGAGGGCAATCAGGGTGCCCTTCCACAGAAATTTATTTTCTTCTCCAGCAAAAATCCATGATAGACAAGTACAGATCCAAGTATTAACTTGAAGGCCTCTTAGGTAAGTGTCTGCATCCACTTTTGTGTGTTATGGTACTGTGTACTGCTGAGTGGGATTCAGGTGCTAAGGAGTTGTCAGCTGAACTGAATTGCACCATTATTCTTGCTTCTCTGCAGGTACCTTGTTAGACTTGTCTTGTTACATTAATTACAGCAGCATTTGGGTTTGTGACAGGTTTTCAGAAGCTTTTCATTATTTTGAATTCATAACTGGTTTAATTGTTTATTTACTCTTCATGTTGTTGTAATATATACCATAGTTATACATGTTAAAGTCTCTGTATGATGAGAGATTTAATCTTTTCTTTGATGACTTGCAAACCCAGCTATATAAAAATGATACCACTACTAACTTCCCTTCTGTTATCAGGTGAATAAATCTCATTTTCTGTAGTCTGTTTCATGTTAGCATCTTCCTGGTGAGAACACATGAACCAAGTATTCAGATTGTTACTGCTTTAGAAAAATATTTTTATTTATTAAAAAAAAATTGTTAAAACTTTCAAAATTTGTAGGTGGTAATTGTTTGGGGGTTTTTTTTCTTATGTCTTTTTCCTTTTTAAACAGTAAAGAGAAGAGCAAAGAGCTGTATGCTGTGGCAACACAGCAAAGTAGAACTATCAATTCTTGTGGCTCAGACAAACACAAGAGATGGGTCCCCTCTCCTGAAGCCCTGTGTGTAGTTCCTTGGTGAATATCTCTACAGACTTTCAGATTTCCTGTCTTACCCTTCTGCCCTACTTCCCACACAGGAATAGGTTGTTGCAAGAACAATAGTCAAGCATTAGATCTAAGGTTGTTTTCTGCCGCATCAGTACTGGCTTAACGTCACTGCCTTGTTTTGTTCAGCTGTGTTTTAGATACAAGAAAATTCTAATCTGAATAGGGAAATGGAAAAAAATAAAATTCTTCCTATTAGGAAATAGTCTGCATTTCAAACACCCTTTTTCTCAGTTCATTAGTTGTTTTTCACAGGATAGTTAAAACTATTCTTTTTAGATGATCCTTGAATTACAAACTAGACTCAAAGTTGGCAGTATTATAGTTCTGATCTCATGTCCTTTTTTCTTTAATGCGTTTATGCTGTCATATGGAAGAACATTTTATAGTGGATGGCCAATGGAATAGCATAAAAACCGAAACTGCCATTTTGTTGTGACATTCTGTTTTGAAACAGTAAAGTTTTAGGAAAACCTAATGCTGATTTCAACCTTTTCTTTAACGTCTCTTGAAAGAGACAAGTGTGTTTTCAGTGCATCCAAGACTATTAAGTATTGTGGCAGTGAATGAGAACCTAAAAGTAACTAACTTGAGAACAAATGCAAAGAAATGAAAACTTCTCTGTCTTCATTGGTAATTGGAGATGCATAGAAATGACTATTGTTGTTTGGTGGTTTGGGGTTTTTTTAATTAAAAAAGCTTAATTTGTAAGGTTGAAAGACAATAATAATATAATACTTTATTTTTTTAATTTAGAGAAATATTCAACCCAAGGTCTTTTCTCTCAATTCCCTTTTATCTTTTTATATATCAAGAATTAAAATGTTAAATAATGCCTTATTTCTGTGATGTATTTCTTTTTAATAAATTTGAAAAGTTGCTTTAATATTACTGTTTTCCTATTTTAAACCACTGTCAGAAGTTTAATATATGAAATACTTGGATACCATTTACAAGCACTAAGTAACACATGGAGAATAAGTAATATAATGCTGTTTTACTATTTTTTTTAAGTAGATAATAGCAGTCTGCTCATCATATGAACACTGTAATGTTGGCAAGTGCACCACCTGTACAGTTTTATGCTTTGCTGACTGAAATCAACATAATTTACTTCAGATGCATCAAGTCTGGGGAACTCCAGTGTGATATGAATGCCTTTTGCCTTAGAAACACTCAATATTTTCTGTTATCTGCGGGGTGTAGTAAATGAACTTATCAGACATTGAGACTGAAAGTCAGTCTGTGTATCTCAAATTGTAGCTTTGGAAAAGTATTTAAATAACTGCTGAGTAACACAGGTGCTCTGTTGTTGATCTTCACAAGAGTGTTTGTATTTAGTGGATTATACTTAAGCTTGCATCCTTTGCTTTTTATTATAGCAAAATAATTCATTCTCAGCAATATATCTGGAAAATGTATTTTCACTAGCTACCAGTACACTGCTGTAATACAAATTTTCACTAGGCCAAAGGGTGATGCAGGCCTAAAATTTTTAGTTTTGGAAAGTAGTACTGTTCTGCCAGGTAATGAATTTCTGCAACAAAAATCACAAGCCTTGATTCATTATCATACTGTTATATTACTGTGACATAGGCTAAGAGATCAGATTTATAAAGTGTTGAGCACAGTTCACTTCCATGCAAAAACTATTAACTTTTTACTTCCACTGTTCATGTACACTGAAAAATGGCTGTTTTCCACAGGTCTTTAGAGTTATAATAGAGAAATATCAGTATTTTACTATTGCTTGTGTAATACCTTATTTGGCATTGGTGCTTTACTAAATATAAAATTGTTTTGGGGAAAACTGTTAAAATTAGAAGTTGCATATTTAAATCAGTATCTAAAATGTTCATGTGTTTATGAATGCACATTCCTGGCTATACTAAATGATACTGTCCTCTTAATTAAAATACAAGCTTTGTGTAATGGGTGTGAATTTGCAAAAGACTGTTCCCTGTTGTGAACGAAGAGATGACAAAGTCAGGAAGAGGTTTAGTGTTGAGAAGAGCTTACTGAAAGCAGAAGGTGAAGTTGTTTTTCTTTCATGTATTTCTTGTCCTTAAGAAGAGATGCTGAATTCAGCAGGGTGGCAGATACAGGTACACTGACATAATCTGAAGTTGCAGGAGGCAGGCTGGGAAATTCAGGATGGGGTTTGAAAGAGGTGGTTGATGTTTGATACACATAGATGGGTGGCTGTAGATTAATGTAATGAAAAGAAAAGACATGAACTGAGAATTGGATGAGGAGGAAAGGAGTGAAAGACTACAAAGGGATGGCTAGGAGAGTAAGAACTGGTATAAACTCAGCTTGCACAGTTGAGGAGCCTTGATCACAGTGGTGTGAGGAGTCAGTGTTTGAGGAGTAAACATTTTGGATTCCAGAGAAGGGATTTCTGCTGGTCATGAGAAGGTTTCAAGGACAGGATGATGGTTTAAAATACTGTCTTTTAAGATGATTGGACAACAAAGGAAATGGAGTAAAAAGGGGGATTTGTAGTAGTTTATGAGACAGCAAAGCACAAGCTAGATTTTTTTTTTTTTCACAGAGAAGTAAGGAGACTGAAAGATTTTATCACATACAGAAAAGATGAAAAAAATTGAGGATCTTAATACCATTTGTATACAGGGTCAAAAGCACAACATCAGCAAATACTATTATACCTTACTATGTGTGCTAATTAAAGAAAGTTTTCTCCAAATTGAGTAGTGCTTGAGTTGCAGTTCTGTAGCAGTTCCCTTGTGCCAAAGAGTTCATTTGTCATTCTCTTTTTATGACTGAGGAAATTAAAGTATGGAAAATAAGTAACTTGTTTAAGGTCATAATAATAACATGTATTAGAACTCTGCTTCATCTCAGGTCAAAGCATTCTTTCCCTGTGCCGCTGCTTTGGAAGGCAAGTGGAATGGCAAAGATATGTTTCCCTCCTTTTGAAAATCAGGCTGCCAGTCCGTAAGTGAATACTGACATATACTGACAGTGACCCAGGGTTTGGAAATAACTTCTTAGTTAGAGGACATTTATTACACTTCTTCAGAAATTACTCATGTGTAAAGTTCTGCTGATTTTCCCCCCACCCACCCTAGAAAGTGTTTTGTTCTTAGGCAAGTCTAAAAGGCTGCAATATACATGTTTATACTTTGATTCCTAAGGCAATATACGTGTTTATACTTTGATTCCTAAGTTCTGTTTCATTGTAGATGTTGCATATATGACTGTGTGAAGTTGAGCATTACATTTGTCAGACTGGTGAGATAACTGGGAACTGGGTTTGCTGCATCCTTCAGGAAGCTTCTGTCATTTAGGGTAAAAATAACTTTAAGATTTTGGTGGTTAAATTTCTTTATTAGGAGCGAATGGATTACTGTCAATAAAAAGTTACTGTGTTTAAATTGTTTAATCGTGTGTAAATCAGTCTTCTCAGTAACCATCTCAGCCTGCTTCCAAACGTACGTGGTATTTTGGTTCGTTCTGCCAAAAATTTAGATGTTCATCCAAAAAAGTTATTTAAAAATAATTAGCTTGCTTCCATCCTCATTCCAGGTCAACTTGCTTTTTTCACTGTCTCATGCTCTGATGTCTCCACCCCTTTTTTTTCCCCAATCTCTCTACCTTTCAATGCCATTTATGGTTTCCTGCTTTTCCTGGCTCCTTGGCAGCCTACACAGCACTTCTGACTTCTACAATATTGCTCCTTCTTTCTACTTCTGTACCTTTGAAGGTATCAGACTTAAGCACACCCTCGAGGTCTTTGTGCCTGGGATTTGTAGAGTTTAAATTCTTTACTCTTTGGACTTCCAGACTTCTGCTGTATATTCTGTAACAGGGGAGTGTGCTGTGTAGCTACAAAGGGCTGAATGTAAGCATAATGTGCAAGATCTGGACATCTCACAGTATCACAGAATGGTGGGGGTTTTGAAGGGACCTCTGGAGATCATCTAGTCCACCCCCGCTGCCAAAGTAGGTTCCCTACAGCAGGTTACACAGGGCTGCATCCAGGTGAGTTTTAAACATCTCCATAGAAGGAGACTCCACAACTTCTCTGGGCAGCCTGTCCCAGGGCTCTGTCACCCTCACAGTAGAGTCTTTCCTGATACTTAAGTGGAACCTCCTGTGTTCCTGCTTGTGCCTGTTGCCTCTTGTCCTATTGCTGGCCACCACTGAAAAGAGTCTGGCCCCATCCTCTTGACACTCACCCTTTAGATGTTTATAGATAAAGTCCCTTATCAGTATTCTCTTTTCTAGGCTAAACAGACCCATTTCCTCCTAAGAAAGATGCTTCAGCCCCTTGATCATCTTTGTAGCCTCTGTGTGACTCTCTCCAGAAGTTCCCTGTCTCTCTTGAACCGAGGGGCCCAGAACTGGACACAGTATTCCAGTTGTGACTTCACCAGGGCAGAGTAGAGGGGTCACACTCTTCTTAACAAACCCCAGGAGACCAATGGCCTTGGCCACAAAGGCACATTGTTGGCTCATGGTCAACTGGTCATTCACCAGTACTCCCAGGTCCTTCTCTGCAGGGCTGCTTTCCATCAGGTCAACTCCCAACCTGTATTGGTGCCTGGGGTTATTCCTCCCAAGGTGCAGGACCCTACACTTGCACATATTGAACTTCATCAGGTTCCTTGGTGTCCAGCTCTCCAGCCTGTCCAGATCTCACTGAATGGCAGCACAGCCTTCTGGTGGATCAGCCATTCCTCCCAGTTTAGCATCATCAGCAAATTGGCTGAGGGTACACTCAGTCCCTTCATCCTGATGAATACTTTGAATAGGACTGGACCAAGGACTGGCCCTTGGGTAACACCACTAACCACAGGCCTCCAACTAGACTCATGCCATCATAGAAGGCTATCAAACTGGTCAGACATGACTTCCCCTTTGTGAGTCCGTGTTGACTATTCCCAATAACCTCCTTTTCCTCTACATGTTTAGAGATAGCCTCCAGAATGAGCTGTTCCATCACCTTCCCAGGGATGGAGGTGAGGCTGACTTGCCTGTAGTTTCCTGGGTGCTCATTCTTGCTGTCTTTGAAGACTGGAATGATAATTGACTTTCCTCCAGTCCTCAGGCATCTCTCCCTTCCTCCGTGACCTTTCAGAGATGATGGAGAGCGGTTCTGCAGTGACATCCACCAGCTCCCTCATCACTCATGGGTGCATCCATCAAGGCCCGTAGATTTGCGGGTGTCAAGTTTAGCTAAATGGTCCCTAACCCAATCTTCAACCAAGCAAGCAGAGAGAAAATAAAGTGATCCTTGCAAACCCAAATGAAAAAGACAGGAAGCACAGCTGGGTAGGGGTGATCTTTAAAGCAAAACACACAGTCTGGAAAGGAGTCAAGAGTTGGTTGGAAGCTGTGTACATTTTCTCATTCTCTCTTTCTCTAATTATGTGGTCTAGCTCTTGTCTCAAATCAGCTGGAAACAAAAAATGAATGTGTTTCTGACTGGATTTACTGCTCCGTGCAGCCACCCAGTTCACCAGAACGTTAAGGAGAACAGGCTACTTGGTTGGAAGAGGGAAAATTGTCTGGTAAACCTGTGCTCCGGCTTCAAAATTGATTGAGTTAAATTCAAATGTATCAGATCTTGGCTTCTGTTATAAAAGCACAAAATAAAATTATCTTCACAGGGATCCGACTTCTCTGTATTTGTGGTTTAAGTTAAAAAAAATTAAAAGCTGAACTTCCAATTCAACGGTGTAGGACTTGAAATTTTTCAGTCACACTTCTACGTAGGAATTAAATGTAGAAACAGCTCCTGTCATTACAGTTTTATCTGAGATTGTTTCAAAGAAGAGCTTTCATAATACAACAAATGTTTTGAAACTGATACAAACAAATCAAGAATGGTGCTGTTGTTCAGCTGAGGCTTTGATTTGTTCCTGTTATAGCAATGGTTAAGTCAGATAATTTTTCCAGCTTCAGATTCTTCTTTATTTAGCAGCAAAGCTGAAATCTTGCATTTGTACCATCAGTGCTGTTTGTATTCATGATGCAGTTGCAGCATTTTAGTTTTCCAACAAAATTAGATTTTCAAAGAATATAGATTGAAAGGAAGCTGCCTTGTTCTATAGCAGTAATGTATACTTGGGAATAGGTTGTCACTTCAGAGCTGATCCAAACCCTTGTAAATTTACTGAAGCTGAGTGAGACTTTGATCAGATTCCTTATGAAAGACTTTGAAAAAATTAACAAAAGGAAATCCTAAAAACTTTTGTTAACACCTCATTATACAACAAAGTAGTTAACATATAGCTGTCATAGTAAGGATGCATAGAAAATCAGTGACTGTTCTGCCAACGTCTGTCAAGATTTGCCGGTGACAATATTCCAGGTCAGGTGCAGCACCACTGGAAGGGGCAGGCTGCCAGGGCCTCCTCTCAACTAATACCCTTTGGAAAGCAGAATGGAAGTGCTGCTGTACCCAGCAAGCAGCATGTATCAAGAAATGTTTTACACTGAGGGTGCTGAAACACTGGCACAGGTTGCCCAGAAAGGTGGTAGAAGCCCCATCCCTGGAAACACTCAGGGTCAGCTTGGACGGGGTTCTGAGCAACCTGATCTAGTTGAGGATGTCAACTTCAACTTGAAATTGAATTGGGGTTGGACTAGATGGCCTTGAAAGGTCCCTTCCAGCCCAAACCGTTCTGTGATTCTGTGATAAGAGTTGGTTATGAACTAGCTTTTTCTTTAATTTCCCGGTACCAGGTTTTACTAAGGATCATTGGGGTTTGAAAATTGCTGATTATTAACAGGTTTTTAGAGAGAGTTGTGCGGGTTGATGCATTGTCATCAGTGACTTTCATGACATAATGATCTTTTGGTATAGATGTTCAATCCATCGTAGAGTCTGATAGACTCAAACTGAAATGGAACACAGTTCAGCCTTATTAGTGGAACATGCAAGTTAATGCACAAAACTCCTCTTAAAGATTTTTCACAGAATCACAAAATCTCTCTTAAAGATTTTTCATTAAAGCCTTTTATTTAGTAGAAGTGTTTTCAGAGTCTGTATTCTCAAATTTGACTCCTGTCATTAAACTGCTTATAATTGTCAGTAAATCCTAGGTTTGAAAGACTTGCTTCAATGTAGTTTTTGAAAGGAAGTTTGCTATAGACTGTGCAGGTTATTTATATAGTTGTGTGTGTATTTGTGTGTATAAGTATATATTTTTCAAGAGTATATTTTTCAAAGACTAGAAAGACATATATGTCACATGTGTGTATATATATAAGTAGTTTATATAGTGTGTGGATATATAGGTTTTCAGAGTGTTTTCAGAAGCTTGCAAGTAAGTTTTATTGATGTTAATATAAAATATTTATACTCATTAGTATTTATGTACAGTATAAACTTAAATACTGCTATTTAGGGTCTGCACTGAACAGTATCCTGGCTGAATAAAGTGCATATCGTGAAATGGGTAGGTTACTGACAGTGCCATGGATCATAGGAACCCAACATCAAGCTGATAGTCTCATAAAGAGAAATGGGAACTTGTAAAAAGCAGCACAAACTAGCAGAGTTTTGGAGATGTACTAAATACTGGCTTTTTCGTTTTAATGGCATTAGTTTCACGTGGACCCTTTGTAATGTTGTAGTGAGGCTTTGAGAGCAGCTACAAGTCTGCTGCAGCCCTCCCCAGTGTGGCAGACTATTGATTACAAGTTTGATGTGCAGCTGCTTTTTGCAAGTCAAATAATACAAGGCTTACTCAGTTTAGATACTTTTTTTTTCTTTTTTTTTTTTTTCCCCACCCAAACGTGCCAAATATCTCAAATCAGTTGGTGACACTGGAGCATATTTTTTTTGAGATGACACATCAAACTCCAAGTCCAAGAAATGCAAAACCCTGTAGTTTTTATAAGCAGATAAAATGTAACACTTTCTATTGATGATTTTCTAGAAGTCTCTTTAAAAAATTATGAATATTGTCATATTCAGTGTGTCATTTATAAATGTTCTGTCTCTGCGTTGAAGTAGTTTGGCATTTTACATCCTGTGTTATGTTTCTGTACTTGATTAGATCCACAAGCCTCTGAGATCAGTCTCTCATAGTAAAATCCAGCAGTGTATCTTTAGATGACTAAAGAAGAAGAGGCCTTGCTGTTCTGTTCTTAGCATGTTACGATATGTTTATGCTTTTTTGTAAAAATAAACAAGATGCTAAGAGTTCTTCCCCAAATAATATGAGGCATGTTTGGCATGTGTGTCGCAGTGGTGACTATGCCATGTTTGGCACGATGGCTGAAGTAACCTGATGCTGAAATAAGGTGAAAAAATAGATAGGAAGATGTTTAAAAAGAGATTTCAACCTTCAGTATGCAGTACTCAAGATATGTTAAATTCTTTGAAATAGAAATACCTCCTCCTATAGTGTCATGGTGTTCCCTAGGAGCCTTGGAGACCTGGCAGAGTAATCATTTTGAGGGGGAAGACTGGCAGAAAGACCTGTCCAGGCAGCTGTGATTGGAAGAGTATGAAAAGGTATTGCAGAGGGTATGAAAAAGGCTTTCAACAAATAGTGTGCTTTAGCTTCGCCTGGACCTAAGTCTGAAGGCATGGAAGTTATGCAGATGGGCTACACCATCATTTGGTAACAGAAGGAAGCCAGCTCATGTCCTGTGTTTCAACTCTTATTTCAGATCCTTTCTTCCTGAAGAGCACAGCTGTAGTCTGATGAAGACGGGGATGGCTGTTGAAGCTGTGCAGCCATCTCTGCTTGTTCTCCGTCAAATTTTGCCCGTTGTCTTTTCCTCACGAGAGATCGTGCAAGAGTGTTGTCTCACGGCCGTGTACTCGCACCAATCTGAAATCTTTAGCTTGCTTGTTAAATATGTATCTCTGTCAAGTTGACACAGGTTGATATTTTTGTCATAAAACTGTTGTACTAGAATTGGGGGACTGTTAGATCAGTGAAATTCATTATGGAAAACGATAAGAAAAACTCATACAGTCCCAGTGTCTCTTATGCACCCTCCACTGGGGGTACTTCTGTAAGTGATCAGTAAATTACTCCTATGCAGAATTATTTTTCTAAAGATTATTTCATTTTCCAGAACTGTTTACATTTTTGCTGGATTTCAGTTTCATGTGTTATACTCAGATTTATTTCAAGTTTTGAGTTTACTCCTTGACAAGCTTGTCAAACTTCCTTGTGTGCATTTAGTTTATGTAGTGACTGAGAATATAATTTATACAAACAATTCCAAAATAGGGAAGCTTTCACTATTAATTTTTTTAATCTATAAGTAGCATTATTAACATTCATCAGTGCTGAATGATTCTAACTTCAGACATTCTGATATTTTCTGCCTTTTTGGCATACTTCAAACAGCCTCTTGCAAAAAGGAGCAACATAATTTGATTGTCAAATTAATGTGAAATAATACACAGTTAGAGAAGATTACATTTTTGGCATTGCATTTCCTTGGTGACTGGTCCATAATCCTAGAAGAGGCTCAAACACTAAAAAGAAAATTTTAAAATATTTTAATTTGCATATGTTTGTTCCATATCCGTTATGATGGGTAAATAACTGCCTGTGCAAGTGGCTCATGTCAGCATTAAGCTGTAGCTGAGCAATATTTTTCCTTTTATTGAACACATTCCCAAGCTTCCCAATACTTTTCCATTTTCTCTTAGTGCCAAGCTGTAACCTAGATGGGCCCAAAAATGTAATGTAATGAGCCCAGACTGGCACTCTTAGAGTCCAAATTAGAGTCTTGACTGGCTGAGTTAATAAAATATGCATGATTATGAAGTGAAAAGCTGCTTCCCAAATGAAACACAGTGATCTTAAAGCACAAATGTCTGAGCCACTTCTTTTAGCCTCTCTTCAATGCCACCCTTAAAGTGGTGACTGCTCTCTTTCTGCACATTCAGAACGACAATTACCATTGACCTTTTCCAGTCTGGTAGAGGAGGATCTGGCTGTCATCTGAACCTTAGTGGGTCATCCTAAGCTCTAAGCTACTTCAGGTTTTGCCGTTTCGACAACTAAACAGCAGATGTTTTCTGCTGCATCACAGCCATCTAGAGCAACCTTGGAAAGGGGTGGAGGAAATGTATGTGATAAAACACAGAATGGAAGGTGTGGCTACTTGGAGAGGACCAGGATCTCATAAAGAACTTAGGACATTGAGGCTTGAAGTAACGAGTGCTGTGACTCAAGAGAAAGAAGTCCTAGCATAAACTTGGGCGTGTAACAGAAACACATGCGTTAGGGAGAAGGATTCACACTTACGTGTTAGTCAAAGCTGGCAGCATGACGGTGGCCGTGCAGAAATGTCACACGCCATGTGAGATGTCATTAGAGAGATTTCCAGTACATACACTGCTGCTGACAGTGCTGGTGTTGGTGTAAGACTGGGGAGGGAGACCTCCAGTAGCACTCTGGGTGCTGTTGTGGTCATAGAAGAATTTAGATTAGACAGTGAAGTGTTGGACTGATCAGGGGGTAGGAGGACATCATCCTAGATGAGACTAGAAGGACTAGGCTTGTAGATTTTAGCCAGACAAATGCTGAGACTCAGGATATGATCATTGGTTCTAAATACATTTGGATTGTAAACACCAAGGAGAGAAAGGTTGGTTTAAGCAAATGGCTGAAACTGGCACCAGAACAAATGGATACAAGCTGGGCTGTGAGTAAATTGAGGCTGGAAATTAGAAGAAATTTTCATACTGTTGGCGCTGTGACACTTTGGAACAATTTTCTTTAGGAACTAATGGGGAAAAAAAACCCCTAAAGGCATTTTAGGAGGGCACTCAGGTTATAAGAGGGACTGTTTCTCGTGTAGACTGCCCTGGGTGTGGGCTTTGACTTGGTCCTAACAACTGTCCTGTCACTGTAGAAGCAAAACCAACAAACTGGTTTGTGTTTTGGGTTTTTTTTAACCCTATGTAACAGCACAAGGAAACACATTCTGATGAGTGTGGTCTTTCCAGTTGGTGGCAATTAGATGTAATCTCCAAAAGACTTGTTTGTACCATTGAAATCAAGGAGTTCTGTGAGGTATAACCATTTATAAGATCAGAGCCTACAACTGTTCTGTGAATTATGGTGTAGCCACATTGTTTCAGGATATGTAATTTCTAATTTATTTGTAGTTCTTACTCTTAAAAGTAAATCCAAATTCTGCTTAAAGGATTCTGGTCTTTATCTGACTTAGAACTGGGGTTACCTATTTAGAGGCACCTGTTGAAATAGCATAAATCATTTGATGAAGTGCTTTGTAAGAAGCAATTTTCTTTCATTTTTATGGAGCTTGTTTTTATTTTCTTTTAAACATTTTCTTCATGTATTTTAATTTTAAAAATTAATGCTGCAGATCCTGGGTTCCAACAGTTGTAATCCTCTATGTGCAAGGCTGTGTTTTGCTGCAGTAGTTTTTCTTTAAATGATTTATGTTGATGTTGATTATTGTTACTGATCTTGCAGTACCCTAGAAAATGTTAATACGAGCAGAAATAAGACACATGTCAGAATCTGTATGTGAACCAAAAACCTGTTCAATAAGAAATTTAAAGCCTCTGCACTTTTCTGTGAAGTGCGTCACAGGAACCTCCTGAAGTCACTGCATCCAGCTTGGATGCTGAAGTGATTTGTGCACGCTTTGTATCTCGTAAAACGATTGGGATATTAGGTAGTGCACTGAAGGTGGAAACAGAGAAGTGTTTTGAAAAGGTGAAATACTCCAATTCATATGTAAAGAAAGGAAAATGTTTTCTGCTTTCTGAACAATGAACTTGTATCAGCTCTGTGGAGTGCAGTGTCACTGGTCAGTAACAGAATTTGAAACTGCTGGGCATGGTGTGCTAGGCTCTGTTCTCCTTCCCCGTACCCCTTCCCCTTAACCTTTCTTGAGTAGGTTGGATGCACTCCAACATAACTGAGAGATATTCAGACCTCTCAGGTTTTTGTCACTTTATTTTCTCTTGTTTGGCTCTCTGTCTCTCACAAGTTTTTTTTCTTTTGCAACATTTTTGCTTTGGTATAATTTCTTATTGGTGCTGTTTTTTTCTGGATCATGTCTAGTTTGGCATCTTAGCTGTGCCAATTTATATGACATCAAGTTTTCCATCAGTGAGAGCTTAGACAGCAGCAATATCAATAAACTGAGGGACAAACACTTTGTTCTTATGTATGAATTGACATATTTCAGTCTGTGTTGTCTAAGGGTTTTGTAATGATTACTGAATGTTTTCTATTCAGGTATCAAGTGGTTTAATAGCGCAGTGAATGCCTGTACCACTGTGTGTGTGGTGAAGAGATACTGCTCTGTGACTCCATTCAAAACTGAATGTCAGCTGCCTAAGCATAAAAATGATTACTGTTTAAAGTGAGTGCTTACTCCCATGTTGTGTTTCATCTGCATGAGCAGATGCAGTGCAGTGATGCTGTTACTTAGGGTTTGATATTGCAGAGCATCTCCTGTGAAATGAGAAGAGTTTTCCCTCTTAATAAGAACACAAATATAGGTCACTTAGTTCTTCCAAAGCTAATCTCGTTATGCTAGGACGAATACATCAGATGAAAAAAACTTCAGAGGCTGAAAGATATTTGGAGAAATAACCTTTAAAACAAAAGGCCTGGATTTAATATTTTTACAGTCTTTTTATACTTGAAAATGTGTATACATGATTAAGCTGAGATCCCATGAAAGAAAAAAAAGTAAGTTATTTATTTTTCCATTTTATTTATAGGTACTAAATGAAGCAGTGGGTGCACTGATGTATCACACTATCACTTTAACACGGGAAGACCTGGAGAAATTTAAAGCACTTCGAATAATTGTCCGAATTGGCAGCGGTTTTGATAATATTGACATCAAATCTGCTGGAGATTTAGGTATGAGTACTAAAGACATTGTTTTACATCTTATACTTGCCTCCAAAAATCTGATGGCATCTAAGTCTTTGCATTAATGTTCTCTGTATAATTTATACTAACATAGTATATAAGCTGTATAATTTGTCTCATCAAAGTGTTTAAAAATCATTATGGAGATACTAGCATTAGTTAATTAAGTAATAATATGAACAGATTTGTGACTGGGTGACAATCTGCCTGTTCAATATAAACCTAAGGAGTAAGGTCATAATTTTTCATCTCTCTTTTTTACCCCTATTGTATATTTTAACTACTGTTGCTGTAATCCAATCACAAACTATAATTCCATCACCATGGCATAGTACTTCTGTTTGAATAAAAAATGAGATCATTATCAACTGTCAGAGACTTATTTATGATGCATGAGATTTAGTACTAAACCACTCTGTAAAATAGAAATATTGATTTTATAGGAGAATCAGTTGTTACTGCTTCAGAATAAATTCAGATACTGGAACTATGAAGGGAGGATGCTCAGTGTTTCACTGTAAAAAAGCAACAGTCTGATTTGTACTTTTCTTACTTTGGGATACACCATCTCTTACCTATGATCTACATGTCAAACTACTACTTGGAATAAATGTCCAAGTTTTCTTAATTTCTTTTCTGAGATTGAGGTGACCAATTATGTTTCTTATCCTCTGGGAAGATCTTGGAAACATTTACTGCAGTGTGACAGTGTTTAGTCCTAGTAATAACCCCACTGATGTTGTGAGAAGCTGTAATATGGTCTGTTTATCAGTAAATGATAGTAAAATAATCACCTGGTTCTGATGGCTGCGTAGTTTGCACAGCAGGCAGATGCTAACAACTTCTTTGTGAGTTTCTACAAAGAACATATCAGGTCTGAAGGCATGCATGGCTGTGTTCCTGCGTATTGTAACTCGTGTCACAGTTGGGTGCATGCCTTGCGAGCCCCAGAAAACACATATATAAGAAGAGTTTATCCTGGGCTAAAATCCTATATCAAAAACCAAAACCTAGGAACAGATCAAAGGCCCTGACCAGTCAGGAGTCTATTTTGTGCAGAGAATCTCTGATAAGAGGAAAATCTTGGCAGGTTTGTTGGCTCTTTTTGCAAGTCTCTGTGCTGGGTGATAACCCAAATTTATAATCTAAATGCAGCTGCATAATTCTTCAAGCCAGAGTACAGCAGATTTGGGGCATTCTCTTCCATATGAAATGTTAAATGGCCACATTCCTAACCATTCAGTTCCTGTGTTGTGATTAAACTGAGTTATACAGTTAGGATCCATCCTGTTTGTGCATTCCAGTATTTACAAAATACAATTGTCCACTCTGTCAACAGCCAGTAAATGCTGGAAGGCTTGCAGTATAGTATCTCTGATTTTACTAGTTAGGGTGAAATGGTTGGAATTAAAGACTAAATCACCACTACTGGAACAAATCACTGCATTTGTTGAACTAGTAAAAATAATATTCATCTCAAGGAGGTAATATGAGAGTTAACTATTAGTAAAAAGCTTTGATTCACTCTTGAAATACACTGAAGAGTAACACCTTCAAGTGTGACTTGTTCCTGAACTTCTCTAGTAACTTTCTGAGTTATTTTTCAGAGATCTGGCTGGTGGGGTTATTACCAGCTTTTCCTGTTAAGTATTATTTTTTTATTAATACTTTTACTCTTCCTAAAATGCATGAAAACAGATGTTTCAGGGATAAAATCTTTAAGATCTGATTTACTTTTTCTTCAGTTTATGAGTTGTTGACTAGAAAATACATACAAGTTCTGAATGTAACTGCATGCAAGCCAAGTGGGGAGTCGTTTGCTAACAGTTGACTCTAGAGTTTTTCAGCTTTGAACTTAAGCACAAGATCACTGAAAGCTGTGGGAAAAGAGGAAAAGGGAAAGGAGCATAAAAGTGATGGATATAAGATAAGAGTGTGCTATCTTTTCCTATGGGAAATGTCTTTTTTCTTCATATCCTTGCCTCTCTCTTACTGCTTTTTGTGGTTCACCAAGTCTGCCTTTCAGAAATCAGCTGGCTTTAAAGTTGGGGGGAAATAATGGAAAAGAAATTCCTACAGTTGAGGATAGAAATTATCTGACTCTTCTCCCTCAAGTTTCCTAAGGAAACCTAATTAGGGAGGAAGGTATAAAGTGAGTTCAATTCCTTATTTCTTTTCCCAAGTATGTAATACAATTTCTTAAGCTCCTTTTTAAGTATTATTTTGTTGATGCCAGCTATCAGGAGACATGCTTATTAAATTTGTTTTGCCACCTAAAACCTGCATTTTTGCTCTCTGAAAAAGACTTTCTGTATAAACAAATGCAGCTGTTTAATACGATGCACTTAAAAAATGTTATTTTTCAGTCCTGTACTTTTACCTCCACTCACAGGTTTGTTTGTTGGTTTTTTTTCATTTTCACAAAATTGTGTTTCATACTACCATTGATATTAGCAGGACACCAAGATTAATATTCCAGCAAATGATGCTGTTTTATCCTTAAGTGTAAGTTTCAAGTGGAGTGACTCAGCAGACACTATTATCTCTACAGCAGAGAAAAGAAAAATAGTTCTGCAGCTTCCCTGTGTTGATTTTTACTGATCTAAAGAAAGCTGTAAAAAAGTACTGGGCAGCAGAATGAAGGTATTTGAATGTAAAACTTGGATAAGTATAGTGTGAGCTTATTATTTGTCAGATTATTGTTACTACTATTATTGAAGAGAATTTTTTTCTTCCTTATTCCATAAGATATACTAGTATTAGCTGAGGACTCATTGAATATTTATTTATGTAAAGACCCAAACAACTAGACAGTGAAAACAGTATTAGGGTGTTTTCTAGTACACAAAACACTTTTTTTTTTTCTCTACCATGGAATTATGCTGTATACTGTTTGTGATCTCAGTCAGCAGAACTGAGAGACAAACATTTGTGGGAGCTGATGATTAGAGAAAGAACACATAGTAAACAGAAAGATTGAAGAGAGACAAGTCCAAAAGGACATAAACTTTTTCAAGTAAACATTTTCTTTAAATGCTGCACATTGAGTACTGGAAGGTAAAAAGCAGAATGGGATAATTTGCATGCAATTACAATCACTTGTTACCTGATCTGTTTTTTGACATAGAGAAGGAATATTGTGGATCTTGAATCAATCCACCTTGCACGATTGTCTGTGAAAGTCTGTGAATGGTCTATTAGCTACTTTGTTATGCCCTTTTCAGCTATGAGGAACATGGACTTACTTTTGCATCATCTTTACATGGCATGCAGAAGCAGATTTTTATTTCCCTATTGACAATTAGATGAGTTCTCTCTTTAATTTGAGGGATCAGGAAAGGACTTGGGTTCTGTTGTTTGTAATTCTACAAACCCTTGTGCAATATGAAACAAATTGTCCCTCCTTGTGTCATGATTACTCATACATGAACTGGAAGTACTAATAGTTGTCCTGTGAGGGCTTTATAAGAGTTGCTGTCATTATAAAATATTTTACCTTTTTTATATCTTGTGTAGATAGCTTTTTGGAGGGTATCTGCTCAGTGGTGGAAAGCTAACTCATGCAATTAAATCTAAACAGTGATCCTTAACTGCACTGTTGAGAGCAAGGTGTATTTTCTCTTTGCTATTCAAAACATGTAGCTCAGTGTGCATGTAAAACACTTGCCAAGACCTCAACTAGTGTTCTCCACTAACTGACATCTTCAGTACTTACTTTCTGTGGTTTCAGTGGTCTGTTTACTGTTTGCCTTGGTTTGCAAACACAATAAATAGTAATAAAAAAATAAGAAAAAAAATGTTTGCACATATTTATCAACTATTATGTCAAATATTCTGCCTGCTACTACAGTCAGAAACTTAGTATTTGTACAAAACAGGTATTGAAACATCTGTAAATTTAAACATCATGCTCCTGAATTGCTGTTAAATGGGAAAAAGTAAGAAATGTTTGGCAACTGGTGTCCTTTCCCTCCCTTCTTCGCAGGGATCGCAGTGTGTAACGTGCCAGCTGCCTCAGTAGAAGAAACAGCAGATTCTACCATGTGCCACATTCTGAACCTGTACAGGCGAACCACCTGGCTTCACCAGGCTTTGCGGGAAGGCACGAGAGTACAAAGTGTTGAACAGATTCGGGAAGTGGCTTCGGGAGCTGCCAGGATCAGAGGGGAGACCTTGGGCATTATTGGATTAGGTATGGTGGTTTAATACTCCTCATCTTCTTTGCTTTAAAAAAAAGAAAAAAAAGATGATTTGAGCTAACAGAGCGCTTAGTTCGCTCCTTTCCATGTCAGGCATTCTGTATGATACCGCTTCTTTCCTGATACTTAATGTGCCTCAACTATTTTCCCCTTAGACATAATCATTTCCTGCAGATAACTTATTTTTGTTGCTGATGGTCTCTGAATTGTTTGAGCTTCTGTACATCTTTCTGCTATCGTATTGCCTGGTTTCAGGCACACTGTTTGTTAGAGAAGGAGACGCCATTGCTTCCCTTTTCCAGGACAAAGGATCCTGCTACTTCAGCCCACTGTCGCATATATATGTTGTATTTCTTGTCCATTGTCATACAGAGGTCTGTCTGTGCTTTTTTCCTTTTACTGTTTTTAACATACCTGAAAAGTCTTTGCTGTGGTAGCAGCCTGCAGAGCAGTTATTCCATGCGTGTGGATGGGCTGAATTTGTATTTCATCTGAATTTGTATTTCAGCTCAAATGAGAGGAAAAATATATGTAAAAGAAGTTGAAATGCTTCCAGACCTAATAAAATCACCTACTTACCTCTCTGAATGGGCCTTAAATGTGTTTCAGCATCTAACAGATGGACAGGCTTGCTTGAGATGAATTAATTACTGTCTGTTACAGAAGTAGAGAAGAAAAACAAGCAAGTCAGTTTCTATATAAAAATTATTCAGTCATGTGCTTGTCTTATCAAAGATCAGATAGATGGTGGATGTAATTGCTGTGGTATTCATCCACAGGAATTAATAATATGATTTTGACAACAAGGCATCATACTTAAATGACTGTTCCAGTTACACATTGCTGTCAAATAGCTCAAGCCACGTACTCTTACTTTTGGAAGCTGAAAATAGCCTGGCGTTACATAGTACTCATTTAAATGAGTATGCAAGGCAGCAAAAACATCTTCACAGTCAAAGTACTGGCTTTAAACTACAACTTCCAAGAAGTTAGTCATCATCTCAAATGTCTACCCATGAAATCATTTAAACATACAATAATAACTGCACTCACAGTCACAGCATCTGTGTATAAATAATAGACAATCATCTGCAGTGTTTTAAAAATGGAAATGGATACCCAGTTTTTGAAACTTAAGCCTTGGCTCACATGCTAATTTGCTGGAGATACCTGTCCTGTTGGCATTGCATTTTTTGTATTGCACAAAGTCCAGACTGAGATTAGAAAAAAATGTTATTTATTGTTGACCACTTATAAATAAGTGACTTGTGAGTGTGTTGGTTTTGTTGTGAATGATTGAAGAGTACAGAAAAACAAATGGATAATCAGATTGCCAATATGTGTGTACATAAATGCTAGGTATGCCAAATGCTACATATAATGCTAGGGTTTGGGTTTAATTTTAGGAAGCAAGCCTTTTGTGTGCTTAGTATAGTATATTAAAAGGCTAGTAAAATCTGATTTTAAAGGTACACATCTGTTAGAGTTATTAACCATTCATTTTATCTAGCCTTTTATTGTTCCTGTTTCTTTTCCTACAATAGAAAGTTCACAGTTTCAAGGAAAATTAAGTTTCAAGTCAGTTTTGAAAACTTCCACTGTTTTGTTTTGCACGTTTGTGAATAGGCATAACACTTTGATTCTGACCTGTTCCAACAAACTCCTATGTAGCTATGTATTGACTAAGAATAAAAATATAATCTTGGAACATATAGGCTATACTAGACTTTAAGTTTGAGCACTTCAGGCACTTCAGTCTGTGATATACGTTTTTTTCTATGACACATCACAGCAGGAGGCTACCTGTCTCTACTTCTAGACTAAAATGTGTATTTACAACCACCTTCAGCAGACTGTTGCCCTTAGGTTATCTTTCTCTACTAGTGGCCTCTTCCCACATCTGTAGTTTTGTCTCAGTTTATTATTTTATTATTTAGACACATCAGCAGTAATGAACCACTAAGAGGCTATGAGGTGAATGTATTGCACAGAAACCAAACAATGCTCATCATCTGTTACTAAGTCCTTCTGTTCTCCAGTTCTGTGTAGTATCTCTGTTTCTGTCCTTTCTAGTTAATATGTGTCTTAAATCATCTCGTATCTCAACCACAGCTGTGTTTCTCTATTCTTGTCTTACACTTGTGGTCTCTTCAGCAGTACGTTGCTTAAATTTATCACTTTGCTGCTGCAACAGCTAACTCCAGACCTTCTTCACATCTCTTCCTGGGCTTTTCTCTTGTTTTGCCAGAGAGAAACAGCCTAGCTCTTGCCTATCTATGTGCTAGGGAATGACTGTCATTCCCTCCAAAGCTTCAGCTACTAACTTTCTTATCCACTGGTGTAGCCAAGTTTCATGACTCACTTGCCTTTTTCTTTCCATCACCCACTCTCTTTTCTTTGCCTCCTCTCATGCATATTCCTGCTTTGACACTAGTCTATCCTGCTTAATCCTATTACTCCGCGCTCCTTCTTTAAAGTTAACCCCATCTCTCATCTTCTGCTTGTATTGAGCTTGAAGATAAGCAGAGACTCAACAGCATAATGCCTCCTTCATGTGCTTGTTGGATACCATCCGTCATTGTTTTGTTGTTTGGTTAGCCTCTGAGCTCCTTGGGGCAGAGCCTGTGTTTTTTTCAGTCTTTATGAAGTGATTCTTTGAGCCTTACATAAATAATAATATCAGATCTTTAAACAGCTGTCTTTGTCACTTTTAATCTTTATTACTATCCAGTGTCCTATATTTCAAGTGATGCATCACAAGCTTGGCTAGCAAGCCCTGCATTGAAACAAGCAAACAAACAAAACCCCAAACCCACTACCTGTTCACTCTCTATCTAGACACTTAGGGTTTGTTTTTTTTAAAGGAGAATATTTGTGAGCAGCAGCATGTAAGTACTTGGATGAATAGATAGCTGGACCTGGTTCTGCTGTAATGATAATTTTACAGCAGTGAAGGCAGTGAAGTCACACTCCCTTCCCCTTCCTTCCGTTACAAATGCTGATGACTAATAGCTAATGCATTTCCTCACTCAAGAGGAGTGAAATTTCTCCAAATACATTTGTCTCCACATCATAATGAATGCCATCACTCAGTTTCTTTCCTCACCTGCTGTATTCTCTCAGCAGTCCCACGGTCGTGACTAGCTGTTGGCCAAAGTACTGATTTGCATTTTCAGACAATATTAGGGCTTCAGAGTTGGGTGGTATTACCGTGCAATAAATTATGTACCCTTAGCAGTCCTACTGGCTCTCTTAATGTGCTCAGCAGGAAATGTAACAGAATGGCACTCTCCATTCCAGAGATCTCCAAGAGGGAGGAAAGATTACCCAGATTCTCCATTACTGTTGCGTAGACAGGAAGGAGCTGCTAAGTGAAAGCGCTTTTTCTTTCCATGGAAGTCTGCAGGCAGGTCATCAACATTTCCACGGGATCAAGGGCATTTTATAAAACTTTGTAATACCAGCATAGGATGCTCATTCTTTGCCCAAGGGCTGGGCCAGGGATCATTGTCAACTGCAGCTACTGTACTGTCACACTTGGATCAGGTCATTGGCAAGGTCAAGGTCAGAGACTCCTGCAAACTGGGAGACTTGAGGAGAGTTGGGAGATGTGGGAGGAGTAGATGGGTCAGACTGTAACAGGAGACCCAGATGGTTTTGAAGAGTCCCTCTTCACACTTCTGGTGTCACTGAAATGATGCTAGAGCTTTGTATAAATATCAAATTTCTAAAATAGGCTTTTGTTGCTGTCTGCTTTTTTTTGCAATTGTATGCAATGTGCATTTTCTGCATTCTTCCCACACCACAGACCAAGACGTTAATTTGATATTTTGAACTTCAGAATTTGCCTTCGCTGGAAGCAGCCATGAATATCCATGCCAATTGTATATGCTTTTAAAATAGAGTTTTTCCAAAGATGGGATGCTTTGTGTACTGTTCTGTTGTTCTTGGTGTGCTGAGGTAGGTTTTGAGCCACCCCTCATACCCAGGAGAGTCTTCTATAATAGAAGTTTTTCCGGAAAGGAAAAAACCATTACAGGTTTGTGGTACTACTGTATTGTCAGGTTGTAGTTTAAAAAGGAATTGGCAAATTACATGTGTCCAGCTATGTATTTGTCTAATGACTAAGAATAAATATGAATTGTCAATCATGGAAGAGTTTCATTGCATAAAATAATTGTAATAGGACAATTCTGGCTGGAAGTACACACATGCGATTCCCAAGTGTTTCAGAAGGAAACATTGCTCACATCAGAAGAGGCTTTGGTTTATTATCCTGGTTGCAATGAATGGAAAGTGTAGCTTTAACTGGAGAGTCTGTTGTAAGAGATTTCACTGTTGTGAATCCCCTCAGGCATTAATGTTGTAAAGAGCATAAAAAAGAGCAGATGACAGAATGTTGCATGTGAAAATTATTGGAGCTGGAGTAAAAGTGATAGGCTTCCTCTTTTTATAAAAAAAAAAAAAGTTGTTTACAGTTGTGTGACTGATTCTTTGAGCTGTGAACATGCCAAAATTTGAAAATAATACAGTGTTTGAGCTGAAAATTGTCTAATTCAAGTTTATAAAAAACAGCTTGAAAAGCAAACAAATAACATGTATGCAAGTAATGAAAGAAAATATTTTTAAGAGTATTTTAACTTGATGTCCCCAAAGAAAAGCAGACAGCCCCCATCAGATTGACATCCTGCTTAATATTCCAAGCACATCTGTCACTAAGCACTGCAGAATTGCTGTGTTCAGGTTAAATGATCAACAAAAAACTCTTCCTGTGACTTCTGAAGTTTATTCAAAGAGAAACTGAAAAGCAGAGGGAAATCCCTTCAAGCACAGTTGGAAAGAGATGGGATTTCCCTGTGTTAATTTGATGCTTTTTTTGAACAAACTCAGATGTTACAAAAGAAAACTTGTTGACTTTTTTTTTAAAAGGAGACGTGGTTATTATGGTGTGTCTAGTGATGCTTTTGAAATGAAATGTCTTTATCTAACATTTGTAATACTCTACTGTGAGTATCTAGTGTGTAGTCTTCTAACCTGAAAAGTGTGTTACTTCTCATTCTTTACAATGTCCTTACTCACTAAATGTACTCACTTTTTTTCTCTGTGTTTCACTAGTAGTGTGACAAAGGGAAATACACACCTCCTGGTACATGTGGCATGGAGTCATGCCCAAACTGCAGTTTCAGTCACAACTCTGAAATGTGACAGTAAGGAAAGTGGAGCAGAGAAAACCAAATAGTACCGCAGTGTTCATAACTAGGTGCCGTGTGATGGACTGTATTTATTCATCCTTTAGGTAGATGCATACAAAATATTTTAGAGCCTTAGATGACAGGATTCTTTAGAGCATTTTAATGCTGAAAGGATGTTACTCAAAATGAAAGAAAATACTAGTTCAGAAAGGAGATTCCATGTATTGAGAATGGTTGATCTTCAGATTAAATAAATTATCTTTTATTGCATCCATTTTTGAGGATTAATTTTATAGCTTTTTATTAAAGCCAGCTGGTCTGACATGGGTAAGAATAAGCCCTTGGCAGGATGTGTTCACAAGCAGTAGTGTTTTACCATAAACAGGCCCAGCAGGCAAGCCCTTGTATTACACAGATTATTGCAGATTACGTGACATCTTCTGGCATTTCAGATCTCTGGTTGCAATAGGTGCACACCTCCTGCTTTGTTTTGAGCAAAACAGTGTGAAAAAGCCCAAGTTTAATGTTTCTGATCTTAGTGATGATTTCAGATGGGTTGGGAGCTGCCTCTTTTTTTATCCTCTTCCAGTCGCTATGTGAAACGGTATGGTTTGATACAGGCATTTGCAATAGGAAGGAGGAGGCTACCTTACACCAGCTGCTTCACATCTGTTCTCATTGCATGTTTATCTTGTTCCAGGGCGTGTTGGGCAAGCAGTAGCGCTACGTGCCAAAGCCTTTGGCTTCAGTGTGATTTTCTATGACCCATACCTCTCAGATGGCATGGAGCGTGCTCTGGGACTGCAGCGGGTGAGCACTTTGCAGGACCTGCTGTTCCACAGTGACTGTGTTACCCTGCACTGCAACTTGAATGAACACAATCATCATCTTATTAATGACTTCACCATAAAGCAGGTAAAAATCTCTGTGGGCACCCTCCACACCAGTGCTGCTGGCTGACACTGTATAGCGTTTATTTATGTAAACAGGCAGATTCCCATTTGAAAGACATTTCTTTCCCTTTTGCTGCTTCAAGATCAAGCAGGTTTATAACCAATTAGGAGAGAGCTGATGGCTTATGTATTGTTGTTTTTATTGTCTTTTTTGCTCAGTAACATTGCATCTGTGGAAATAATTTGCTCTTCTTAATGTTGTTCAGATTTAATAAAGTTGAATTTATGGAAATCACTTTTTCTATGTCTTCTAGTAGCTACTTCCTTTACCTGTGTATTCTCAGGTAGCAATTCTGCCTTTCATTCTTGTTCCTCAGTTTGAGTTCTTTAGATGCAATTTAAGGATTATGACTAAATGGCTCCCCCCTGTGCTCAGTCCTGATGCTTGCAGAGCGCTTCAGGGATGGATCGCATTTACAGCATTGCATTATTTGGAAAAATAATGTTTCTTGGAATTAGTACTAACCTCTCCCTAAAGCTTTAGGTAATATTAAAATAATTTCAAAATCTAGGTGTAGTAACTGCTCCATTATTGACTAATTTGATAGCAAGCTTTTTCATTAAATGTCTAGCTTCTGACTCTCCAACCTCAGTGTGGGCAACAGCAAGAACTATAACAATGAGTTGTAAGAATGCAGATAGTGAACAGGAAAGAAACTCTTAACATGTAATAGTTGATTTTGCTGTTCTTCATATATGTAGTGTTTGTGTGTATGGGTAACAACGACAGTAGCACTCTTTTGCAGTAAAATCATTGCTTGGCTTCTGAGAAATAGTTTGTACCTACTACTCTTGAACTTCAGGAGAACCAATTTAATTACTGGATGTGTTCCACAGTCACGTAGGATTGTGGCAGAAAACTGATGATATAACAGAGTTCTTGATTTGAGAGTTTAGGGATTTTGCAGATACATCCTAAAATAAGATGTGTAAAATAAGATCCCCCAGAGTGTGGGATTTAAAACTTTAAAAAAATTAAGAAGTGTAAAATGCAAATCTCCTAAGAGAACAGAGGTCTATCACCTGGCCCTGAACATTCTCTTTTGTTGTGTGCTCAAGTACATTTAATGGTTATTATATGGTTAGGTGTCTTTGCAGACAGACCTCTAGACCCCAATAGAATCAGACTGAATTCAGTGGAGGCTTAGGTCACTCATTATTATACAGTGCACTGTGAAACGTGGGCCAATGTGTCACAGGAAGTTTTTGAGTGATGGTGGATAAATGCAATGAGCTTTGGAGAAGGCTTAGTGCATTAATCAGAGAAACAAACAAAACAGGTTAAAAACTGAGTGATACCATCTGAAGTGAAATGCATATAATAAAATCTCTACTGGAAAGGGTATCATAAGCATTTATTTTGCTATTTGTTATCCTTCATGATTAAGGCAAGGATTAAAATGTTAGAAGATAGTTCTTGCTTTGGATAGAAGTTTGGATGAAGCAGTCTCTGTTGTAACAGCTGATGTGCAAACCATAAAACTGTAACAGCTCTGCTTAGTTTGCATAAAGCAGATGACCTGAGCATGTATCAGAAAGAGCAGAGTGGCTGGCTTAGGCTGACAGATGTTAGAGTTGGCCTGAAATTTGTAGAGAGCATTGCATGCCACTTTTGTCCATTATTGCATGCTCATGTAATAATCAACTTTTAAACAAAGTAGAGAGAAGTATGGTGCATCTCATTTCACTAAAGCCTCACCCTGAATTTTGTTTAGAGACTGAAATTACATAACCCTAGGATATCTTTGAAAATTTGTCAGTCTTCTCTCTCAGTAGCTTTTCCCTTGAATTACTCGGCATTCTGCCTAGCAACCGTGCTGGGCCTTGTCATCCCAGAGTAACTGGGAGAAGTGTTCCAAGCTTGTGTTATTGAACCCAGGGTAATCAAGTGCTCTTAAGAGAAGGTGAGGTCATCTTTAGTTTTACAGCTCTGAGAATAAGACGCTGCATTTTAAAGGCAATGCGTTTTTAAAGCAGCTATGCAGGTTCAGTGTAGGTGAAATTCACAGCTGTCAGCAGTTCTAGCTGTGAAGCTCTTTCAAACTTCCACCCATTGTTAAGGATCATCTCCAGCTGCATCCACCCTCACGGTTTATCATGAGTCATGTAATTCATTTCCACTAGAATGTATTTATGCAGCCATGTTCTATTTGATTTGGACTTGTCTTAGTACTAGCTTTAGAGCTTTGTAAATAGTCCTAAAATTAAAACTCAAGCAAGGTTATTAAGGTTGGACAGAAAATTTTAGCAGGTTTTACTAAGACTTTCAAGTCCTTCAACAGGCATGTAAGTACACTATGCTATGCTTAAAACTCAGATTATCTCTATGCAAGAGCACAGAAGTAGGAAGAGTAGGAAGGTCCTGTAAGCCTATTTGGCATGTCTGCACAGCAAGTGTATTTGTCACTTGGATGAGCCTTCCTCTGCTAGTTTTCATCTAGATCTCCCCAGGTGACAAGTAGTGGAAATGCAGTGATGGTTCCAATCAGGAACATCTTGTTGTTACTAGACCAATTTAAGGTCATGCCACCATTTCTTCACTGTTCTGATTTCCAAGTTAATTACATAAAACTCAAAGAAGTTTCCTTTAGTTCTGCTCCTGTAAGTGGACTTCGGTTTTACTATAGAGACCAATAGATGGTTCTCCTGTAAGCCCAAAAGTCAGCAATGGAGAGAGGCAAAGCCACACTAAAGCCAGTGAGTTGGCCATTAAAACATGGTTGTGTTTTTTTCTTACAACCTTAACTGCAAGCATATGCATGCTAATTGTTTAATATTTCCTGTGATCTCATGTAAAAAAATTCTCATAGCTGACTTTCATCCAAACCTTCTTGTTGCTCTTGAATTTGTTATTTCAAATCAGTCTTTCAGAGTAAGGATATATTTACATAAGCTTTAGTTTGACATATAGGTTTCAAATAGTAGTAGACTTGGTGTCAAAATGTTGGAGTTTTCTTGTGTTTACTTTGCGAGATGAACTCAGTACAAAATGAGATTTTTATCACTCGTCTTCACCATAGTTCCTGCTCTTCATATGCTTGCTTTCATGCACAGAAATGCTTCTGAGATCAGGAGCAGTGTTTGAGACATCTGACGAAAGATGAAGTGTTATGGTGGCTGGAAGCAGGATGTAGTAATTTATTTTTTTCTGTACCATCTCTCTTATTTAAACCACCACTTTGTTTTCATGTTGTGGATATATTGTGGTGTAAATTCTTCTAGTTCTCCCCACACAGTGTCATCTGCAATGCTAATCTGCACAATGCACAGCACAGCTTCTCTCCTGGGCACACAGCTTTCTCAACCAAATCCATTTTCATGCCTTTTAATTGAATAATATACGAATTCTTTAGACCTTTATTTGAAAAGTCACACAGGGAGGAGGAAGCTGAAGTAGCAAAAATAAATAAAACATGGATCTACTGTGTTTTGGCAAGTAAAGGGAAAAGTGTTTGAAAATCCAAAAGCACTGATTTTTCTGAAAAATTCATGTAGGCTTTTATTTGTGCGAGAGTTGAAAACCACAAAATATGGATTTGTTTAAGAATGTGCTGTAGTTTGTCTTATGCAATTTCACAGTGAAATAAAAAGGCATAAAATGATCTGTCACTTTCGTATGCACAGTTGTATCTTTTGATCATGTTACTGCACAGTATCTGAAACCACGCTTCTATTAAATGACGCTACGTACGAGAAACAAAAGGTTATTAAGTGCTGTGAAATAGCATTTTATGTTAGAAGCATCACATTTTGTGGTACTTTCCAATGGAAAGGGGAGACAACTGTTAGAGGTTAAACCAGCTGAATAGCCTTTGTTGTAATAGATGCTTCTTTTGAGTAAAAAATAATGCCACAACGATTTTATTTCATTTATTTTTATTTCATCATTCTTGTTTTTAACTTTCCCTAGATGAGACAAGGGGCTTTCCTGGTCAACACAGCTCGAGGTGGGTTAGTAGACGAAAAAGCACTTGCACAGGCCCTGAAGGAAGGAAGGATACGAGGGGCAGCCTTAGATGTACATGAGTCAGAACCATTCAGGTGCTTTTCCTTTTCTTTTCTTTTTATTTCGTTCACTTTCTTATTTTTAAGTCTTAGTGCATGATACAATCAACAGCAACAAGTAAATTGAGATTTCCCTTCATTTGGTAGCTAAATACTCCTTAGTAAAGCAACATGAATCTGTGCAGCAGTGGACTAATGCAAATGTAGATGGAGCTTGTACATATGGTTAGAAGTGAAAAAAGTTACATCCAAGATTTAATTCCTTAAAAAAAAAAAAAAACAAAAGGGTTTATTTAGCAAAAATAGCAGGGACTTGGGTTCAAATCCTGGGCATGGCTTTGTGTCATGGCTTTGAGAGAAGCACTCCTTTGTCATTGATGCAACTGTAGAGGCAACTAATGTTGATTTCTGAACAGACTCTTTCAGTAGGCAAAGAGTTGAGATTTGGTGTGAGAAATAATTTACTTTATGACACTTTTCTGGAGAAAAAGACACACTCCTGTCCAGATTGCCTCTGCAGGAAAGCCATAAATGTAACAAGTTGTAAAAAAAGATAAGGAAGGTGGTCAGAGTGCAGGTTTTGTTTTGTTTTGCCCTTTACTAGGGGAGTAGTAACTCTGCTGTCATTAGCAGAGCTGGTAGCACAAGCCTTGTTTTTTTGACACTGAAGTTCAGCATTTTAGGCAGAAATGTACCAGTCCCCAAAGTGGCATTGGTATCACAATATTTGGTATGTCCTTGAGTTTTGAGCCTGACTTCTGAGTTAAGAGGAATAGGCTGCTTTAGCTTAGTGCTTGTGTGTGACAAGCCTTTTTCAGTTGTTCAGTCTGGGCAGGGAGAAATGTTAATTTAATTAACTGGAACAATCCACATAAGTTTTTGAAGAGGAGCAGATTCAGGACTTGAGGGCAGGTTGTAAAGACTGGAGAGAGAGCTTTGAAAATACAGAATAGTATCTTTTTAGGTAGAATTTTTATATCTACTGAAACACAATGCCACATCACAAATATTTAATTTTATTTATGCATACCCTGCATTCATTTACTTCTAAGTGTAGTCATTACAATGCAGTAATGCTGTGCAAAGCCAGAGTCTTAACAGCTCAGGGGACTTGCAGCTACATACATTCTTCCCAATTCAGATCTCAGATCTGCACAGGCAGACCGTTGCACCTATAGGAAGCCCCATTTACTGCATGGAGATGCCATCTGCAGAGATTCAGTTGCAGGATTACAGCCACAATTTCCTTTGGCTTCGGTGCTGCATGTCTATCTGCTCGCAGCATGCAACTCTTTATTCAAGAGTTTTGCCAGGTATTCTGATGTTTATTGAACTACAGATGAAATCTGTCATTTTATGAATTATGACCAACTCTGAAAGCAAGCTTTACTCTTAAAATATTTGTTTTCCTGTTGTTACAATTGACTGTAAGATTATTGAAATTGGAAGTAAATAGGAGGAGCAAGTTTCTATTATTTTGAGTTTCTTTACTCTGTACCTGTGATGATAGCACTTTTACACAGATTTATTGCTTTTCCCTGAAAATCAATCTCTAAAGTAAATTTCCTTCTTTCTGTGAAGTTTCTATAAAGGAACAGGAAAGAAAGAATAGTTAAAAGTAACAAAAAAAAATAACTGAATTACAAAAAAAAAAATGTTGAGGCTGCTGATGGACACACTTCTTATTTGGAAATAATTGTAAGATTTTTTTCTTTCAATGACTAAATGTCACGTAGACTGTGACTCAAGACAACAGAGCTTTGTTGGCTAATGCAGCAAAAGTTAAACTGATGAAATGCACAAATGGAATGGCATCCTGAATTGATTTGAGTCTTGCTTTATGCATTTCTGCACCAGAACTGGAGTGGCAGTGGCTGTAGTTAGCAGTACGTGCATTGACAGAAGCTAATGTTGCTGCTATACTTAGGTTCTACCCTTTGAGTCTATGAAAAGTGATTGTTGCTTGTTTATGTCATGAATAGTGTATTAAATTAACTGACAGAGTTAAAAACAAACCCAACAAGGAATAGAATGTCATTCTTTTCTGTTGTAGAAATTAATCTGTGTATGTACAAATCCACCTGGATCCCTCCCCTCTTCTTGCCCCCGCTCCTTCCCCTTCCCCCTCAACCCCCCAATATTTTTTGTCATTTGATCTTGTTTTAAATCTTCATTTAGCTTTAGTCAGGGCCCCTTGAAGGATGCACCAAACCTGATCTGCACGCCACATGCAGCCTGGTATAGTGAACAAGCCTCGATTGAGATGCGGGAGGAAGCAGCACGAGAGATCCGAAGGGCGATCACAGGTACTGACTCACATCATTAGCTCCTTCGCTGCGTATTTATTTTTAACCAACTTTTTAATTATTCAGTTTTGAAAGATGCTGAAAAGAACCAGCTTCAGGTTCTGTTTACGACTTCTAATATTTGGAACATAGAAACAAGCAAATACCTGCTAAGTCTCTTCTTTTAAGAACTGGAACAGGTAATTTTGGTGATCCATTGCAGTTACAGAGAAAGCAGGCACTGCAAAATAAGTACTTTTTCCATGCAACAGAAATTAACTTATATGTGAAAAATCAGCTTTTTTTTTCTCTTTCTTGCTTATAAATATTACTTATTTGATGGGTTTGACTGCAAGTCATCCTGATACTGCTGGTATCTTTTATAGGTTTTCCTGGGTGCCTCCTTATACTTGTCATGAGCAGTTCTGTTTCCTTTAGTCTTTTCTCTTTGACTCCTTTGTATTTTCCAAAGTTCATTCAAATTTGTCTTAGAGGACAGTCTGGAATTTCAGTGTCTTTAAGGCTGTAATGTTCAGAGATAAAACATCTAGAACTTCATGCTGTTCCTAGTAATGCTCATATCTCAACTCTATTTCAAGAAATTGTTTTCAGTATTTTGTTGGGACGGTACTGTATTTTAGATGTTCCTATCTTTAAAGCATTGCTGAAGAAATCTGGCATTTTAAAGAGCAAAGTCTCTTTGTTATATAACTACCATGTAATTGTAAACTGTTCATATAAGAGAGAACAGTTCTGTCTTGAACATGTACTGCTAATAAATAAAATGAGAAGAGTGAGCCATTTGGCATTGGTTTGAATCCCTTGTAGCCCAAAATAAAAGGAAGGATTTTCATACTGGAAAATGATTCATTAAGCACTAATGTTCTCTCTTTAGTAGGACTTTGCTGTTTCCCCCTTGGCAATATAGGCTGAAAGCTCTGCAGACATGAAGGGCCATCTGTGTCACCTTGAGAGTAGTTCAGTGCCAACACATTGCTCTGCAGTACAAAAAGCACTAGCAGTAGCCTTTCCTAGAGAGGCTGGGCAGAAAGAAGATTCTCCTCTGGATGGTGATTAAAGGCACCTCTTAAACTTCTGATCTGAATTGCCCTTTACAGGACTATTTCTCTTGTGTTTTAGAGGTAACCTGAAGAGTCTGACCAATCTGTTTGCTGGAATTGGTCCTTGCATTTATACTCCAGAACAACTCTAATAGTGCCTTCATCGAGTTCTTGTATAACTATTACCTCTTCCCAAATAGCTCTGAGAGGTTACACAGACCAGCAAACGATACCTACTAGAGTGGTGATTGATGTGCAAATAAGCTTTATAGGCTAAGATATGAAAACTGAATCAGAGTCAGCTATATGGAGCTAGTTTTGAGTTAAATATTGTGCAATAGCCCAAACATATGTGCCTAGGAAGACAGACCTATATTTTCTTGAAGTGTGTAATTGTGCTATCAGCAATCTAAATCATAGATTTATATTGAAGCTGTCAGCACTTCAGTGTTTGCACATGGTTTGTAGTAAGATCAAACTGAAACCAACATTAAGGAGGTGAGAATGACATTAAATTGCAGTGAAACAAATGTAGGAAAGATACAGGAAGTGTGGGATAAAGCTGGATATGTGAAAGCCATAGGGGAACACAGAGGAGAGGGTGTAGGGAGAGAAACTAATTGGAAAAAGGTGTACAATGAAGGAATGCAGGCTGTGACTACCATCTGACAATAAAGTTGTTAAGTTATTCTGCTCTTCCAAAAAAGTCAGTGACGTTCTGCTGTATAAAATAAAAATAATAACCAGAGATTAAGTATCTTTGAATATATTTTTGAACATCAAAACATACAAAGTATTAAATAAGGAGCACTGAAAACAGTAATGGAAGAAATGGGAAGCAAGCATGGCAAGTTAGAATATCATTATGAAATAAATTTTACAATAAATAAATAAACATTCCTTTGTAATGGGAGACTAGTAGAACATGCCTACAGAAGTTAACAAATATTTATAACTTTTTAACATAGGTACATTGAGAGTGTAAGGTGTACAATTCTTAAGGTTTTTTTCAATGTCCTCTCTCTCCCCTTCACTTCCTCCTAGGTCGTATTCCAGACAGTCTGAAAAACTGTGTTAACAAAGATCATTTGACTGCAGCTACACATTGGGCCAGCATGGATCCCGGAGTTGTTCATCCAGAGCTTAATGGTGCTGCATACAGGTAAGTGCACTGCAAGTGTAAAAGAAATACCTCCTTAATTCAGAGGTAGGTATTCCAGAATAAATAAAATACCTTCCTATTAATAAACTAAGTGGGTTTTGATTAGGCCTCGGGTATATAGTTTTCATAGCTGTTGCATTCAGGAGAATAATCTTGTTTTGCTAGTTGAAGTCAGTTGTGCAGTGCATAAGTACATTTCCTTTTCTTGCCCTTTTTTTTTTTTGTGGTTACTAAGCTGAACAATATACAGGTTTTTGTATATTCCAGTAAAACAGTTGTAGCTATCTCCAGTGAGTGCAGTGAAACTTTATGTTCCTTTTGCTGAAGGTAATGATACAGCAGTAGGTTACAGAAAGGCTTTCAATAATAAACTATTGTTACATGGTTTTGTGGCCTCCAGACACACAGGAGAACAAATAACTCAGTAGTGAGTACAGTGGAATAGCCTGTGGTGATTATGAAAATGTTTAAAATACTGTTTTCTAAATTATGTATTTAATTTTTAAGCATAAGCATTTGAGAGACTTGATCTGTGAATTCTCAATCAACTGTGAAAGCAGCTCTTAATAATTAATAGGAAGGGGCAGGTTTTTTACATCTAATATGTACAATCCTTAGTTACTCTGCTTGAGAATCTTTCTTGGTCCTTTTATTCCTAGCAGCTGTTGTAGCAGTGGATTTTTCCTAGTAGCCAGCTTCACACGATTTTTATTTGTGAGAAACATCTGCAATCTTTTATCTTCTAGTATGGTATTTACTCATAAGTAGGATGAAAGTGGCTGAGAAAGCTACAAACAGCTGCTTCCCTCAGTGCCTGGAGGGAAGGGACAGTGCTGTCCTTTCATTATTTTTTTTATACCTCTTTGTCTTTCCACAGTCCACCTTCAGACATCTTTCTTATCTTTGTCCTTTGTCTTTAGGAGGGCTACACCATACTTTTAATAGGTGTAAGATTTTTTGTGTGTGTGTGTTACTCCATATGAGACCCAGCTGTGCACTGCTGAGAAGTGAAAGCTTTTATGTCCCAATGACTTGACAGACTCATCAGAAAGTGATGGAGAGATGACAGGGAGGAGCATCACCACCCTCTGCCATAATCTCCTTCTGAGTAGTTTGAAGTGTACCAAAGGAAAGGAATAACTTTGATTTAACCAACTTGCATATATCTCACATCACATCAAGATGTTTATTTTTGGAAAAAGTACCTGTAGCTCTAAATATCTGAAGATGGGTGTTTTTATTTTCTTAGATGAAAAGTTCAGTCATGTATATTCTCTTCCATGCAGCATGGGGTTTCATTGACTTCAGTTTGGAGTATTCAGGGTAGAGCTGAATCCAATTGAGGCTTAAAGGCAGGTGTTGCTGAACGGGGGGTAATAACTCCAGCCCTGTCATGGCAGTTAGGAACAGGGTTGCGTGCCCAAATAAAATGCAGTTGTTTGTTCTCATTTTGGGGGTCACAAGTCCAGCAGAAGCAGGCTTCACAGCTCGAAATGGATTTTAACTTAGGCATGTTATGGAAGTTAATGATTTACAAGGTAAAGACCATGTGTGTTTAATTTAAGCAGGATAAGCACAGAACTGAATGCCTTTCTTAGATATTGTTTCAGTCAGTTTTTCACTAAAGAAAATTCATCATAAATAAATTTTGACTTGACATTTATTTTCAAATGCAAAATAAAACTCATTTGGGGAATTTTGAGGGAGAAGTTAGTCATACAACAAATGTTAAAAGCTTCTTTTTGGGGGGGTGATAGAATAACATTTGAGTGTGGGTGAAGGCAGTTATTATTTTGTGCAATATAAAATATGCAGAACTTGAAGCTTAAGCTTTATGAAGAAATTGATTTCAGTAGCAGTGTTTGCTTAATTCCTACCTGGATTAAGTACAGAATTTAAATGGATTGTTCAAAACAAATTTTTCTGTCGTCTCTTTGCACTCCAAGATTACATTCAAATAGCTGAGTTCTGGAGTCTTTCACAGGCAGTACGTTGTTTCAGATGTGCTAATAACTGTATCATACTCATGTAATTGCATTAGAAGATAAGACCTGGGATAATAATTTATATGTTAAAAAATGCAAATAGCTCTTTCAGTGAACTAAAACTGTTTTATTCTGGATATATCATTTACTTGTATTTTGATGTAGGACAGAACTCTTAAATTATCAGATATTATTGCAAGCAAAGAACACTGAGCATTCATCAGCAGAATATAATCTAGATCTTCTGAATATCATCGTATTCTGTGGGAAAAACCCCACATTTTCTGTGTGAAATACAAGATGTCTTATCAACACAAAAGGTCAAGCAAATGGGGCATATCCCATGAGTAAAGATTAATGATATTCCTGAGAAGGAACTATTTGTAATAGTCTCAGTGAAGCAGTATAATATACCCTGGTTTTGTGTTATTACTGTGTATTTGTTACTGAGCTGCCTGTTAAATAACCCCCTGCCATTTCCTGTGTCACAGAGCGTGCAGGTTATAGGCGAAGTGAAATTCAACAGCCAGTAAACAGTGGTTGTGCAATTTATAGACGTGTTGACATCTCTTTCTGCCTTCTAACAGGTAGAACATGAGAATATCCAGGTACTTAAGAGATACTTGGATGGGAATACTTAGATGTTGGTAATTCAGGAGATATTTTGCATTGAGGTATTTCACTGGTGATTTTCAGATTCTGTAGTGTTAAATAACATCATGCACTTAAATTTTTAAGCTCCTTTGGACAGAGTCAGTTTCTTGAACAGAGTTTAACATAGTTCAAGATACTTCTGTAGTTTAAAAAATACAGGAGATTAACATAGGAATTAAAGTTACCTTTCCGTTGTAATTAAGAGGGCTACTGTATTTTTCTTGGTAAATTAAGACTATGTGAGGGAAGGGGAAGGAAGAGTATGAAGTAGCAGAGGAGGTGTAACTGATCTCTTGCTTCTGCTTTTGCAAAAATGTAATACAGTGAACATTTTACCTGGAGAACATTTCAACTTACAGCTAACAGAGGAGGAAGACTGGTAACAACTTTATTAAGTGCTGGAGGGGAATGTATTTGCTGGTTAAGAATAGAACAGTAGTAAATAGCAAGATAGGGGAAGGTTATGTAAGATAGAAATGCCCATGGGTAGAGGCTGTTGAGACTCTATGTTCTCCTTTCAGAGATACAATTTGAACACCACTGATGACTAAATTAAAAAGGGACAAAAATTTGGAAAAAAAAATGACAAAATAGTGTTAGGAGTTGTCAAGCAAAATACAGATTCTGTAGAGGAGTGTTACTTGTATTTGGACTAATGCCACTGTGTAGCTTTAGAACAAGAAAAACAATTCTAGAGCTTTTGGATATTACTGGAAGTCTGTAGGAAGCCTGTGTCTGAGGAGAGGTGCTGGCAGGTAAGAGTTCCAATTATTATAACTCAGTGTCCAAGGGGAGTATTTTTATATATAGAAAGAATATCTGGAGTCAAAGCAGAATTACAGATGTGTGGTTTGAACAGCTTAATGCACTCGTAAGGTAACGGTTAATGCTTCTGATCCACCACCAGCCGTTCTCATGAGGGGACTGACTTTTCTTCCTGATGGCAGCACAGTCGTAGAACTGGCTCTCTCCTTGATTTCTCCCAGGTCCCGGGTGTTGATGCTCAGGGAAGTGTTGCTAGAAAGTAGAGATTCTGTGCTGGAAACAGTTGCTGTGTTGGGCTTTCACATGGAAGTTTTTGTCCTGTCATGTTGTATTTTGTTTAAAGCACCTACAGTAACAGATAAGCTGTTTCAAAATTAAATTTGAATAAGTAAAACAATACCCAGTCTGACAGTTTTGGTAGGAATTGAAGCAAATTTGATTAATAAGATTCAAATTGAGGTACTGAAACAAGCAACTGATTCCATTAGCAACTGCGAATTAATTCTAAGGAACCTCTCTGGAGAGGGCATTAGCACAGGAAGCCCTGTAAATATGTGTACAATTGGGAACAAAGTTCTCTGGCCTGCAGGTGGTGGGATCTTTCACATACTGGTTATCCATGCCAGATTACAGTCAGTGTTGTGATCCAGAGGAATCTTTCTCAGGATGACCAGGCCAGTATATGGTATCTTCATTGCCCCTGTGCCATGTTGGATAGCCATGCTGAGCTCCTCTGGCACAGTGTTTGCAAAAAACAGTTCCCATGATGTTTCTGGTGTGGAAGGAAAAAAAAAACCAAGTAAATGTCCTTTCATCCAGCTTTTTTTCATCTTCTGAGTTTTGCATAAGTTCTGCACTAATTTTCTGTCAGTTTGAGGGAACTTAAGATGAGCAAAGCAAGCACAAAAACTTTAGAAAAGATGCTACTGAAATGGGGTGAAATTCCTTGATGCATTCAGCATTAAACTCTGATGAGAAGAAAATCAACAACAGAATAATGTGATATTTGAAAAAGCTTGACAAGACTACAAGTGCCTTTTCTCTCAATTAGTGCTAAGTACTAGGGTAGCAAATGCCACAGTGAGTAAGTACTGGTAGGTTTGTGCATTTAGGCTTTTAAATGGATAATGTTCTCGCTAGGATGCTTGGGTGAGCAGAACACAGCAGGAGAGAACGAGGGATGAGTGTGCAGCTTTATGATGTGGGAAGAAAAGGGCAGTGTAAGTGGCCAGCATCAGATAACTTGCAAATGGATATTGAAGTACTTGGCTAAAGATAAAACATATTTTTGTAAAAAAGTGTTAATGTGTAGCTGTTGTTTATATACAGCACTGTGAAATGACTGTGTTCATCTAATACATCTGAACTTTGGGACTGAAACAGTAGATTTGCAAAATTTTTTTTAGCCTGATACTATTGGAGCCATCCTAAAATCCAGCTGACTCAGAGGGTGATTTTTTTTTGTTGAATTAGTAAAATATTTAGGCCTTGGTGTTCATCCAGAAAGAGTAACAAATTTTTAAACCATCCATAGGGTTTGCAGCTCTTTCTTGCAGTCTGCCTAAAGCACTTCTCCTCTGTATAAGTAGTAGCAGGTGGTTCTCTTTTCAGACAATAGAGTGGCAAGTTTGATGCTGAAAAAGTTACTTGGGTGTAATAGGCTTGAATTCATCATCCTAAGAGTGTGTGTGTGTATGATTGCTCTTCTGGGGGGCTATCACAAAGCTACGACTGCAAGATTAGTTTAAAGAAATATTTTTTCAAACTGCAACAATGAAAATTCAAAATTTCTATATGACAATAAAGAAAAAAAAATCCCTGATGATCAGCTTGAGGAGAAGTCATAGAGGGCAGATAGGCATTGCATGGAGTCAGCCTGAACGATTTCTTATGAGGTCTACTTTGGGAGGAGCAATACTTCCAGGTTGTTTCCTTTGCTATGCTGTCACTCATACTATTTCATCTGAAATCTGAAGAAGCAATCTAGGAAATCTTTATTTCTCATTTGGGTAAAATACGGCATCTTTTGCTTTATTTAGCAGCATCTACATATGGTATCTCCTCTGAAGCTTAAAGAACTGTCTTTCTCAATGGTGTGAAAACGAAATAAGCAGCTGGGGTTGTTTAGCCTGAAGAAAAGGAGGCTGAGGGGAGACCTTCTCACTCTCTACAACTACCTGAAAGGAGGGTGTATAGAGGTGGGGGGGGTCAGTCTGTTCAACCAAGGAACAAGTGACAGGACAAGAGAAAATGGCCTCAAATTGTGCCAAGGGCAGTTGAAATTGGATGTGAGGAAGAATTTCTTTCCTGAAAGGGTTCTCAAGCATTGGAAGGGGTTGCCCAGGGCAGTGGTGGAGTCCCCATCCCTGGAGGGATTGAAGAGTCGTGTAGACACAGTGCTGAGGGACATGGGTTAGTTGGGGACTTGTCAATGTTGGCTTAATGGTTGGACTCGATGATCTTAAAGCTCTTTTCCAATCAAGGCAGTTCTGTGATTCTGTGATCTCTATCGCTCTAGACCGAGGCAAGGTGACCTTTCTGGTCAGTCATCTCTTGATTTTAATGTCTGTTCTCATTTTCTTCTCTCAGCAGGTATCCTCCAGGTGTTGTAAGCGTGGCTTCAACTGGCATACCTGCGGCAGTAGAAGGAATAGTCCCCAACCCTATGTCTTTATCACATGGCCTCCCTGCTGTAGCCCACCCGCCCCATGCTCCTTCCCCTGGCCAAACTGTCAAACCAGAAGCTGATAGAGACCACCCAAGCGACCAATTGTAGCCTATGAAAACAGCATTCCCAACATCGGAGAGTTCAACTTCAGCGTGTGGAAAACAAACAAACAAAACAAAACAAAACCCCTGGATTTTGATTAAAGGCAAAACCATGAACTTAACAGGAGGAGACGATTATTGTTTTAGAAACTGGTCCAATATACAGTATAAAAGGAAAAGGTGGGAGACAAAAAGAAGATTTGGAAACATTTTTTTCCTCCGTATAAATTGTAGTTTGTCCCTGTCCAGTGGACTGATTCACTGTTTCTGTGTCCTATGGGTTCTTTGTTAAGCAAGAGAAGTTAGTAGTTAATTATACCATGAATGTACTTGTCTGTGTACAGTTTTTAGAACATTAAAAAGGGTTTGTTTGCTTAGCTGTCAACAAGGAAAAATGTAAGGGAGGCATTCAACAAACCAATTTTGAGATTAAAAATCCTTTCTTTTATATTTTAAAACATGCCCAAAAATGAGGCAGTTGGCAAACTTCTCAGGACAATGAATTTTTCCCATTTTTCTTTCTACGCCACACAGTGCATTGTTTTTTCTACCTGCTTGTCTTATTTTTTAGAATAATTTAGTAAACAAGAAAAACAGTTTCTCCTAATTTTGGCATGAATTCCCTTATTTCAAAATGAAGACAACCTTGCAAAGAGATTTTGAGGAAAAAAAAAAAAAAAAGGTTTTGTATAAACGAGCGTTGTGCTTTTTGTCACCAGTTAAAGTATATATTATTGGTGGTATGCGGAAAAGGCACTAGACTACTGAAAAGTAGCAGCATTTCATTGCCTACATTGATTCCTTCCTGGTAATGTGGTAGGCTAGCAATATTTTTGGTTAAAATCATGTTTGTGACTGTAACCATTTGTATGAATTATTTTAAAGAAATAAAAATCCCAGACAAATATCATATGTGTAAAAATTTTTATTTCTAGTAACTGTTTATTCAACTTTTATTAGGTTTCTTAGCTGTAATTTTTAAACAGATGCTGTCAAGTATTTCATTTCTAGCTTTACTTTGCTCTCTGTTGTTTGTAATACTGTCTTGGAAGCTTGAAAAATAATAAAAAAAAAAAATTTCTTTCCATACCATTTTTCCCTTTACATTTCGTAAATGTTGATCTTTTTTCCTGTGTTTCTAATGGAGTTTGAAATTAAGATGGATTTTGATTTGTACACCGGCATCATCAGCTACAATATGGTAACAGCATTTATGCCACCACTGTGGGCAGAGCAGAGGAGGTACAACAGCAACACAACAATAATAATAATAATAATAAACGTCTTTTGCCGAAGTCCAACATGAGAAGTGTCCATTGTTTTATTTGCTTTTGTGATGATGGAAGTGTGCAGCAGGACATAATTGTATTTGCAATATTGAGGGAGTTTGTTTCTTTGAGCACAGGCAGAAGTGTTTTTAAGGCAGATTGATTGGTTTGTTTGTTTGTTTGGGTCTCTCCTGTGCTCCTGGATAAGGTGTCCTTCATCCCGGCGTGGTTTAAAAAGCAAGACAAAGGTTTAGCTGCTGCAAGAAGGAAATCCAGGATGGACAAAAGTGAACCTGGGCATAAACCTATGGGCAGCTACTGTCCCCCATTCTTACAAGTCTAGAGTGGCCTCCACTTCTGGTAGGAAAGTGTTAGGAGGCTGCAAATCAAGAAAGATTGAAACTTACGGGTCTGTACCCAAGGAGAACTATATAAAGTAAAATTTTATCTCTGTGGAATAGTGGAGGAGGGCGTTTGCCATGAACTTGTAGAGCCAAAAATATCATCCATTACAATTTATTTCATTTTAAAACCATTTTCTAGTCCCTTCATGAAACGAAACAGAAAGCAGCCTCAAAGCTGCAAGTTATCCCAGCAAAGACACTTCTAACAGCTTTGTGGCCAAAAAATCAACTGTGGTCTCGTACAGTCGAAGGAGGATTTCATATTTCATTGGTTATTCGTGTTTTAAGATGTTTCTTTGTCAGGCTGAAGATGCTTCTTTAACATATGTAAAACAAAACATTTAACATCTGGCTGCTAAGAATCGCTGACAGTCTCATTTGCAACCAAATTTCACAAGGAGAACTGAGAGGGGTTTTTGTTGTTTTTTTCCTTCCTTGCATCGGTCTGAACGTGGTTTATGTAAGTAAGCTTTGTTTTCTGTGAATCAATAAATAGATGAACTAGAAATGGAGGCACCAGCGTTTATTACATGCACTTCTTGGGCTCAGTTCTGAAGCTTGCTGTCCTTCAGCTGCATATTTTTGATCTGTGCTTGCTCAGGCACAAAGTTTTTCAGGATTTGAGCCTGAAATATGGCACTGATGGGTGTGATAGGGCATTGCCACTGCGGTGGTAGCATGTTCAATAGTTTTATGTTAATGCTTGAAATACATCTTGTTGGTCTGGCTGTTGGAGAGTAATCCAGGCTCCTGCTTCTATTTGAGCAGAAAGGAAAAGCCACCCTGGCAAGGGTAAGACCGATGGATACTGACTGCTGGGTGATGGTCTGAAAAGCCAAGTTAAAAAATGAAAAAAAAAAAAAAAAAAAAAGGCTTGGCATAAATGACTAATTGAAAAAATGTACCATAATAATAATAAAAAAGCTATTGTGCCAGACTAAGCTTTTATCTTTAAAGCCTGGTTTTGTTGGGCAGTGGAAATGTGATTAGATTACCTCTGTCTGGTAAAGGATGTGCTAAATAGAGTTTAGACAGAAGAAGATGGAGTGAGTGGGGAAGATACAAAGTGGGGAAGGCAATGGCAGAAGAGGGCCACAGGAGATGACCTGGGGAAGTGTTGAAAGAGGAGATTAAAGTGCCTGCCTCAAATGGTCAGTGGCTTTTTGGTGGTGGTATTTGAATTGAGGATCTTGGCCAAGAAAGAGACCAAGCATACTGAAACTGCTGCTGGTCAAAATGTGTAGGCACCACCAGTACACAGGAGGTTCTGGAGCCTGCATGAGGATTGGAGGGTATCAAAGAATGGGCTGTTGGAAGTGGAAAGAAACCAGTTTTGGAAATGCAAAGTCAGGTAGTTGCAAGTAAAAAAAAAACCAACTTGGCAGAAAAAGAGCCGTAAGTAGGACTTAAGTAAGTTTTCCCATTGATTGATTGCTGCTGTGGGGCAGCTGTGGAATAAAACTGTGTGGTAGCAGATGCACCCAGCGCAGTGGTTTTGGTAGGGATGAGAATGGATGAGAGATACTACGCAGAACTTAAGAGTATTTGGTGTGTAGTTTTGGTCATGTATTTTCCAAAGGATGAGCTGGAGCTGCAGTCAGAGCAAAGACAGGTTCTCAAAATGACTGGGAGGACTTATTGTGAGAGGAAATCGGAGTAACTTGGCTTTTTCAGCTTAAAGCAAAGGCTCAGTTAGGGAAATGACTATAAATAGTAGGTAAATGCTGAGGAGGAAGAATTGTTAAAGGAATGCTGGTATATGAACAGAGAAGCATAAATGGGAGTTAGGAAAAGGTCTCTGTCAGCAGAGAGCTCCTGGGACAGGTTTCCAGTTGGGGTGACTGGGAATCAGTCCTGAAGTCACTGCAGCTTGCGTTGGGTTTTTTGTTTTGTTTTGTTTTGTTTGAGATTTTGGTGTGTTGTGGGTGGGGGGTTCTTTTTTCTTTTTTTAAAAAAAACCCCAAAACCCTCTGTTTTTACACTTCAAAATGTGAGAGCATTGTTGAAAGGTCATACAAGGTCGCTACCAAACCAACAACTAGAGACCTTTTCCATTCAGGGTAAAACACTTCAGCTTCCTTTATAACAAGCCTCAAGGCATTTTCCTTTAGTATGTTTTTTTTGAGAAAGTGCCCTATTATTTTCTTGCCCAGCCTTCCACCTCAAATGATTAAGGCTGGCTTTCCAAATGCCTGTGCCTGCTCTAGTCTGGCTGTTACCAGTTTACTCCATGCCTCAAACCGAAGGGTTTTCTCCTCTTGTTTAATCTTGGTGGATGCTTCAATAATATCAGTTGTTCTGCTTGAAGGAGAAGGCAGCACTGCCACTATTTCCTTTATTCAGTTCATGCCAATGAACTATCTTTCATAAACTGCAAAAAAAAAAAAGAAAAAGAAAAAAAGGGGAAAAAAAGTAATTGGTTTTAAGGGCAGGGAGTAATATTAGATCATTTTGTCTGACTGCTTAGTAAAGCCGTTAAATGTGATATGCTTCTTCATTAAACCCGATACCATGTTTTGACTTACATAAATCTTTCAGAAAGATTTCTAGGCTTCATATTAAAATGTCAAGTGATGGGGTTTTTGCTATTTCCTTTGATATAGACAGGGGATAACCGTCACTACAATTTTTAAACTGCTTTATTTAATTTGGCTTTCGCTGTCTCTCAGTTCCAGTTATTGTTTTGTGTTGAACATGAGGTCATGTAGGCTGACTTGAATTTGGTGAGCGTTTCACATTTTAGCCAATTTGCCTTTGTACTGAGGTCATTGACACATCTTCCAGGAAGACCAAACTGTGTTATTCATCTGTTTTCTTTTCCAGTTTCTTTCATTGTACTGTACAGCCTTTCCTTTCTGGCTCTATTTTTGTCCTTTTGAGTGACATAGTCCACTCTGGTTATCTTCTGCAGATGAAATTATGGGATTTCTGATTATAAACTTTCAGCTATTGTCTTCTTGGCTCCATTGACTTTCCAGTTTCCTTGATAAGCTATTTTCCTGCAGTCACAAGAGCTTGAAGAACTTGATTAATCCTCATCTTGGTCTTCAAATTGCATTTGCCTAAGTAAAGCAGGTAGTGAAAGCTCCCCACTGAGTAGATGCTCAATGCAGTGGTCCTGTTCTTGTCATCCAAGTACTCGCCTTCATCCTACCCTCTGCACCTGTTGTGTGTCTGCCTCTCCCAGAATGGACCATATCCTCATGGAATGGTCTCATTCCTCATATCAGGCTGTTTGTCCCTCAGCATCTGCCTCCTGTCCTTCTTTTTCCTTCCAGCATTTGGGGGACCTGGAAAGTTACTTTTAAAATTCTTCTCTTTTTTAGAAGAAATGCCCTTTGTTCAGTTCTACTTTTCATCTATGAGTTCCAACTCAACATAGACCAGTTGTTGTTCAGCTCTCTCCTTGGCTGACCTCCATGCAGACTACCTCGCTAAACCTATAGGAGGTGTTCTATTTTTTATGTCCACTTTTGGGCTTGGAATCACCCAGTTTTGTTGTTTGTTTTTTTTTTAATGCAGTTCCTTATCTGGAGTTTCCTTCCTACATTTTCTGTGCTACAGAAATAACAATGGCTCTTCACATCTAGTCTCAACTTTTTTCTTTGCCTTTACATTTCTACTCAGAGCCATAACAGAGTGTTTTCTTGAAGCAGCATTGTTTATTTTGGAGGGGAGGGTTGTGACACTGTGTCAAGGCCACCATAAACAAACTAAAGTATGTCCTTGGGATGATTAGAGGCATCTGAGACATTTCCAAGACGATGTAGATCATTCTCTGAGCATGCCAATCCATTGAAGACATTTGTTACTTACACAGTCTTTAACTACATATCTATCCCCCTTCTTTCATGTGCTGCCTATACAGGAGAAGCACTTGCCAGTTGGAAGTGTTGATGATATGCTCAAGAAATAAAGAAAGGAAGTTTTAAAAAAAATTAAATACTTGAATAGGTTTTGAGTTGCACAGATTTAAAGTAATAAAAAGGAGTAACAAAATTATTAGTTTAAATTGTCACAAGAACCTCTTTTACATATCAAGTTTTATGTATTAGAAGTAGACAATTATGGGTCAATGTGCCAGTGCTATTTCTTCACCTGTGCTGTGAAAGCAGAGTCCTTGTGTAGATTGGGAAGAGTTTATGGAGCTGGTACCTCCCTGGATAACCCCTAAGAGTTAGGGCAGCAAATCAACATATAAAAATAAGTCTCCTGAGGAGCTGACATCTCAGACTTGTGTTTCCAGATCCCTCCAGCCATTTTCAAAATGTCCCACCCGATGCAATGGATGGAATTCTCAAGCCAGGTGCCTCCAACACGGCTGTTGGGTTCACAGTGTGTTCCCCTTCCCAGGAACCCAGCAAGCAGCAGTACTCGCTCTTCAGCACACCTAAAGGCATCAGAGTAAATCCCATTTAAGTCCCCGCTGCTGTTTAGTAGGATTTCAGTTAAGCCCTCGTGTAAAGTTAAGTCTGTGCTGTATTTTACTGTTCTTAAACCACAACAGAAAGAGAATCTGCTTTTGGTGTTTTCCAGTAACATTTGCTGTTATCAGCACCAGTGGTTTCCACATTAAAATGGAGTCAGGGGACTTCCAGGTTCTTTTTTGCTACGGGTTTTCGGTCATTTTGCTGTTTGCTGCCCATGTTTTTTAAAGGCCTAGTGTGTATGAAATGTGTTTATCATGTTATGAAGTTCTGGTGACAGATTTATTTGTATGTCTTAAGTTATAGCCTTTTGTAATTAGCTCCAAGGGCATCGCTTTCCATTCCAAGCATGAAGTGGAAAGCCTGTCCTTTGAAATGGATTGCTGAAACTGGAGGTTTTCAAGAATTCATATTCTGAACAGCTGTCTCTTTTTTTTTCCATTTTTTTTTCTTTTCCTCCTGCAGACCAGCCATCTTAAGCACAGGATACAGCCCTTGTGTTGCAAGAAGTACAGCCTAAGAGATGAAGAATCTCCACTGTGACTTAAAGCTTGTTTTTAGAGGCTTTCACCTCTGTAAATTGGAAGGATAAAGGCACAGTTTTACATCATGTAACTAGGAGCTGAGATCTGATCCCATTTTACAGAGAAAAAGAAAAAGAAAAAAAGAGGAAGTCTTAAGTCTGTTGAAAGAGCAATATTACATTGTGACCCCTTGGATTGCGGCATGCATCCCACTTGAATTTTCTATGCATCCTGGAGCAAAGTGTCATTCTAGTGACACCATCTTTCCCAAAGACTCAGGCTCTGGGGCTGAACCTCACCATTTGGAGAACTCTCTTCATGTGTTATGTCCAGTGTTGCTGGAAGTAAGATAAGGTTTCTGATGTTGCTGTGATCCCCAAAGCATTTTAATTTTCATCTGCAATTAATTGTCGGTGGAGCTGCCAGCGACTCCTGAGAGTTTTTGATGTGTTTCTGAAAGGCAGCTGCGAGTTCAGATCGAGCAGATACCAGAGTTTTTCCTTTGAAAAGGTTCTTGGCAAGTCATTAGATGGTGGCTGTTCTTAAATCTAGACTTACTTGTCTGGGCTCTCTCTTCTGCTTGTCTTCAGTGACCTAAGTGGAAGCTTAAGAGGAACAGCTCTTCATGTGTATAGTCTTTGCAATTAAGTGCCTGAGGTTACAGTAGAATAAACCAGGGACAGTCTGCAGATCCAAGTGTGTCTGGTGTAAACTTCTCATGACAATTAATGTAATTTTTTAGTTTCAAAGTGGCTTCATTGCTTAGGAAATGGACACTATAGAAACGAAATGCCATCCAGAAGAGGTGCCTCTGTGTACAGCTTCTTATCCCCTCTCCCTCCAGATACATTCAGCCCACTGAATATCTGTCCCCAGAAGACACACAAGCATGACACTTCTCCAACTTGTGGTGATATTTTTTAAAAACTACTTTGACAATCCACATCTCATAATTTACCCCCAATATTTATTACTGTGAGATTTAAAACTCCAAATGCTGGAAACACTTTTAAGAGGTGCTTAGGCATCAGCCTCTGAAATCCCTTTGGAGTGGTAGATTCCTGGGTCGAAAGGGTGATGTTTTGTTGTTTGTGATATGTTAATTTTTAAAAATTATTTTTTATTCTCTTTGTTCCAGGGGTCCGGACTTTCAGAAATGCTGTGTCTGCTCAGTCTGGAGAGGAAAGGTTTGCCAGCTGCAGCCTTTGCCTGGTTGAATGTGTCAGGGATAGAAATTGCAGCCTGACCCTCGTGGTAAGTTAAAATATATGAAAATGTAATAGAAGAATGCGATGCAATAACGTGCTTTCCCATCTGACAAGCCTGAGCTTGCAGAGGTGCTGTGTGGCAGCTGCTGTGGTACCAACCCCAACCTTTGGCTTCAGCAAGACAGATGATCTAAGCTTGTTTCATGCCAACCTCTGCATTTTACAATAAGAATGAAGTCTGCTACTGAACTGTTGTTTTCTCAAATTCCCTTCTCTGCAATCCCTCGCTGCTCCCCATTTCAAGCCAGGGCTGTATTCTGGCTCTGGAGCACCCGGGCTGTGATACATGAGCTTTTCTACTGATTTCTCTGCTAAATTTAAGAGCTATAGGTGATCTCGTTTGTGATTGTTATATCTGCTCTATTGTTTTTAATTGCAACTATCTCCTTCTATTGTCCTCCAAGGTCTGGGAGCTGATGGGCACACAAATACCGCCCATCTCTGCGCAGTAGCCACTAGATGGCAAAACAGACACTTTGTGCATCGAAACCACATCGTGGAACCCCCGTTAAAACAACCTGCCCTGCTTTCCCTGCCACTGCTTTAAGCCACCTCTCTAGATATGGTTTTTTATAAGCTATTATGGCATATTTGGATACTGCACATGGAGAATCTTCGCTTTAAAATATCTGTACATGCTCCTGTTCTTAATTACATATCAGTCGGTCAGGGTTTACATCTGCACGGAGCATTTCAGCAGCAGAATTTGCCATCATATCACGGAGTCTGAAAAGGATAACGTATTAAACAGCCTGGGGAGGTGGTTAATAGAGCTGTGTCAGTCCTGGCTCGCCTGTCAATCACAGCTCAGGTGTTGTTTCCCTACTTAAATTACAAAAGGTTAAAAAACTTGGGACCTGTTCAGGATAGAGGCTTTGTAAACACTTTCTTCTATTTACAAGCATGTAAATGAATATTTGAAGATAGTCCCTGTTCCAAATATTTTACAGGCACAAGTATGAAAGCTCATTAAAAAACAGAGGGGAAATAGACACACTAGGCATTTTCTAAAGCCTGGGCATAGGTTGCACTGTTTGTTACCCTGACTCTACAAGATTTTGTCCTCTGTGGAAAATGTCCTTGTGCTTTTGCCCACTGGACATGTCTCACGTTACAGATTTCCATTGTGGTCTGTTTTTTTGTTTTCTCAATAGCTTTCAGAGGCCCTCACAGGGAAGTTTCCAGTTCCCTCTCTATGGTGACAGCAGCACTTTTGGCTGGCTCCTTTCAGACAACTTTCACTCATCCAAGCCCTTCCTGCCTTTGTTGTCCTGTTCCCTAACGATAACTGCTTGCAGCCGTGCACCTCACTGCTCTGCTGGTCATACTTTTTGGGTAGTGGTACCTCTTCTTCGTAGATGCTGGGACATGAAACTCATCCACTGTGCAGCTAGGTCCTGTGATAGCCTTCAGTGGCACATTCACTCCCTCTCCCTCGGCAAAAGTTTCACTTGGAAGAGCAGAGAATTGGTTTTGCCCCAAAATGATGATCTGAAATATCGTGTTTTGGAATGTGGTGGGAACCTCCTATTCTGGAAACATGGGCAGAATTAGATTTCCTCAATTTCTCCTGTCTCTGGCAGATCAGACATTAAAGTCTACATCTTAAAATTATGCACAATAACAATGGCAGTAAGTCGGGTCTAAGCAGAAACAGTGGATGCAAGGAGATTTTTGACCAGTCTGTGTACAATGCAATGGAAAATACAGCATGATGCGTGTCACTTGAGCATTGTAATGTTCCTGTGGCCACACTGAGGTCTCACAAAATATCAGAAATGTGGATTTTGATAACTTTTGAGTACTTGCCTTCAGAATCTTTGTGCTGAATATTTGTATTTATAATTTGACTTTTAGTTCTTGTGGCTTCAAGGAGTTCTGGCTATTTTAATCGTGTGATGGATCTGGTGAAGGTGAGTCTCCCATTGCCACTGTGTGGTGGCAGGAGACTTCACTGTAGGTGGAAGGATAGCTGGGAGTCCGAAAGTGCTGCTGGGCACTACCCTGAATTCTGAATAAAAAAAGCACAGGGTGCTCAGAGCTCAGTTGGGGTTGCCCACTGTGGTCCTATGGATGCTTACTCAGGTCAGGCCCAGTGCTACCGGGTCCTGTTTTCATGTGCTGTAGCAGAGAGCTGTATTTGCAATGCCTGGGTCAGGCATTTTCCACAATCTGAGTATGACTCACTGCATGATAAGAAAACCAAACATCCCCATCCCTTTCTTGTGAGATGGCAGTTTTCAGTCATTAAAGCTGGCTTCCTGGGATGTTCTTCAGTTTGCAATAATTTACTATGAAGCAAAAGCAAAAAAAAAAAAGATCTGCTAATGGACTAACAATCTATTTTCCAACAATGTTAAATATATAAAAATGGTGCTGGAATGACAACAGATTGACACCAGGTACTTGTTTTTAATAGACACGAGAAACATGAACAGCCATGTACTACAACCTGGCGGTCCCAGTTTACAGCAAGGGTAATTGTTATTTATAAAGGGTTAATCAATGATTAACAGACATTACAATTAATGGTTAATTGATTGTTGTAGTCTTAGTTCACACATGGCTTGCAGCTATCTGTAACATTGCATTTATGCTGTAATGTATTTATAGCAGTTATTAATCAAGCACTAGTGTTTTTTCAAATGTTCTTATTTTATTAGGTGTACCAAATTTTCAATTGCACATGAGTGAACTTGAGTTCTGCCTTCACATTAGCAAAAAGGAAAATATAATAAGCCAGTTAACTTGGCTTTGCTTTCTTTAATGTGAGGAAGTCATCAGCTGCATAAATTGGAGGCACTATCACATTATGAAAGCAATTTTAAGTAAAACATGCCATTCATGGAAGAAGCACACTTAAAGATTTTTGTAATTACAAATATTTGTGCTGTTAAGTGAATTGCATTTAAGTAGTTGTTGTTGCTTTATTTCCCTGGAGGACTCTTCTGTAGTGGGAGCTTTGTTATGCTGATAAATGTGCCTGAAAGCTTTATAATGTACTGATGCATTGTAATGATAAATAGATCTGGTTAAGTAGTAAAGATCAAACACACAATTAAACAGACTGTAATATACATCTTGCTGAGCAAGGGAAAACAATAGTGGAATCAGTAAAGATGAATACAAATGGTTTTATTGAACTAAGCAAAAAGTACTTTCTTATGCCTACAAAATGGGGAAATCTGGCCTGATACTTGCATGAACAGACTTATGAAGTGCTTAATTGGATATAAAATATCTTTTAAGATGTTCGTCATTTATAATCAGTGGACAGGGCTTTCTCTGACTGCTCAGAGTAATAGAGATGTGCAACAAAGCAGAGGTTAAGCAAATCGGCTCGGCGTGGGATTGCCGGGAGAGGAGCCTGGGCACAGCAGGCAGGGCTCGCAGGTCTGACAACAGCAGTAAAATTAACAAAAACATGTTGCACTTGACAAAAAGATTAGAACTGAATATTGGCAGTACCTGCTTCCATTGTCCAAAATGTCCTTTCCTGGAACCTTTCCCAGCAGGGAGGCTGGTTCACACTTGGCAAGGCCACAGAGGTTTCGCACTTCTTATTGCTGTTTGCTCTTCCAAATAACAGGAGAAAATGTGATTCAGAGGGACCATGCTGGAGGAGGGAAACATGGCTGTGCATTAGTTGAGAGTCACAAAAATAAACCTTTAACATAAAGGCACTGAGGGGAACTTTCATGCCAAACACTGAGCAGTACCCATGCAACCTGCTTGCAGATTATCCTTGTCCATTCTGACTTTGAATTACTCTGAAGGGTGTTTTAAGTGAATTTCCTTTGCAGGGCTACCCATAGCCAAGTCAGTGCATTAGGAATTTCATAGCTCGTTGTACAGATGCTAAGGTGAAATAACTCCTAGAGGAGTTAGAATTAGGCAGGATATAACAGCCAGAAGAAATACTAATTCTCCTGTATTGACTTTATATGAGCTCGTACCCTACACAGTGCTTTGCCCACCTGGAATAGCATAAGCCGTTTAGATTCCTTTGCAGTGTCTGGGTATTAGCAAAACTCAAGGGAGAGACCAAATCCTGCTTCACCAATGCCAACAACCAGAACTCCTAAGCCTTGTGCACACTGGCTAATTATCGGGTAAAATCCCCCCGGTGCTCACTGAGTTCTGCTATACCACCAGGAGCCACCTAGTAGACTAAAAGCATCTGCTCGTGACGTGGACTGCTGCAAAGGTATTTCCCAAGGATGTACAGCATGATACGTTCCAGCCTGCCAACCCCTTATTTCTAATTTACCATGTGCTGCTAACTACTAAAAACTTTGCACAGCCTTCAGGAAGTCAAGCTCATTTAATGAGAAGCAGGGGAGTAGTAAATGCTTCCAATTTCTGGAGTTTAAGAGAAAAAGGAGTGGCTGGGGAAGGTGGTGTGCCCCCCATGCTTCTGGCTTCTCACAGCCTTAGCTACAGGTGTTGCTGAACACAAAGAGCCACGTAGGAGTTCTCAGGAATACACAGGGTGATAGAGCTTGTTTCTTCGTTGTAAGAAAACTTATTTCTGCCCCAAGAACTGCGTGTCACTCTGCAAAGGTATTTAGATGTCTAATGGCCACTTAGGCATTTAAATAGCTTTATAGATCTGGGCTTCAGTCCTAATTGTGTTGCTGCGATCCACAATGTCACCGGTTTTGCATGGCAGGCACCGGATCGGAATTGGCTGCGGAGAAGCACAGCCCGGCAGTCCCTGGGTTTCATTCACTTGGGCTGAGCTGGTTTATGGTCCCTCGATATACGTATTTTTTTCCTCATTGAAAAACAGTGTGTCTGCCAGGGCCGGAACGAGAGCGGGAGCTGTCTGGAGGTGAAATTACTGACTGACGGGGACAGCCCTGCTCGATGGGAAGTAGACTCCGAAGGCTTTTGCAATGTCTGTTGGTTTATGCCATCTCTTCGTCACAGAGTTTGCAGTCCAAAGATTATTTTGGATGCTTGCCTGTTCCCAGAAGCTCTGCGTGCTCGGAACAATTTCAGCTCTGTGTTAAGACAATAATTATAATCAGATCTCATGCTCTGCTGCCTCAGCCAGTCACCTCCATGGAGCAGATGGGAAGAGGGCTCAGATCAGCAAGGGTTTTCCCTCCCAGTGTACAACTGGCCTGGTATCTTCAGAAAGGGCTTTTTTGTTTTTCCCTTTGGCTCTCCTCAACTTCTCTCATGGCATCAGGGACAGGCTGCAACTGGAAAAAACCATGGACATGGTTGCAAGTGTGGGGAAGGAGAAACTTATTTTGTCCAGTGCCTGGCTGCTGCTCCTTGTTCACACACCGCGGCTGCAGAGAAAGCCAGTCTGGGAGCAGGCAGGGAGAGGAAAGGGGTTTTTTGGTAGTCCCTCCTGCATCTGCTGACCTTCAGTGTCACATCTGAGACCTGCCTCTGAGCTCAGCCTGATTGGTTAGTCCAAGTCCTACACTTTTGGAAAGCTTAGGTCAGTTGATAGATTAGCCATTGACCTGCAGATAGGTGGTGTGCTGTCCCACGGTGGCAGACAGTGAATCACCAAATGGTTTGGGTTGGAAGGGACCTTTCAAGGCCATCTAGTCCAACCACCCTGCAGTGAGCAGGGACATCTTCAACTAGATCAGATCTGAGCAATCCCCATCCAACCTGACCTTGAATGTTTCCAGGGTTGCTGCTGGTGTTGACCCTGCTGTACTGAACTGATTAATTACCTTGTACAGCATAAACACAGGGGCAGACACAGATGGTGAGTTCACTGCTTTGGAAGGCCGTCCCTCAACACATCCATCCCTCCAGCTTCCTCTGCAAATCAAGATTAAGGCGAGTTGTGATTAAGTCTCCCTTGTTGGATGGTCTCTCTCTGCTTTGTCACCTCAATCCATAGTGCAGGAGTGCGCCTGCTCAGCCCTGGTGCCATTTTGGCTCCCAAATGATTTTTTTCCAGAAAATTGAGGAAAGAGGTGTCTGGGAAAATTTTACCGGAATGGAGACAAAGCTGCTGAATTGACTGGATGCCTGTTTTAAAACACACCTCCAGTGTATGTTGGGTGGCTTTCATTGACAGCCCAGTCAGTGCTGTGTCACTGGTGTGTACTGGTCACCAAAACACTTGAGGTAGAAGAACACTTCACAATCCCTCTGTGTGTTTGGGTTCCATCCAGTGCTCTTAAAACAAGCTGGGACGAGGAGCCACTGGTTGCCAGGGCTGATCAGACCCAGAGAGGATAATTCAGCTTGTTCATCCGGAGCTGTTGGTGTGAGATTGCCAGGTGCTTGTGGAGAAGTTGAGACACAGTTTTAGGACTCACATGTTCCCTGCACTCACCCCCTCAATGAAAAGTCCCAGGGATTTGAAGTTTTATTTTAGTTTCAACAATGGCTGATCATGTCTCCTTGGTACAGTAGATCTATATTTTTTTTCTTTCCTTTTTGGCTTATTAGAATAGGAGATTACATGTAAATGTTACGTGGGGTAGCTGCTGAATGTTTAAATTTTTCCTCCTCTCTCATGCTGCATCTTTAGTAGTCACTGATTTTTTTTTTTGTCACTCTTTTTTTTTAAAGGCCAATGAGGCTGATTGTGGCTTTCTGCATTACACTGGTTACAGAGGTTGTTAATGTATCCTGTTGTAGGCTGTGACTGATACTAATAAGATGTTTGTTCTCTCAAAGGTAATTGCAATGGTTGTTAAATTAAAAAACAAGTTCTGTGCAGACTCTTTTCCCAGATTTGGGATCTTCAGGGTTGAAATAAGCTCCTCCAAATTTATGATGGTGTTTTAGATCTGGATCCTCGCCTTATTCACATGGCTGGCTGATTCTCAAAAGCACCTCTGGGGAGTATTTAAGACATGCTCCGTGTTTACAGGAAAGGGGCAGGCAGCACCCACATGACTGCAGAAGACCGGATTTATCCAGTGACTCAAAACCCCCGACTTGGCAAAGTCTTTGCAGACTTTGCAAGACCTTTGGTGGTGAGCTTCCCTTTTACAAACCCAGAGCATCTCCTGCCCACCACCACGCCCAGCCACCGAGGTGATCTCCTCACTCCTGGCTGTTTTCACATCACCCAGGTTACACCCTGCAATCCCAAAGGGGTGACCAGGGAGCTGTGCTTCAGGGATGGACCTGATGTAAACACCTCCAGGAGCTGTTTACATTGGGGTCTATAAAATTATAGCATTCTTTGCTCTCTTGGCTTCATCAACCAAGCAAAGCTTGTGGGATCTTATGGTTATTCCAGCAAGGAGGAGAAAATGATGAAACCGAGGAGGAATGCAGTTCTTGGCCAAGGCAGCGGGCACGCTCCCTCGCCGCTCTTCTCCAGCACTTGATCCCTGCACGCGTTCACGCCGGGCTGCCAGCCTCCTTCTCCTCTCCCAAATTCTCCCATCATCTCCATCCTCCTCCTCCTTTTCCACAGACCCACAGACTCCCCACACATGTGCTCCCCACGTGTCTGGGGCGCTGCTGCCGCAGGGACGTGGGGAGAGGGCTGCTGCTGGTTGAGCTGTTGCCTTCACGGAGGAGATGAGCTGTTTCTTGCTCTTTTCTTGCATGGCGTGTGGCAGGCTTACGCCCGTGCTCGCAGGAGCAGCTGTCTTGATGAATATTTGCCCAAATCATTATAGCAGTTAGCCTGCAAAAAGACCCAGCACCATTTGTATGGTAATGGAAGGCTTTCTCAGAAATGTTTTGGAAGCAATCAGCTAAACTAATAGGATTTTATGTAAACCAATCTCTTTCTTTAGATCAGGGTGTTGGGGTGGGTTTTTTTTCTTTTTTTTTTCTTTTTTTTTTTTTTCTTCTGGAGAGGAGGGTAAGAGCTTTATAATAAATGCAAATTGATATTCCAATGAAAATGGAAATGAGAGGAAAAAGTTCATTGCCGGGGTAAAATGCTGTGACTTTGCTCTAGCAGCAGCTTCGTGTGTGATTCTCTGCACATCCCCCAGCAGCCACATGGAATTTGTGAGGTGCTGTGGCACGGTGCAATGAGGAGAAAAGCTTTCTTCCAGTTTCACGCTGTAGGGAGATATAGATGGGGCTGGACTTTTCATCACCCCATCAGAGGTGCACTGTAGGAGGTTTTTCCAGTCCTGGACCTCTGCAGAGGGTCATGGCAAGCGGTCAGGGAGAGGAGGCTGGGGATGAGCAGGCTCTGTCTGTTGTTATTGCTCCTTTCTGCTGTGAATCAGCAGCTCTGGTACTCTGTAACTTGAGCTTTTTGTACCTCTCCAGCAGGATTTGAGAAGAGTAAAGGATGAGAAGTGCTGAGAAGTCTGATTTATGTTGTGTGTTCAAAGCTCTTGCTTTTGGGAAATTGCTCCTTGCATTCACCTACTGCAAAGGGCTTTTGCTGCAACCCCAAGTGCTTTCTCGCTTGGGACACAGCCAAGGGAACTTTCTTGGCCCTGCTCCTGCTTGACTTGCTGTAAAAGGAGCTGGAAAGGGCAATTTGTCTGCATGGAGCATGGGCTGGCTGATATTGCTGCAGTCAAATCATGTAGCTGTTTTCTTGTTTGTATGGAAAAAAAAACCCCAACCCCCACCCCTCAAACCTCTGGCCAGTCTGTAGATGTGGTGGTGGTGCTGGAAATTCAGTTTGAGGAGATGCAGGCCAGTGAGGGTCAGCCATCCAGGAGGATTTCAGGTGAAAAACTCGGGCTGAACCTTCATTTGGAGCAGCAGGGTTTCGGACTTGTCCATCTTGTGTAGCAAAGGACAGCAAATGTAGGTGGCAGAGGGGTGTGATGAAGCCCCAGGGCCTTGGAGAGTACCCTCCTTCAGCTCATGGGCAGCATGGACATGCCAGCCATTAACCTGATGGGATTATATGCCACAAACCGTGTCACAGGATTCTGTTTGAACTTCTTAGCAGTGTAAAAGTGTCAAACAAAAAAAAAAGTATGCAGGAAGCGGTGTAGTGAATACCTGCTTTCCTCATTTATTGCAAGGTGTGATACCAGCAAGGTATGCAAACCACAATGGGGAAATGTAAATATGCCAAGATGGCATGTGGTCCTTTGGAAAGTCCCAAACATCTTGGACAGGAGGTGGAGAAAACAAGTGATTTTCTGCTGTGCTGGATTTGATCTTGTGGTATGCTGTGAGTCTGGGTGCAATGGCAGCTGCAGAAACGGGAGGCAGTTTGATGTCAGGAGGGATGGGTTCTGATGGGACAGCAGTAGCTGAGGAAAGGAAGTAGCGGTCAGTGCCTTATCACACTAACACTGATCTAAATCTATCATCCTGGCCTGCCAGTGTCTTTAATCAAGTTCACATCCTGCTGTGTTACCTACTGGCTGCACTGTCAGTTGCTAATGAAGTTGCTCCCACAGTTGTGCTCAGACCTCGGTACCTGAGGTCAGCTCGAGGTGTGCTCGTAAACCACCTGGAGAATAAAGATGAGCTGTTCACAGTACACTGGCTTTGATGGCAAAGTTGATTTAAGAAATACTTTCCTTCCTCCAACCACATTTTCCTGACCCTTCATTGCATGCATGGGAATGGTTCAAAGCTGCTCCAGAGGAGATTTAGACTGGACTTTGGGAAGTATTTCTTTACTGAGAGGGTGGTCAAACATTGGAACAGGCTTCCATAGAGAGATGGTTGATGCCCCAGGCCTGTCAGTGTTTAAGAGACATTTGGACAATGCCCTTAACAATGTGCTTTAACTTGGCCAGCCCTGAATTGGTCAGGCAGTTGGACTAGATGATCATTGTAGATCCCTTCCAACTGAAACAGCTGATCCTGTTCACTGGTGCTAGCCTGTAACTGGATCGCTGACATGATTAGGGGTAAAAATTCCTAAAAGAAATAATTTGAGGGGTTTATTTTTAGCAAGTATCACTTCAGTGTCGGAGGCTGGTGCAGAATTCCTCCATAGTAATTCCTCCTTTGAGATGGATTAGCTCAGTGACCTCACTGTGACAGAAAGACCTTGCTCAAGTTTTGCTCATGTGCAAAAGGACAAGGTCTAACAAGGTCCCATGATGTGAAGACACAGATCTGACCTACAAATATGCCTGGTGAGTTATTCCTAGACTTGCCTAAGAATATTCAAGTTTTAATCCAACAATAGAATCCAACTTTACAACTAGAAGAGTAAAATCTAACGTATCAAATATGCATTTATTCAAATATGTATATCTGAAACCATGTTGTTTCGTGGCATAAGCAACATCAGAAGAAAGAATATATGTTTTTACAGTGTGATCTTTTTCAAGTCTCCTTAACTGAAAACTGTCCCAAATGAGCAAGAGAGGAGGATGGTGCTTTGGTATTCCGCATTCCTGGTTAGATGCTTTCCAGATACAATACTGCATTTCCAGACATTGCAGATAACACCAACTAGATCATTAAACTGAATATTTAAACTGTTACATGATTTAAATGCTTTGAGAGTTTGTCTGGGCTGCATTAAGTTTATATGAGTAAAAAGTCGTTCTTGAATTACAAAATCAAGTAGCTTTTGCTTGCCTGACATCTCAATCCACTCCTGGAGACACATTCACTGGGGCCTTGGAAAGTTTGTTTAAACAATTCAGTCTCTGGCAGATCTATAATCTCGACATTCAATAAAAATACTACTGAAGTTTCAAACTGATTCAAGATTTTATGTCTTCTCAGAGAAAAAGTAAAATAAAGAGAGTATATCCAGCAACCAATCCTGATGCTGACAGGGGACGTTAAAAACACTTTTAAAACCAATTTAAGTTGATCAGAAATGTTCAGTTGAAAAGTTCTTTGATGGAAAATGCAGTTTCTGTAAAAATAATATTCCAGCTTTGACGGGTAAAATTGAAACAAAATCTTTCACTGTGGTTTGGATCTACCAGAATAAAAAATAAATCTCTAAAAAAGTAAATCTAAACTCTTTCAGGGGAGGCTGCCACCAGTTTAATGTTTTGTGCTTCACTTGGCCCCTGTTAGCTGTGGATTAAAGCTACCTATAAATGGGATATGCCAACAACGCATGGACAGTCCTGGAAATGTCTCCTTCCCTCTGCGTTTTCCTTCTCTAATTTACTGCTCTCAGGAGCTCTCTGCTACCTGTGTGAATGGCAGATGTGGGGAAGGAATTTTCTATCAATCAACCAGTCACTGAGAGAAACACCTGAGAGGTTAGTGTCTGTGTTTTTTATCATGGCAGGAATTTTGGAGGAAACAAGGTGACCCTAAGTCTTTTCATTGGAAGGGAGAAACGAGGAAGGGGTGATGTTCCCCAAGTACAACAAGCTGCTTAAGCACTAGTAAGTTTTGTATATCGTGGTAAATTTTCAAACCTGAACCCAGGTATGGTTGTGCTGAAGATCTCCAATAATGGGAATGTGTGTGCAGTGTCAGCCCTGCCAGGGCAGAGGGTGCCTGCCTGGTCACTGAATTGCCTTGATTGGAAAAGACATTTAAGATCATCGAGTCCAATCATTAACCCAACACTGACATGTCCCTGACTAACCCATGTCCCTCAGCACTGTGTCTACACAACTCTTCAATCCCTCCAGGGTTGGGGACTCCACCACTGCCCTGGGCAACCCCTTCCAATGCTTCAGAACCCCTTCAGGAAAGAAATGCTTCCTCATATTCAATCTCAACTGCCCTTGGTGCAACTTGAAGCCATTTCCTGTCACTTGTTACATGATTGAACAGACCAATCCCCATCTCTCTACACCCTCTTTTCAGGTAGTAGTAGAGAATGATAAGGTCTCCCATGAGTATTCTTTTCTCAAGGAAAATGAGGTCCTGGCCAAGGTGGCCAGCTCCCTGCAGAACGTGAAGCCAAGGCTGCTTTGGCCACTGCTGTTTTAGGGGGAGCATGAGGGGCTCATTGCTCCTGAAACCCAAGGAATGCTCATGGCAAAAGGAAAGGGGCTGTCTGCTCTGCCTTGCCCAGAGAGCAATCCCCAAAGGTCACCTCTCCTGGATCAGGTGCTACGACTTTTGCCACCTGGAAACCACACTGGGGTGTGACAACTGGTTTGTTTAAAGCAAGAATCGGTGTTCGTTGTATCCAAGCCAGATACACACGCTCTGGTGCTCCAAGCGCTGAAGCAATAGCATCCAAAGATGGGGGTGGGTGGCTTGAGTATTTTTTTTTAATAAAATATGCAAGGTGTTGGAAGAAAGCACAGCAGCACTGTGATGGTGAGTGACTGGAGCAGCTTCAGGAAGCTGTGGAGTTTTCAGTGCTGAATGTTTTTAAAGGCAAGCTTAATGGGTTTCTTTCATATGTGACATAGTTAAAACTGGCATGAACTAGATACCTCTCTGGTGTCTTTCTGTCCTGGTGGTGTGTGGTGGTGTACTTTTGTCTCATGCAACTGGTATAGGCTGCAGGAGACTCTCCTGCAAGGTACAGTTCAGGTGCTTCACATCTCCACTTTTGTCTGCTGGCCAGTTCTTTGTGTGGACTATGGAGCACTGACAGATTCCTCCCTGCTGGAGGAATAACTTCAGGATATAATGGGATCTCTATAACCATCGTGCATCAGAAGAGACATCTTTCATCCAGGGAGGTGGTCAAACTAGACAAGGACAATTCAACACCCTGACAGTTCAAGGGGACAGAAATGGATGTTAAGTCAAGTGGGGAAAAGATCTCAAAATTTCAAAGACAGATGTTCTGGGCAGCACAGAGGTGCAGGAAGAAAATTGACTTTCTGTCCTAGTTTAGAGGAAAAAGATACAAGATGCTCCTACAGGATGGAGAGGCTACTTTTTATAAAGGAATGACTCAAATCTGCTAATCCTTCTGCTGACCATGAGACAAACTTCTCTTTCTTGCTTTCTTTTGTAATGAAGCAATTTAATACATGGAAACGATATTGCAAAGGTTGCAGTTGTAGTATATTTGAATCCACTTACCTCCTGTCTTTCTTCTGCTCTAGTCTAAAATTGCAAACACTTGTGATAGCTCTAGCTCCTGGCCATGTAAACTCCCTTTGTGACCAATGGAGAGAGAAGTATGTCACATCAGAGCACTTAATCTCATTCTTAGAGGGTGCCTAAGAGTGTTCTGTTTGGCCAGACACCTATAGTGCAGATATTGATGGCTGGTGAGATGAAGACGCTCTGTTCCATGGCTGTCTTTTTAAACCAGTATAGCTAATTGCAAGAGGATTGAACAGGTCTTTCAACTATCCATCCAAAAATTACTCAGGAAAGCTATTTCATAATGCTTTCTTGCCTTTTTTCTTGTAAAGCAATTATTATCCTCTCTTAATTAAGTTGTCACAGACTCCAAGGTGTGTTGGTAACAGTTTTTCAGGTTGTCATTCATGCTCTAATCATGTATCAATGACTTTCTCAGCTGTCTGGAGTGAAGAGTTTGCCTGTTTAAAATATTTTGGAATCCATCCACTTTGGCTTTTCTCTAGATTTTTCATGGCATTGAAAAGCACAGTTGGACACTTATCCTGTTCAGTGGAGTCCTCAATTTCATTTCCATCTGGAATCCCATATCAGTACTTGTGGGCAGCTAACTTGGCCTGAGAAAGTATTACAGAATTGATCCTCTGAACTTGGTGAAAATCTGCTTAAGAGGTAAGTTCCAGTTGATCACAGTTTCAAAATCTCTCTCTTTTTGGGTTACCTTTTTTTCAGAAACACTAAGTTTTATTTAAACAGTTTCCAATTTAAATTTAGTTTAAATATTCTAATTTAAATATTTAGTATAATATTTATTATGCATAGAAGACTTATTCTGCCAGCCTCCAGAGTGTCTCAAAAGCAAGTAAGTGTGATTAATTCAATATAAAAATAGATAGTAACTTGACACTGATGCTGGAAACCAAACAGTGAACTACATCAGGGATCTGCTGTGTGGATGGTTGTGATGACCAGTAATATAACAAGTTGCAGCAAGCCCAGTCTGCAAGGATCTCCACAAATGTTTTACAGATTTCTGGGTTGTTTACAGGATTGACCAACTAGCTGGGAAGAATAGATGTGTTAATGGTGATTCCAGGCTGGTTGGGAAGATTTGGGCTGGATAACACTAAATAGGTCCTTTTTTCCATCTTGTCTCTCACCAGGCTGGATCTGCTCAGAGCCTGGAGATCAGGGACACAGCCTGGAGTAGGGTCCTGCTGGTGGTTCACTGAGCAGCATCAGCAAGAAGGACCCATTCTTGGCCCCTCTGCTGGGATGGAGAGGTCAATAGAATAGGAGACAACTCTTCCACTTTATGTCCCCCAAGTCACAATATCAGAAATATTAATGAAGGTGTTCTTGGGACTGGCTCATCTACCTGTGGTCTAAGGCCAGACTTGACTGATCATTTGTATTTGTACAGGGTCGTACAGTGCCATGTTTTACATTAGGTGAGTATTAAGTGCTGATACATGTGTTGCATTTCCATTAGTGCCTTACTCTTAACCTGTATTTTAAATGTCTTTTATTTCACTGGTCTTAATAGTAGTGTTTCCAGATGTTGGGATCTGGGGTTTTTTTAGTGCTTCTAATAGAGGTAAAAGTCTAGTATGCAGATTGCTGATAAAATAAGCTGCCTTTAAGTGGGAAAAACTCTAATGTCTGTCTAATCTCAAGTGCTTTTGTGACCATTAACACCAGCAGCCATATCTAATTGCTATTTTAAGAAGAGGTCAGAACTGGTACACAGGTGCTGTAGACAGCAAGGAGAGAAACTTGGCTCCAGACTGTCTCTTTGTCTTGAAGTGTCCTCCTACTTATGGGATAAGTCAGGAGCAAGGGCCTGACTTAAGTTGGCTGCTCTATATCCCATTGTGTCATGTCAACAAAACAACCTTGGCTCCTTCCTAAAGGCTTTGACACAGTGAGCAGAGAAGTTGTGAGATATCTGCAATGGGCACACAAGTGTCTGAGAACTACTGGTGGTACAAAGACACAGAGTGCACTGTGCTTCACATAGCCTGTTTGTGGTTTCAGATGCAGCTAAAAGACAAGAAGAAATGGCCTCAAGTTGCGCCAAGAGCAGTTGAGATTGGATCTGAGGATTAATTTATTTCATAAAAGGATTGTCAGGCATTGGAAGGGGTTGCCCAGGGCAGTGGTGGAGTCTCCATCCCTGGAGGGATCGAAGAGTTGTGTAGACACAGTGCTGAGGGACATGGGTTAGTCGGGGACTTGTCAGTGTTGGGTTAATGGTTGGACTCAATGATCTTAAAGGTCTTTTCCAATCGAGGCAATGCTGTGATTCTGTAAAATGTAGAAATGGAGCCAAGGTGGCTGAACTGTACAACTGGTCATCCAACAGCACTTCTGTGTGTCAGGGAATTGCTGCTCCCTGAATGAGTATAAATGACTTTCTGCAGGGTCATCTAGATGTGAATTCTGTTTTCTCACATCATCAGTATCACCAGAACCCCAAGAGCATTTGACCTCATTCAATGCACATAACACTTTAGGCCATGATCCATACTAGACCCCAGGAGATGGTATGAGAGTGTTAGATTGGCAGGTGTGTTGCCACAATCTATTAGGACTAGTTTATATTTGCAAGGCTTTATACAAAATATGTCTGCTGTGGCTTTTTTTGGCCTTTATTGCATTCACCCACCCCATCTGTTATTTTCCTGAAGAAGAAACTTGCATGAATCATCTGATGACCATTTTAGAAAGATTCAGCTGTGGGGCTGATATTCCAGTTTGTGGAGCAGGACTGACACTGCAGGGATATACAATTTCAGAGTGGTGTCAGTATTTCATACAGCTGTAGCCCTCTCTGCTGACTGGGACTGATAGGAGGAATGAAATGCTCTAGCATTTCCATGGCCTTCCAGGCTGAATCAGAAACACTAAAATCTGCCCTTCGTGCTATTGACATCTAGAGAGCAAGTTCCCATCCAACTACACTCCAAGCCTAAATTTCAGAGTGGTTAGTTAAATTAAACAGGTGTTGAGGATCTGAGTGGATGCAGAATGGAGGTAGAAGTTGTCTGGGGTTTTGTAAATTGTCCGCAGAGGTCCCTTGTGCATGGGATGACCCTTTCTGCACCACGGAGCTGCGCTGTGTCCAACGAGAGCAGCTCCAGCTGGGTAGCAGGTGTGCAGCAGCAGTGACCTGGTTTGGGAGTGACCTTTGCCAACCTCCCTGGCATGCCAAGATAAAGACTGGCCACATGTCCCCATGCACACTTTCATACTGAAAGGTCATTTTCCAAGTGGTCTTTGAGAGAAGCTGCACTCCTGTGGAAAAAAAAACAAACCCATCTTAAGATATCTCAGGAAAAGAGAAGACCACGGCTCAGACCACTCTTTTCTGCATGGATAGGTAATGTAAAACTAAGGTGTTTAAACATCAGGGGTGATTCAGCGCTGCTTGATTCCTTGCTGTGTCATTAAAAAACATTTGGATGTAAAGGGAGGAAAATGAAGTGTACAGCTGAAGGTCCCAGTATTGCTGAATAAACCAAGAGACAAGATGTCCTGTGCTCCCACAGCCCTGCTTGAAGTACCATTGTAGGGTTTCAGGGCACTGAGATATGAATCTTGAGAAGTTTTTAAAAAGTCCTGGCTGCTGTGGTAGAAGTGGGAAGGTCAGTCTGGACCCCATGGTGATGGTTAGTGGCTCAATTTTTTGGAAATAAATTTTGGCTCTTCAGAGCCCTTTTCAAACTCAAGAGCATTGGGACTTATAGTCCTAAAAGCCTGGTAGAGAAAGATTCTTAATATTTTCTTCCTACTTAATCATCCCACTTTGATTATTGCTAATGTTGGTGGAAGTTGGATGCCTCACCAGAAGTTAACTGCCTAAATACCCTGGAGATTGAGATCCAAGTTGTATCTGAAAAGGAAAGCATTCCTACCTGACTTACATACCTTAGGAAGTGTTAGCTATCATCTCAGCAATAAAATGTCCTATAGGCACTTGAAAAATGCATATGGGAAAGGACTTCTTATTGTATTAGTCTCAATTTCTGCATAGCTGAGAGAGACACCAGGTGATATCTAATTGCAGCTAGAAATAAAAGCCACACAAAGGTAGCAAAACACTTTTCTGCTCACTCTTTGGAAGCAGAACCATCTTTTCAGTGCTGCCATTCATTTTTGCTTATCACATTTCCATCAATAAACCTTCCAGTCAAGTCCTTATCTGCAGTTTATAAAGCACTGTTCTCTGCCTCACCTTTCCTGCGTGAGAAATCTGCGAGCTTGAGTGCACAAAAGCAATCTGAAAAGAATTTATGGGCTTCCTGCATATTCATGTGGTTACTTACACCACCTTAAACAATTTTATTATTCTCTCTGCACCTTTTGTGCTTGCAGAGCTGGAGCTGTGTACCCATAACATTTGCTCTGCTCGTATCAGCCCTTGGTGGAGAACTTGCTGTAGTCCTTTTCCCATGGGATCATCAGCAGTGCCTGCCCCAGCTCTAGGGGTACAGTGACCTGAAGCTGAGCTGCTGGCATCCATGTGTACATGCTTCTTGTCTCCCCAGTCTGGTGGAAAATCATCGAATCCTACAATGGTTTGGGTTGGAAGGGACCTTAAAGATCATCCAGTTCCAACCCTCCTGCCATCAGCAGGGACACCTTCCACTAGACCAGGTTGCTCAAAGCCTCATCCAACCTGGCCTTGAACACTTCCAGGGAGGAGCAGCCACAGCTTCTCTGGGCAACCTGGGCCAGTGTCTCACCACCCTCACAGGAAAAAATTTTTCTGACAACTAATTTCTCACATGGTCATTTTTATTTAGCAGTTGCAGTCATCCTGAAAGAGGTGTCTACAAGCCTCTGGAGTTGCAGAAATCTCCCCACTCTCTCTCTCAATCTCTCTGCCCTGTTGGAGGGAGGATGTGTGTCTGGTGGGAAATAGGAGGGGGCAGCTGTTGCCTGCTGTGCTTTGGTGACCCTCCTTCCTGCTGAAACTGCAGTGCCAGAGAGGATCTGGGGGTCTGCTGCAGAGTAATGAAGGGCATTCTTAGCTGAGGGATCAGCCAGTGAGCTTGTTGCAAAAACCAAGAGACTTTGGTGAAGGATGTTTCTGAGACATGTATTTCTCTGTTGGTGGAACAACTGAGCACATTATTCTGGTGGTATAAATTAAAGCTGCACATTGTGGCTTTAGCTTGTACCAAAGCCAGGCAGAGCACGAGGAGGGAGCTTTGAGTTAAGCACTTGGTCAGTCATATTGTAAAAGCTCAGAACTAAGCCAGAAGGCGACCTTGCTTCAGGGTCCAGAAGGGAAGCAGGAGCACACATCATCTGTTGGCCCATCTTTGCTGGACCCAAGGTTTCATTCATGTGCTCTGAACACATCAGAGCATGACAACCCCTCCACCAACAGATAATTCAAGCTTGTTTTCCCCAAAGTGCAGTGCTGGATGTGTTGAACTGAGATAACAGCCAGCAAGGGCAGTGGGAAGCACATGAGCCCTGACATGCTGAGTGTGATTTTTAAATTTTAGAATTGTCTTCCTTTTAGCCCCTGGCACTATACTTCAAGTTGCAATGGAGACCTGAAGCAATAGTTTGTGAAAGTTCACATAAATCTGTAGCTTTTGTGTCTACAGTCTCATCTCTGGTCTCAAGTACTTGGTATGAAGGCATTTGCAAAAGCATCTGAACACCTCTAGGCAAGGTAAAATGACCCTCAATTTGCTATTCCATAAAGCCAGGTTATGCTCTCAGCTTAAATGCTTCCTGCAGATCTGGCCACACTCTCTCAAGAGCAGCAAGTAGAACTGGAAAAGGGCCAAAGAGTGGTAACAGCTATGGAAGAATGAGTGCCTTTGGAGGAGGTCCTCTCCAGGGTCAGACTTTGCTGAGCCAAGTGTGACAATCTTGACTCGTTGTTGTTTTACACAAAGCAAGAACTAGAAGCCACAAAACGACCTGACTGATGTATTTTCTACCCAGAATATAACCGAGGTCACTGACCTTCTTGGCACAGGTTGTTACAAAAGCAAAGGTGGATTCAGAAAAGGCTTTGACAGACTGTGAGAAGGTCAGTACATGGTGGCAACTGAACAAAACAGGGGTGCAGATGCAACCTCCTGCTTGAGCTGTTGCTAAACTCCTGGTTTGCCAGAAGCTTGGAGGTCTGGCCAAGAGTTACATCCTCTCCTTCCCCGTGCAAGTCACAAGACACTGGGGTCTGGATGGACCTTTGCTCTGACTAATGTTCAGGCTCTAACATTTGGAGTTTACCTGGCAGCAAGTCCCAATGACGTGAGTTAAAGTTCAAGTGCCAGCACTTGTCAGGGATGTGACATTTGTTTGGATTGTCTTGGTTTGTGTCATTTTTCTTCTGTATATTGAGTTATACACACCACTATTGTTCCTGCAGTAAAACAGTCACACCCTCCTAGCATTTTTGTGGCCTACTGATCTTCTGTTTCCTTGATTCTTACTCATATATGGTCATGAGACTGAGCAGTGACAGCTGGGGTTTGAAAAAGCAAGTAGTGATTTTCTGTATGCACAGGAGGATGCCCTCAGTGAAGTTTCAATTTTAAAAAGTGCTGATCTTTGAAGCCTTTTTAAGATTAGGTCAGACTGGACAGCTCAGAACAGGAGGGTCCAAAATCACCAATCACTTGAAAAACTGGCACTAAATCCACCTCTCACATAAAAGCTGCAGATAATTATTACCTGTGTAAACTGTGATTTGCAAGTTTGCTTTAATCATTATGCAAATGAAAGTTAAGCCCTGACGATGTGATAGATTTGATGTCATTTATCCTGTATAACAAAACAGATTCATTAAAGTTTCCCAGCAATTGGCAATCAGCAAAGCCCTGATCTTGCCTCTGTGATGAAATGACTCGAGGCATAAATACAGTGTTTCTTGATGTATAATAATGCTGGTGTGGAGTTCGTGTTTTTAAGTGTTCTAATTGGAAAGAAGTTAAATAAGAAAAATTATCATAAACTTTACACCTTTGTTGTTGAAGATGGGCCAAAAGGAGTTTTGGTTCCTCTGTTGTTACTGAGATAGCATTGTCAGCTGTGGCTGCTGGGTCGGACACTCAGACCATGTGTGTTGTGCAGAGGTGGGAGGTGAGGTGTGTGTTGTGCAGAGGTGGGAGGTGAGGTGTGTGTTGTGCAGAGGTGGGAGGTGAGGTGTGTGTTGTGCAGAGGTGGGAAGTGAGGTGTGTGTTGGGAGCTCTGGGACACAACCCCCTCCATTTGCAATCTTCCCTTTGCTGGTGATGCTGCCAGCTGCTGCCTGTACTCTGCTGGCAGTGCCAGGCACTGGGCAGACACATCTCTCCTGGGCTGCTTTGTGCCCTTGTCCCCACCTCTGTGGGACAGAGCCTGACTTTGGGGTGCTATCGCTATGCACCCCACGTCCCACCAAGCACCCAGCAAGCAAGGTATCTAAAGCGAGATCTGCTCTAGGTGTGAACCAGAACTAGAGAGCTCAGTTTTCCTGGGGATGGGGAGCAGGAGACAATAATTTGCAAGCAAAACTGCCCATTGCCTCTGCAACAGACCCCACTGAGCAAGTTTGATAACTCCTGGGACAGATACAGCTTACCCATCCACCCCAATATTTCTACATTGCCCACAGCAGAGCTGCAAGGACAGGGTCAGCAGACAACCTTCTTCCCTGCTGTCAAACTACAACAATTTTGATCATTATTTGTGATCAAAAAGTACCCCCAGATATCATCTTTTGCCACTCTGTAACTAGCTAGCTTAGTGTCCTCGGCGTTTCTTCTTTCTGGTCACTGTTGGTGGTGCCCACAGGTCTGGTGAAGGTCAGAAGGAACCTCTGACAAACATACAAATGCAATGCATCATTCCTGGGCTGTCTTCGGTGCTTGTGCCCTCTCCTGCAGGGATGTGAACCCTTCCCGAAGGTGTTTACATCACCTCATGCCTAAATTAGACACCTAAGATCAGAGCTTGATTTCCTGGTGGAAAGGACATGCAGGGGCCTCCAAGGTACATGGTGTGTGTGTCCCTCCATAGCAGGGGAGATTTTCCTTTCCTGTACATCCATATGACATGTAGCAGAGTGGCACCCCAGCCTCCTGAAGTGTTGTGATGCTCACTTACAGCCGAAGGGCCAGGGTAGACGTGAGCACCAGCAACACCTCCCAAGGGAGATGCAGGTGCTGTAACAGTATTCACTGTACATATTGAAAAATACCATTTCCAGCCACGAGCCAGTGCAGGTCCAGTCGGCTGCAATCCTGACAGCGCTCGCAGCACTCGGATCGATTCGCTGGTGCTGTTTGTTTGCACGAGGAACTCTTTTGTCACTCTATCAAAGTCGCACTGACATAGCCTGCGGCTACGAACAAATGTTGTGTGGCTGCAAGCTGGAGCATTGAAGAGACAGGAAGCGTGTTCAATATTGATAAAGAGCAGAACGGGGGCTTGTTTGAGTTGTGCACAGACAACTTTCCCGTAATTAAGGGAGCAACAGAGGCGATCCCTTGCCTACAAATGAAATGACTAACAAAAGCAGGAGATGCACATGACATGCAGCCTGATACCGACCTGTGAGCAGAAGTGATGGTGCAAAGGGCCCGTGATGATTCCTGAGGATGAGCTGTACGTGCCCATTGTTCCTTTGTTTCCAGCTGGCACCCGGGTGTATCGAAATCTCGTACTGTGTTCTCAGCCATTAAACAGTGCGTGCCTTGAGCCTTAACTGGATGTAGAGCCCCCTCATAGGAGGCCCTGTACCCTTTCTAGTGCTCCTGTTCATGCTTCATTGATTCGGCCCTCAAATGGAGCAGGTGGAGTAAGGAACCAAATCAGCTTCTATGCATTGTCCCTGTTCACAGGGGCTAATGTATGTACATGATTGCTTCCTTCCTATCTGCAGCTTTATCCTATATTTGTTTGTGAGAGTGTGGGCCTGTGAAGGGTCCAGTGCTGTGCTTAATACTTAGTAAAATGAAGAATGCTGCTGGGGAGTGAAAAATGGAATTGAGGAATTGCTTGGATGCTGCTGGAGTCGAGTGTGGGATTTATTTCCAATATTTATGGGTGCCTGATGCATGTGAGTTACAACTGCAACATTAGAGATGTGCCTACCTGCTAACCATGCTCTTCCAGATGCCATTCACTCTATATTCCCCCTGGGAATGGTCAAGTATTTCTTCTTGCTAAGTTTTGAGTGCCTTTCCCCAAGCAGAAACTTTAAAAAGAATTTGCCAAATGCAGAGACATCTAACCATACCAGTTCATTTTTAAGTTATCATCCCATGGTCCAGGCAGTACTGACACATCGATGTCTCATCCTGGAGTGCCCATGAAGTCATGGGGGTATCACTTCAATGTTGTTCTGGTCACAGAGGATTGAAGCACAATGATCTGCTCACAGGACAAGGGCCAGCACAGCAGCCTGCTATCCACACAGATCTCATCAAGCACTGTTTAAAATGGGCACAGGCATCCAGGTCTGTGCCAATGTTGTAATTTAGCAGCTGGCATATTTAAATGCTTGCAAGTGGGATCAATCTTTTTTTAATCATTTATGTTTAATTATTGTTTCCAAATAACTCTCTTGTGTTTTATTGCTTGCAAGTTTCTAAAGAACATTTTTTAAGCTTGAACTGAAAAACCTAATATCAGCCAGTGAAGAAGAGCTTATTATACTTTAGCTGGGAGACTGCTCCCATGCTTGGAGCTCTTGGGCATGTCAAGGATTGAATGCACTGAATGATTTTGGTTGGAAGGTATCTGGTCTGACTTCTGCTTACAACTGGGCCTTCCTCAAAGTAGAGTGAGCTTGCTCAAGCCTTGCCCAATCAAATTTGGTTATTTCCAAAGGAGATCTCGCAGCCTTAGTTGCAGTACCAGTTGGACACCATGTTGTACTGCTGTATAGGTTCATCTGATCCCTGGGTATTTGCTGTGTTGAACTCCACAATGTTCCCATCAGCCTTTCTCCAGCCTCTTTCTATTCAGTGCTTCTGAATAGAGCCCTGTCCTCCAACATGACGACCACTTAATCCAGTTTGGTGGTGTTGTGAACCTTGTGAGAGTGTGCAGGGAGCTGGCCAAGCAGGGGTGATGGTAGGATGTGGCATGTTGCTACTTAATGTGGTGGGTCTGGCTTAAAAAACACATAGGGAAGTAAAGATTTGAGTCCTTCAGCACCCCTCCCTGAAATAAAAAGTGTCAAGGAGCTGGTGAGTTTTGCTGTGGCAAGAGACTCAGGGTGACACGTCTCTCAGGGCATTAAGACATGTATTGCCTTTCTGTTGTCCTGGAAGAAGAGTGTTCACCGGGGGCACAGTTCAAAGACCCCTGCTATTGTGTGTGGCCAGAAGGAAAAGCCATGGACTCACAGAACTTTTTGACACCCCACACCTTCCCCAATTTCCTAATAAACATTTAATTTTTCATTAAGTAATTATCATTTAGTTGTTATTGCTCCATGTAATTGCCTCTTCTGAACTCTCTGGTTGCCTGGGCTATGGAGACAACAAACATTAAAGACCCAACTGATTTCAGCCACCTGATACAAGCCATTCCCTTCCATTTTATAGGATAATTCTGTCTGGAAGGGGCCTTTGGTTGTCTCTTGTCCAGCCTCCTGCTCAAAATGGTGTCAGCTATGAGCTCAGACCAGATTATTGTATGTGCTATGTTGAAGAACATGTTTTTATCACAAGTGTATTTGTTCATGGTGCAAACATGTCTAGAGTGTTTGCATGTTTCCCCATGCAAAACAGGGATGCAAAGATGGAGCAGGCTCCTTGCTCTCACTGTAGTGTCCTCATGGGTTGTGTAGTGTGGCGTTTTGTTTATGAATGACTTGGGATATCAACTCGTTCAGCTGCAACACAACACATTACTGTATCAGCCTCCATCTATTGAGAAATGAAAAATTATCGATGCCAGCCCCTCCTTCACTATTCAAAGCATGAAGGAAGATGATGTTGGTAATTGGGTATTTGCTGTCTAAAGGAGGAAGTTTGTAATCCATTGCTACTGCTGACATGATGCCTCTGTAAACCCTCAAGCCACGATTTATCTCAGCTATTTAATATCTGTGTGGCGGGACAGAATGGCATATTCAGGATGAGCCATTATGATCTGTCTGTTTGGGAAGACAGAGCGTTTTATAATCTTCTGTGGATGATTTTTACTTTAAATGAAGGAAACTGATGGCTAAATTCTGTAGAGAAATAATGCCTGATGGGAAGCAGCGTTTGAAGGACAGTGCTACATGAATGCTGAAATTGTCTTTCTCTTTCAGCGTGGTATCTGTTTTCTTTTAATCACAGGAATGAAGGACTAGAGTTTCAGCCTTAACTGTTAATTTCCTGTCTATTGTCTATTCAAACAAGATCCTGCTGTATCTCTTATAATAAATACATTTAGAGACACGGCTGAAACCTGTTCCTGCCCTCTACCCTTCTCCAAGGGCAGCTCATTCCTGCAATCTGGGCCACCCTTTCCATGCAATGCAAGGGCTGAAGCAGCCTGCTGAGTACGGAGCAAACGGGGGCTGAAGCACCGAGAAAAGGGCAAAGAGAATAAAAACAGCCGATAGAGCCACACGGAAATTCAGGTGTGAGAAAGATGCACAAACACATTTAGCAACCAGGCCAGGGGAGAGGACACGACTGTGTGGCTGTGCAGAGCCCTGGGCACCATCACTGCAATAGGTAGTTTGGTGCAGCTCCCACAGAGAGTGCATTCAAGAAGGAACTGCCTGAGATTGTTTGAAAAAGGGTATTTATAGCAGCCAGAGGGAACCCGGGGCCAGCCCAGTGCTCTGTCATTGTCCCATGTTAATGATAGTGGTTAATGGTAAGGCAGAACACAAATATTTAGGGCAAATTGTTGAAAATTTTAAAAAAAGATTAAAAAATAAAGGTGATATACCTATTTTTTATTTCTCAGGATAAGTTTTGCCACCTTATTGTGTTTAGTATACGTTTTAGGAAACTTTGTCTTGGTAAAATACTGGTTTTGGTCTGACACACCCACATTTACTCTTATCAGTCATGGGGAGCTACTGACAGGGTAATTTTTTTTTTTTTTAATGAGCTAAATAAATGTATAAGGCTTGATGTAATTTATTTATTTATTTTTCTATTTATCTATTTATCTATCTATTTATTTATTTATTTTTAAGCTTACAATTCCAGAAAAAAAGAACAGTGATCTTCTAGGAATCTAAAACTGTGATGCTGAAGCTCTTGAATTATTCATACGATCTTATTCAATGCACTGTGATTATTTCTGATGCTTCAAACTCCTGGATAGCTTTTGATGCCTGTATTATTTCTATGTAAATTCCAGCCATTAGTTGGTTTTATCAATAAGGTTCAGATGGAATCATGCCTGCCCTGCAAATTAATGCAGGCTTGACAAATGAAAGAGAAGATTTAAACTATCAAACCACAGACTGTTAGATGTGGGTTTAGAACAAAAACATGTATGTGTTCTTTCAGGCTTTAGAAGGTATCTGAAAATATTAGCATGTATAGGGGCATTTAGCATATTGGTACACGTGGAAGAATGGGCTAAACTGCAGGTTTGAAAGGCTTTTAAGATGGATGGGTAGATAGACTCTTAGTTCTGCCACCAACTCAGTACCTTGCTGTTTCCAGGCTAGGGACCAGCAAATGTTAGACTAGCTATTGATTTATTGTCACTATATCTAATTAAACCACCAAAATTGTTTTCAAACAACATTAAAGATCAGATTTAAGGTCATAAAAGCAGGAAAATCAGGATAGGGTTGAAATTGTCTCTCTAATTCACCCCGGCATGCCTTTGGGCTGTCTTTTGCAGAAGAGGCATGTGTCATTAATTAAAGCCTGCCCAGTGTGGAGGCCCACTGGGAACGGTGTGGCACTCTGAGCGCTCAGTTCTCAAGTCCTTCTGCATGAGACTCTGCCTTTAATACAATTTTATTTCATTATTGTACTGTTAATTTATTTCAGAGTACTATTTTTTTTTTAATTACCCTGTCTTTTCTTAGCAAAGGAGAGGAAAAGATGTGATCAGCTTTAATGGATGAAAAGTTTTCTGAGTAGAGCATGGTCAATGCAGTGACCCATTCAAGCCTGCCAGCACACCTGCAAATCTGGTCAAGCAATTTGTTCCCTTAAAGCAGTGATGAAACTTGTTTAGTTACTAATGAAAACTTACATCCCATCTGGCCCAGTAAAGATACTGTTATGGAGAGATACTGTTATGGAAAGCAAAAAAAACCCTAATTTCCCTTGGTATTGACCACTAGAATGTGTCAAAAATCAGTAGTAGAAGATATTAAGCAAGAGCCTGAGCAGCAGAGGCCAATATGGACTGCCAGGAAGAGAAGTTTTGACCTCTCATAAAAATAGAGGTAAGCAGCAGGATCCAGACATTAATCTGGTCTCTTCTAAAGCAGAGGAGCATTTTGGTTCTGTCTTAACTGCAGAGACAAGTTGCACCTACCAGGTGGCAGAACCAAAGGCATGTGTAAGCCTGTTTTCCTTCTAAAACATACTATTGTTCTTTGTTATCCTCTATTTATCTTTTAATTGCACATTTAGATCTCTCCATTAATTTTTCAGCATGCTCCTTCCTTGGCTGGAATGAGAGCTGCTCTGGGGAGCAACCTGTAGTGAGAAGAAGGAGTTGATGAAGTTTTGGTGGAGCAGTGATCCCTCAGCCTCACCAAGGCTGTGTGCTGATCCTGTCTTGTCTGTGGCAGGCTGGGGTTAATGTCATTACTGTAAACAGGTGGCTATTCGACAGGATCTCTGCAACAGATGCCTACAAAACATTATACAGGATTGTGCTGTTGACAAGCACATTAAGACGAGAGGGTGGGATAGGGAAAGTTGTTTCCAAGTAGTGTCTGCTTAAATATTTTTCAAGGATTTAACAGAGCCCCACAAGCAAAGGCTCCACAGTGGAAGATGGGGCTTGAGCTATCTCAGGTTAATTTAGGGTTTATACTCAAGTCTCAAATGAGTATTTTAACCAGAGATCATAGAATCATAGAATGGTCTGGGTTGGAAGGGACCTTAAAACTCCTCTAGTTCCAACGCCCCTGCCATCAGCAGGGACACTTTCCACTAGACCAGGTTGCTCAAAGCCTCATCCAACCTGGCCTTGAACACTTCCAGGGAGGAACATCCACAGCTTCTCTGGGCAACTTCTTCCAATGTCTCACCACCCTCACAGGAAAGAATTTCTCCCTCATATCTCATCTAAATCTCCCTTTTTCCAGTTTGAAGCCATTACTCCTTCTTCTATCACTCTCTGCCCTTGTAAAAAGTCCCTCCCCAGTCTTCCTGTAGCCCCACTTCAGGTACTGGAAGGTTGCTATAAGGTCTCCATGGAGCCTTCTCTTCTCCAATGATGATTGAGTAAAAGGAGGCACCATTTCCCCTGGCTGGATTTTGTTCAAGAGAAGACCCATTGATGCTCCACAGAGTTGGTGGATTCAGCTGCATGCATTGCTGGGAAGGAGGAAGAGAGTTTTAACCCAATTCTTCCCTTGATACTCTCCCATGGTCAGTGCAAGAAGCTCTCTATGGAAGGGCTCAGATTTGTTTTCTTAACATCTGCTATTTCTTACCATTTCCTTCCTGGGAAACATACAGAGGCCCACTGATGCTGCTGGACCACACAGCAAACGGGGGCTAGAGATGCAAAATATCAGCTTACATTTGTCTGCTGTGGACTGCTGGGACTCGTCTCACCCTGTGTACTTTTTTTTCTGCTCGCTGCTGCTTGGAAACGGACTCCTGCATTTCTTTGGTCCAGTGGGGAAAATTCTTGGCTGTGAAGCTGAGTCTCACAATCTGGTCTGCAGGCCATCAAGCCCTGGCCAGCTTCCAAGCACAGGATCTTTCAGAAGTAGGGATTTTCTGTTGAGGGTATTCTGTTGCTTCTTCAAATGTTGAGAGAGATGCATTTTGAGAGTGGCTCTTGCTGATAATCACCCCAACAAGAGAGAATAATTTCCTACAGAGGCTGCTCCCAAGCTCTGCAGAAGGCTGGGGGCTGAGATCACACCCTGGACTCCTGCCCAGAAATAACTGGCCATTGGTGTGCCTACAGTGTTTTGGGGCTCATCTGTCCAGCCAAAAGGGCAGCTGTTGCCTGTATTTCCACAGGCCAGAGAGTAAAATATCTAACTACACAAAAAAGCCAAAGAAAGGAGATATTTTCTATTAATATGTTTTTAGGCATATTGAAGACAAAGGCTAACACTGTTCAGTTCTTCCCAACTTTATTATTTTTATTATTTTTATTATTTTACAGGCAACTGAAACACCCCTACCCCTATTTTCCCCTGTTTCTCAGATGTTGTAAGCCTTGTGTTACAACAGAAAAGGACTGAAACAAGTACCCCTCTACTACAGTAATGAGAACACCCTAAGAAATACCCCTACACATGTGCAGTGCATTGTTGGGAGCATGCTCCATGCTGCAGTCAGCTCTGTTGGCAGACACCATCTCCATGGCCATCAGCTGCTGCATGCCATGCCCAGTCCTTGACAGCCCCAAAATACATGTCCCTTCCCCACCAGCCAAAAGGGGATCTTGGTTCTTTCTCAGCAGCATCAGGAGGTAAGACAGCTACATGCATGTGAACAGGGTCAATCCCACAGGGAGAGGGGGATATGCAGAAGAGCCAGAGGGTTATTATACATCTGGGCTTTGTCTTTCTAGGAATGAAATCTCAATGAGGAAGTACTTAGCTGCCAGGCAGATTACAGGTCCCACTGCCTTGTGAAAATGATGAACCTCTATCTCTTTCCATCCATGGAGAAGTGTCGGCAGCTCCAGGAAGGGAAGGCTGGTATGGAGCGAGTACTGCAGAAGAAGGGGTTGATAGCATTTCTATAATGAGATATCTTGCTGGGTTGTGCTGTTCCAAAAACATAGTTGTTCAAATATCTACTTCTGCGTAGTGGATAAATGCTTGTGAGTCAGCGGCTTATTTGGACTGCTTACCATGTTTTCTGAAGTTATTCAATTTGTGGTTAAATGGCCCATCAGGGGAAGCTGTGTCTTTAAGCAACTGCGAGAAAACTCGTGTGCCTACTTCTGAATGGCACCTCAGAAGAGATCCAGATGAGCTCCCTTTCTGTGCTGGGGCACAGAGAAGTGCTTTGTGGTGTAAATGAGTCTTAAGAAGTTCAAGGTTAAAAACTTACACTTTGTCCACAGAAGAAATGGAAAGCTGTCGATGTAAACCGGTACCGAGACTGTGCTGAAATATGGTGCCACTTTTCAAGGAGAGGGGTCATGCTTGTACTTTCTATATTGGCTCCAGTATCAAGATTATTACTTTATTTTTGAGAGTAATCAGAAGAACACAACTTTATGATTGAGAGAGCATGCCTCACTGAATCAAGGATCAGAAATTTTCTCGCAGTTTTGGATGGAAACAATCTCCGAGGCTCTCTGAAGCTATGGGTTGCTTTGACACTACATGAGCACATACTGGTAGATTCCCATTTATCTTAAAGCATCCTCTCCTAACCACCATTTCTTCCTACTTGGAAGCTGAAGTGCTACATTTTGTTCCACTGTATATTCAATTTTACTATTATTAAATTAAATGAGGGTGGATTGTTATACATATTGGATGATTTATAATTATTTTTTTTAAACTACCTCAGGACTTCTGTATCAGAAGGGAAAGGTGAGGGAGATCATCATAAAACTAATGAGTTTCAAGAAGACAGATGTCAATAAAGTGAAATTTGGTAAATCAGAACTCCCAAGAGGTAAGGCTAAGGGAAGATAAAATAACATTGTTAGTCCCCCAGCATAAGCTAAGGGCACAATTCAGACTGTCCAAAGGCAAGAATAGGAAATTCAGTAGGTGCCAAGTTGGGTAGGTGATGAAGGGATTTTCTGTAACTTTAACACCAGACAGAAACACACAGAAAAAAGGTCAGATTTCTAAGAATAAATCTGAAAGAACAGCACAAGCATTCAGGGATAAAACCAGAAAGGCTGAGGTACAAAATGAGACCTCAGAAATAACCAGAAATAATTCTGTAAGAACCATTAATAGAATGAGGAAGATCAAAGGAGGGATTGGCCTGCTACTCAATGGAGAATGAAAGCTGTCTGCAGATAATTACAATAAGCTTGAAGATTACTGGAGAAGGAGAAAAAATATTTTTTTCCCAGAGTAGCTTGGGAATTATAGTCCATTCAGTTTAACAAGTGTTCTAGAGGAAAAAAAAAAAGTTAACCATAACAAATTGTCTGTAACATTTACAAAAATAATTGGAAGATGAATAAGCAGTCAACATAAGTTGTTGAAAAATAAGTTGTGTTAGACCATTTTAATTTCTTTCACTGCAAAACAAGCCCTTGTGAATTGGGTTGGGGAGGAACAAAGGTCACATAGCTTGATTTAAAAGAAAATTAGTTTTCTTCATAACTTTGTGACAGGCATAAAACTGAGAAGGACTGCAAACATATTGGAGGAAGGGGTTATATTTGTGTGGTGAATTAAAGAAATATCTGAAAAAAAAACAGAGTTAAATTCAGCAGGGGACAAATGCAAAGTACTCTTAGCCAGACACACTTTGCTAAACAAACAGACTGTGAAACAACTGGCTACAAAGCAATTCTCCAGAAAAGTATCTTTCATTATAACGGATCAAAAATTAACTGCAAGTAGGCAATGGCATGCTGTTGTGAGAAAAACAAACATCCCACGATCAGGTTCAGATAGAAGTGCACTCTGCTCTGCTCAGCGTGGGAATGCTATGGCCAGTTTTGATCAATGAATTTTTAAGAGAGTTGTGGATGGACAAGACAGCATTCAGTGTCCTCTTCTGACAAAGGTTGTGGGGGTTCTGACTTTTTTTTTTTTTTTAACCTCTGGTCTGTGAGTAAAAATAGAAAGATCTGGGGTTATGTGATAAAGGCTGAAGCAAGGTGGAACAACTGCCTTCAGGTGCATAAAAGGTCATTTCAAAGAGGACAAGAAGTTTTTCTGTGTTCATGATGGTTAGGTCAAAGAGTGATGTTCATAAATTAACATAAGGGAAATTTAAACTGAGCATTAGGAATCCCTCTCCAAGGGCAAGGGCAATAAAGCACTGGAATAGGTTGCTTGGAGAGGTTGTGAAGTTCTTGTGATGGTAGGGTCTTTAGGAACAGATTGGATAAACATCTGTCAGGAATGACATATGCTGATACTGCCTTCAAGTAAAGGCATCTTTGATTCCTTCTGTGGCTATTGTTTGATGACTCTGTGCAAATCTAGAGATGTAAGTGACTTACTGGGAGAAATTCTTGCAGCTGTGTCATTATCTCTTTCCTGAGAGGGTACTTCTTTGCATAATTCGGTTCGTTTATTGCTATTCACTTATGTGTTATTAAATACCTGAGGTGAGCAGGGAGAGGGCAGTTGTCAGATCCTGTTATGGGAGGGCTTGACTTCAGCTGATCAAAGATGCTATCATCTGGATGGCATACATTCTGTTAAGGCAACATGATGCTGTTCATCACTCTAACTCTCTTACTTGCTTTCCCTTCTCTAAATATGTTGTCTTTATCTGAGAGAGCCTGGGGAGCTGTAAATGTCTGAAGAAATTCTCCATATGCTGTTGATTTTCAGGGAACTCTGCCATACATAATTTCTGTTAGGAATGTTTGAATAGAGAATTAATTTACTTTGAGTCCTTGATTATTCTGTCTTGCAGTAAGAAGAGTATTGGCATCAGGCTGAAAGTTAAACAAGGCGCTAGTTTCCTTTTTCTCTCTCTCAGATCTTCACATTCACAATGGGACTGCTGGAGTCAGAAAGCAATGCAGATGGGATGTACAGCTATCACAAAAAAATCAGTATTGTGTAGCTGAAGCAATCTCTTTATTCCAGGAGCTTCTAATGAGTAATGGGACCATGCTTCATATAACTCCTGTTAACATGGCAACATATGAGCATGCATCCATCTACAAGCAGAGAGGCTTTAATAACGCATGAGTAAATTACCTCACACATTTCTCTCTGTGAAACAGCAGACTTCTCTTAGGAGAGATAAAAGGATCAGGCAAGAGCCCTATGAATTGTTTAAAAGTGTCATAAAGAGGGGAGAGAGATGAATTAATCAAAATCATGACACTTAAAAAGATGCAGATTCATGGGGTTTTGGTCCAAAACATATAATCAAATTATAAAAAATCACAACCCTGGCCATCGACCCTCACCCAGTAAATCCTTTCTCCATAACTTCTGTTTGACTTCTGACCAGTATCTGTCTTCACTAGGGTGCTGGAGGAGGCAGAGTTTACTAATGCTGGAAAACTTGTTCCAGCTGTTTGAAGACACATTTATAATTATGATAATTATTTTAATTTGCTTTATCTTCAGTTTCTGAGCAGTGAATCTTGTTAAGTTGCAGTGAAAAGCTCTGGTTTTAGTCCTGTAGGTGTTTACAGATTGTCTGCTGAGGCAAAGTAGGCTACTATAGCAAATTATGGGCCAAATTTTGTGTGCTTTCTTTTGGGAAAAGGTTTAGAGGAAGTCAGTGGGGCATCATGTGAGAATACAGCTTGACAAGTCTGTTTACAGGCACGGTGCCTTCCTGCCTAGTTGTGTTTTCTTGGTGTAGGAATTAGATATAGGAATTGGGAAGCTCTCTAGATAGTAAGTTTATATCATGTTCTGGTCCTCCAAGGAATGAAAAGCCTTTGTGTTTTAACATTCCTATTCTCGTTTATCTTTAGTAGATCTTTCTTTTTAGTTTTTCTTTCTTTAAAAAAAAATAATTTTAAAGCAAATGGCTACAGAAGGGCTCAGTTAAATTCTCTATTCAACTTTGCCTTAGGTTTTGGGCTACTGCAGAAGTAAATATTTTCTAGTCTTCTATTATGAAGAGCTCCACAGTCTCTTAAGTAGGAATATAGTGTCACATTTTGGGCTGTCAGACTTGATTTAGCTTTGAATGTTCAGGCCAGCAGCTGAAATACAACCACATGTAGATGAACCATAGGTATTAGCCACATTTGAAGTTTAAACACATGTAGCAGAGTTTATTCAAAGTCAGGAGATGTCAGTTTTTGCCATAATTTGGCAAGTAATGTGCCCAAATATATTCAGCAAGTATTATAGCACCTTTAAAGACAAACCAGCCCATGGCTTGCTTTCAAAGGCAGTATAGATTTTGTAAGCATTACACTAAAATAGATCAGAGTGACCTCTTAGCTATGTTAGAAAATATTTAGATAAAATTTTAAAGGAGCTGCCATTTTTGGCTATTCCTTAAATGTATAAATCCGTGTGATCTGTCTTCACCCATCTGGAGCCTGCGATGTTAATGAGTTAACTGCCTGAACATGGTCTCTAAAGAGTCACTCAGATAATTTGAAGCAGTGTTATTTCAAACTAAGGACAAATACAGCTTTGTATAAAATGAGTTCTTGTCCCAGCAATAATTGCCTGTGCGCTGTATAAGATGGTCTTGAATCACCCCATCAGGCTTATTCCCAGAGCAGTAAGTGATACGAGTTTCCATAAAGGAGCAGTGCAGCTACTAGTAGATCCTCTAATTTTGTCGGGGTGTTGGCACATGGAATCAATTTACTTTAGCAGTCAGAGCCTCTTTTTATGGCACAGAAAGCAGTTAGGGGAAAAAGAAAATGTACACAGTTTATATTTCCCTTCCATGTTTAGGGTACCAGCAAAGCACATTTCCCAACACAGGTAAGGTAACCTGTGGTTATTTTTATCTCACTGTCAATGATAACACTTCACAAGAAATAATTTCTGACTATTGAAATGAACTGTTTGTTACTGTGTCACCTATTCTTCATGCTCATAACAGGCCTGTTTTTATAAGTCTCAAGGTACAAATATGCAAATTCAGATTAACCAAGGATTAATCTGACCAAAAATAAAAATCTCCACTCCTGATGCTGTGTGTCTTGACCTCACTGTCCAACAAGAATAAAAGGTACTTTAGGACATGAAATATCTGTTTGTATAATATTAAGAAAATCTATGAATTAAGAAAGAAAATCTAACTGATTGTTTATCAGTTGGCATTTAAATCTGGTCAGGTGAATTGGGTTACCCCAGTGAATGCATAAAGAACTCCTGTGCTTCCAAATTCTTGGATGGAGCAAACCTATGTAAAGGGCAATTTAATACAGTGGGATCTGGCAGATCAGAAAAAAGTAAATTCTTCCTACAAGAAAGGGAAAAACTGAAAGATCTTCCTTGGTGGAAGGGATTTTAGCTTTATAATAAAGAGAGAAGTAAAATATATTCTGAGGATGAGATCTGGCTTCGAAACTTGCAAGGTAAAATCCGATACGGTGCCACTTTCTAGTCTAATCAGTGTTGTTTCAGGTAGGTGAACTTTTCTTCACATATAATCCTGGGCAGTTGGGGAGCAAGAATATTTCTCCTTCATATTGCTTCTTTATCCCTTTTAATTATTAATAATTACAAAAACTAAAGAAGGAAATCTCTTGCCCACAAGAGTTAGGGCTAGAAGAATCTGTTCTTCAAGGTGAACATCTTAAAATACCACAAGAAGTTGATGAAGACAAAATTCAGATTGTAACTAATGCTTTTCTGGGTTGGAATCTCTCCAGAAGTCTTGAAATCAAAGCTTGTCTCCAGTCAGTGTGTGTTATGGCAAAATGTGACTAATAAGTGAACAAGACAACCAATGCATTTAATGTGACAGCACCACTTGGGGCATTTACGTCTGTCTTAAGAAAGTTCAGTCAAGATTGGATCGAGCATTTAAATCACAGGCCAACCTACAAAACATTTCCATAACCTACCAGAATAACCCTTTTGTTTCCAGCTGAAAAACACCCTTTATTGAGCCTAATGTGAATTAAGCAAAACCACTTTCTGTCAAAAGTAACCATGACACACATGGTTTTATCTGCATGTAACCAAGGCAAGAAAACATTAACCAGCTGGTCCCCATTCAGAGGCATCTGTAACCATCTGGAGGGAGCCCCAGACTGCAGTGCAGTGGCTCAGTGTGGGACCAAGCATGACTCGGTTTGTGCCTGCCAGAATCAACACTCAGTGACTGGAACGTGTTCAGAACCTCCTTTTAACAATTCTCCAAATAGTCTTTACCAGGCATTAATGTAGCCTTGTTTCCATGAGCCGAATGGGAGTTGCATGGTTCTGGCTGGCAAAGGCTGGCATTGGGTGGTCCTGCAATGTTGGTGGTCTTGGCACATGGATTTCAGTTCTGGGACGAAGTGATCTAGGGATCTGTTCTGTATGATGGCTGTTCTTGCTGAGGTTGGGTGATTACTGATGTTGTGACATCAGAAATGGAAGAATAGCCTATTTGTGTTTGCACTTTCCCACTTCCATGCTCTGGCAGCTTTATAGTCTCATTGTTGATGTTTCAGAGTAGATCTGTAGTTAACTACAAGTGGCTCCTGTTGTCTCTGTCTTCATGAGTGTGATAAAGGTACTTTGCTTTGGCTTAACTGTTTGGTAAAAGTTTTCTTGTTTCTTTTTGGATGTGGAGTTTGTTCATCAAATTAGTTGAAATGCCACTCAGACATCAGCAGATATGTTGAAGTTCACCCAAACATGCATCAAACAATTCAGCTGAAGTACTGCATGAGATCTACCTGCTCTGTTGTGGTTGCATGAAGCCTTAGAGATGCTGTGCTAACCCTAAAGCACTTAAAGGGCTTTCAATGCATCTCAACATTTGTCCTGTTGATTTTTATCTGTAATTAAACTGTGGATAGAAAACAAGTGATGAAAGGTGCAGCTTAGTTATGCATCTACAGTTAATTTTCCTGTTACAATGCTTTTTGGTATCTCAAAAAATGAGCCCTTAGGTATCTCTCTAAAATGTTGTCATGGAGAAGTGCAAAAAGAATAGTGGTACCTTGGCCTTATCTCTTTTGCCAAGCAAAATTAATTAGGATAAATCCAACCTGAAGAAGTTTAATTCAAATGATTAAACCTTTACTCACTTTGCTGACCCATTGCTCATATGAGAAATCAATCCCTCTAAATCCAGTGGGGCTGCTTGGAAGAGGAACCAGTTATCAATATGACTGAGAGATTGTCTTAATTGACCTGGCTTTGGAGATTTTCTGCTTTCTCTGGAAATACAGACCTTTATGTATGTTGCAGTCACTTTTTTTCAGTAAATTAAGAATCTGTGCATTATCTTCTGCGACTCCCTTCCTATTCAAGTGAAGAGAGTTGAAAAGATATATTATACACTAGTTATATAGGATGGTAGAATACAATTTTATTCAAGAACAGAATCCTGTGCTCAGGTGACTTCACTCAGAAGGAGCTGAATGAACTATAAATTGATGGGTTTTAATCATTAAATATCCTACTTACCTCCTTCCATGCTCAATTATTCAAGACTTCCGTGCAAAGGACTGCATAAAAGATAGCTATATGAATGTTCTTTTTATTGTGTCACAGACTTCAAACGGGAAAACTAATGCTCCTTAACTATTTGTTCCCTTTTGGACATCAACCCAAACTTCCTTTGGCTTTGCTTGAGTTTGAAATAATATGGTACAATTTATCTGTTGTTTACAAGGGCTTTTGTAAACCGCATCACTGGACCTCTTAAAAAAAAATTACAAAAAGCTTGCTGCAACCTGTAATCATTGAAGAATTCATATTATAACAGAGTAGGATTAATAATGCATGTAATTATAATATACAATTTTCTTTAGGCTTTTCTAATTATAAAAAAATTACAGATAACATCAACAGTGTGATTCTGAAATGCCTCTCATTTATTATGTAGCTCTCTTAATCAATGCTCTGCCACTGGAAATCAAGTCAGAATGTTATTATGGTCTCTCCTTCTGGATTTAATTACAGCAGTAACTCATGGCTCAAAGTCTGAGCAAACACACCGTGCAGTTTACAGCTTTGAAGAACAGCTATTAATCCTGCCGTCTGCCTCCCAGTGCAAGCCAATGAAAGTGTTTTAAAAATCTTTATACCTGAAGATAAACACAAGTTTGGGTGCAGGCTTCAGGTGGGGGTGCAGAGAGCCCAGCCACCGTGTCTATTCTGTGCAGTAGAATACCCACTTCTGGGAGATGTTCTCTGAACTTTTTGCCACACAGTCTGAGCTTTTATCTTGCACCCTTGACATGTGTGAGAATGATTTCAGGATGTCTGCTCCTGTCTGTTGGTACCCTGCAGTCAGGATAGGGCTTGCTGAAAATGTGCATCCGTACATCTTGTGGAATCAGTTTCCACCATGAATCTCTAAGCTGATAATTAGCTGCAAAGGGGAATAGTGCACTCTTCCAAAAACCTGGATTAGTACCAGGAACTGCTTTTAGTTTTGCCAGCAGTCAGGGAAGAGGTTTAGGGCCGCAAAATTGGTGAAGGGCTTAGAAGGGAAGCCATAGGATGAGGAGAGGCTGAAGTCGCTTGGTTTGTTCAGCCTGGAGAAGAGGAGACTGAGAGGAGATCTCATCATGGTCTAGAACTTCCTCACAAGGGGAAGAGAAGGGGAAGCCACTGCTCTCTTCTCTCTGGTGACCAACAGGACCAGGGGAAATGGCAGGAAGATGTGCCAGGGCAAGTTTAGGTTGGCCATGAGGAAAAGGTTCTTGAGGCAGAGGGTATTGGAGCACTGGGACGGGCTCCCCAGGGAGGTGCTTATGGCACCAAGCCTGACAATATTCCAGAAGCATTTGGCCAACATGAGCCCTCAGACACATGGTCTGAATCTTGGGATTGTCCTATGTTAGGGCAAGAGTTGGAATGAATGATCCTTGTGGATCCCTTCCAACTCACAACGTTCTATGATTCTATGAAAGCAGAAACATGGGCAGCCACATGCTCATGGCTGGGAGGACAGAGCTGCCAGAAAGGTCTAAGGAAGGGTGGAGTGGAACATGCAGAAGAGTGAACTTGAATGCTTGTTTTCTGAAACGAACTCTTTTTAAGAAAATCTTGTCTCCCACAAGGAAGACAGTTAAAATACCTTAGACTAGCATCTACCAGTGCCTATGCCTTTCAAAAAAGAATCTGAACCATAATTAAAGAAGATATACTTGTTCTCTCAAGCCACCATCTTGAGCACCAGCTTTTTATATGCTTTAACTTTTTTTTAATTGCGTGTTTTATTTGAACTCATCAGGGGTATAAAGACCCCAAAGTCATCTGCTTGATTTCCCAGCAGGTTGGAAGGACTGACAGACATTTGATACATGTCATTTGGGAAGCTGTGGGAAGGAACCAGTGCAACTGGTTGCACTTGACTGATGTAGCTGACATCCGTGCTTCAGTGTGCTCTGCAGGGTTATCAGAACTGGTCAGAAATGTTTTTTTTTAAATCTAAATATTATTTCATCAGGATATGATGCCAATTGTTTGAAGTGGAAAGTACTGGCAGGAAAGGCTAAGCTTCAGGAGATTGGTTTGTTTGAAAGACAGTGACATTTCAAAATTGATATTCTGAAATTTCTGTATGCCTTCTGGAAACAGACATAAAAGGTTGGTATTTCACTAAAACTTTTCAAAAACATAGAGGTGAAGTATTGTGACTGACCAGCCTGAGTTTTGTGTGTTTTCAGTTTGCTAGCCCTTTACACATTGCAACATTTGATCTTCATGGAACAAATTTGTTTGGCTTAGGTTTTTTTTTTTTAAATTTTTGAGAGTTGTCTGGGTCAGCAATATTTTCCCAACCTTGGTTTCCAACTTATGTTCCAGGAGAACCTGGGATCCTTCTCACCCCAGTAAGCCAGCCAGGAGGGGCTGAAGGCAGAGCAGGACTGGGTACAAGATACCTTGTGTCAAACAGGAGAGGATAAGAGTAGAAAAAGCACTTATGAAGGAGCTCAGGCTAAGTCTATAGTAAAAACATCCCTTTACTCTTATCTAACATTAACCTTCTAAAGCAAGACCTCTTGTAAAGCATCTAAATAGGTGGTGCGAGCTTCCACTGCACTGCCCAGGGAGAGCTGAGTGCCCACTCATAGCAGTGAGCTCTAGGAAGACTAACTATCAAGGATGTTTAAATGGCATGAAATGAGGTGTTATGAGCAGTTTGTGCTCTTTCCTCTTGGCAGTCTATCAGTCTAAGGGAAAAGCCTGAGAAAATAAGACTAATTAATCCCAACTACTGTGAATAGTGGAATTTAATTTTTTTTTTGAAAGGTTGACATTGCTTAGGCTGAAACCTGCCTCAAAAACCCCTCAGCTCCCATCCCCAAACCCAAGAGGATTCTGTGTTTTGTACAACAAAATATACAGCCAACTGTATTTTCTAAATTTGCTTTCAAACTCATCACAGGATGAGTTTTCTTACAGGAAACAGAGGAAATCAATAATTCTGCCATATTCACAGAAAAAGCTGTGGGGAGAGCCCCCTCTATTATGGATTGTTGTCTAACATGGGGATATGGGGGGAAAAAAGCAACCTTCCCTTCCAGCCTTCAGATCTGCTGCTGTAGGAGCTGTGTCTCCTTGATGGCAAAGAGCCACGGTGTCAGCTCAGAGCAGAAGAAGCTGGACTGGAGGAGGAGAGGGTTTCTGGCTGCAATAGTGTGACGCTGACACATGAGGCTTTAATTTCTAAGGGAGGAAGTGGAGCAAAAAGGATTGCAAAATCTGGTTCCATAGTGGTCTGTGATTCCGCTTGCTGTGCTTGGTATCATATTTGTGGTCTCGGAGGAAACGTCAGCTGCTCCTCCTTGTTTCGAAGCAAGATGGGGAGGTGGGTGGAGTGCAACGTTAAAGTGAGAACAGGGGAAAGTGGGAATCCTTGATGTATCAGCAGGGACTGAAGAGCTCTTTCCTCTCATCCTGATTGAGAAGAAACAGTAAAGCATTTCTTTGCACCTTTTTTTTTTTATGGTTGTTTTCTGTTTGCCTGTGAATACTGAAAACTTTTTCACATTTGTTTTGCAATGTGCACACAAAGGCTCACACACGCCCCAAGCTGTATGTCTCCAGGTTCCTAACAGACTTCAGTCTTGAGTCGCTTTTTTCCAGGATTTCCCAAAACTATCTGCTGAGATGGCTCACAGGCTGTGGGAGGTACTTTGCTCTGGGAACTGAGAAGAAAGTAATCTGTACAGCATCCTTAGAGCAAAGCAACACAAAGAGAAACTATTGCAGAGTAATTACTCTCTTGTAATCCTCCAGGCTCACCGTGCCTCAGCACTGTGCCATGAGATCTGAACAAATTCCGAGGTTTCTATAATTCCCTTTGCCATTTTTTGATGTGGAAAGGAAAGTTGTTTTCATACGAAGGCAATCACTTACCCTTTATTTACTGTGAAGGATGAGGACAGGGACTCAGACTCCCAAAGCTTCTCACAGTTGGTTTTGTTGTCTAATTATTCTGTGGAAGAGCTTTTCCCGGCAGCATGGAGCTGCGTCCTCTGCAGCTGAGCCTGGGGGACTCCTGCCCTTGCAGAAGGTCTCTCTACAAGTGAGTGTTTCATGGTGGGATAATGCTGGAGCCCATGTGCTTTTTCATTTTGTTTGTTTATTTATTTTTAATGGCATCACATGAATAAAGAAATGTGCCTTCCATATTGTCTTTTGAAGAAAAATAATTGAGTTGCTGTTGCGTTCACTATCGGCTTGTCATGCCCAAATGAATTTATATGTATCTGTCTTTTCCGTCAAAAAGCAGCCCTGCCGAGTTTTCCCAGTTGCTCAGTCAATCACAAAACACTGTTGTAAAGCAACTGCTGCATTATGTTGTCTAAATAGATGTGGCTCTTCTCTTGTTCCTGCTGTCAGTCTTATTGTTAAATGGCTTTGAATTTCCAGTGAATTGAAATTCTCCATTCCAAGGAGAAAGAAGTTATTACTTGTAATTAGGATTATTGGATAGTAGCACTTTTCATTCTAGAGCTAATGAGTTATGATCAGAACATATTCTTTCATTAGTTTAAAATATTCTCATTGTCATTCTGATATTGTGATTTTAAAAAAAGTTTAAATAGCACTCCTCTGAAAACAGCAGAAACACACATGACTTCACAGGCTGTTTTAAAGTTATGGATGGCTAAACCTGAGCCTGTGTCACCACTCAGGCTGAGAAAGAGTTCCACTGTGATGGGTTGCACTGAGTTAAATAATACACTGTAAGATCAATTATCATGCAGGACGTCTGAGACTGAGTTTCACAAGAGATTTCCACTTGGAGTCGACACTGAGTGGGCAATCAGTGTGGCAAACTGTGTTTCTGTCTTGTTTATCTCCCTCTCCCTGAAATACAAATGCTCTCCTTCAAAAACCTCCATGGCACCATTCAACGTTTTCTACCAGGTGAGGAGGTTGTGGAGGCACCATGGCATATAGAAATAGTGCTGAAATATGTTATCTGCTACAGCCTGGAGAAACTCTTCTTTCACCACCTGATCTTGCATTGCAAGATTCCAGCAAGATGATTTCTGTGACCGAGCAGAGTGACAAGCACCAAATTTCATCAACTGCATTTAATCAATGGTGAGATTAAGGTAGGTATTTGGCATCTGTGGGTCAGGGAAATAAACTTATAAAGGTAGTATAAGAAGCCAGGATGCTGAAAAAAACTCTCCCAGTAATTTAGAAGGTAGATTTTAAAGTGGTGAGCTTCAAAGGCTAGAAATGATTCTTTGATCTTCCAAAGCCTGTAAATGAGAGCAATGTCTGCAGGATGCAACACATGTCCAAACAATTGCAAGAAATCTTAACAGAGGTTTGAAGCAGCAAAACCCTTAAAGAAGAAAGGAAAAGGGACATTATTCAGACAGTCAGCCCAAACAACAGCATGGTTGTCTCAGATGTTTTTAGTAGACAATGTACAATAACTTATTAATTCAAAACCAAACTATTTGAATTGCCAGCTGAATTCCTCAAAAATGAGTGAGGTAATTTCTTTTATTTAAAAAAAGAGAGATGGGGACCTGGAATAAAAAAGATTTTACTCTGTGCAAGTTTCTGAAAAGATCACAGCCTCAGAAACAGAGGAACATTTTTAGATGGGAGGAAGTAATGAAAAACATTCTGAAATGTTTTTGTTGTGGCTTTCTGACCTTTTATGAAGCGCTCCAGGCCTGCATGAAATTTTGAGCTATGGGGTGGATTTGTTTGCTCTTAGGTGAGCAAGCTCAGAGAACATCTTTATGATCACAACTGTGGGCAAACAATACTTGGAGTCCTTAGGTGGGCCCTGCCATGGCCAGCCAATTTTGAGAAGGCTCTTCAGGCTAACATTTGACTTGATGTATAAAGGTGGGCTTAGCTCTGCAGTGATGCTTAGCTACCTGGTTCCCAGGGGAACAGAGTTAAAAACTGATATACCTCATTAGTTTTGGACCTGAATTACTGAGAATGCTAGAAGGGGAGTATGTTTGAGTGGTATACTCATATTCTTTCCAGAGATTTTTTTTGGTGCATCAAAACCAAATTGCTGAATTCATTTGTGTATTTGCTTATCTTAAAGTGCAGTACATGACTGGAGGATATATCCTAGTGTGTGTGCCTTTCCTTCTTAATGCCTTACCATCAATTACAGTGTTAGTTACCCATGTTTTCTGTTTCTAAATGCATCTGGAGTTTTGTTTTTAATTATTCATTGAGACAAAGACTGATTTTTTACCAGAGTTTCTGAATGTGCTCTTAAAAATCTTGGAGACAACCTGTGACAGCCAGAGGAAAACCAGGACTGGACAATGGAGTCTGTGGTGGCAAGGCAGTCCTGTAAAGAAATGAGGTAAGATTCAACATTTGCTTTTAGTGTGCTGTCTCAGAGTATCCTATCGTAATTTTATAAGACAATTGCTTTTTATAAATGGGTTGTGACAAGAAATTACACACTGCTCCACGCATCTTAAGAAAGGAAGAATGAAATAATTGAAAATAGGGCTGGGAAAGCTCTTGGGAGGTCACCCCCTCCATCTCTGTAGCCAGGTGGGATCGGCTTCACACTAACTACTCCTGGCATATGTTTGCCTCACATGTTTTCAAAAACCTCCAGTGACAGAGGTGCCACAATCTCCCTAGGAAATGCTTTCAGGTTTTATCACTGCCTAACGTTAGAAACTTCTTTCCTACTGCGTTCCCCATGTGCCCCTTGAGGCCAAGGTGACACTGTTGCTTCTTTCCAGGCTCCCAAGGAGCACAGGGGATGGCCGTTTCCTTCCTTCTACAGCTACAGGTCCATCTGTTTGGAGACTGCTATCATGATTCCTCTTAGTTTTCTCCTTTCTAGACTAAACAAATCCCATCCTTTTAATCTTACTTCATAATTTATGGGTTTTAAACCTTCTCTAATTTTTGTTGTTTTACTCTGGACTTAGACTAATTGACCTGTGTCCTTCCTGAAAGCACTGGCCCAAACCTACGTTTCAGTGGCTGCATTTTCTCATCCTGTATTTGTTTTGCAAGGGATGCTTTGCTCATTCCAGCAAGGATTTTCAGGAGCCTTTGTTGAAACAGTCTTTGGTAAATGCCCAGTCTTGGATCTGATCTGGTGTTTGGATAGGCAGTACAGACTAGAGGAGCTTCAACATCTTTGCTGAACTCCAGTACCCTAAAGAGTGCTACATTTTAAATGGGAAGAGCAGATGAAAGGAAGATGGTAAAAATATATAGTGACACCTTCTTAAAGATGTCTAATTCTTAGAAATACTTTTTACTGATCTATGCTGGTCTCTAACTGTTAGCTGAAATTTCTCAAGCAGTGCATCCATACAAGTGACTTCCCAGTGTGAGCCTCTGAGCATGAGAGTGGGTCAGGAGAGCCAGCTATGATGCAAACTTCAGCTAAACAGCCCTACAAAATTTGTGATGTATGTATTATGGGGATTGGTCAAGAGGATTCTTCCCTCCTGGAAGAAATACTGACATTTTTGGCTTGTATTATGCTACTTTAGTCCTGAAACTTCCATTGACGGTGGCAAACATGAGGCCTCATGGCCAGGGTGTCTTAGAGGAGGTTTCTATGCCAGTTGAGTAGGGTTAGGATGGAAAAAGGTTTCTCTTTCCAACACAACTGAAGGACTAGATGACTTTTCCAGTTACATAGCTCTCAAAAAAGCCTCCAAAGCCCTTGGGGTTAGGCAGCCCAAATGTCATTGTCTGAGTGAAGATTTTGGGAAATAATGTCAGCATCTAATGGTTTGATTTGGTAGAAACTTTATTAATTTGAGAGGGGAAAACCTCCCTGTTGTTGTTGGCTATCGTCTCCACTGGTAATGTTAACTCAGAGATAGGGATCCCTACAAAAATAAGCAATTATAATTGCATGAATAACATTTTTCAGGTTCCTAGAGTTTTTACTGGGAACTGAACTGATACTGCAGCTCATGCTGGGTATCTGGAAAATAAAATCAAGGGAAATAGTCTTGCTTTGAATGTTGGAGGTTAAAATTGTTGCTACCCCCCTCAGTTTGGGATTTCTGGACCCTCTTTTAAGTAAGCAGGATTTCAGTGTTTTCTGCCATATAGTGTAATACCACATAAAGCAAGAGAAAGAAAAGGAAGTTGGCTAATGCTGGAATTGTTCTGGTGTTTTCTCATACAACAGAATGGTAAATTGTTTTCCTTGGCTTTCTGGAAAATATCTGACCTTGATACTTCATATTCAATTTATGTAAACAATTACAAAAGCATCTGAGCCAAATAGAAAAGGCTATTTCTTGAAAACCTGCAGGGAATGCACATGGGAATTTCCCACATGCTGTGGCAATCTTAAAAATACCTCCTTGTAACCCCACAATATTAATGATTAACTCCGGAACTGTGAGTTTTTCCAGACTTCCAGCGAACTCAGTGATTTGTGTGTTCAGCTGCATGTATCAGGGAGAGGTAGTAAAAACTCAGTAATTTACCACTTTTAGTAACTTTGCATTTAACAAATAATCTGCTACATTTTCCCCTTGAAATTCAGGGATTTCAGCAGATTGCTTGGCTGATAAATATCACAGTATGGGAAATGTTATTTTGTGGCTAAGCTGTGTGCTGAGATGCTCTTGCAAGAAGGTGCTGGAACCAGTTTTGTTCTTCACAGATTACTCAAAGACAGAGCTGCTTTGCTCAGGACACTCACCCACACATTGCAGTTTGAACCTTCAGAGACGTGCTGAACATTGTTGATATCTTGTTTGTATATATCTGAAGTTCAGTATTACTGTTAGCTTTGTGAATTGTTTCTGTTATATTTGCTGCAGAAGAGAGAAGTAGCAGTGTGCCACTTGAGAGGTGATTTCCCAGAGCAAGCAGGGCTTCTCATGCAAGGAGCTTCACATCACACAAAGTCTGTTCAGCTCATGGCATGGTGGGCAGCACCGCTGACAGCAGTTTGCAAGTGCAAGCTCTTGCATGAAGCTTTCAAAAAGATGCTGAGTGCCAAATCCTCACCTGTCTACATCAGCAACCTGTCCCATAATAGTTAAGAATATTCAGCCTCTTGGATCACTTTAGTGATCCTGTTTAATGTAGCAGTGTGGTCTATCAGCTGTCTCACTGCCCTGCTTGTGGTGGTGATAATATTTTTACCATTAAAATTCCTAGAGCCCAGCTTTTTAATCAATTCAGCTTGAGGGACGGGAGCATGAATTTCAAGGGTGCCAAGTCAGTACTGATCTTTACTGGGCCAGAATAAAACTATTTTGGAGTACTCTGTGAACGAGCTCACCTCCATTTCAGGTTGTTTTTAATATTAATATATATACATCATTTAGTCATATGTATATTATTTACCCTCTCACTACTTATCTATCTAAGACATGGAGCTGCTAGAGAGGGTCCAGAGGAGGCCACAAAAATGATCAGATGGATGGCACACCTCTCCTATGAGGACAGGCTGAGAGAGTTGGTGGTGTTCAGCCTGGAGAAAAAAAGGCTCCAGGGGGACCTTATAGTGGCCTTTCAGTTCTCAAAGAGGGCCTGTAAGAAAGATGAGGACAGACTTTTTAGCAGGGCCTGTGGTGATGGGAAAAGGGGTGATGGTTTTAAACTAAAAGAAGGTAGATTTAGACTACATACACAGAATATTTTTTTTTACAATTAGGTGAAACCCTGGTACAGGTTGCCCAGAGAGGTGGTGGGAGCCCCATCCCTGGAAACATTCCAAGTCAGGTTGGACAGGGCTCTGAGCAACCTGATCTAGTTGAAGATGTCCCTGCTCATTGCAGGGGGGTTGGACTAGGTGACCTTGAAAGGTCTCCTCCAACCCAAACCGTTCTATAATTCTATGATTCATTCTATCTATCTATCTATCTATCTATCTATCTATCTATCTATCGTCTATTTATTTATTTATATAGTGGCTCCTCTAGATGCTTCTTGGGTCAATATAACTCTTTTTTTACTAGCAGGGCAGTCTCAGCATCCTAATGACACAATCACACATAACTCACAGTCACACCATCAGAGCTTTGTTGCAGTGGATGCTCAGAACTTACCTACCTGCAGTCAGAAAAGCTAAATGTCTCTACAAGCTAGACTGAGAACCCAGCAGTTGGAAGCAGGTAGTAGGCAAAAGAGAATCAACCTTTAGCTGCATGGAGAATGGGTATCTGTTTTTCCTTCTGTATTAAAAGATGTGTGTGTACATGTGAAAGTCAAGGATGATGAAGAGATTAATTTCTTTTCTGTAATTTTCTTCTGGGCTATCACAGAAAGGAAACAGAATACATAGCCCTTCAGTGGGTGAAATGGTTTGTGTTTTGGGGAAATAGCAGAAAGTGTAGCAGGTAGAGTGGTGGGTTTGTAAGCACAGACTGGGGTTCCAGCAAGCTGTGCTGAAAGTTGTGTTTGACAGTATCAAAGTGATTAAAATAACTTAGTCTGATGAAGTACCCCTGAGAAATTATTCTAGTTATGAATCTTGCATTATTTAATGAACATTCTGGAAACTTTAACTCCTGTGAACAGCTCATTTAGTGAAAACATTGGTTTCTAAAAATCAGGTTGGCTTCTGCTCCTTCCAGTCATGAGAAGTGACCTCGAAGTCGGACCTGAGTGCACCTGAAAGACTCAAAACTCAGAAAGTCATGTAGGAAGAATAGACACCAAATCTTTAAAACCAGGATGTTAAAAAAAAAATCCAAAACCAACCCCTCACAACACCTTTTAAACAAAGGGTGGGGGCATTCTACCTTTTGTAGTATTTTAAAAAAACAACATTAATATGAATCCACGGTAGTTGTTTAAAGGAAGAACATGTAAAGATGGGTAACTGGCAGGCAATGAAATCTCATCTGAGAAGATGTTGACCCTTCAAACCTCACTATTTTTGGACTCATAATGTTGTGGGTGTAGCTCACTGCTCAGCATCTATGTGCATGCATAGAACTATATATATGTCTATATATGTATGCTCTCTCTCTTTATATGTGCCTAATATGCAGAGGATGTGGCTTTGTTTTAGTCCTGCTATGACATTTACCTTCCCATCTGGCCGTAGAGGCTCACATGTTCAGCTTGAGATGTCCTGGCTTCTGTTGTTGTTGTCAAACTAGATGTTGGTTATGATTTTTGTGGGGATTGGTTTAGAGTTCAGCCTGTGCTAGGGCACATGTGGTCAGGACATCTTGCCCCTGTAGACAGGAAGCAGATAACCAGCTGGTCAGTACAGTACATCTCTGTGGATCTGCTTGATTAATGCAGGATATGGATCTGTCACAGCTTTTACCTTCAGATCTTGGCTCTTCAGTTGACTCATGCTTTCATCCTTGGAGAGTTTAATTTTCCCTACAGATATGATTTATTTAACTGCTTTTTTTCCTTAAAAAAACTCCCAACAAAACCCAAACAAGCTTAGAAGTATCCAATACCTGGCACCAAACTCATGAACTTTTGCCCCATTTAGTGTTTTCCATTTCCCATTACATTCAGTTTGACTGGAGCCACATGCTGTCCCCATTCCTAAGCTGGCCATTTCCTGCTGGAAAAGGCAGGGAGCAGCTCTGCATTGACTGGGAGAGGAATAATACCTGCAGTCCTCTCTGTAACCTCTATGAATATTATACTACTGTGTGTGTTACTAACAGTTGTAAAATGCCTGAATTTTGAAAAGTTAAGACTTGGAAAAACTTGTTTGCATATGGCACTCACTGCACTACGGAACTATGGCTTATTATTATGGCATTATAAAAGCTTCACCTTACTGTCAGCTAATATGATAAAACCATAACATATAAAGCTTGGAGTTCAGCAAGTGGCTTTTGTTCTGTCCCCTGATACAGATTGATCTCCATATGTTTGATTTCAGTCAGGATAATTGCAGATATAAATTTAAGTGTCTGCCCTCTTTTAAAGCCGTTGACTCCTCGTTTCTTCCAACATTTTCAAAGCAGTTAGGCACTGTAGAAAATATGTTTTTTTAACTTATCTAAGAATTTTTTTGTTGTAACTGCAATGACCTATAGGGAAGCCCCTAAGAAAAACTGAACACCCAATTTTACCCTATTTTTCCCAAGTTTTTCTTTACGTTACACACCTCTGTTCTGTCACCTCTTACTTACTTCCCTCTAAATTAAAGGCTGTTATACTGCCCTAAATCTCTCTGCCTATGGGAGTCTTTTTAGGCTGTTGAACATTGTAATTAACCACTTTAGACTTTCCAGGTTTTACTGCGTGTATGCTCTGCTGAAATGCAAGCCCAGGTAGGGCAACAGAGTTCCAGATGAAGGCGTGCTGTTAACTAACACAATGGCATTATTCATTCAACTATGCTCCTTTTTAATGACTTTTCTTTTTTACTGTTGCTGTGCAGCGGTGAAACACACCTTTTTCCTATGTATTTTGGCAAACAACAGGCATTAAATTTGAAGCTCAAAGCACTTGAGCTTTTAAGGTTGAGCATCCACATTTTATGAAAAGCATTTTAGTTACCTGATTGTAAGTCTCATAAGGACTGAGGAATCCTCAAATCACATTTTAAATTCACATGCTGTGCCTGTTAATCTTGGGAGGAACTCTTGGCTAAAGCAACTAGGGTGGCCTCCATTCTCCCATGGTGGCAGTGGGTGGAGGTGAGCCCAGCTTTGCACTGTGCCACTGACTTGAAGGTGAAGTTTGCACAGGACTGAGGAAATCTCAAGCTACAGAGTACCCAGTATGATGGAAGGATGGGCCCTACCTTCCTGCACACCCAGAGCTGTGATTTATTTGGGGGTGGGGCAGTCGGTGGAGGGTGCATTTCCCACTTAGGTGGAGGAGTTGTGCTGCCACTACCACTAACCTGGGTTTTGTTGACACAGCAAGAAACCATGAGCTGTCACAGCACCATCTGCAAAAATATGCTGTATTACATAGAGAGTGTGTCAGAATTAGGCAAAGGTGTTGCAAACCATGATAAATTACACATTAAACACACAGGACTCTGCTAAGGAATCTAGCAGTTCTTGCTGAAGGACTCCTGAAATGATGCCCCCAACTTATTGTTGTGATAAAAACGTGCAGATAAGACACTAGTATGTCCTACCAGGTACACAGGGTATGGATTTGGAGAAGGAGTGGTGTGCCTATACATGAAGCACAGGCTTACTACAGCTTAGGAAAGTGCTGTGTGTTTCCCCTTTTGTGGTTTGGTCATGACCATGAATGAGACAGCTCAGCCAAGGAGAGCCACAGAGATTTCAATTCCAACACTGACGAGGGAGAAAACCTGAAATGATGCTGCTGTTAGTCATATGGAAATCTCTGATGATTCACAGTAACTATATATGAAGTCACAAGGGATGTGGAGTAATCAGCATGAGTATGAGAAAATGATCATCTAAGATGGAGAAACTATCAGATATAAAAGCAGAACTGGTGATGAACACACAGCCAGATCTATACTTGTATTAAAACTCTCACCTGTCCATTTGTATGGTGAAAGGTGTCTTTCTCCTTGAACAAGTCTGGAAGGGCTGTGCAACGTCTGAAAGTTCATGATTCATAGCTGTCAGAAGAGACTCTGACTTTTAAATAAGCCAGCTGGTGATCAGATGCTGTGACTTGCTATTTATTTTGCAAATCATACCTGTGGACATGTTTCCTTAGCAAAGCCACTGATTGTGACAAATATGTATAACAAGTGCAGTCTTCTATTGATTCTCACATTCTATTTTCTGCTTTTGGTGGAAACAGATGGAATTTGATTTTCTCACAATTATTATTAGCCAAGAATAACATAACTTAAATCAGTGCGGGGGAGGTGGAAAGTTGCAACTGCAAAAACACACAGCCTGAAAAGCTGGATATTGCAATGTGACTTGCAAATAACTATAACTGATGTGTTATCTGGACCCCAGTTCAGAAACACACTTAAGCATTTTCTGTACTCAAAGTGTTGTGTCCTACTGACATTATATCTGTGGCCTTCTGAAAAAAGCGTGATCCAGATTCTTCATGTAGGTTAGCCTCATGGCATGACTGATGTTTAAATGGTAAAGTCTCAGGACATTTCCCCCTAAAAATAAACCCAGGGTAAGGTTGGCTGTAGCTAATGCTAATGTAAGAATATGGAATCATACCAAATCATTGCCTACTTCGCAAAACATTAAAGGAAATTCTTAAGAAATTAAAATATTAGTCCATAATTAGAAAATAAGTCAATTATTAGATGATAGATAGATAGATAGATAGATAGATAGATAGATAGATCGATCATCTCCATTTCAGCCTGTTTTAAATCAAAATGCTATGACTTTGGAGAGGATACATTGCATAGCTAATGTGTAAGTACAAGAAAAAATCCTACACTGTGTGTAAATCAAGTGTTTAAAACTAAAAAATACCATAATCGAAGATTTTCTTGAAATCCCCATTTGACATTGATTCTTTTACATCATGCTGAACTCTCAGGTGATGTGATCACAGGTATTTTAGTCCCATTGTTAAGTATGACGTCTGGCTCTATTTTGTAACTAATATGGGATTATTAGTTTCATCTTAGACTTCTTTCTGTCTTTTTCATTGTTACAGTATTTTAACAATTCCCCCAAGCTACTAAATTTCTGTTTATCGTGGCCCTGTAAAGAGGCATTATTAGATATATAATTTAGATACTGAATGGAGCCAGTCACTTCCTTGTCAAAAAGCACCAGAATAAGGTTATTATGATCTTCCATTTCAGACCCTTTTGTATTTTATAGTGCTTTATGTGTTCATAGCAAAGATCCATGGAAATCATACAGCTGGTGTCTGTAGTAAGGCATGTGAAAAATAAGATGACCTGCCACTGGTCATCTATGAAAGACTTGCCATTTAATATGTGTGAAACCTATGGCTTAGTGTCTAATAAATACATTTTTTTTGAGGACAGATAGCAATATCTAGCAGAAGAAGCCTAAAGAACTCCAGTTCTGCTCCTGCATACTGGGACTGGCGTTCCACAGTTTTTTGGAAGTTGAGTGTTTAAACCTTAACGAGTTGACTGAAACTGTGTAAAACGAAGTGCCTGTTTTGGACAAGTTTGGGCAAATATTCATAACAGCAGCAAAATGCCTCTCTTGTCCCTGAAATGATTCTCCTGTCATATTTCAAGCCTCCAGAAGCATTGGAGTGAGCTGGAATATTTCATTTTGCCTTTCTACATGGCCAAAACAATATTTTTCCTTAAGAAACAGCAGAGCAGCCTTTGACCAAAGCTTTTCCCCAAAGATGTCCAGGCAAAAAATGAAATCCAACCAAAATTTTTTAAAAGTGAAACCACATAGTTGTGAATTACAAAGTGCTAATCAAGTTGCCTCTGTCTGAGCAGTCGCCTTTTGCTCACTGCCTGAATGCAGAATGATTAAAAATGGAAATCTATATTTCTTTGTGCAGCATTTATTGCTTCTAAAGGCACTCAGCTGGTACAAGTGCCTCTTTCAAGTTGGACAAGGAAAGCATGAACGAGGTGGTTACTCAAAACCTACAGCTACCTCCAGAGCAGCTGATTCCAGGGGTAGGAAGACTGGGTTGCTCTGGGCATGGGAAGGCAGGGAGGTACGACAGACCCTGGATTCCTGTCCGTGCTGGGCAAGGGTTGCATTTGGCTGGGGAGAGAGAGCGCTTGCTCATGGCCAAGTTCCCCACATTGAAGGAAGGGTGAGTCAGGCTCTTCACACCTGATCCACCACTGCTAATTCATCCAGTACAGAAATGGCTGCATCCCTGGCTCCAGCTGTCCTGGAGGGATTTTCCATCCCTATGCACAGTTATTTGTACCAGAGTGAGGTGGCTGTATTGGTGATGAGGTGCCAGGGCCACCGCAGTTAGTCTCTGTGAGTGCAGGGTGACACATCTCCTGAAGCCTTCCTGCTCCCTCTTTGCCCCGTGGTTCTTGTGCTGACACATTTTCCCTCTTGCAGTGACAGAGCTGTGTGTTGAAAGGCTGTATTTGAAGCTGAAATTGCATCTTTGCTCTCCCCACTGATTTCTGTCATTTGAATGTGTCTTGAGAAATTATTTTGTGGACTTAAATTTCTCCCATTAAAACCCATCGATATATCAACATCTGATACATATTTAAATAACTTTCCAGTGCCCTTGTTTAATTCAAAGCACTGAATATTCACTGAAGGCAAATTATGAAGTACACTGGCGTCAGGATATTTCCATACCTCCCTTTTTTTTTTTTTTTCACTTGTATCCTCCAATTCTAACATTCTTGATAGAAAAAGCAAGGAAGGACAAAATAGTTTGAACAGTTCTTACTGGGACGGTATCTCTAAACAAAGAGGTAACAGGCTTAGGATCTAAGTACCCAAGACCTGCAAAAACTGAGATGTTAAAATAATTGCAAATCTTACAGACGAGACGGAAACATAACTCTTTACTGAGCTTGGCATTGGTTAAATCTACAGAGGAAATTGAAGATTTTTATGATTCTATTAAAATTACTGTTCGACACATTTGAAGGGACGATAGTGAAACATAAAGGGCAGTGTCTCATATGTTAATGTTAACCTGGCAATATCATTTATATTGAAATTTGACTTGACTTTCAAGCACCATTTGAAAGGTTATTGCATGTGAAACTGAATTAAGCAACACAGCTGAAGTTCGCCCTTTTATAATTTAAAATAAGAATTATATTTTTCTTTCCTTAAGTCCCTACTCAAAAAAGAAAAAGAAAAGAAAGCACCCTAGGACTATGCCTCACCCTACCTCCCACCAGCAACACCCCTAGTTTGTTAGGGGGGAGCTAAATAAAAAAAAGCAGGTGAAAAAGGCATATCCTTAGGGCAGGGCTCTGATGCCAGAACTGGCTTATGCCAGAGTGCACATTAATGAGGCTGTTTCACCTTTACACTGGAGTGCCTGAAATTAGATACTCCTCCACTCTCTGCTTTCTAAGTGTTGTATTTCCATCCCTGTCTTTATTAATTTCAGGCTGATGAAATCCTTTCCCATGCTGTCCCAACCTTTACCTCGTAGGCTGCTCTAGTTATTTGAAGCACAATACCTTGTTTAGCCAAGCTAGCCCGCTACGTACGTATGAGGTGGATCAAATAACTCCACTTCAGTCACCTCTTTAAATTTTCCAGGAATTATATTAAAAACTAACATCCATCTCCCTGAGGGTTTGTAGCTCAGAGTGTCAGCAAGTCTACGTAGTTTTGGTAAATAGCTTGGAAAATTTAGAATTTGCGTGAAAACATTCTTAACTGAGTGGGACCCCAGGAAAAAAAAAAATAAATGCCAGTCCTGCTCATCCTGAGATGACCCCAGCAAATGCAACTTTTTAATGAGGCAAGGTAGTTCAACAGAAACTGTCAGGCTTTTCTGAGAATCTCTCCACTGTGCTCCTGCCAACTCTACCACTTTGGGCATTAATCTACCAGATTTCCAGGCAGCTGGAAAGTGCAGACAAATGGTGACTACGCACACGGTGAGGGCTCAGCCTGGCCTTCTGCACAGCAGCCGGGCACGCCAGCGACTTGAGAGCTGTGAAGACTGGCACGCTTGTGCCTACTGTCACTGACAAGGGAGGTAGGAATGTGTTGAGCAAACAGAATCTCTGACCCCGGCAGAGAAGACAGTGCCTTCAACACAATGCAAAGATGGGGCGGAGGTAAAAATATGGATTTATGGTCGTTACAACCAGACTGTTTAATGGAACAGGGAGGAGCTGTCAGAATTTGTCTTTATGAAGAATGATTTTTATTAAACTGGGAATGTATTTTCCTATTTGAGGTGCTCAGCACAAGTGGAGGGAAGATTTGGAAACAGGAAAGATTTTCTCTGAGGTTTAATTTTGTCATTTATCCTATTGCAGTATTTTTCAAAGAATGGGTTATGTTTTGGGGAGAAAGGAAGGGTGGGAAAGGCAGCTGGGGAAATGCTGTAAGAATTAGATAAAATCTTCTTTTCTCCCTAAATATGGCTCCCATAATTGAAATATTTAGATTTACTATTGGGAGATATATCAGTATTTTTGAAAAGAAAGTATAGATGGATAAATTAATTAAACAGTCTACTTAACTTCTCAACTCAAATAACCATTCTTCCATTGTGTATTTTTGTAACTGCAAGTGTGTATAAATTCATCTATCTCTAGTAATCTAATTTTTTTCACAATAAGCAATCCTGTCCCTACTCCCACCAAAGTCATGCTTCCTGCCATTTCAAAAGTAAACAAGTTCAGAGGACATGAATGGCAGCAAATAATGTAAACAGGAATTCTCATGCTAATTGTACCCATGCTCTGCTATACTTAGAAGGGGAAGTCAAGTCCGTGTTTGGTGAAGCAAACACTGCAACCAAGAAGGAAGCAGAAAAATAATCAACACACAGGTCAGTTGGTCTGCAGAGGAAATCCGAGGTGCAGTTTCACAATACATTGAGTCCACAACAATATCGGTTCAAAAGTTCCCCTTCTGCCTGACCTTGGCCTTTTGTGAAGGGCTGGGAAGAAGAAAAGGTGTTATAAAACCAGATAATGCAGTAAACTGACGTGTAGTTTGGTTTTGCAAAAATGTGTGCTCATAGAACTGGGGAAGTGATACAGAGAGGAAACAAATCTGGGCACAGAAAGATCTCCATGATGGAGCCATGTGGGCAGAGTTTGCTGCCAGAGACAGAGGGGTGGGGAAGTACATTCCAAGAGTAAAAGAGGGAGGCAGCTATTAGCATCTTCTTTGATTTCAGATACCACACTTAGCAAGAGCTAGTAGAGTCAGAGTTCCTAGACAGCCTCATTTCTGGTGGGATGGACTAATTTATTCATGATGAAATGGCTCTGGTGTCATCTCTGGTTGCTTGTTTCCAAGTGATGTCGCTGTGCAAGAACCATCTGCCAAGCTCAAGTGTTGCATGAGTTGGGACTTGTGAGAAGACACAATGATTTGCACGTTAGGAGAAGGTGTCAGCAATAACTAATGTATTCAAGTTTTACTTATTATATTTAATAACAAATTCCACTTTTCCATGCACATTTTTATTGTCCATGGTTGTGTGTTATTTCTTGGATTTTTTTGTTAGGCTTACTGAATAAAGCCCAGTGTTGAATGTCGCCCTCAGCAACATCTAGAGATGCTTCTTCGCAGGTGAGAATAATAACATTCAGCAACACTGACATCTTGTGGCTCATGAGAAATGGCTCGGATGTGCCACATTAGCCACAAACCAGTCTTCACCGATTGTGTATTCAGCAGCTCCTAAAATATGGGGGTGCTTAAAGGGATGAGTATCCGAAGTCTGGAAACTGAGAGGTTAAAAGGTAGAAAATGCATAAAGGTGCTGGTGTGTGAGTTGACTGAGCTATGTGTGTGGATAATCCGGCTGCAAGCTAATCCTTTTGGCTAATCTTCTCCTTGTGAATGAGGATAGAGTCCGGGGTGTTTGACGTGACAAACAGAAGCTGTCGCTCTCTGCAGATGATCTTCCTTTGTGTCTTCCTCCTCCACTGGGAAGCTGGGAGAGAAAATACCTCTGGAAAAGGCCCCAGGAGGAATCTTTCTTATTACCTATTGTTGCTGCCAGAAATAAGATCAGGAAAACCAAGCTGTGAGTCTCTGCTTCTCAGTCAGTAGAGCTTTTTGGAAAGAGGTGTGTGAGGGAGGACTCTTCATATGGGAAGATTTGTAGGAGGAAATCCTGGTTAGTTGGAATATTGCAAAATCTTCTGCACATTTAGGCCACTGAGGCTTAAATATACCCTGTGTAAAATGGCCTTACCCTTGAGGTATGGGTAGGATGAGAACACCTAATTTGGACTCCTATATATGGTGGAGGGGTCAGATTTCTTTTTTTGGTCTAAAGATAGATGTTTGTGACTCTGCAACATGTGATGGTCAGCCTTGCACTTTTCAGTTGCTAGCAGCCTCTTGGATTGCTTCCTTGTTTGCATAAGTTTTTTGTTGCTAATGAACATCTGTATCCACTTTATCATCTGAACCCAGTGACGAAATGATCACTGAACATGAAATTAAATGTTATGCAATGGTCTTTTGCAAGTATCTAGAGAACTTTCATGCTTCCTTGAGGATGCTAGGTCTGGGATTGCAAGGAGCAATCACTGTATGCTCTGCTTACAGCCTGTGCTCCTTGAGATCAAAGCAGTTATCTGATTTTGGGCCCATATTGCATAAAAACCTTTACGAAACCTGAGGGAAGAACTGCAAAAGGCTACACCTAGCTGGTGGGTGGGATTAAATTGATTAGGAAAATCTTAAAAGCCCAAGACAGACTGAAGCTGGTTCAGGCTTAGGGTCATATTCACTAATTGTTTTGGGAGATGGGAAATAACTTCCTTTTCCTAGTCCTGAAAAGAATTTACTTCCCCCCCTTTTCTTTTGTTTAAAACTGTTTTGAGTAACTTTACCTATAAGACTGTGAAAACAAGTGATATTAAAAGTGAATGATTCTGTGATTTGCTTGTCTCTACTATGCATTGTGCCTTTTAATTCAGTGCATTAAGTTGCCTTAAACCACTGACATACACAAATGCTGTAGTTTAGTATACTATGTAAAAATTCAAATATAAAATGGTTGATACCATGTTTTGGGGAAAAACACCCCTTTATCTACTCTGTTGACTTCACTTAATAATACAAAACATTATTCTTAGTTGACAGGAGTAATCTGGAGAGAGATCTATTATTCAATATAATTTAAAAGTGGGTATTGTGGAGTTTGCATTCATTCATACTGATGTTTTTCTCTAAAACACATCTTGTTGTATTGTTTAGCTATATTAAAATCTATCACACTGAATCACAGATGTTTGTTTCAAAGAATAAAATGTGCTCAATTCATCAGAAACTTGCAGCAGTATGCTGATTTAGCACCTTTCAAAATGCCAACCAACTTGGTGTGATTTTTGTTTATTTAGTCTCTGAAGTGTATTACACGGACTTCAAGGAGAGTAAAGATCTCTAATCTGTACCTCTCATTTCTTGAGCACAACTTTCATATATGATTTTCAATATATGATAAAAATGAAAGATATGCCACTGTGTAGCACTTGGTGTTATGTAAAGCAACGTCTTTATTTCCTACTTTACATTCAAAAAGACCTTTTTTTTTTTTCCTAAACCAGTAGAGGCATTGCTGCTTTAACAACTTACACTATAAGCTTGGCCTATAAAATTCATATGCCTTTTTGTGACCTCAAATAGGGAACAGCAGAAGCAAATGATTTAAGCTTATGACCTCAACTTTGACATTAACATTTGAAAAAAAGTGCATCAAACAGCAAATAAGTGAATGGAGGGTTTCATTCCTTCATAACTCATTTGCAGTGAATTTAAATGGATGCACTGTTTCCAGAACTGTAAACATGGGAAAACATGGGATTGATGTTGAAAATTGTAATATACATTAATTTGGTCTTAAAGAGTTACACTGTAATCAGCTGAAGCTTGGTAGAACAGCTGAAGGTGCGGACATAAGACACTTCTGGTAAGCTATATGCGTTTGTAATGTAAATTATCCTTCTCATCATCAGGGAAGGTGAAGCAGAGACAACCCTGAGGTTTTCAGAGATATTCAGCCGTCACCTCAACTATGTGTTGATCAACAAGTCAACAACATTTCTGCATTGCTCAACAGCCCTACATCATTCACTCCTTGTTGGAGCAACATTGGTGACAGGATTGGATTTCTGTTAGCTTTGACCCTTGCTCATGTATTTAGCCTACAACTATTTTTTCCCCTCTCACACTATGTTTTTTTATAACATATGGTCTTTCATCTGCAGGGCTAGAAAGCCAGATGTCCACAGCTCTTTTGGTCAATACAATCAGTTATGCTGCCAATCATAAGCCCTTTAAACACCGCTAGAGAAAATTACGGAGAGTTTGTTTTCATATCCCTAGTTTAAACCTATTTACCAGACTCATAATGATGCTCTAAAACAATATCTGTACATTGCCTAGTCATACATAAACTGCTGTATTTTAGTTGTTAAGTAATGGACAAGCAATGAAGCAGCTGTTGAAACATTGCACTGTTTTTTTCTCTCTCAAGCTGAATGACAGAATTTGCCAGGTCATTTAATCAATTTCATACTGATTTAAACTAGATAAAATCAATCATATTAGCTCATGGATTTGGTAGCTGGAAAGATTGCATCATCTACATTGTAATGTTATACTTTAATGTTTGAATTAAAAAGGAAAGATCCTTTCCAGTGTCCACAATGCAGTAACCCAAAACCTGCTGATGTGTTACATGTGAGACCACTAAAACTGTAGTTCTGCAATGACAAACTGAGAGATTTTGTGGAGTAATTATTCAAAAAATGGATCTAAATGGTCAGTTGTCCTCTTCTCAAAAGTGAGTTAAGGTAATCTAATTGATAGCTTGATAAGTAGGGGAAAAAAATCCATACAATGTTTATAGCTGTTAATTTTTTTGTCTGTTTTTAATAAACCATCTGCTTTCTATATTTCACAGGAAAACCATGTGTTGAGAAACTGAAAAAAAAAGGAATTTTAATTCTCAATGAGATATAAAAGCATTTGTAATGTATTGAAGGAAAGTTACAAACTTAAACTTTGATTTGCATAGGAGATTATAAGGGCATGAGGATGGAGAAACAATAACCAGTCTTATTAATGTGACTTCTATGAGAGCCAACCTCTGTAGCCCTTCGTTAAGCAGGATTTCCTTTTGGATAAAGGGAATTTTGCCCAATTTGAAACTTGGAGCACAGCCATGCCCTCACTGAAGGTAAAGACAGGAGGGTCAGGCCCTACTGACTGAAAGGGATCAAGACATCAGGAAGGAATGTACTTGTCTAACATTTAAGCATGAGAGTACACTCCTAGGTAGCTGGCCTTGTCGCATGTGTTCAGCAGAAGTAATGTTTGGATGCTTCAGTTCCCTTTACAGTGGGAATTTGTAGGTATTTGGGTGTCCTGGTTTTTCTAAGATAGAGTTAATTTTCTTTTTAGTATTTTAGTTATAGTGTTTCAGTTCAGACTTATTATGAGAAGAACGTTGGCAACAGTGCTGGTGTTGTGAGTTGCTGCTGGAGCTCAAGGCCACCGTGTTTGGCTGCTTCAGAGCTACATTAGGACTGGGAGGGAGAGGTGTAGTGAATAGCAAAGCCCAGAACTGGCATTTGGATGTGCCAATGAAATATTCCATATCATATCCCGTCATGCCAGTATATTAACCAGGGCTGACTGGAAGACAGGGCACTTCTCTTCCAGGGGTACCTCTCTGGGGGATTGCTCGGGCTCACTCCTCCAGGGTTTCGGTTTTGGGACTGTCTCTGCTCCTGGATCGTTGGCTGGCACAGGCCGGGCATCAGTCAGCGGGCGGTGAGCACTGTGTATCACTCATTTGTATAATTGTGTTATCACTGTTGTTATCATTATAATTTCATTTTAATTAGTAAATAGTTTTTATCTCAACCCGTGAGTCCCCTTGCCCTTCTTTCCAATTCTCTCCCCTACTCCCTGGGTGAGGGAAGGTGATAGAGCAGGCTGTGTTTGGCTGCAAGCTGCAAGCTGCAAGCAAAAAGGGTGAATCCACCCAAGCCACCACACCTGGGGTGACCTCAGCAACAATCAACAAGGTAAGCCAAGAGCTGAGAACAGACTCTGAGAGGTCACACCTTGAATCCCACCTCCCCAGATGCCTTGCTTCAGGCTGCAGCGAGATGCCTTCATCCATCTTCCAGGACCTGAAGGTAGGCACTCTGCCCAAGAGTTTTGAATATTTCATTTCTTTCATGATTGATGCCTGCCCTGTGTGTATGCTTTTTACAAGATACCTATCTCAAGAATAACCTTGGTACCTCTGAAGATAAATTTGATTCTAATGATCAGAGCAGAAGACTTAACTTTGAAACATGCTCATTCAGAAGCTGGATTTTTTTTTTCTAATATTATGAAATAGCTTGAGGTCAGAAGACATTTGCCTGGGAAGTGAGACACTCCAGTTCAGCTCCTCATTCATTCTCTGGGGTTCAAAGACCTACCTCTTATCTCCCCTGAGAGCATCTAACTGAGAGGCTCCTGACTGATCTGAGTGGTGGGATCTTCACACCTTCTCCTTTTTGCTTTTCCTCTTCCTCTGTCCTGCTGAAACTGTGCCATTATGAAGAAAGAAATTTAGAAACTAGAAGAAGATCCAGAGCTTTTTTTTTTTGCACTGATCAGGGCTTACACCTGAGAGGTTTCCTCTGCTGTGCTCTATAAACCTTCCTTCTGCAAATTATCAGTTGTCCCACAATGAGTGTCCAGTTTTCAAGAGCAATATGTAATTTTTGTCAGAAGAAGGAGGTCTGCAGAAGAAACCCACAGAGTAACAGTTTTGCCAGTCATGCTTTTTCCCCATATCATACAGCTGATTGTGGAGAGATCCATACAAGTGACCACATCTGACTATGCTAATGATTTTTTTCTATTAGTGTTTTTCATATCCCTTTTAAAGTTTCTTTGATTTTCACCTACTACAACTAGAATTTACTGAATATTCTGTACACTTGAATATTAACATAATTTCACAAACTAGTAAAGTAAACTCAAGACTGGTGTATTGCCTCCTGCATGCTTCATAAAGTCCACATCAGTGCCACACTCCAGAACAATGCCACACTTCATAAAGTGCAAAGTGGCTATGCAAACTTTATTAAGTATATGAAGCTGCTATTAATGTCTAATCACTCCCCAAGTAGACTTGCCTGGCTACTACTCAAAGGCATTGCTTTTCATCATGTCCAGCAGCTTAAAATACTTTTTACTTTCCAACTTCAGCATTTTAATATTCCATGAGCCAAATAAAACTAGGAAAATGTTAGTGAGGTGAGAATACCGCTGTTGTTTGATCCCCTTGGTCCAAATGTTCAAACACATGGCTTAGTTTACCTCAAACAGTGCAGAGAAGTCCCACCATGGTGATGGGACTATATCTATGTGGAATCTGAGGTTAATATATTTTGAGGCATTGAACCAGGAGCTGGGAATTTTTCAAAACATACCATTCTGTATCGAGGATGATAATGCCTGTTTAAGATTGGCATCTGGCACTAGATTCACAAGAGAATATAAACCACGTTAAAGCTTCCACTCCAGCACCTTGAAGACCCATTTTGGTTTTGATTGATACTTCTGTAACACTTATCTTTCCTACAGAAAATTTCATAGACTTCCAAACATTTGCTGGTAGCCAAGGACAGAGCAATTGCCTTAGCCTAGAAAGAGACTCGTGCAGTGGAAACAGCTTAACTTACTTAAACATGGACTTCCTCCATCTCAGACAAATCCTCTAACCCACCTGGCTATGGAGTAAAAGTCAGAAATGACACAATTCCCCCAGGCTAATTTTGTGCTAAGCACAGCATGGCCGATACATCTGGAGAGTACAACCATAGGTGGCCCTGGAGCCAAGTTAAGGAATTGGCTTCTTTGCAGATCTTATGGTTGCAAGCCTTGTTCTGAGTTGCTTGGTATTTTTTCAGATTTAAAAACAAATCTAGCTGTGTTCAGTAACAAATATTAAGTAAATTGTAAGTCCTAGGAAGAACAGTGACTTGCAAATCTCAGTGTAGATCCACTTGAGGTTCCACACAGTCTACTAATGCCCTTCCATGATATATTTTTGTCTGAAATACTGTTTGTGAGACTGGATGGTTTATGGTGGCACTTTGTGATTAGTAGCATAGAAAATTTTTGGGTTTTGAGTATCATCTGTCAACACTCCTTGTTTTTGAGTTTCCATCCTACAGGACCATTTTATCTGCTATAGCTGGAGATGTTCCTTTCAAGTTGGCAGAGACAAGTAGCTGCATCTAGAGCCATTGCTTGCCACCTGCTGATTTTCCCTGCTTCTAGTAATTCTTAATCATTCTGTTTCCTCTGTCTTACTCTTGAGGGCTTGGTGTACTCTTAGGATTTTACTTACGGGTGTGGTAGACACATATATGCAACATCATTCTTGGTGTACTACTGTGGTAGTTGCACTCAGTTCTGAGCTATTGATTACAAATACCTTTACAGGAGATGAAAACCTATAGGTAACATCAGATTATTTTGAGAACATCATCTTATATGGGAAGCAGGATCTGGAGCTTTGTGTAGTTTTGAGATCTCCAATACGAGAATGGCATGGACATGCCAGAATGAGTGGGGGGTCCCCAGGATGGTCAAGGGGCTGGAGAACATGAAGTCTGAGCAGAAATGGAGAACACAAAGGAGAGATCTTACTATTGTGTCCAGCAACCTGATCAAGAGTATAGAAATGACAAACCAGGACGACTCTTGGAATTCTGTGGCAATGGATACAAGTTGAAACAGAATAAATTCTGATTAGATAAAAGCAGAAATGTTCTCACTGTGAGGCTGGTCACTCAGGATCACTCAGGAGATATTGGAAACTCCGTCTTGAGAAATATGCAAAGCTCAGCAAGTCCCTGTGTAGGCTGATCTAGCTGGACCTGCTCTGAACTGTGTTTTGGGCTAGATGATTTCCAGGGTGCCTCCCAACCCATATAGCTCTGTGACTGTATAAGAAGAAATCTTTATTAATTCGGTATTTACCAAGTCAGGGTTACACGGAGTACTATACAAATATATAGAAAAGCGTTGCCTAGCCTGAAGAGTTTGTGCTCCAAGTAAAGCAAAGACTTATGTGTATGGAGGGACTGGAGGTACACTGAGGTGAAGTGATTTGCTGAGGTCTTACTGAAATTCAGTGATGGAACAAGAGAAACAATTATCTCAGTCTCATTCTTTCCACTGCCTCGATTCAGACCACGGTGTATGCAGAAAGCATTGTTAGGTTACACAGGATGGAAGGATTGCGAAAATAGAACTAATGTTTTGGGTTTTTTTCACTTACAAAAGATATTTCTGTCTATGACCTTTTGCAGCAGTTAAGGAAAAAGTCCCACTCGCAGCAGTGTAATATCCAGATAGACACCCTATCGCTGTTACATGAACATTTTCTTCTGAAGATGCAAAAGCGTTTTTTTCTATTTCTGTAATTTCCTCTGATTACTCCAGACTAGTTTTGGGCAAGGGGCTCCTAGTCAGTTATTTGTGAAATCCTTAAATGAATATATTTAGGCACTTCCAGTGTTATAGGATATGAGAATAAGTTTGTTTGCAAAAGTTATTTGAACAAAGTAACTGTATCTGTATTCTCTCTCAATGGGCCACAAGTTAAATTATAGTGTGAATATTGAATAACTAATTTCCAAGGAGATTCACAGTGGTTTGCAAAAGAAGACAAATAAAAAATGACCCCTTTACATATATGATGTGTTCTGATCCACCTCCCTGTAATAATTAGAAACATGGTTTCACTGCTACACTTTACAAAACCATTGTGGGGATTCATGAATTTAAAAGAAAAAAATAAACTAGACATGAATAATTCATACTTAAATAGTGCTGGGCCAAGATATTGCTTCAGTATTTCCAAGTATGCAGGTTTTATTATTCTCTTAAAGTATGAATAAAAACAGGGTTGTTTTATCACACTTGGACTAATCAATGATATGCCTGAAGCACAGTTGGAAGTAAATGATCCGTTTTAGTTTAAAATATTTTTTAAATCTATGTGTATTGTGAGGGAGTAATAAAAATCTTCAAATTAAAGGTTTTTGAGCCATAAAACCAAGTAATATATTTAAGGGTTTTTTAAGGCAGTAATGTTTCCAAGTAAATAGGAGATGGGCCAAGCAGTTCCTTCTGAATTACCGTTCATCAGGTTTTCACACTCTATTAAGGTAACCTTCATGAAATATTTCTACATTACACTTCATGATGTCATTTGAATGCATTAGAATTAATTTGCCAATAAACTACCCCCAAAAGCTTATGAACTTTCTCTGTTTAGCTTGAGTCACATTCACGAGGTTTTCCAATGTAAAGTTTGCAGGCAAAAAGTGACTCCTGTGACTACAACGGTTTATTCAGGACCGAGGTCTTTGCCCAGGGAGGGAAAGTGATGCTGTTTGTGTGTCGGTGTGCTGGGTTCAGGGCTTTTAGTTTGCTCAGTGAATGTGATATACTGGGAAACCAGTGAGTCAGAGCTGACTTTGTAAGGTAGAGACAACTTCTTAAAAATAGTCCTTTACCCACCCCAGGCAAGGCTCCTCCATGGCTCTCTTGGCCATCCAGCTTTTGATAATGTGTCTTGTGGTGCCAGCCCACTGCTGAGCCCTCTTCCCTGGCTAAAGCATGGCTTACTTGTTGGAGAAGGTTCAGAGCTGATCCTTACCTGTATGGGTGAGTTTTAGGCAACATGAGCTCACCCAGTGACATCAGAGGGACTGCAGATGTGAAATAAGATTTGCAGCGCAGTGCCCTTTAGGATAGGGTTTTTTGCCTTGTCCAGTTTTTTATACAAATGCTTAAGGTTACTTCTAATTTCTGTCACACACCTTTGGTACTGAGGATCTAACACAACAGCCAGGGAATCACCCGGGAACACAGAGGAGAGTGTTTATAATGTTCTCTCATTCTTTATTTCCAGCCCTCATTCACATTGCTGGCAGCTTTATTGTCTGCATTTCTAAAGAACCTCTCACTGTAGCTTTTAGTTCAACAGCAATAGATGTTCCATATGCCTTCACGTCAGACATGCCGTACTGAGCTTTGGAGAAAATCCACTGAAGGTGAGACTATGCTTCTGGTGTTCATGCTCACTGCCTTTGGTTATAGTCAGTGAGGGTGAATGGAAACACTGACAACAGCAGGTAGCTCGTAGTGGAACAGTGGCATGTGATATCTCATAATCTTCAGAATTACTATTTCCTTTTTAAAATTTATGTAAAATATATGAGCTACGCACATCAAGAGCTGAGTTCTTCTAATCTTCAGCATTTTATGCAAACTAACTGGCAAAAACCACAGCTCAGCAAGAAATCTTTCTCACTAAGCAGGACCAGAACTAGATATGTCCAAATATCAGGAGACAAAATCCCACTTTGAAGGATTTCCCTACATTAGTGGAAATGAAAGAACAGAAAGCCTCAGAACCAGGACTATTCTCACAAGATTTCTGATTTATTTATGGACCCAACAGATCTGCATCACCAGAATGAAGCTGGAAGTCTCTCTTTCTTCCTGTGGTACTTTTTCTACAGTACAGCCAATTTCCATAGCATTGAGGTCTTGCAATCAAACTGTTGCAATTTCCCATTTGTAACTGGAAATAGTGAAGACATTGGCAGCCTCTCGGTGTTTGAGATCCACTTCTCATACCTCAAAGCCTAGATTTAGACAGGGCAAAAGGGTTTAGGGTTGAGCTCACCAAACCAGAGCAAACTGACCTGTTTCACAGCTCTCTGAGGGTTCTATAATTTCCCAGCTTCCCTGAAAATCTGGATTTACTGTTTGCCCAAGGTCCCACAGGAGCTGGTGGTAGAATTGGCAGATGAAACTTAAAGGAAATTAGAATATGCTACCTCAGGGAGAACAAAGGTCTGGAAATTGAGAACAGCTAAAATTCAAGCAATGAGGTGAGAGATGCTAACAGTTGCCCGGTCTACTGTTTTCTAGCATGGATTTGTGTGCACTGTCTGTCATTTCATCAATAGCTTTAAGAATGTGAAAGGGCAAATTTTTCTACATTTGTATGTTTTTTTCCTCCTGCTGGAGGCAGAAAGAGAAGTGAAGGTAAGACATGCTGCATGCAACACTTGGAGATCCTAGCTTGCAGTCAGGTTAATGGAAGACATCAAGGAAGCAGCTGATGAGTGTGTCTCCTGGCTGGTCTCACCTTGGTTTCTCTTCATTTCTCCTCCTATTGCCTCCCAGCTCTGACAGAGCACTTTCTGATTTTCACACCTACAGTCCCCTCATCTAGAAGATGCTGTGGGGTGTGAGTTCTGTTTTATTTTGGATGAGAATATATTTAAAAATAAATAAGGCTGTGCAACCAGAGTAGAGATCTGATTCTCTTATCCATTCTCTTATTCCTCTGACAGAAAATCTTGGCATTATCTTGAGGGAACATATTATGTTTCCAGTGGAAGGAAGTAATTCCAGTCATTCTCGAGTAATCCCTCTGTCCACAACTGCATTAATAGTACAGGTCCTTAAAAAAAGACCTAACTTTTTTTTTAGCTAAAATGTGTCCACTGAATAAAGAGGCAGGAAATTAGAGTTTTTATTTTTCTTTGAATTTCAGGAGAAGCTATCCCCAGAAACTCACTGCCAGAAGTCCTGAGAAAAATTTCAAATTAATAAATAACATTTATTCTTATTGAAAAATTTGCAGAAATATTTGGCAGTAAAGAAAGACCAGTTGTAGATTCTTTACAGTAAAAATTTTAAAATGGAAAGTCTGACATATTCTTAAGCTATAATAACACAAATGGGATCACTATAATTTTCAGTTCTGATTATAGGTTATAAAATCACTGCCAAATACCCATATATTCATGAGTCTGCAGAAAACAATCTATAAAATGAAATATGGAGAACTGCTGAAGTAAAGTACAGGCAGCTGTAAAAGTAGGAGATATAATGATAATGCTAAGCCTAAAATCAAGATACTGTCGATAACTAGTCAACAAAATTTCACTCATACCCTATCAAATTGAATTTAATCACTGACAATTTCCTTTATCTATGAATAAAGTGATTTGTTTGCACACATTCTAAGACAAAAAGCTTTTCTAAGATGGGATTAATTTTGAGAACATATATCAAGTGCTAAACAGGAAAGAAATTATAGGGGTTTTATATCCAAACTGAATAATACAAACTATAGAAATTCAGAGTCAAGGTTATATCAAGGAGAAAGAACCAAGCTCTAAAAATTGTATGTGGAAATATTCATTAGTTTTGGTCACATGAAGTATAATAATTTTCTCATTGGAAAAGGACTGGTTTTTTTGACAGTGAAATTCAGAATACTAGCCTTAAACACAGAGAGAAAAAAGGAAACTGAGGAGAGTTGGTTTAGCATGAATACTACAACTACTAGGGATAATACAGTTATACCTACAGCTTTATACTGAAACAGATGACTGTGAGACTGCAAGATGAATGAACAAATTGACCTCTTCCCATTAGATTTCATGTTCTTCTGTAACTGTGTAGTTGGAGTTTGCAAGAGATTCGTTGAGACAAAAACAAAACAAAACAAAATCATGGAGCTATTAAAAGATGGAGACCTGACATTTTTGTGGGCAGAAACACAGTAAACTGCTAACACAAATTTCTGGCATTACTAATAAATTGAGACAAATAACATCCTAAATGTAATAAGATGCATAAGAAAATTTAAGGAGAAGAAATTTTTCCAGTGTGAATTATAAGAAATTAAGAGTCTGAAGTGCAGTAAGTGTATTATTTTGAGCAGAACTCCAGATTACAACTGTTCATGACATGGTCTTGACTGCCTGAGTTTCCTCAAGACGGACACATTTGCATTTCTTATTTTCCTTTGTTAGTCTGTAATTTCACTTCAGTTTGTATTGGCTTTAAAAAAAGTATTCTTAAAAAGTAATACCTGCAGGAATATAGGCATAGGATTGTGACTCATAATCTATAGGAATTGTAACTTTTCTCCTTAAGAAACTAAGCAGTTCAGGAACTAATATCTAAGGCGCTAAGCAGCTGAACCATTGCCTATGCATCCGTGAGCTTCCTAATTAGAGTAATCAAACGAAAATACAGACCTGAAAATGGTATGAGGACCATATGAGGTATGGTCAGCTGTTTCTCTAATGTTGATACTGGTGCTGAGGTTTGTATAACTGAACTGAAATTATTAAGGTCTCTGTGGTGTAATTTTCCATGTGTAGGTCCTGCAGTGTCTGTTTTTCACTGATATGAATTTCCCTTCCTAAACTTTCCCCCACCCTAAAAAAACATTTCCAAAATTTCCATTTCTCCTTCCTTGTGACTGACTGTGACTGCTTATGGCTTGTGAATGCTATTTGTAGAAGCATTATACACTGTAATTCATAAGTGAAAGGTGTTTTAATAGCTGTAATTAATACAAAGCTGTAAGCCTTGGTGGGGCTCTTCAGCTGAAAGTTTTAGCATTTTCCAAACGGTCAAGTTAACCTCAAAATGTTGTGTGTGATGGATAAACATAATTGCACCATTTTACAGGGTAAAATAAAAGTACCAAGAAAAGAAAACTCATGATTCTGAATTTGGGCACATGAAAAGTTATGTTGGCAGAACTGGGCTTGTGGCTCTGGCACACTTCATTAAAAAGTTGTTCAGATTTTCATTGGAAGGTGAGGACGCGAGCCAGCTGGTAGCATAAGTGTCTTATTTATTTTACTAAATGTGGATGTTGCTGTTTAATATCAGATCTTCAAAAAATCTTGAAAGGAATTGCCCAAGGTCATGCAATGCCTTTGGGAAAGACCTCGAACATTCTGACTCACCTCTTCACTCTGTAAAGCAATGAGCTGAGCGAATCGCTTCTGTTTGGGAGCCAGAAGGTCATGCACAGAGAAAATTCCTACTAAGCAAGCCACCAAAAAATGAAGTGTGCACGCAGACCTGGAGACTGGCTTTTTTGGTTTTCACTGGCCAGCTTTTAGGCCGCAAGTTTCTTCATAAAAATGATGCAATTCCAGAAACACCTCAGCGTGTGGTTGGCATAGTTTATTTAGTGACTCACTTTTTCAATACATACGAAAATGCTGTTAGCTAAGGAGAAGACCATATCTCTTAATCTCTTTCTTAAAATAGTAATTTTGGGGAACCTTTATTTTGCTCATTTTTCAGAAAGAATTTAAGATTGAAGTTCTAGTTCTGTATCCTTGACCAGACTGAAACACAAGCTACCATTCCCTCTCTCTACTGTGTTGTGTAACCTCTGGGATAGGCTTCTTGTTTCTTGAACATAGCTGTAAAATGTGTCCTTTCCAGACCTCTCCTAGTGATTGCTGCATACACAGACAGGATCTCTCCTCTTTTCTAGGTGGTAGATCTTCAAAGTGAAGAACAGGGGACTTTGTGATTGCTGTGGGGCAGGCAATACCCCAGACCCAGATGCAATGCAGAAAGAGGTGGCTGGAAGAGCATGGAGATGGCTCCTTTGCATGCCAGAAGTTCAGCTGAGCTGCTATCATTTCTGGAGAGGCTATCAAGGCAGCACGCTGTGGGGTTGTCTAAACACTAGTCGGCAGATCTGGACTTCAACGTGATCTTAAGGTCAGTTCTAAATACCAGGGAAAGCTTATCCTCCCTGTGCTTATGATTTCACTAGGTTGTAATTAGCCAAACAAGGACAACATCTTCTATGGAACAGGGAGAAAAAAGCTTCTGTTTATTAGACCTGGGTCATTAAAGCAGAGTGCTTGTATACCAACTGCAAAACTTTATCTGTTGGCCTGAAAAGAAAAAAATTGCTGCTCTAAGAGACCCACAGGCTCTGTGGCATGGCAGCTGGGGCACCACATACCTTGCTCTGCCAGCAAAAATAGCTGTGGGAGGTAAGAAGTGCCAACCTTTAGATCTAGGCAAGGTGTGGGCAGCTGGTGTTAACCTCGTCTGGAAGGGGAGGTGCAAAAAGCTTTTAGACAAATCTCCCCAAGTTCCAGATCTCTGTGATTAATCTGTCATGTGTTGTCTCTCCTGGAGACCCAGAAGCAAGTGAAAATTTGTGATGAATACTCATGTTATGTGAGTTTTAAAACTATTATGGCATTTTTTAAAAAAGTTGTAATTATCAGAAGTTTCCGTGCATTCTAGAAAGATTAAATTTAGGAAAATAATTAAGATCATGATCTCCAAAAGCCAGGCATAGGGGAAGATTGTGCTTGGCATGGTTAGGTTTTGTGTACAGACTTCATCCCAATGAATGCAAGACAAGAGACCAGAGGATTATCACAAGCACGCTTGCTGGAAATTTTAACAATTTTTTTTTTAAAAAGGAGGGAATGATGAATGAAAAGAAAAAAAAAAAAAAAGAGAAGAGAGTTTTTTCATCTTGGAAAAGAAGGAGGGAGATGGTTCAGAGTGGAGTTTCCAAGGCATGCTCAGCAGGCTCAGCTTACCAAGTTAGTCTTGGAAGATGATCCTGAACAGTAACATTCAGGAAGTGAACTTTTGCTAAATTTTGCTCTCAGCTTGCACAGCTGGGTGCTGGGAGAAATCCTAAAAGACAGTTAGGGCAGGAGACTGATTTCTGTGTTCTCTGTGGGACTTGCATCCAACTTTATCGTCATGTATTTCACTGTTGTTTTGCTGGGATGAAAATTATTAATCTTTAAGATGTCTGATGATAGGAATCATTGGAAATGAATCTCAGAAGCACAAGAGACATTTTTTTTTTCCCTATGGGAATAATAAGTGCAAGTAAAATGATTTATAAGAATAAAACCTTCCCAGCTTCTGCCCTTGCTAACATCTAAGTGATCTCCCACCGAACTGCAGGGATATTTTTGGGGGCTGATTTCAGGTACCACAATGTGATGGTGTATCTTTCTAAATATATAAACATAAGAACATAATTTCCTGTGGTGGGTGATAGCCAGTGTCTCTTTGGTAAAGTGTATGTGGTGGAGACAGGTCCCTCAAAAGTGTGTCACTTCAAATACTCATAGTTTGTACCATCAGAGTTCTACACTATGGGCAACAGTTGCTGCTGCATTTTTATTTCTCTACCCATCAAATTCTTTCTAAAATAAAACTTGTATTAAACTAACCCAAGCTCTTTGGACTTGAGTTGCTCTCCAAAGTCATTATGAGCGTTGCCCAGCTCAGTTCACTGTATGACATAGCCTTTATTTAGCTCCTGCCAAAATTAACTCTGTTTAATTTTCTGTGAACCACAGCACTACATCTGAGTTTTTTGTGACTCTATTTCTTTATACTTCTTCCAAAGTCTGGGTCTTCACTGTGGTCCTATACCAAGAAAAAGGAGACAGATGTTAGATTAAAGGTACTCAAGAGAAAAAGAAAAAAATGTAACGATAGATATCAAAAGATGAGAGAGTATTTCTGAGAGCAATTGGCAGACTGAAATCAAGAATGATACAACCTTAAAAAAATGCACCTTCTGTTTTCAGTTATAAAGAAACAAAACTGGTAACCTTATTTTGAACTTTTTTTGTTTTTATACTTAGAGGTGCTATGTTTAGAGGAAGAAGAGAAAGTGGTTTTGTGTAGCCTTCAGCAAGATGCCATGTTTTTTGTACAGTACTTTCCTCTTAATTCTTCTTTAAATATATTTTTTAAATATTTTAGTTTTTGGGTTGCTCAGAGAAATTGTTTGAAAGGAAATATTCTCCAACGAATATCAGCTGTGTTTCTAGTTCCTAGCATTTTATAAAGAAAGGTCCACTGTCTTGTATGTTTACATAAAGCACGAATGCTAGATTTGGAAGATGTAATAAAAATATGCTTTTCTGGGGTTTGTTCTTAGGGAAAGTGAATTCCCCATGACCAAAAATACCCCAGTAATAAGCATTTGCTCTGTACTGGCACCACTGTGACCTTAAATTATGAACTTGCCCCCATTTGTAGCCCGTTTCCCCTCTTTAAATGTACATTTAAGTCATTTGTAAATATCATAACTAAATCTGGAAGTGTAATTTAGTGACTCTATTTGAGGATTAAGAAGAAAAATAACATTACTTAGAACCATATGCAATCTTTTCTGCTTTGTTTAATTTAGTTTACGCTACGCATGCCTTATCTTACAGTCATTTTTCACTCCAGCTCACTCGATGTATTTGCAACACTGTTGATAATGCCATCAAAAAAATAGCTAAATGTTCATTTCTTTGTGAAACAAAATGTATATACTGTGAAGTGGATTGACATAACATTAGTGATGCGGATTCATTGTCCCTAGGAAAGAAAAATGTTGCTAGATCATGCTGTTTTCCAACTAGAGAAGATTTTAAACTCCAGAAAGGAGGTATTAGATTTTACACTTGATTAAGTGTAAACTGGCTTTATTAAACACCTGGAGCAACACTCTAGTTTCCTTTACCAAGAATGCCAGAGAATTAAAATTCTTTACTGAATACGGTCTATGACATGGTCTTTATTTCATTAAGGTGTTATTCATTGGGACAGAGTCCTGAAGGGCAAAGGAGCACAAGAAGGGTGGACGCTCTTCAAGAAGGAAATCCTGGAGGTGAAAGAGCAGGCCATCTCCATGTGCCAAAAACCGAGCTGGTGGGGAAGAAAACCGGCTTGGCTGAGCAGAGACCTTTGGGTGGATGTCAGGAAAAAGAAAGTCTATGAGCTTTAGAAGAAGGGGCAGACAACTCAGCAGGGCTACAAGGATGAAGTGAGGTCTTGCAGAGAAAATATCAGAAGGGCTAAAGCCCAACTAGAACTTAATTTGGCCAGTCCTGTTTAACATAGTTATCAATGATCTGGATGAAGGGATCGAGTGCACCTCCAGTAAATTAGCAGATGACACCAAGCTGGGTGGAAGTGTTGATTTGCTTGAGGGTAGCAAGGCTCTCCAGAGGGACCTGGACAGGTTGGATGAATGGGCTGCAACCAACTGTATGAGGTTCAACAAGGCCAAGTGCCGGGTCCTGCACTTGGGTCACAACAAACCCATGCAATTTCACTCAAAACTCCAATGTAGCACCCTTTGAGTTAAATTTTGCGAAGGACACCTTCACCTTTTGCTCAGTGTAGAGTTGAGGCAGGCACACAAGAGGAAGTGCCTGAAAGATTACTATGAACTGGGCAGAGTAAGGACATGTCCTAAAATAGTGGTGTCCTATGTCATCACCAGCTAGATTTGGAAAATCTGAGAGTTAGGTAAAAGGAAGACTTTGGAAACCAGGCTCTGGAGCTTAGCAGAGCTGACACGGAGCAGTTCCCAGCATTCTTTACCTCCCAAACTGCTCCTTTAGTAGTCTAATCCAATGCCCAGAAACAAATAGCCACACACAAATAAATCCTCTGGCACAGCAGGAGCTAAGGAACAGAAATAGTTATGTCTCAGTTACAAGAAGGATAGATCTTCCGCCAGAAGTAGCCCCCAACCCAGAAGACAAATTAAATGCAGAGAGACAAAAATGAAAAAGAGAGAGTAGTGTTTCATTGGGAAAAAAAAAGACCGACCATCAAAAAACAGCTGTCAGAAAAATGACTGGGAAACTTATACACACACATGCATGCACACACACATTGATACACAGGACCAGTCTCACAGTAGAACATTAAATATAAATATAAAAAACATGTCTTAGAAAGTTTCAACCCAATATAAGGTCCAGTTATCAGGTGGCCATTTTCCACAGTAACATCAGAGATTCATTATGATCTAAAATACTTATATTCCTTATTATTTCCTGTGTTTATTTCTTTAAGTTCTTCATCAACCTCACATTAAAACCACCAGGAAGGCTCATGTTTCTTTTGGTAAGAGGTGAATCCAGATTCATGTTTTCAAGTGGTCATGAAACATAACCATGTAATCCAGTCCAAGATTTTTAAGAACCTTTAGAATTATTGACAAGGGAAGAAATATGGTATAGAAAAAGTCAATGTATCTCGTTGTTGAATCAAGAGAACTGTAATCAGGATGGCTATAGTCTTGCTGTATCTGTAAACCAATTTGAGAAATGCTGGTCGTTGCACAGTTAGTGTAAAAATTGTACCAGTAATTTCACACTCTTACAACACTTAGAAAATTGTGCTGGTAGAACTGGAAGTGAGACTGTTATCTAATTAAATATCAGAGTGAGTTATCTGGTGTTCAATAGTAAAATTAGTTTTAATCACATTTAATTTTGACAATTGAAATTAATTGTTTCACTGGCCACAGGACTGAAGAGTACCTCATAAGGACATCTAATCAACAGCAGTTCTAACACTGGAAATGGCATACGGGAAGCATTTGTTGACGTGTAGTTAGGACTCTATCCAACCCTCATTGAAATAAACTTTCAATTGATTTTAATAAGGAATACATTAAACTTTGGACACCACAGTTCACAATAATGTGGTATCTCTGCTTTTAGAATTTGGCACCAGATCAAATTCTGCAATTTAACTTAGAAATTTGTTACAGGGAGTGACCTTACCCATATTATATGGTATGACAACTACAAAACAGCTGCTATCAGCTTCGAAGAATGGTAGTTTTATAAGCTGGGAAAAGAGTTTGTCATGGTGGATTGCTATATCAAATCAAATACAAGTTTAGGAAACATGGCAAAAGGATAATTGCTCAGTAGAAAGAGCACTGAAATTCTTTGGTTTCCTACCTCTGCAAAAAAGCAACAGTTTCAATGACTAAATAGATTCTTTGGGGAAACTATTTAAAGCTGCTCCAATGGCAGAAAAATTCAAAGGCTTTGAAGTTTTTTGTATTCCTCATTTGCACAGTAATCAATAGCTTAGTAAACAATAGATGAATCAATTATTTGAATCAGTTGGAAGGAAAAGATCTCTTTTATAATCTTTGTTTAGTCCAAGTTTAAAAAAATATTTATTTTTCAATAAATGTACTCGGTGTGCAATCCACATCTCTGCAAATGTAATAATTGTATTGGGGAACTCTTTCCATTTCTTCTGTACAATCAACCATTTTTCCAAGCTCAGTGTTTAAGCCACTGCTTATCATACTTCGGTGCATGGAAATAGCTGTCTGCATAAAAAACGGCTGAATTTTTTCCTAGACCACCTACAACTACATCTTTCAGAAAGTCAAGGCATTTGTGCAGCACTTTTTGTGGTTACTAGGGACAGCCAGTGAGAATTAACATCTGCTCTGTGACTGACACTAGCTGCCTAGATAATTTTATTAATGCTATTCAATAATGATATTTTGGCACATGTCCTCTCAACTTATTAAAATGGCAATTGCTGGAGACAGCAGCCACACAGGCTGATCAGTAGGAGAGGTTTGCGGTGCAGATATCTACAGCTGAGCCAGTTGAAAAGGCTTTTTTATAGCCAGTGGGGAGAAATGGACGCATTTAGGTTGTGATTTATCTCACCCTACAGTAGACATCTAAAATAAGGCAGATAAACTGAGACTTAAGGTTGTGTAGTGACATAAAAGAAACTGAAGGTGATTGGCTTGGATGTGGGTGTTCACACTGTAGATATATACAATTAAGTGAGATGAATCTTACCCTGATGGAGGAATTTTGACCTGGCAGCACTTAGCACCTCCCTCTGATGCCAAGCAACCAACAGTAGTGTAATAATATTATATAAAATATTGTGTCTAATATTTTTCATACAGGGAGAAGCTTTTAATTTACTTTCTGGCCTCATAACCTGCTGTAGGTTTAGTCACCAATAAAATGTCTCTTACTGTGAAAAGGTGAATTTTTGAGGTCATAAGAGAAAGTGTATTATTAATTCAGCATTTGTAAAAAGTACCCCTGTAATAAGGATAACACTAGCAATTACAGAATCACAGAATCACAGAGTGGTTGAGGTTAGAAGGGATCTCTGAAGGTCATCTAGTCCAACCACCCTGCTCAAGCAGGAACTCCTAGAGCACATGAAACAGGATTTTGTCCAGATGATTTTTTAATATCTCCAGGGAAGGAGATTCCACAACTTCTCTGGCCAGCCTGTTCCAGTGCTCAGTCACCCTCACAGTAAAGAAGTTCTTCCTTATGTTCAGGGTGAACTTCCTATGCTGCAGTTTATGCCCGCTGCCTCTTGTCCTATTGTTGGTTGCCAACGAGAAGAGTCTAGCTCCGTCCTCTAGACACTGAGACTTTAGCTATTGCTTTTGTTTCTTTAAATTACTTATTTACCAAAACTCTAAATCATTTAAACCATTTCCCTGTCCCACAGACTGATGAATGCATATAGAATTATCAGTTTAGCCTTACCTCAACATGTGCTGAGTGGTGACTGATACAGTCTAACCCTATAGTCAGGGTACAGAAAAAAATTGTGTGTCCTGAAGTCCATGCTGCTGCCCTAGGATACTAACAGAGTCTGAAGAAGTTAGTTTAGAGCTGGCTTGGGTGTTTCTGTACTATCCTTTAACTGCTTCTGCTATGAAATGTAGACACTCTAGGGAGAGTGGGGTACCTGGGTGTAGCCAAATGGAAAAGTTGTCTCAAATTTCTGCTTTTCATGGAGTGGCAAGGAATGTTGAGTGATGGTATTTGCAAACTAAAATAGTGCATCTTGGAAAAACAACTTAAGGCAAACATTCTTGTGCCATTTAAAACTTGATTGGAAGAAACACCTTTTTCCTAGGACAATTAGGCCTTAGCTAGTCAAAATTTCCATCTTTAAGTTAATACTAGATGAGCACATTCAAGCATACTGGGCTGAAATATTTCTTACTCATATTAGTGTCAGACTGCTTATAGCACATCTTGAAAATATCCACACTGTGCTTATGAAGAGTCAAACCTCATATACCTACTGGTGGATTGGCCTGTGCCTAATTTACCTAGGCTTTATGAATACATTATCATACATGCTCAGGCTGGCTTCTTCAAGAACACTTTGAAGTTAAAACCATATATAGTTCTCAGATTTATAGATGGAAGATGAATTTGCGCTTGAGAATGGGCTACAACCACAATTCCCTGTCATTGTCACTGCAAATGTGCTCCACAGTATGGATGATGACCCACACACAAGGATTTTCCAAGACTTGCCTTGCTACTCTAGGATATGGGCTCTCCCTCTAGATGTTGCACTGCCATCTGATGAGCAGGTGTCCTGCACATGAGAAATGGCAGCAGCTAAATGAGCTTTGCAGGGGTTAATGATATTTTTAATAGACCTGCCTCCTGTCTGGGTGCGTGAGAAGAAAAATCTACAGGAACTGAAGAATTAATTACCTCTAATGCTGAGAAGGAGTGGAATTGAAAGGGTGATCCTAGAGAAGAGAGTAGAAAGATCTAATTAATAGATTATAAAGCTAAAAAAGACTACTGTGACCATCTGATCCCATGTAGTAGAAGTCATAGGTCTTCCCTGAATTAATTTTTACTTGAACTTAAGCATTTCTCTCTAAAAGCCATCTGATGTTGATTTATATGTTGCTAGTGATGGAAAATCTTGCAGACATCTTTAAGCTGTGCCAGTGATTAATCATCTTCACTGCTGAAAAAAAAAAAAGACATAGTTTTATTTTTGATCTGAATTTTTCTGATTTCAACTTCCGTGAATCTCAACTGTGATTTGTTACAGAACATATTGAGTCAATTTCCATTCTTTTGCTCCTCTTCCAGCAAAAGATATGGTTCTGTTCTACATTATTTTAAGGTCATCAAGAGAGAGAAAAAAAGAAAAGAAAGAAAGCAAGAAAGAAAAGAAAGCAAGAAAGAAAAGAAAGCAAGAAAGAAAGAAAGAGTCAAAGCCAGTATAAGACTTGAGTTTTCTTGCCCTGGCATGCTCCCCTAGGCTGACAGAAATATTTCACAGCCACATTTTAGAAAGGTGTTAAGCACTTCATGATGCAGTAGCCATGCAAGGAGCATTTAGAAGCACTTCTGCACCCACCTCCTTGTGTTTCTCGTGGATCTAGGTACTTCTGAAGACCCAATAACAATATTTTGGTACTGAACAGTTCCCTACCTTTCCCCCTTCAACCTTTAATTTCTCTGCCTTAGTTGCCCAAGGAAAATCTATGTAGAGATGGAGAAGCATGCTGCAAGGTTAAACATTGCAAGACTGGGAGGTTTCCATGTGCACTAGGAAAGGGGACTGTATGAGTGTAAGATAGATCTAAGTGTTGGTTGGTAACTATGCACCGGAAGGATCACTTCCATATCATACTTCTCGCTAGGAATCTCTGAAATCCACAGCTTTTTGTGAGTTTGTGTAACATTCTGCTCAACCATCCATTTCCTTTCTGAATATCCCAGGGAAAGAACACACCATCACCTGCTGATCCACACTGTAGATTCAGGATCTGCTCCATGCCCCTCTGAAGTTAATGGAAAGATACTCCTGGATGGCAGTAGGCCCTGGGTGGCCCTTTCCCCTATGGCATTCCACAACGTCCTCTCACTGAGGTACACTTGCAGGTAATCTTTGGGAGAGTCTCCATTTCTTGACTGGCTGGTGAGTATTTGAACTCCAGTTCTCACTCTTGGGTCCTTCAACCATAATTTTAATAGAGTAGCAATGGCAAGTCTAAACACAGCATGAACTGTGATGACTATGTTTTGAGTGGAGTCAATGAAATGAGCTCAGGTGTGACAAAATTTTTCCAGTCAGATTTGCTAATTTTCTCTCTTTCTCTTGAACTCTTTTACCCTCTTTAACCTTTTTTTATCTCCCCCCCCCCCCCCCCCCCCCCGCTCTTCTGTTCTTTTGGGAAGAATAACTTTACTCTTGGATTTCAAGAATTCATTTGTTGATTCTCTTTAAAGAACCTCCAGTTCTTCTAGTGAGAAACAAAGGCTGTAATATTTAATGGAGATTTTGTGATTCTAAGAATTACTTTTTTGAATAATATTTTCCTATTTAAATACCACAATTAAATCTGAAATTAAGATGTGTATATGACAACTAGATGCTAAAAGTTCTCAGAAAAGAAGTTTGATAGAAAAGACCAAAATTATTTAGAACAAGAAGACATTAGTATGAACCTAGTAAAGATCCAGCATGAATAGGGATTAGCAATTAAGATAATTTCTTGTGTTTTCCTCTTCAATTTTCACTCTGAAGGAAATGCTGCTTTTATAGCTTTTAGCTCAGCTGTTTCATTTATCTGTGTTGTGTTGGAATGATAAAAATAAGGAAAAGGATGTTCCAGATTTTTTTGCCAACTCTTTTTGTTGTGAACTGCATTTGATTATGAAGCAAAATGAATTATTAATTTTTGACTGCTCAAGAATATAGAAAAAGAGTGCAGTTGCACTGTTTCTTATAATATATTTTAGACACAAATATGTTTTAGGGTTATTTTATGGAGAAAATGGGTATTGCCAGTTCCTACGCACTCAAAGACATCTGAAATCCTGCCTACTCTTCTTGATTACTCAGGAAAAGGTCCTGTTTTTCTTTAATGGGAGCCTTGCCTGAGAATCAACTTCACCATGAAGGTCTGTCTTTTTATTCAGCTCTCAGTTGGAGTCCAGTTGACTAATATTGCAAGATAGTATTAATACTTTGCTGTCAGAACCTGTCAATCCAGAGAAAGCAAGTCTGACTCATTGGAAAATATCCCCATGAGAAAGAGACTTTCACAACTGCCTATCCGAGTGCACGGAAAGATAAACGCTACACTTCAGACTTTCCCTCCAGAGAGAGACTGTTCTTCAGGAAAAGTCAAAACAGACACATGCTCGAAGTAAGCTCAACAGAATTTACAAGATATGACATAAACGACAAAGAATTCCTAGCAGTGGCTCTCTGCAGACAAATTTATGGAAGATCGAGGGCTTGGGGATTAAACTCTCTGTTGGCTGGGGTGACACAACCTGATGATTCTGTCCAGCTGGAAAATAGACCAGTAGCAGGGTCCATCTCAAGAAAATTAATCTATTTAAATGGTGCAGTGCTGTCTTCAGCTGTCAGTGCCAGGGTGACACTGAACATAAATGCGAGTTGTGGCTTGCACTGGTATCCTTAAGAGAACAAGAGGCATGAGGAAAATGGCACCAGGTGTTAAATTAATCACCCCAGAAACTGAACAAAGTGAACAAAAAGTAAATTGAAGGGATGACTTTGTATAGCAGGGGGCAATGCAACCATAGGCCATTAGCAAGATACATCCAATATGTGAAATAAAGATTAATACTCCATATAACCCAATTAAATATTTTTGATAAAAAAGTACACTGGAAGAAATATACCTCAGAAATTTTCACTGCTAAAATTATGTTTTATATTCCATATACTGATGTGGTTTATTTTGCATTTTCTCTGGAAGTCATGCAGCCAAACAGATCTTTGCTGGCATCTAGAAGATTCATGTGGAGAAGCAAGGAGCTGGAAGGATAGGATGGGAAAAATTGTGTGAGTAAAAATAAATGGGGAAAAATTCACTACAATGGTATTTTAAAAATATGCAGATGAACCTTAGCTTCTGATGACATACTTTTTTTTTTATTTATTTCAACAAAACCTCTCTGAAAAACATTAAGATAATTATTTGTACAATATTTTTTATGTGTCACCTGACAATATATAAAGTATAATTAATTTATGGATGCAAACCTAGAAGATGCTAAAGAGGAACATGTTTTCTTAAAAGTAATGCTTAAGGTAATGTCCTGGATATATTTGTTTATCTGTTTCTTTCTGGCACAACTGTGTGCAGAACTGAGCCATGTCAATACTGGGATGTTGATATTGAGAAGTCTTGTATAATTTTTGCTTGTTTAAGTAGTTCTGATGGCTTCTGCGTGCTGTCCACAGTGATGGAGGGCAGTAAATCTTGCTCCAAACTGTGCAGCTCTCTAAATACACCAAACTATCTCTGTGTACAGACCCTGTACATTGTTCTCCGTGATGTTGCCCCTCCTACGGATTCCCCAGTGGGAACTGTTTCTCCAAGGATCATCCTTGTAGGCCACTCAAGAGTAGTACCATGATGGTGACATAATCTGGACACATTTTTTTCTCTCGCTTATTTCCGTGGTGATAGTAGTAAAGGTCCAACCTACCCCGCCTCAGTCTGTTCTTCTCTGTCCCAGGGGATGGTCTGGCCCAGGGTGTGTTTCCATTTGGCCAGCTGCCTTTACCCCATAGGCAATGAAGAGTTGCAGACTGATGGAAGAGCTGAACTGCTTTTGGGTAAACTTATAAACTTTTGCAGTGATCAGGGCTGCTATTGTTTTGGGGTGCTTAGGTACCTCTAAGTAGCACCATACCCCCAAGGCACCACCACACCTCTAAGGTATGCAGGGTTGCTGCTGAGGGAATTGCAGGGCAGCCCAGAACCCCATGCTTTCCATTCACTATTGCTGAGATTGGACTGCTCTAATGTTGTAGAAAAGGGAGAAGTCCTCAGGTCAACTTTCTGTATAGCAACAGGTAACTGTAAAGTGCAGGATTTCCTCCATGTGCTTATCTGGAGGGAATGATATGGAATAACTATAATGAGTAATTTCTCTTTTGAAAATCATTTATAGACCTTAATTAAATAATTTGTTGTTATCTTCTGCTCTTCATCAATAAACATCAAAGTTCTTGATGAAAATACATCGTTATCATTATCCCCATTGTATAATGCAGACATCAGTGTCTGGATGTCATAAGTGCTAGAGTCTATCATTTCTTTAGCTGGAGTAGAGGATTGTATTGCTTCAGAGAACTGAGTCCAGCATTATTTAACCAAGGCCAAAGGCAAGTCACAATCTGTTTTAGGTTTATAATAAAAATTTCCTGGTTTTCAATGCTTTGCTCATTCCACTCAACCATATTGGCTCACACTGGCTCTCTGAAGTGCTAGCGGTGCGGAAGAAGATGCTTTATGATCCTTGATGACTATAATGTAGCAAATAAAGCTCTAGGGTGCTTTCAAACTCACAGCAATCTCATGGGGTGGAAAATTAATCATGCTGCAGCTACTGGAGAATATATTTTTTTTACATTAGCTGCTTGGGTCTTTTTCCAAACCAGAAGATGATAAAGCGCTTCCCACTACTGGATGAAGACAAAAGAGAGTGTCATCAACACAAGCAATAAAATAAGCTGAATAAGCTTGTTTGGCCTCCTGGTTAGTAATCTAATTTTTTTACAATCTTTTTTGGCTCTAGAAATAAGAATTATTTTAAAAATAAACATTTTTTTTTAAAATGCCCCAGTCAGATTGTTGCTAATGTTGGATCTCAAATCCTTGATCTAATCTTTCAAACTTAGCTGCCAGTCTTTCCTTACTACTGAATATTGATGTATTATGTACAAATGTATAGACAGCTAAAGTTTTGGAAAGTGCTTAGAAATTGTTCCCTGCAGTCAGTATGTATCAGTAGATGCAGCTAAAATAAAACACAGACAGTGGTTTGAGGTTTCTTGAGACTCCCAATATTCCTGCTGAAAAAAGTCTTAGTCAGCTTTGTTTTTTCCACTGCTTTCTCACAGACCAATTTTGTCTTCTTATACCAGAGACCTTTCCAGACCCCTTTCATACAGAAAATATTGGGAGGTCCCAAAATGACCATGTGTAGGTAATGCACATATACTCACAGGGTTTATTTTCCAGCTGAAAGCTTTCCCTTGTCTAAATGAGGCTGTCTGGGGTTTCTACCATAGTTACAATCTCCTTGTAAAACTGTAATATTCCCCTTCTCATAGGCTGCACTGGGCCATGAACACTGGGATTTCATATGCTTTGAGCAAGGTCAAACAGCATTTTCCACCTTGGTGTTGTTACATCACTGCAGCAGAGATAAAAAAATGGAAATTGTGTAGTTGTCATAGTAAAGCCAGCTCTCCAGTTTTGCAATGCTTCCACCCCTTCATCCCATTGCACCTCCATCATCTTCTTGTAACCTGTGAGTCAAAACCTACATCAAAACCTAATATTGTGCTTGGAAGGGAGGAAAATTTTCTTTGCCTAGCACCTGCCTTCAACTTAATCGAGTTTTTTCTTAAGATAAGATGGAGGCCTCTTGCAAAAAAGAAAAAAAAAGATATTTACCTGTTCTTTGAATTTCAGCAATGGAAGAATCTTTCTATCCTAATCAAAATGCTAGGATCAGGACTCTATAGTAACTAATTATTTTCTTTTTTAATTGTAGTCTGTTGATCTCAAGAAGGTGCTGCACATCACCATCTCTCTCCACTATCTGGCATCAGACCACTTCCATTGCAGGATCCTACTAAGGGGGAAAACTGGAAGTTTAATAAGAACAACTTAAAATAGGAGGAAATAAATGATCATGAACTGAAAGAAGTAATGAAAAAACACCGTTAGAAAAAACTGTTGGTCACCATTAGGTTTTTCAGCTCTTCTTGTGCAAAGCTGCAGCATTTGCAAGAGTGTGCTGAGGAGCTGTGCACAGAAGAAAGGTCAAGAATAATTGTGAGGGTTGGCACCCACAGAGTTACAAAGGTTCCCATGGAATATTTTGTCTTGTAGCCAGCTGTTTCCTGACATAAAATGGGCACAGTCCTTGTTAGCCCACTGCTCTACCATAAATTTAATTTGGAGGCTCATGAAACAATTCAGCAAGAAGAAAAAAATGAATAATTAAAAAAAAATCTTTTTTAATTATAATTTTTTATTTTTGTAGCATATGGTTGCAGAATAAGAACTCAGGGTGCATTTTATTACAGACTTCTCTTTGTGTAAATTAGTAAAAGCAGTTCATAATGTCTAATATGTTACAGTGCATTCTGAATTGCTACTACAGGGCTTATTTTATCTGTATCAGGTCTTTTATGCTTCTCAGAAGTGCAAATGGTCCTTGGAGTTTAGTAAAGAGCCTGTAGCTCATTGTCATAGCTGAATTTATGACTCAGAAGTAAGCACTGTCTAAGTTCAGACCTTTATCCATGGGCTTATGGCTACTGTTGTTTAATCCCATTTATTAAGTAAGAATAGGTGAGTCAAACGAAAGTCTCTGCTCCAATGCATGTTATTTGGGCAACCCCTTTTGTTCTGTTATCTAACCCACTAAGTATTCAAAACTAGATAGAGCAGTAATACTCTCATTCAACCCTTCATCTACTTGAGGAAATGTGGTTGCTTTAGCAGACACATTGTTGAGTGAGTTCTTGTTGGGTTAAGTTTCCAGTTGTGTGTGGTTCCTGAACAGTTTCCAGTCCTCCCTAGGAAGTGGTGCCCCCATTCACTGGTGTTTCCACAGAAAAGTAGATGTCCTTGGACAGACATTAGTGGGGAGGGATAGAACTGCTAATTAGAGTGAAACTCAGGGAGGACTTTGAGTGTCAAGACAATATATTGTCTATTCAGTGCAGTGCAGGGAGCAAGTCTGGAGACTTAAAGGCTCATGTGGCTCCTGTGGTGACTTCTGTTGCTGTCTCAATTGTTTAAAAAAAGAAACAACAAAAAGGTGTCAGGGATGGAGCTGTGATAGGAAAGTTTATGTTGTCATTTATGTCATTAAATAGACTTCCAGAAGCATGAGGAGCACAGAAAGCCTGAAGAGATACTTAACAACCTGAGGATGGATGCATAAATATTAGGTGATGCTGCGGAAAGTATTTGTGTTGCTTGAAATATCTCTCATCAGCATCACTGATGTTCTCTATAGTCAACAGTTTTAGCTGTTCTGCCTCCAGGTATATACTGAAAAATATAGACAATAATATTGTGATGTGAGGCAGAGAGAAACTCAAGCAGCAGCATGTACTGCTGCCTTTCTGGTCCCAACCTTGTGGCATCTCTTTGTCTCTCCTCTTTACTTTCTACAGATGTTGAATAATACTGGAGATAGGATTGTGGCTGAGTGGAGTTTGCCACTAAGGGAGCTGGAGAACTGAAAGTAAGGATCCAAGGCATTGCAGGATATCTTTTTTAATTTCTGCTGTCTCCTGGTAGTGAAGTAAAGTACAATGCCAGTAAATAATAAGATTCTGCAATCATTTGTCCTTCAGTGACACAGAACTTTTCCTTCAAAGTTGCTCAATATGCCATCTTCCTTCTTATGCTCTTGTTTTGGTACTATATTGAATTTCTGTTTCCTCCCCACTTCCAATTAATGCAAGATGAGCCGCTTTTCAAAGGCCCTGTGGGAGTTAAGCACCCATTTCTCAGCAATTTTCCATCTGAGCTGGCACCAAATTTACTTAGACAGTTCTTGAAATCTCACCCGTAGAGTTTGATTGTTAACTAAAGAGTCCTCACTGGAAACTATGATTATTATAAAGGTTACTGGCAATAAACATTACTTTGTTATGTCTGTGATGTGTGTGCAGTTGATTCATAACAATAATGACACTTTTCACCTAGGTAGCACTTTTCCTCTGAACTGAAGGTTCAGAGTCAATATTTCCATTTTGCTGGTGTTTCATATAAATCTCTGTGTTTGTCATTGACAAATGAAAGAGCTTCAGAAATGTTTTCCCCATCATTTGTCTCTTGGAACATAAACCAAACAAGGAAAGTTCATGTTGTATCACAAAGAGTAGGAAAAAAAACCCCAACAAACCTCAGTTTGTTGGCTCAGAGAACTTACTAATGGCAGATATGATGAAATAGCTGGGGGACACGCTGGGCCCCACACTGAGTGTAATGGAAGGCACGCAGTCGGCACGTGGACTGAAGTGCTGTTTGTGGGTCCTGGGGCACCATATGTGTGTGGGCCTCAATAACATAGCCTGCCCCTCGCCTTTTCAGTGCTATGGTAAGCAGATAAGAGGGTTTTGCTTATGTACTCTCCATGTACTCACTCGAAATTAGCATGTAACAGTGAATCATTGTGTCATGATGTTCCTTTTTCAAGTAAAGTGAGAAAGATATTTTCCAGATAGAGTTCATTTGGTTTTCCTTTATGTGTGATGGGAACCACACTTGGTATTTACAGACTTTTAACATTTTCTTGCAGCAGCAACTATTCAGGCTTTTATTACATGTGAAGCAAATGTGTCTGACAAACTCCTTTGTCAGCAAGAATACAGGTAAAAGGAGTAAGTGCAGGAGCAGCTTTCTGGGTAATGATGGCGTGAAGTACTTCCTCTGTCACCTACGCTGAGTTTTCTTCCCTTTGCACAGCAAAAATATCGTAATAGAAAGTTCACAAATAGGATTTTTGTTTCAGTTTACTCCATAAGTAAAATTTAACATAACAGCATAAAAGCCCCTTATTTTCAGGCATCAACTAATCAGTTCCTAAAGACAACACATCATTTAATGTGTTTGTTAATGTGTTTAATGTTATTAGAACTGGCTGTGCTGAGAGGCGTACTGATGCACAGTCCAAAGAGATGTAACACAGAAGTCTGGGAGGGAGACAGTAAGATGTTTCATTGTTAGGAACTGTATAGAAAAAAAAGTTGCAAACTCCTGTCTTAATCTGAACAATCCTTCCCAATGTTCCTGGCAGATCAGATCTACTTCCTCTTCTGTCCCTGGCTTTTAATATAAAAAAGAAAAAGTGATGTCACAGAAGTAAAAGCTACAAGAAAACCACAAAATAAAGTAAAAAATATACATAATTAAAAACATATCAGTGAATGGCTGTTCTGTGGTTTTCTGTAATGTGGACCCCATAGGAGAATGCAGTGTGTGGGACTCTTTGTATGTAGCTATAACTCTGGAGCTCTTTTTCTTAACTCCAGTGATGTGTCCTCAGGACAAAAAGGATTCTTCCCAAGGATAGTTTAAAAATATTAAATGAAGTTTTTCCATGAGATGATCTACAAAAAATACCCTTCAATAAAATAAGTGAAGAGCTCATGATGGGATGCTCTTACTGAAAAAAAACAAACCAGTAATAACAACAAAAACTGGCTGTGAAGGCAGTGATGATCTGAAGCTCTTCAAAAGTCTAGAAAAATGAAATCATCCAAAGACTAATGAGTCATGTGAACCTTAGCTACTTGTCACAAAGTTGTATTACATGTCTGAGATTTTAAAAGAATACTGCTGTTGTTGCACTGATTCTATGTTTTTAGGTCTCTGTTTTTTCAGCTGAATTATACAGAAATTAGATTAGCATGTATCCGATGCACCCATTGCCATTGTCACACTTACTTCAGGTAAGAAAAGTTGTAAATTTTACAAAAAGTTGTAAATGTTTTCCTATTTTTTTGGAACAAAATAAAATTGTTACAAAAGGACTTGAATGCTTTCTTACAGGATAGCAGAAATGGAGAAGGAACAAAGTATAACCTAACAAAGTTTGGCACAGAAAGATGCTTTAACATACTAGATTTTATCAGTAAAATTTATCAAACCTCTTGAAGCTTTTTTTTAATGAAAATTTTATTCAACTGGAAATTTCCAAAGTGGCAGTAAATAGAGCAAAAAACTCTACACTGTATCTTAGTTTATTTGTGCTAGGAGTCATTTAAAATCTACGGGCTTAGAGCTATGTCTGGAGACCACAGCAGCAGTTCAGAGGGGTGCAGAGGGGGCTTGGAGGAGTGGGCAGGTGGACTGGAAAGTGTTGGAGGGCAAAGCTGGGTAGAAGGGGTGACACCTGGTATAACCATGCTTGCAAAGGGCACTGTAGAGTGCTGGAATGGATGCACCTGTTTTCCTTGTGGGCAGCCTGGGTGAAGTTGGTCTCCCTGGTCTTCCCAGTGGCATTCCTGCAAAGGCAGGCAGGAGCTGTGGATGTAGCTCCAGCAAGGACAGATCAGGTAAGAGTGAGAGCATCTTAAAATATTGTCTACCTGAATTTAATTTCCTGGGTGTACTAGATGGGCTCTTTCGCAGCAAGCTCTGAGGACACTTTAGCAATATATAAACATGCATAAAAATGTATGAATGTACATGTAAATACATAAAAAAATATGGATGTTGGGGGAATTTGGCCTTGATCTTCATTTTGGGACCACTCTTACACAGCCAAAAGGACAAGTGCAACCAAATAGCTTTACCTGCTTCAAAATAAAAGAGGAAGGAAAAACCCCAATGAGTTTATTTGCCTTCTCTGATTTTCTTCATTTTCTTTTGAGATACTGTGATAATCAACCCATGTTTGGAAGACTAGAAGGATAAAGGAATCTTGGAAAATAGTTGGCTTTGAATGAAAGTTTTACTGTGAGGGAGAAGTGTTGTCTGGGGGTTTTACTGTGTAAGATGAGTTGTCAGGCTACTGCAGCTTGTTCTGGCAAAGAGTCTAGTCTATGTGGCTGGACCAGCAAATGGTAAATTCTGTGGTGTCTTCCTGGGGGAGTCCTGTTGTGTTTAATGCTCTCCTGACATTGTTTTACCCTATTTGATGACACTAGTTCCCAAAAGAATCCAAAGAGCTTATTTAAAAAGGTATAAAATTTAGCTTAAATGGAAAGTTAAAACATCTAATATCCTGTTTTATTTCTTTTAATCTGCCTGGGCACCAGAAAGTAGAAAAATCCAGTTTCTGGCCATATGTTATACATCTAGATTTCTGATTATAGTGGTGCCTATGACAGGGAAGGAAATTCAGCTGGCTCCATGAAGTCTATTAGAAGTATTGTTGTGCAGATATATTTTACCTGGAAAGCACATTAGTACATGGGTGGAGATAGCTAGAACTTTTGGAATAAAATATGCAAATAAATGAGTTTTATTCTGAACTCACTCTTCTTTTGCATATTGGAATATTTTTATTTTGCTTCTGTTTTTTATTGTAAAGTGATTCTTTGAGGTTTTTTTGCTTTTTTTGTTTGTATTTGTCTCCTTTTCACTCATGACTCATTGTTCTGAACTTGATTTGCATATCTACTTTTTGAATATAATCAATATAATGTTTTATAAGATTATTCCCTAATTATTCCCTAATTATTCTCTCATATTCTGAGTGCACACTCAAAAACCCTGCATGACATGGAAACTGTCTCTGCATTCCTTTGCCTCTGTCACTTAAGCACTAACTTCATGCACATTGGGTGAGAGCTTTGGTTATGGTGGCTCAGACATGTATCATCCTGTTTTCTCTTTGTCTTGGATAGTTTTACATCTTCTGGTATATTTCTCTGCTCATCTGAAAGAGATCTTTCCAGTTCAAAACAAGCATGGTTGTGTAATTTTTTGAGAGTTGATTTGTGGTAGTTTGGAGGGGATGGGGAATGGTTTCACAACACTAACTACAAACAAACATGTATGACTTTTACCTTTCTGACCCCTTTGCTCACCCGCTTCCTGTTTCCTTCATTGCAGAAGTTAAACACATCAGGAAAAATAACACAATATGTTTTAAAAAGAAAACAAATGTTTCTAAGCCTGTTGTTTGTTTTTTTGGGAGATAGATGTTTCACACAGAGTTACAGAATTGAAATGTCTTGCAGGATGTCTGATGCTTTTGGAAGAAAAAGTTGAGGAGAAAGTGTGTGTCTGCTTTGCACAGCAGTCAGGTCACATGTAGTTATTTATAGATAATGTAGTTATTTATAGATAGAGAAGCAAAGAAAACTTCACCAACAGGTCTTGGTTATGGATTTACAGTGAACAATTCTGGCTTCCTGCAATGACATTGAACTCTTTGTGAGTTCACTCCATCTTGCAACAAATGCTATGAACGCAGGAAGTCATCAGTGGTACTTCTCAAGCTTTTTAACATCAAGTACACATTTCTCTAGGTGGATGTAAGAGTGGGGTGTGTTTTGAACTCTGTGACGTTTTCCTCAACTTATACAATCTTTTGCTCAGTATTTGATCATCCACAGTTTTTATCAGCTGTCAGTTACCATAACTTACTGTGGGAATGTCACAAATAAACCACAGTTCAGGGGAAAGTGGGAGATATGAAAACTATGTACGGTCTTGAGTGCTCATTCCTGTAGATTTCCTTAAGACTTAGACCGGTAGACTTTTGTATACAGAGAAAGCTACAAGTGATATAATCAAACATTCTGCAGATGTGGGTTTATGAAACAGCTGTATATGTGGATAAACTGTTTGACAAGTTACCAGGGACAGTTTATGGGTGGTGTCTGTGCTCTCTACACGTTGTGCTAAGTGCTGTTCAAACTGCCCTTGACTCCCAGCCAACAGATGGGAAAGTCATTAGCCATCGGATTTGAACAACAGTTGCTTTCTGTGTTTACAAAGTCCTGTACATGATCTATATGTTGACAAGTTATAATCTGAATGGTAAATGTCTGATATCTTCTCAATGCAACTTGTGTTGAATAGCATCGCAATAATCAGCACAGGGTTAATTCATCATTCTGCAGGTCCAGCACAAGGCTGAGGGCTGTAACAGCTAGCTGAAAGGGGGACAGTTATGTGGTGAGGGAACAGGAGCCATCTGGAACAACAGCACAAGGCCAGTTTGTGACTAGGACACCAAGTACATCCTCAAAAAAGCACGAGTACTTCCTGTGCTGTCACCTTAGTCAATAATCTTAGTATGTGGAAGAATAGCACCCCAGGTACATAAATCCTCCCAGTCTTTAGTCTAATTTATGCATCTGTAGCACATAATCTGTGCTCTGCTCAGTTTTGGCAGAGTTGCTGGAGTAATAATTTATCAAAAGCAAAATGTTGTGGACAATGTCTAGAAAGTATTCTGCACAGCCAGTATGTTATTGACACCAAGTCTGGTGTTACCTTTTTTTTTTTTAAAAAAATTATAGATTCCTCAACAAATAAACACATGATCAAATTCATCCTAGTGTTCGGGGGTTTATATTAGGGATGGAATTGTCTCATTATATTTAGTTTATGGTTAAAGAATCCCCACCATTAGTTTGTAATGTTTCCCTGTGCTGTAATAATGCACTCTACTCTCTGAACTACTGTCCAGAGGCAGAAGCTGGTTAATACAGAACCAATATTTTGTCAAGGTACCTGGGGGGCTGACTGGGTAATAGTAAATCAGTTCTGATAAGATTTACTTCATCAGTGGCCATTAGAGATCAGTTATTTTTTTTTACTTTTTGTAATCATACTATTGAAAATATAATATTGAATTACTTTTGTATTGAAAAAAAATTCCGTCAGGGAATTTTCAGAGATTTAAACAGGTCAGCTAACAATAATTTTCAGTGTGACTCAAACATCTCTTTGTTCCTGTATAACTCACTTTGCAATACCCACAGAGGTGATTGTCTCAGTCCTTTCCCCTTTGTGGATCTGCAGATCAGGTAATTATTCACAAATACCTAGTGGAATAGTTAGCTGAGAGAGGTACACTCTGGAGTCTCAAGATGTAGAAACCTTATGAAGGGGCATTTCAAAAAATAAGAGGTGATACATGGTGTAACCTGGCTTTGTATCACTGTCAAGAAAAGAAGTAGCATTTCAGTCTGCTCAGTACAGTGACTACACAAAGTGCAAGGCAGAAACCAGCCTGGAATTTCTTGGCTGTTTTAGGAAATTTCTGCAGATATTTCTGTACATTCCTAGCAAAATGTACTATGAACACATTGCTGTAAACACGGATTTACCTTCTTTAAGTCAACTAGCAAAGACCATTCTTCTGCTTGTCATGGAAGTTACATGTTTATTAAAGAGAAAGCCAGTCACAGACAAAGCTTTTTTATTTTCCCCTGATTTATTAATTTTTTTTTTAGAAGAGGGACCTTGAAACATCTTGGAAAATGTCACTGAACTTTATATTCTTTCTGAGTACCTACAACATCAAAAGAAGTTGGTGGGCATGACAGTCAAACAAAAAACTAGTAAGAACTACAGTATTACAAAAGCAGAGAAGTATGTGTAAAATTATTTTCCATTTATTAAAAAAAAAATAAATATATATATATATTAAATGTGATTGTCAGAAAGTTTGATCCTGAAACTTCAATGCTGAGGTCAGTGAGTATTTTTCTTGACAGATGATGAAGTCCTTGGTCAGAAATAATCTTTTTTTTCTATCTGTCTCCATAAATATACACACACACACTCATACATGTATCTACCCACCTATGTGAAAAGGATTAAGAACACAGATATTTAGTCATTGCTCTGGCCTCTTAGTGAGACGGGGAAATTTTTGAACACTTTTTATTTTTCAAATCAGAAGCACAAGCTCAATGTTGCACACCTCATTCTCCATTCAATCATCAGCCATTTACCTCTGTGAAAAGTGAGTGCAAAATGCTACCAGCATCAGTAAAGCAATTTCTAATTTCTTCATATAAACATGACATTATAAAGCATAAGGAAGTGGAAAAGCAGGTCCTCCATGTTGGCAGGATCAGGTCTCTAGATGCTATTCCCTCATGTGCCAAGTTCTTCTTGCCATATTTCTCAGGTAATTAAAATTGTTTACGAGAAACCTTGTTCTTTTCCTGCATGTCCCCTTTTTATAGTGATTTTGTGCTGAAATCCCATGCTGAATAGAGATTGATATCAGGACTGCTACACCTCTCTTACAAAGCAGCGAAATGAGTCAAAGATACAGATAGTTGACATCAGTGTGAACTGAATTAGAAGTTTCTGGTTTCAGGCTAGTGGCAATCCTTTAACACAGATGGAAGGATTATTTTTCTAACTAGTGGTTAGTGGTCTAAAGGCTTTGCATTTGTATATTCAGCACCTTTTCTTTAACATATCCCGTGACCACAGGCTGACAGGTCACTACCAATTCTGTGAAAATGAACAGTTGGAGGACTGACTAAGGCAGGATTTTTAAATCAAAGGTGTTTATTTATTTAATGAAAGAGTGTAACTTGAATATTTCCAAACTAAACCTCTCACTTCATGAATATTTCCATCCAAACCTTTAAAGTTGTTAACTTTTGAAAAATGCTGGTCATATTTCCTTCTTCATGCATTCCCTCCTAAACTTCCTGGTTCAGTTGGGAGACCCTTCTGCTGATTCTTGTGTTGTTACATGAAGGAATTAGGACATTTTCTCTAGGTATAAAAAGTATAGGAAATTACTCAGATCTTACTCCCATATAGTAATGAATGTTCCAGACATTATCCAGCAAAGAATTTGAGACATATTTTACTTTCAGCACATCAGGAGTCTCATTCATATCAATGGGTTTGCCCAAGAATTCTGGGAGTTTAGGGCCAGAATTCTCAGCATCATTCTGAAGGAGGAGATTAGGATGTGAGGAACTAAGGGCAGACTAATGAGCAGATTGCTGCTTATCTCCTGATCTTTGAGATATTCTGACATTTTATGAGGAAGAGAATGAGAGCCAAGAAGTATAAGCCTAAATAATTTACTCCTTTTGATAGGGGATTGCGCGAGGTCTAACGAGGATTATTACTGCTCCTAGGAGACACTGCTACACATAAAAATGGCAACAAAGAGAAGCCTGTATTTGGATGGCATTGACTTGGAAATACAAAAGGAAAAACTGCAGCTCTACTGAGCAGGGCGGGGTAAAGAAGTGAAAAGAATAAAAAAAGTCAACTTTTCTTGATGTGAAATTCAACTATATTTTCCCCAGAAAAATGAAATATAATACTGGTAATTTATACAGACAGTTGAACAAATTGAAACCATATACAGAAAATTAAGTTATGTTTTTATGGAAAGAACAGAACACGTTCAACAAGCACTATCTAGAGCCAACAGTCTTTCACTGTATAACTTGCAGGGTGTTTTAGTTATGCTGAGGTCAGAATGTCTGTTTCCAGCCTTAATAAGCTAATTCAAGATTTTATTTAGTCTGAAAAAATCTAAAAAGTTTTTTGCTCTTAGTTTACTTTTTTCAAATATGAATTAGAAATAAAACACAATATATCCCTAGATTTTTAAGATGCTAGGTTACATTTATGAAAAAGAACAGTAAAAGTATATTAAAGGAAAAAAAAAGGATAAAACTACTTACTTTGGTAAAATGTGTTCTTGAATTTCAGTGTGTTGCAGATTCCTTATTCTTAACCACTCTATTTAAGCCTAATTTAATGTTGTATGTTAGCTTGGTTTATATTATAAAGAGATGGTTAAAAAAGAAGGGAGCAATCTCTTAAAATCATGTGTAGCCAGAGGGGGTTCACTGTTGTAGGAACTGAGCTATATTCTGTCAGTTGTTAATGGATCTTTTTATTGCTTATGTTCAAATATTGGCTCACTGATAGCAAGAGTGTGCAAGTTAGATGTAGAGGAATTCTATGGTTCTTTTCCATGCTGTTTCTGCAAGGAAGTGCCATGTTGCTATACTTGTGCCTGTTTCCTTACATGGAAAACAAGTAAAGAATGAACACTGAATGGATCTTTTGTTTATTTGGCAAATGTAATGTGAATTCAGAATGGTAAATACATTTTAAATGAAGCAGGCACTGGATAAAATGCAGAAACAGGCTTTGACACTGGGATTGAAACTGGAACCTGACAATGTTCCCTTCCAGTGCTGGTCCTGAACACCAGGACGAAGAATCACTCTTATTTTTTGCTTTTGCTGATCCGATGCATCTTGATTTGTTTGTTTATTCTTGTGTAATAGGGCATTTTCATCCAAAAGAATGGAGAATGTAACTGGTTCATAACTGTCTTGTGCTGAAGGATGCCCTCCAGAGAAGTTGGAGGATGTGGTTTGAAATGTCCTCAGAGAGAATTTCAGCCTGTCTTTTCCATATCCTGTTTGAGGAAACTGATCAGATTTGTACTGGGGGTTACAGTCTGAGGTGGAGGGACAAGTAATGATGTGATAATTTGCTCCCATTGGACATAAAAAGAAAAGAGTAATTCTGCTCAAATTTTTTTTTCTTTTTTTTTTTTTTTATGAGAGGTGGTAGATACATATGTTCAGGAAATCACTCCTAACTCAAGTCCTAGCTCAAGGGGTATTTTTCTGATGGTTTAAAAAAGCAAAATTTAGGATGTGTTCTTAGGTATTCCCTTTTGCTCAGTTCTAGATGGTTCTCTCCCTAGAGACTTCACTGTTTTTAATCTCATTTGGAGATGTCTAATACTTCCCTGGCATCATCGGGAGAGTCTGGTCACCTAATACAGGGTTGTGAATGTGGCTTGGCCAAAAAAAAAATCAGATTTATGATTATGATTCTTCATTATTGCAACTTGTAAATCGTTTTACTTCTCTAGCTCAAATAAGCTACTTTTTTCCTTTGTACCTGGTGATTCTCTGATCTGGATTTTATTTAAGAGAAGTAGGATGGGCAGGGTACCCTCTAAGAAATAGATTCAAAGTAGCATTTGAGAGGAATTAAGATGTCCAAGAGTATTTTATATCTTGTAATTAAGATATGTGTTTGCTCAGGTTTCTCCCAAGGTATCACATATCTTCTGGCTGCTTTCTGCAGATATGAATCTTCAGCAAATGTTCGAGCCTTTGTGCTGAAGACCCTACATATTTTGGTGCCCATTTCTCTGCTGAGGTATGGATAGATTATAGCAATCACTGCACATTCAGAATAACAATAGCTGAAATATACCTGTAACTCCATTAAATAATGTTTGTGTTTTAACTGAAGAGCGATTGGCCATACAGAAGCCACATAACTATCATTATGTGTGTGTATACATCCCAAAACTATTCATAATAATTTTCCATTCCTTCATTGGATGGCAGCCATTTGGTTAGTCATCATGCAAGTGCAGGGAGACCGTGTAGCTTGTGAAAGCTGTATTTGAAACAGCAAAACTGCCAAAACCATCCAAGTACGTAACTTGACTATAGAATTATATTAACAAATGATGACGACTACAGCTTGAGATGGTGGAAAATGAATTGTAGCAAATTTTCTACTTGTAATATCTTTTAAAAGACACTCCACTAATTTATGTTAGCTTTTCCCCTCCTTGTCCTTCCCCGCCCCTCACTTCTCCAGAATTTACCAGTCAGCTTTTGTGCCATTGAATGGCTGTACTCTTGAGCCTCATCTCCATAGATAAAATCTCTACCATCACAGAGGGTATTTATTTTCATTTCTCCTCATTTCTCTACAGTAATTTTTGGCTGTAGGTTTATTCCCCACTTTTGGAATATGACCTAACGTCCATCACACTTGAAATAAATAAAGCCTGGTTCCACACTATCTGCAAATTCTGGCTTGGCAAAAAAAAAAAAAAGAAAAATAAACAGGCAGCAAAAATAGCAAACTGTTCACCCTACTAGCAAGAAAATGGCAGTATTGACAGCTTTTGTCGTGATACTGTGACTAATATGATTCTCATTGTCCATGCTCCTGAAAGGAAGGAGATAGATAAACTTTTGTTAAAAGAGATTTATTTATAGTCTTCCTGTTTGCACAAAAAGTTTGAAAATTTGACCTCAATATGCCCTAAAGGCTTTAACCCAGGAAATGAAATGTCCTCATGTTTGTATTTTTAGATTTCATGCTTTTAAGCCTCACCATAGGACTTTTGGAGTTTTACTCACAGTGTTTGAGTGTTTGAGGTTAGCAGCACTACAATGACTAATGAAATCATGGGTTCTTATAATCAGCAAAACACAAGATTACATTCAGAGTACAAGTCTGAGTGCAAAGGATAGGGAACAGATGTATTTCAGATACTGTTTTTTCCTTCTTACAAATCATATCTTAAAATACTTCACAGAATTAAAAACATAGAAGAAAGTCTCACCCCAACACCAGGGGAAACAGAAATTAAGAAGATGATGGATGTGATTTCATCTAAGGTTAGAAATGTGATCAGGGATAAGTGAGAAATAAAAATAAAGAGAATATGGATGCAATAAAGTTATATGAAACAACATCTGAGAAGATGCTCACATGCACAGTGCCTAGACGCCATAAAAGAACACAGAGCAGATGTCAGAGAAGGCGATAGCTACATCTGGGAGGAAGGCTGCAGGCAATCAAGGCAGCTGGTTTAAAAAAATGAAAAATAAAAAAATGTGATTGGCAATTTTTGCTAGATCACAGGATGTCTGCTTGTGACTGGGGGTGATGTGTTCAGACAGTGTTGTTTGTTAGGTAAACTGAGTTTAATAGCCATTTTGCTCTTGTGAGTGAACACATGAATTGAAATTGCTACATCACTGAGATCCTGTTACCATTAACTTATGTGCAGCATCATTAGCAGATCTGTGTTCTGTAGCACACATCTGTCTTGAAGGTGGCATGTTATACACCCTCTTTACCTCAAGTGAGATGTAAGAAGCAGAAAACACAAGCTCCAGTCTTCCTGAGGCAGGGGGAGATGGTCTTCTTGCCTGAAGGAGCTGTGCACAAGTGGATGAGCTGTGTCCCTGGGTAAAAGAACCATGGATGTCAACAGACTGCTCAGCATCAGAGGTGATAAGAAAGGGAGTGATCAAATCTCAGAGATCCTGCAGAGACAATATCCTGAACCCTCACCTACACTGGAGGAGGAACAGGTAGAACTGTGTTCATCAGATTGGGAAATGAAGACTACCATAGTGCTAAAGGCTAGAAGATGATGACTTCTGACATCAGGAAGATAGCTTATGCTCCACTTGCAGATCTGCAACTACAGAATAAGTTCAGTACTCTGGCTTCAAGTGAGGGACTAGGTGCTCTCTCCAACAAAGCACCCAAGTCTTATGAGCCAAAGTCATGCAGGAGCACCAGGAGGAAGCAGCAAGTGATAGCACCAGGTAACCCTGCTTTAGGGGGTGGAGGCCCCATCTGATGACCAGACCTGCTGTCTAGGAACATTTGCTGGTTGATGGGAGTTTAGATCTGGGACATTGTAGAGAGGCTGCCCAGGCAGGAATGGCCCTTGGATTATTATCTGCTGTTACTCTTCTACATGGTCAGCAATGATACTGCCAGGGGAGATCCTGACTGTTTCAAGCATGATTAAACATCTAAAAGCAGATTTGCAGAAAGTGTTAGAGCTTCATTAGGAAGATCATTGCCAGAAGGTTGAGAAAGGTGATCCTTCCTCTCTGCTCAGCACTGCTGAGACACAACTGGAGTCCAGGGTCCACTACTGTGCTCCCCAGTAAAGAAAAACATGGACATATTGGAGTGAGTTCAGCAAAGGTGAACAAAAAATTATTAGAGACTGGAGCATCAGACACTCAAGGAGAGGCTGAGTGACCTGGATTTGTTCATCTTGGAGAAGAAAGGCTCACTGGACCTTATCAATGTGTATAAATACCTGATGGGATGATGTAAAGAAGGAGCCAGACTCCCTTCAGTGCTGCACAGCCAAAGGAAAGGAAGCAATGGACATAAATGGAAACACAGGAAATTCCACTTAAATGTAAGAGGTTTTTTTGTTTTTCAGTTGTGAGAGTGGTTGAACACTGGGAAAGGTTGCCCAGAGAGATTGTGGAGTCTCCATCTTGGAGAAATTCAAGACCAAACTGGATATGGCCTAAAGCAATCTGCTTTAGCTAATCCTGCTTTGAGCAGGGAAGTTTGAATATGTGATGTCCAAAGGTCCCTTTCCACCACAGCTATTCTGTCATTTGTTTCTCCTTAGTGTTCAAGGCAGGAAAATTTAGCATAGCTTATAGTCAGCTACTGAAAGTTCTTCAAGCCCTAGATGTACAAATAAGAGTTTTCTGGGTCAGATTCTTCATGTTTTTAATAGGAGAAGGTAATAAAACACTTCACCTGGCTATTATGTGGAAAGAAACTGATGGGCAAATTAGATATTGATGGATGGGAAAGGGAGGGGAAAAAGGCTTCTAAGCCTCATGGGGTGGTGGAGAATAAGGATTCTGCTTTGTTTTTAGTATTTTCTCTAAATCAGAATTCAGACCAGATGTGTGCAATGCGGACAGGAGCATAGCTTCAGAATGATCCATGTTACTCTGTCAGTAGTGTGAGGAGGCCCTGCTTTTTTCCAGTACTGTGAAATCTGCAGGATTTCAAGAAAGCCTTGAAAATCCTCCATTTAGTTGTGATATTTTTCCAACACAACCATTTTAACAGGACAAACTGACTAGAGGACTATTTAACAATCCTAATTCCCAGTACTATGATACCAGCTAAGTCCCACCACAAGTTCATTGTTGTTTTTTACATAATAGGCTGTAGTTTGGCTGAAAATATTTTATGCCAGCCTTTCTCTTGGATGAGCTGATGTATATGAACAACAGAGTGGCTTTATGAGGCAAACATATTTTGTCAATTTTCAACTGACAATATTGTTTAATTCCTTTGCAGAGTACCATCTCATGAAATCTGAAATCCTGTTGCCTACTGATACTGACAGATGCCATAAAAAATCAACTGTGGATGGACAAATCATATGGATATGGCAACTATAGGGAAAAAATTGTGAAAGTCTTAGCAGTCTATTTTATTCATTTAATGAGGTCAAGCCGAGAAAGAAAATGCTCCAATTGAGTAGCCTCATACTGTATATAAAGCATGTTTCAAAATACTGATACTAGAAACAGATCTGTACTTGATGAACTCCAGATGATTGCACTGATGTTAATACAGAGAAAAAACTCTAGTACCTTCCCTCCTCCATCCTCTTCCCCTGCCAGAGGTAATCCAGAGATTCTTGCACTGTTAAAGTCATTATGACATATTTTGGAACTAGCAAAAATGAAAATGATTCATCTACACTTTCCTATGATGCTTAAAAATGTATTTTGCAGTAGCTCGAAGTACAAGGCAGCTAGAAAACTTTCAGCAGTCTATATAAATAAAGATTGTAGGAAAAATCTTTGAAGTGGGAGATTATGAGAGAACACATCTGCTCAATGGAACTGAAAGCACAAGGGTTTGAGACCTTTCCCTTCTGTTCTACCAAACAAAATAAAATAGAAAGATGTGTCTTGTTTTAAAGTTTTACTCATAGACTTTTTGCATTGTTTTGTATTTTAGCACTTACATAGCAAAAGGAATGTGTAGATAAACAAATGTCTAATTTCTCTTAGTAGCAGAAGTATTCTGGTTCTTATTTATTGACATAGCATAAATATCATCTTTAATAGTAAGACTCCCATTTATTATTGACTAAATAAAGCCTTTAGCAGATAATGTAAAAAAAAAAAAAAAGATCTTTGGTTCTTTAATTTCATTCATGAGAAACATTTTTGAAGGTACTACAGTTGAAACAGTTCAATAGAATATCCAAGAATCTGACCTCGCTTTACGAAGAGTCATCTCTTGATCAAAAGGATGGAGCACATGAATTAAGAAGTTTTTCCATCTTGAAATACTAGAATTCTGTGATTCATTCTATTCATAGCACACCCTGAAACCTTTTTCCATTATTATTCAGTCAGTAATGCTGGAAAAAACAGCCTTAAGCCTAATGATCTTGTTCAAATACTTTTTGAGTGGAGAATGGGATGAAATAGACAAAATCAAAGAAAACTCAGATCTCAGTAAAGATTTTCCCCATAGTGGAAATGAAAGAACTGTTTTATAATAACTTTTCCTGTTTTTTTTTATAGAAATGTGTCTTCTCTTCAGACAACGTGTAAATGCTAGATTACTATGGGGTTTCATATTTTATTGCCGGCTAAGGAGTCTGTGACTGTTACAGGAAGATTATAGAATCATAAAATGGTTTGGAAGAGTCCTTAAAGATCATCTAGTTCCAACCCCCCTGCCATCAGCAGGGACACCTTCCACTAGACCAGGTTGCTCAAAGCCTCATCCAACCTGGCCTTGAACACTTCCAGGGAGAGGCATCCACAACTTCTCTGAACAACCTGTTCCAATGTCTCACCATCCTCACAGGAAAGAATTTCTTCCTCATATCTCATCCAAATCTCCCCTCTTCCAGTTTAAAGTCATTATCCCTTGTTCTGTCACCCCCTGCCCTTGTCCAAGGTCCTTCCCCAGCCTTGTAGCCCTTTCAGGTACTAGAAGGCCACTGTAAGTTGTCCCCCAAAGCCTTCTCTTCTCCAGGCTGAACAGCCCCAACTCTCTCAGCCTTTCCTCATAGGAGAGGTGCTCCAGCCCTCGGATCATTTCTGTGTCCCTCCTCTGGACTCACTCCAGTACATCCATGTCCTTCTTCTCTTGGGGATCCCAGAACTGGATGCAGCACTCCAGGTGTGGTCTCACAAGAGCAGAGTAGAGGGGGAAAATCACCTCCCTCGACCTGCCCACGCTTCTCTTAATGCAGCCCAGGATACTGTTATTGGACTCTGGGCTGTGAGTTGCTGGCTCATGTTGAGCTTCTTGTCCACCAGCACCCCCAAGTCCTTCTCCTCAGGGCTGCTCTTGATCCATTCTCTGCCCAACCTATATTTGTGCTTGGGGTTGCCCCGACGCAGGTGCAGGGTCTTGCATTTGGCCTTGTTGAACTTCATGAGGTTAGCACAGGCCCACCTCTCAAACCTGTCAAGTTCCTTTTGGAAGGCATCCCTTCTCCCCAGCGTGTCGACCAAACCACACAGCTTGGTGTCATTGGCAAACTTGCTGAGGTTGCACTCAATCCTGCTGTCCATGTCTCCAACAAAGATGTTCAACAGTGCCAGTTCCAATACCAACCCCTGAGAGACTCCACTTGCCACCAGTCTCCACTTGGACATCAAGCTGTTGACTGTTTGAGTGTGACTATCCAGCCAACTCCTAACCACCAAGAGGAATAGGAAGGTATCTCTTCCAAACTTGTAATGGCCATGACCAAACCTAAAAGTTTCTGTGCAGACAAATGAGTGAACTTCCATTATCTCCTGTATGCTGTATCTGACACAGAACTGTACAAGAGTGCTGTGGTAACTTGGCTTTAGGTAGTGGTATGCCTAAAGAAATGAAAAGCCTAATACATGCCAAATCAGTAAGACTCAGCTTTACTGACAGACAAAATTTTTAAACATTTAAAAATTGTTTACTATAAAAAATAGAATAGAGTGAAAAATGAAAGTACAAACAGATTTTAAGTAATCCTAACCCACTAATGATAATGGTATGACTTAGACATTCCAGCATCTCAGCTAGTTTGTGAAACTGACTGTCTTTTGCAATGGATGTTAGATTTGTCGTGTGTGGGAGACTGCTGGTGCTATATTTTCCTTACCGGAATCACTGATGGTAACTGCTCTAGGCACTTCTGTAGTCCAAAATGGAACTATTGCAAAATGGAACAATTCAAGCAATTGCTCTTTTGTCAGTTCTTGTGCTTGGGTGTTAGATATCATGTAATATTTCATGTCCTTGCCCTTTCCTCCTCTTCCTCAAGTCTTTCACAGGAAATATTTTCTATTGCATATGCTAATTAGATTACATGTTTAGCTGTAAGATGCTTTTGGTGTGATTACAGCCTCTTTAAAGCACTGTGATATAAAATTACAAAATATGTACCACCAGAAATATGGAAGGTACACATCTTTTAAGACTTGTAATATACATTTTGAAATATATATATGTTCAAACAAAATTGACCTAAGTATGTAGCTGCCAAGACTACATAAGGTACCTCGTTCTGATATTGTGTTCGATTTAAGGAACCCTGTCATACTGTTAAATTCCTATTATCTTTTAATGCCCATCTAAACTTGTAGGCTCTTACCAAACATATTAATAAGAAGTTTTTTCCTGACATTAAATATTAAGCATTAATATCAAGTATATGTAAAGAAAAATGTCATTTTAATGAATTTCTTAGTAGTGTTGTACATCTTTTTCCTTTATGTTACCTACTTGTGTGTCATTATATGGATCCTCAAGGTCTCTGTTTCCTACTTTTATTGCCTCATATTTTAGATAAAAAGTTGCAGTCAAGATAATTCTGTCAAGAACTTTTTCTTATTCTCACTAGTACTACTATTTTATAAAAAGAGAGATCAATCTTAAATAATACAAGATATAGCTGCTTCAGTATATAAAAAGATGAAAGAGATACGTATTTTTATTTCATTTGGGAGGATGACAAAATAGAAAGACTGTGACACAGTGTGTTTTGTAGCCCTGTCACAAATACCATGCAAGGTTTGCATGTGAATTTTAGTAAGGTCTACAGTTCTAGGTGTTTAAAAATCTTTTAGTTATTGCCTTTACTTTCTGGGTGGCTAAATGTAAAGCAGAACAAGAATAAGACCAACAACTACACCAGGTTTCTGATTATTATTGTTACTATCCTCTGGATAATCTCTAGCTCAGCTTCAGCTTGCTTGATTTGTGGCAGCCAAAACTGAAAACACCAAAGTGTTACTCTCTTTCCTTAAGACTCGGGCACAAAGGAATAAACTAGTGATATATCCATGAAGACCCAGTGTTGTATGAAACAATTGCCATTTATGTAACTTTGATGCAGAAATCAGTGGGATTTAGGGTGCTTCTACTACGCATAACACTTGTTTCCTCTACAGTTGCCTCAACTGTTCCTGAATTTTTGCAGTCTCCAACTTTCTTCTGTTTTGAATTTGAAATGACAGTGTAATACCCTGAAAAAGAGGTAGTGGTAAGTTGGAAACAAAATACTGAAATTGTTTTGGAAATACAGAATTGTAATGCAGAAAGTTCTAGGTCCAGGAAAGAAACATTCTCCTCAGTTTATTTAAAAGAGCTATGGTTAAGAAACTTGCACTGAGTATGTCAGGCGCTTGTCCAATTTGCTGCTCCAAAAAACATTTATTTATGTAATGTGGAAGAGCTGCAGTTAGGGGAAATGAGAATCCCACTTTACAGTAACTGTGATCCTGGTGGTAGAATGTCCACTTCAAACGACTAATTATTCAAGTCCCTAACTGAAATCAGGTAAGATTTCATTGGATGTACCACAATTGAAATGACTCATTTGGCAACTCTCCTGCCTATCATCAATTTCATTCTGGAATGGCTTCTAATAAAAAGTTAATTAATTAAACTTATACATTGCTAACAAAGTTTTGCATTCAACAGGTCTACACTTTATCGTAAAGAAACCCAGAATAAAGACAACAGTATTCCTGATGAACTGTATGGATTGAAGTGAGATGTAAAAGGAAATGGTAAGAATTTGGAGGATCAGAAAAGTTGTTAACCTCTTCAAACAGTGACACAGGATCACAGAATCATAAAATCATAGAATAGTTTGAGTTGGAAGGGACTTTCCAGAGAGCGTCTAGTCTAACCCCCCTGCCCTGGGCAAGGACATCTTTCACGAAGTCAGGTGGCTCAAAGCTCCATCCAATCTAGCTTTGAATATTTCCAATGATGGGGCATCCACAACATCCACCTGTTCCAGTGTCCTGTCACCCTCATAGTAAAATATTTCCTCCTTATATCCAACATAAATCTACCTTCTTTCAATTTAAAACCATTGTCCTGTCACTACAGATCCCAGTAAAATGTTTTTCTCCTTTTTTATAAGTCTCTTTATATATTGAAAGGCCATAAGGTCTCCCTGGAGTCAAATCTTCTCCAGATTAGACTACCCCTTCTCTCTCAGCCTTTCTTCACAGCAGAGCTGTTCCAGCCCTCCAATCATTTTTTATGGCCCTGCTCTGGAACTGCTCTAACAGATCCATGTCTTTCTGGTACGAGGAAGCCCAGAAGTAGAGATAATATTTCAGTGAGGGTCTCACAAGAGCAGAGTAGAGGAGGGGAATCACCTCCCTCCCATGACCTGCTAACCACACTTCTTTTTATGGAACCTAGGATATGAAAAGCTTTGATGTAGAAGGTGGTAGTAAATGGGGATTTTATAGGATTTCAGTGCTTCCACTTACAATAGGAACAACAAAACCAAACCTCTCAGACCAATATATTATAAGAACCATAAAAATATTCAAAAGCCTGTGCAAAACTGATGATAGCACTTTTTGTACCTTATTGTTGAGTTCATAGGGTAGATGCAATTAATGTCACTAATCTTTAGCTACCTACATATGTCAGGCTTATTTTTAGTTTTACAGAGATTTAAGTATGTTCATGTTACCAGCTGGCAAACAGTAAATGAAGCATTGTGACAGTGCTCAATCTAGCAAAAGCATCAGAAAATGGGAAAATGTAGTAAGTGGGAACAAATGAGCACTGGAAACAAAGCTAAGTGGTATCATGGAAAGTCTCAGATCATGGGGAATGATGAAGTTCTAGGTAAAATCCTACTTCTACAAGCATGAAAGCAATGGGGAAACAGGACTGGTGTCTATCCAAAGGTAATGAGGAATAAAAACAGGAAAATGAAGCAAAATAAGTCAGCAATGTATCATTATCTGTAAAAATACTTTAAAAGCTGAGAAAGATTGATATAGGACTTTAATTTCAATAATCTATATCTATCTACATCTATACTGCAGTTAAAGTGATTCTCCAAATCTACTCTCAAGTCTAGATTCCATGTCCAAATCAGTGAATTTTCAAATTTGACCCCTAGTATGGATGCAGCACAGGGTAGCCTGAAGGCCTGGTCACCTAACACCTTGTTGGTATGGTATCAGGTAATTAGTATCTCTACAAGGAATGCTCTCAAGTGACAATAAGGTCCCTCATCTTCTTTGGAAGTGATTCTAAGATCATAACTTTTTATCAACACACACCTAATAAAAGTATAGAGGAGCACTGGCTTCACATCCATAACCAAGCAACTAAATATTTTTTTTCTCTTTGCTGAGAAATCCAATATCCATGTGCAACTTTGAATATATGAAAAATGCTTAACTAGGAATAGGATTATACACAAGACTTGTAATTCCAGACAACATGACATTAAATATAAGCTCCAGTAAAAGGGTCAAGACAATTAATTAATTAATACAAAATAAAAATTAGTATCAACATGAGAATCAAAAAAAGAAGCAGATTACATGGAAAACAATGTGCAGAAAGAAAAATACCCTATTTTTTGGCAATAAAGCACAGTGTGTGGGAAAGAGAATCACTTTGCCCTCTAAAGTCATGGTATCTCAAGAAGGAAAAAATAAACAACTATCACCAAGGCTGTAAAGATTTCTAGTGAAGGGAAGGATAACTTCAGTGTAACTTTAGAAGACTAAGAGATGCTGAGGAAGTTTTCCAATGCCAATGATTCCATTTTTATGTTTGAAACTATGGTGTTAGACCAATGACTGAATTTGATTGCCAGTGGTTTATGGAGCCAGGTGCAATTTAATGCCAAGAACATCAGTAAACAGTAACATTAGACTGGAAAAGTGAGGCCAAGTGTTGTCAATCTACAATATACTCATTCAGGAGCCAGTGGACAAATACACACTCTTGGTAAGAAGCCCATGAACCAACAGACAAGGAAACCAAGGAAATGGTACACCTAGAGGCCAAATGAAGATAGACATAGTTCCTCACACAGTCAGTAAAACTACAAGACCACAGAATGTCTTTAATGTTCTTATAGCTAATAAAGATTGATGTAGCTGTCTACAAAAAAGGCATAATTTAAATCCTTGATGCAGCGCAGCTCTCTAGAACTGGTGAGAAATCCTTCAAGTAAATTGTCAAGCACTCAAACCCCTGATATTTTAAAGAAAAAATAAATCATTACCATGACCACAACCCTAAAATGCTACTATCCTGCAGAGTGATTACAGTGAAAGTGTAATTTTCAATGGCAAATTAGGAAAAACACTCATTTAAAACTAGCAGGCCAAAGCTGTTGCTAGTAGATACGTAATATGCTCAGAAAATGCATCTGGAATAACTGCGTGATTTGAGTTAGAGTCTTATCTCAGACTCATTAGAAAATGACTGTAAAAAAGCACTGCCAAGTGTACCTGCATGGTTACAAGACATGATTTTGAAGCTTCTGTGCTGTGAGGTTAGAATTAAAGTTACTCAAAAAGCCACTTATGGTGGAAATATGGTGTGGGGCAAACCTGCCAGGACATGCAGAGTGCAATGGAATATGAGATAATGTTATCAATACTCTATAATGTCTCTGCAAGACTGAACACCACAGTAGAATAGTGACAGTCAGGCAGAGGGCCTCAAAAAAGGACCAAGAAGAGTCTTGGATATCACCTGGGTTTGTGCAGGAGAAATATAAAATGTAAGGTATATTAAAAACTACTTGGATTCTACCAAACACTTTGAAGACATAAATAATTGTGTGACTCCCAGTAATGACATCAAAAGCTTGAAACCCTTGGAAGACTATCAGGTCAGAAGGATTGTCATGGTTAAGTATATACAGTGACAATACGATTCACATCATCTACATTCCAATACCTGTAGTACCAACAACTTATCAAATACTTGAAAAAAGACACAGAAAAAGCAGTATTTAAAAGGCAATAAAAGAAACTGTAAGGAGACTGTATGTACATCAAGGAGGCTTAGTTTGCAGGAGACAGTTGGAAGTCAATCTTTATGTGATTGGATTAATAGCTAAAGTTGTAACCTTGCTATAAATAAAGCACCTATTTAGGTTTTCAGTCATTAGTTTTTATGTGATGTTCATCAGCCTGTGGTCCATAAATTAGGTTGGAATATTTTTTTTTCACTTCCCTTTATTCCAACAGGATGAAGAGCTGATCTGGGCAGGGAGATTTGTTTGGTTTTGGGGGGATATTTTTTTTTTTTTGAGCCCTATTTTCAGAGACTTGAGAAATTTTCCAGAACCTGCTCCAGGCTATTCTATTGATATTTCCAGTTCCTCAGAGGCTGTAAGAAGGGATTAACTGTTGGATGATATCCACATGAGAGACCATGAACACTAGAAGTTGAAGGCTTTGCAGCATAGTAATCTGTGGAAATGTCATCTGAAAAGCTGAGATAATGTCTGATATTTGCCAATGGGCAAGAATACTGTATCTGGGGATGTAAAAAAGATAGGCTTGAGCTTGATTATAAGAATTCAAGAAAGATGGAATTGAATCTGAATAGAGAGACTTGTGGCTCTTTGGATTAAGTCTCACAGGAGATAAGCACTTGCTGACCTTCAGTCTCTTAGTGCTCTTCTGCCCAGACTTTTACTGCACTTGAATGTTTGTTTCTTGAGCTTGAGCCTTAGTAAAGAAAAGAGGTTTAGAAATACTTGAATTGGATCTGTTGTTATGATCTTTTAATGAATAATTTTTTGGCGAGGTTAGTTCAAATCTGGATGCTATTCATGAACTGTTAGTATTGCAAGGTACAGAGGGAAAATCACTGATTCTGTGAGAAGAGCAAATGGCAATTTGCTGTCAAGGGTAAGTTCTTATCTGCAGGACAAGTATTTTGATGAGCTGCACAGTAAGATATCTTGCAAGTCAAGAACTGCAGAAGGCTATTAAGGAAAATATTATGTCGAATTTCTGTTCCATGTAGTTCATTACAGATAACTGTGGTTAGAAGACAATTCACACTTGTAATATATTAGCTACACTTCCTTCGGATTGGGGCACTGAGTCCCTAGAAGCATATCAGTGTAGCCCTGTGTCCAGCCAAATGAAGGCCAAACAGCTATGCAGCTATGTCAGGACTTAGAAGCAGTGTGGCATCAGGATGCACCCAACCATGCAATCTTGCCAACCTATAGCTTTCCTGAGCTAATATGTCTGAAATGGGATGTAGTACATCAACTGAGGATTTTTCAGAGAGTGGTGAGGCATACGTTAGATAATCTTTTATGTCTCTATACGCGTTCTAACATAATGTTTACTATTATTTTACAATTGTATATTACTGATTCCAGTATGATTTTTAGTCCTAAGTTTTATTTCTGAAGAGCTGCTACCTAACCTGTTCTTCTTCAGAGGTTTTGGATCCTTTTCATGTGAATTTAAGCAGGCTGTGCTATTTTTCTCTCTTTAAGAGATGTTTCTGAAAAAGAATACGAAGCAGATTGAGACCTGAAAAGTGTCCACTCCTTTTGCTACGGTAAGGATGCATTCAGCTATGTATCAGATGATTCATGATGTTTCTAGTAGTGAAGGCTGTGCACCCTCTTTAGGGGACTTGTTAAGTGTCTGTTCTGGGCAAATATAGGGTGTCCAAAAGTTAGAATAATATGGGTTAAACACCATATACTCCAGAGAGTTATGTGTTTCCAGGAAAATCTTCTTTCCATTACATCTGAGCAGTTTGCGTCTGCTTGTAGTTGTAGGAAAATCCTTCTCTTCTCCCTAGTATTCAAGGCTACAGTATCTGAGTTTCCTGCATCTCTCTCTACCTTCATTCTAAAACATTCTCCAGGCTTGATGTGGTCATTTGTCTTCAGAGAAGTAGAAATCTGCTTCTCTTTCCTGGGAATTCTTTCTGATCCTGTGTGTATAGTTGGGATAAGACAAACAGGTAGTCTCCCTTCCTGCTCAGCCGCATCCTCTTTAAGACTTTGTACAATATACTATACACACAGCAAACTATGATCAAAGAAACCAATCAGTATCATTTCTCACTCAGAGAAAGTTCCCAGGCATGGCAAAGTAAGATGATAAGCATTACAGCAGTACAGGAAGCAGTGAAAGCAAAAAGCAGCCACTAAGAAGCACTTCACTTTAATATACAGTAAGGCAAGCAAGCCCCATGGCAAGCACAGGAGCCTGCCAATTAATAGCTAAACAGCAATAACAGCTATAAATTTGATCTAGCACATTCCAATCAAATCTATCATCGTTTTGAACATCTTTGAGCCCCACATTGGGTGCCAAAAAGGAGTGTTTTGGTTTAACTCCAGCATGTAACTAAGCACCACACAGCCGCTTGCCCTCCCTCCCCTCTTGTGGGAGGGGGGACAGAATCAGAAGGGTAAAAGGGAGAAAACTCGTGGTTTGACATAAAGACAGTTTAATGGGTAAAGCAAAAGCCACACATGCAAGGAAAGCAAAACAAGAAATTAATTCACTACTTCCCACTGGCAGGCAGGCATTCACCCACCTCTGGGACAGCAGGGCTCCATCATGCCTAATCGTTATTTGGGAAGACAAACACCATCATTCCAAATGTGCCCCCCTTCCTTCTTCTCCTCCTCCCAGCTTTGTATGCTGAGCATGACATCATATGATATGGAATATCCCTTTGGCCAGTTTGGGTCAATTATCCTGGCTGTGTCCCCTCACAGTTTCTTCTGCATCCTCAGCCTACTTGCTGGCAGGGCAGTATGAGAAGCTGAAAATTCCTGTGTAAGCACTGCTTGACAACTAAAACATCAGTGTGTTATCAACATTCTTCTCATCCTAAATCCAAAACACAGTATTATACTAGGAACTAGGAAAAAAAGAACAAACTCTATTTCAGCCAAAACTAGGACAAAATTACATGTCGTTAACATGATATTTTGGTGACTCAGAAGTTGATGGGTTATTTCTCATCCAATCAATATATTTGGCTTAGAGAGCACTGGTAGCAAGGAGGTAGATACTCTGTCTAATCTATCTGATTCTTTATGATGTGCACCTCAGTGAAAAACTCTATCATTCAGAGGCTTGCCAACTTTTGTCTATGTTTTTTATGTTGTCAGGGCTGCCTGACAGGCAAGAGGAGTAAGAAATTGTTCAGGTCATCAGTCCCACCACATTACAGACATAAGGCAGGTGCAGAGGCATCCTGACTCTATCAAATTCTGAGCACTTCAGCACAAGCCTGGCAGCTGGAATTCTATTCAAAACCAGAGATGTCTAGGGAATGTCACTGCTCCTAAGGAAAATTAAAAAAAAAAAAAAGTCTTAAAAAAAAAAGCTGCCAGGCTCCCCCACTGACCTTGTGTATATTCTGCTACCGCATTGACCTTGTGTATATTCTGCTATAGCTTGAAAAATGTACATGAGTAAGATCATCTGTCTTACAGTGATGGGATTTGCAAGTTTCTTAACTTAAATTATTCCCTTTACTAGGTTTTCCCTAGCCATAACATACTTCTCATGGTTATGAAAGAACTAAATTGCATGCACAAAAGCTGCTGTTAATTTACCAAGACCTGAACAAACCCCAAATTTTTATACTGTTGTGTTGCCAGGATCTCAGTGATGTTCTTACAACCTACGCAGAAGAGGAAAATCCATTGTCTTTTCTTTTTTTCTTTAGAATAATTTAAGAGTTAATTACCTATGCACAAACTTTGTATTATATTGTCATTCAAATGAATTCCCTCCAAATATCAGTAGAAACCTTAATCATTTAAAAATATATGTCCAATTTTGAGTATATAAATCAAAGTTTTCTGATATATTTGATGTTCCTTGTAACAGAAAGCTTTAACATTAATATCATCTCTCACAGTAATTTGTATGAGTTGTGTATTGGGCATAGTCATTGAAGATGCGAAGTATTTTGAGAATTTACGTACTTTTTATGTTGACTTTCTCTGTTATCTTTGTTCTTCAGGGCTGATACAGGGCACTGTAAAATGTTTTAGAGTGATGTACATTACAGAGAAACATCAGTTGTCATAAAAAGTGTGTAGGTTGATGTTTTAAGGCCTTAGCAAAAGCTGTGGGGAAAATGTATTTTCAAATCACTGGATGCAGTCAGTGGTGCTGAGTCTCATTTCACGTGACTGAGATGTTACTTATGAATCCTGGAGCAGAAGCTATTAATCTGTTATTGATGGACTATATCAATTTTGGCTACAAAGAGAATAGAAGGCTTTATTTTGAGAGATTTATGCAGCTAATATACTTTCGGTGCTCAGCTCAAAGTTTTGGCTCATAGTCTTGCATTTATAACTTAAATTTTTAACTCTGGTTAGGAAAAAGAACAGGAAATATTTTCAAGGACAGAGAAAAAATTCCATTCAGGTGACTTCCAACACTTAAAGCCTTCCTCTTGCTAACAGAATTTTGCTTTTTGCATTCTTTTCTGCTTTATTCATTTTAAAAAATTCACCTACATTGTCAGGACCCTGAGAACACCAGCAGGTGTTAATGGTCCTAAGCATCCTCACCTGGGATCTCCACCCATGCCCCACCCATGGGCCCAGGATCCCATTCCAACTCAACCCAGGGCCATCAGTCCCTGCCCCAGCAATACTGTAGGATGCCGGTTCCAAACTCTCCCAAAGCCCTGCCCTCACCACCTTGAGTCCTGCTGAGCTGGGCTGGACCTGTGGGCAGATGTCCCAGCCTGGCCTCAGCCTGTCCCTGTCTCCATGGAGATACCTGATCCACTGGGCTTGGGGATGCCACGGCTGCCCCCCAGCCTGCCCTGCTCCCTGGCAGTGGGATGACCCCTGCCCTGTGGACCCTTCTGGGGACCCTCTGCTGCTCTCAGGGCTCAGCCTGAGGGAGCCACTGGTCCTGCTGCACCTTGGCATCCATCGTTTCATAACTAAAATCTGAGGCAGAGATGTTAATTTTAGCTGTAGACCAAACAAATATTCACCCATCCATTACACTGTTACGTGCTGCTGCAATGAATCTTAATGTCTGCCCCTGGAAAGGATGGCTTTTGTAACCTGGATGTTTTCAGACATAAAATATGGTGTAGACTGATAAGAACAATGTAGCTTTGAAATTGCTTAGCAGTTGAAAAGTACTACTTGAGTAAATAAGTGCTTTACTGGTCTTATATTCAAATTCTTTCCACGAGACGTTAGCCTGACCATTTTCTAAGAGATTTTGAAGGTAAATCTTATTGTATGTTTGCTATTCAAACAAAAAAAACTTTGCTTTGGCTAGGTGAAAAGTTTCCAGTATATAAAATCTTCCTGAATATTTACACATTTCATTTAACCATCCAGAGCCATCATTTTTACCAATAAGACACAGAAAAAATGAATTTCTATTAAACTTATAAAAATCTATTATTGCTTTCAGGAACCATTTGTGATACAGTTCTGTATTATCATCACTCATTGGAGCATTGTTACTCTTTAGAGAGCAGAGCACACTGTTTTATTTACAGTTCCTTGCAAGCCTGGAAGTGAATGAAGCCCTGCCTTTTCAACACCCACTGAGAGGGTGCTAAGCACTCCACAATTAATAGCCCTGAAACACTGAATCTTCCAGGAAGGCCAAATATAAGAGGAGGAGATTTCCATTTCTATCCTTCAGAAACTGTGTATTTGAATTTATTTCTAGATACCTTTGGAAAGCAGGAATACATAGGATGCTATGTTTTTAGGGGAGGAATATTTAATAGGTAAACAAATAGCTTTGGTTTTACGTCCATCACAGCATCACTATATTTAGCATTGCAGACTGGTGCTAATCCTTTCATTGTTCATCTTGAAGCTATTTTTTGATTCTAAGTCCACCCTGCCCAGTGAGGATCCTTGAAGACTGTGGGTCCTGGCATGCAGTATGTATCTGTTTAGTCCTGTAGACTTTCAGTGATTGGGTTCAGTATCAGGATGACCAAGGCCATCCTTGCCACCCTCCCTGAAGCCACACTGCCAAGCCTTTTATTGCAGGCAGTGTGATAAATCTCATAATATATTGTTGGCTGACAGAGGATTATAGGTTTCTTTTGAGAATTCTGCAAAGTTTGAGATAGTGTCAAAGTATTGCACTTATGAAATACAATCTTTCTCATCTGAGACACATTTCTGTGTGCCTCAAAGTTATTAATTGAAGGCAAGTGTATATCTGAAATAATCCTAAATGCATTTAAACTTAACAGAGTTCAATTTTTTATTAGACTTAGTCTTAGTATAGAATGATATCAAGCTTGTTTCACAGAATATATTTTTCATGAAATGTCCTGACCAGTACTGATAATATTTTCATTTTTTCTGGAAGTAGTCTAATACTCTTAATGTTAATTATTTCTCCTTATATATAGAACTATCTTCTAGGAAATGATCTCCAATGTGGTAAAGCACAGGCTCCAAGAAGGTCAATGAATATGCTCAATTGAAACTGTGCAAGTGATATTTGACAAACACTCAACATGATCTTTGATCCAGAAGCATTTTCTTAAGAAGGAAGGAATTGATTTTGATGAGATTATTAAAGGAATACTATTTCTTATTTGGGTATATGATAGCATACAAAGACTTTTTATAGGTGTTAAAATCTCGGAAAATATTAAAATAGCTATAACTGCAGCTTATTGTGTGACATGTAGCTGGAACTCCTCAGTTTATTGCACAATTACTGCTTGAAAATGTTACCGGAATTTAGTCTCTAAGTACCTGCAGAAGCTCATGTGATACCAGAATTTATATATAAATATAAATATAAAATAAATAAATATAGTTTAAAGGAGGACTACATGCAATATCCAATAACAGCTAGTAGCCAAGGTTGGTGAAGTTCAAATTTAGCGTGGAAGATTCTGTTTTTCAGGTAAACACGGAACACATACAGGCGTCACGTCACCATGCAGAAAGTCAGAGCCCTGTTTGTGCAAGTGACAGGACTAGATTAGTATATTTTCCTGGTAGAACAGAATAGTTTGCATTGGACTTCATACCATAATAAAATGGCTCTAATATTTAGATATACTGCAAGGAAGACATATAACACAATCACATTTTAAAAATAGTCAGGGTAGAATTGCTTTCACAGAACTTTGCAAACCCAGAAGTTAGACATTTAAGTTTCATTAGTTACCTTAAGCTCCCTTTGTAGTCAATAAGACTGTGAGAGAGACTTGCTTTCATATACCCAGCTTAGAATAAAATGAAACAAAGTCTGCTTCTCTGAAAAATCAGGGTGGAAATGGTGTTTTGGTGACCAGCTGGAAGTTATGATGCTAACTCCAAAGAGATTACACTAGGATGCATGTATGACTAGATTTCCAAGTCTTCCGGTTTTTTTATACACTTCCAAAATTAGTTCTTATAATTATCTTATTAAAACAGTTTATGCAGACCAATAAGTGACTTGAAATTTTGTTCATAACAATCTGAAACTGCCTCTTTTCTTATTTCATCAAGTTCTGGTGTTTGGGCTTGTTTGTGTTTATTTGCTCATTTCTACTTAAAAAATAAGGCCCATACTACACATGAAATTTTGTAAATGGTTTCTCTTACTGTAGTACCACGTGTCATCACCCATGTCTTACACTTCAGTAATGGGTTGGATATTTGACAAAAAGATAAAACATATCTACTAATATTTATAAAATATACTTCATTGATTAGATAGAAGCTATGGGGAATATTAGACACTTATTCATGTTTTTGGAGCAGGCTTGAGAAGAAACATATTTGGTAAGCTTCAGAGTAATTTGAGAAGAGGAAATCATGCAATGTTATCTTGTTATTCCCTTTTCCAGTTTTATACAATCCACGAGATGAGGCTTTTGTTACCAATTGAAACTACCATTAAGTGAAATTTAGTTAGTGTTTTGTTTGAAAACAAACTTGTAGCCTTGTAGGATGAATTTTTACTTCATTATTTTTCCATTTCATGCTAGTAATAGTTATATGTGAGCTTCTCAACTGAGCAAGGCTTTAATTTATACAGTCATTTTGAAAAGAATACTTTGTTTACATCAAATAAAACACATTCATCTAAGACTAGAAAATTAGACATTGCACAGCAGGTTTTCATCAGTAACATAGTTCTAAAATACCTCAATCAGAAATTGCCTTTGGATATGTGGATATTTCTCAGGCATTATATAGTCATGGAAAAATTACTTAACCGGTGCTCAAAGCAAACTAGAGTTTAGGACTCCTCTGTCCTAAACTTCTGTTTTCACCTTACTCCAGGCATGTATGACAGAGAAAATGGTTAGTGCTCGGTACAATAAATTTGCATGACACATCAAAGTTAAATGACATATCAAAATAATCCTCTAACCACTAGATACAGAACCATAACTGTTTCAGTTTCCTAGTGAATCTTGCACTGTTTGATTGAGTTTCTTTCACCAAGAAAGATGGAGAATACTAAATGATGCAGGAGTTTGTGATCATGGCCCTCATTTAGGAGGTGGGAGTTTTGCTTTTGTTTTTCCTTAAGGTCGTGGAAGGATGTGAACTTGTCGCCCCAGCAGTATTCCTCATCAATTATTCTAACATCTTGTCACAATTAAATATTTATAGGTTTTACCTTATACTGCAGTTTTTAATATATTTAATCATTGTCAGTGTTCTCATATTGTTGCTAGTCTACAACCAGACAGGAACACTGCATTGCCCTATAAGAAGTTCTGTGCATACATAGATGGATATATTTATATGAGTATGAGTATAAACTCTGTTGTTTAGAGTTATGCAATATAAGTGTCATAGTAGATTTAGTATTATTTTCTACATCATTTTGTTTGTAACTATATGATTACTCACCATTTTATGAACAACCACTAAGTATTAAACAAAAATTTTTGTTATCCTGATCACAATAACACAAGGATCTTCTTCCTGGTATAATAATAATAATAATAATAATAATAATAATAATAATAATAATAATAATAATAATAATAATAATAATAATAATAACCAACAAAAAACCCACCTTGGACATGGGGAAGTTATATGAAAACCTAAAGGATTTATTTCACTTAATGACAGTTTGACTATATCAGCAGTGAATTTTCTCTGAAAGAAACTTAGGCTTTCTAGATACTATGTCCCTTTTAAGACCCTCACATTACCTTTAACTTTGATTAACCCAAATTGTTATATCCCATGTGTGCTTTTTGCCTCCCTGTTGCTCATTCTTTTTTCATAAAGATTGATAATGAACATAAAATTAATTCTAATGTAGACTGAAAACATTAACAGCCTTATTAGGCTTTTGTATTAAAAAGGAAAAGCTTTAGAATAAATTTTTAACACAGAGAACAATACAATAAATTACAAGATGCATCACTTATTCAAAATACTTCTAAGAAATTACTCAGAAAAATATCTTTAGCGTTGTAATGTGAAACTGTAATCTTCTACATTGATAAACAGATAAAAGCCAGTGTAAACTAAGAAAATTGTATAAAGAAGGTCCTTTTGTTTGTGCATGTGAATGCCTAGGAAAATTGGGTACTGTGAAAGGCCTGTAAATCTTAAATCAAGTCTTTCTTGCTTTTCCCATTTTTTCCTCAAAACTCCTATATTGAAATTCTCATCTGTGTTTCATTCTCCTAGTGAATACTCTAAGATTGTAAACTTTTCCTAAAGGTCCAATACCTTTCTGTCTACCCCACAGATTACAACTCCCTTGTAATGAGTTAGTGGTATAATAAAGCCTCACTGGCAATGCAGTGTATTTTAATAGACAAATTACTCTAAATTAAGCTCTAACCATCTGTTCCATTCTCATTTATGACTCTAAAAAGAACATATCTTAAAATTATATAATTTAAAAATAATGTAAATGATCAAAGTCTGCAGTAAGGCTTCTGCATATTTTTTCATTCAGTGTAGCATACTTATGGTAATAGTGATGTTTCTTCCTTGCTCCAGGCGTGTATGAAGGAGAAAGTGGTTAATGCTTGACACAATAAATTTGCAGTTATTATGACACATTAAGTATGTCAAAAAATATATTTTACTCCTAGAGAGTTACACTGAATGTAAATCTCTGTATTGGAGCATCCTGATGGGATACCTGGAGGCAAAGCTTTAGCTAATTCTACAACTTGTAGGGGGTTAAAGATATCAGAGACATTAAATGCTGACAACTGTAGTTTTAATATGCTGGGGAAATGGAGCTATTCCATATCACTGTCTGTATTTGTTAACAGTTATGCCACCACCAGGGATCTCACTAGGATTTATAGAGAAAGAACATGCTGATAGCTATTTAGAGGGAAAACAGTAATTTTTTTTCTTTCCTGCAGACTCATTCGGTAGTAAATTGTGGTACAGATTGATAGAGCAGCAAGGAAGAGAATAGAAAAGACATGGTATTCTTAAAGGATGCAACTGAAAGTCCAAGTAAATGCCTTTTCCTCCCATTGCCTCTCTGCTCCATCAGTGTCCTTTGTGTTTTAAAAATATAGCATTAAATACATATATTGATCTCATAAGTGAGATAACTTTACTACTGTTGATTTTGAGTTCAAAATAAACATCAGCAGTCTAAGAACATTTATCTCTAACTTCATGTGACTGTTGCATTTGATCAGGAGGCCACCTGTGGAAATAGCTGAGCCAAGTATTACTTACCATGCAGAGACACTGTTTCTCCTGCAAGATTGGGCAGGTTTCTGATCCTACTGAAACATGAAACAAGATTAGCTGAAACTAGGAACTGAATGTGACCTACAGTTTGTCACCATATTCAGCTAAAAGGTGGCATCAGTGTCAGCAGTTTGCAGTTTAAAAGGTAGCAATTTTGCCTGGGCTAAATAATCAGGCTGCCTCTAGAGACAGGGAGGGGTGTGACAGGGTTATTTCTTCTGTGTGTTTTTAAACAGGATGAATTTCCTTTTGGAAGTGTCATTGTCCATGGAGGCAGCCCGTTTGGCTGAGGCAAGCCAGATGCTAGGCTGTTAGACAGCTAAAGTTAGACAAGAAGAATGCCAAAGTTAGCATTTACTCATAGCACTCCATTTAACATCTCCTTTTCAATCATTTATAGAATGACATCAATGATTATAAAGGGAACATCTGCTGATGGCTTTAGGAGGTATTAAGTTTGGAATGACTAATTTAGTCATATAATTAACAGAAATACGGTTTGTTTGGCAGAATAGGAAAAACACACTATAGAGATACTGATGATAATTGTGAAGGCCAGTAATAGAAATCAAAATGTCTCACTTCAGTACATTACATGTCTGAGTCTGTCATTCCAAACTAAGTGCCTCTTAAAACCAGATGCTCCCTCAGCAATATTTGATGTGTGTTTATAATGCATGGACAAAGGAGATATTACATCTTTTGTTATCACTAAGCACCAAGGTCAAATTTGGTAAGTAAGCAATGGTTTCAGAGTTTTAATTACATACAAAATAATTCTGTCTAATTCCTGCAGAAATGTGTCTGCCTTTTGGAGATTTTTCTAGAAAGTAGCATTTTAAAATGGACTATTTTTTTTCATTTGTCAGGAGATATAAATTTTAAAGTATGCTTTCTTTTTTAATCTTGTAAATATTAGGAACATAATCCAGATCTTGTCTGTTTTGGCTGAGGGTGTACTGGAAGGATAATAATTGGATGCATGTGGCTAGTTTTTACACTGTAGCATAATGAAAATAACAAAGATGTTCCTTCTCTAGAATATTAATCATTGAAATTCCAAGATACAGGACAAAAAGTGATTTTACTCAATTTAAGTAAAACTTATTGACCTTTTCTTATTTAAACTATTAAAATTTTTGTTTTCAAGGTCTTCAGAATTTATCATTTTCCAGTTGCTCATTTATTATTTAATATAGGATTTCATTCTATTCCATTCAAATTTATAAACTAACCATGTCAGGCTGAGCACTTTCCAGCATACAGTTAAGAACTGTGATTAAGACTGTTTATATGTGGATCGTTCTTTTCCATTTTCCACCCCAGTGTTTGTAGTGTTTTATTTGGCCAGACTTTTAAAATTTATTTTATTTCATGTGTTTTAATTAGGATAAAATGCTAAGAAATGAATCTTACATTTGGGAAAAGAAAGGCAGAAACCTTCCCTCCCCATACTTTTCAGAACTTTCCTAAAGATTTTTTTTTCCCCCCAGTTATTTCCCCTTTGCAAATCAACTTTTGTTCAGTCTTATAGAACTCCCACTCTTGGTGGATTTCTGAGTGTCTGGTACTGTTCCACTCATCCCAGGAGGAATGGATTCATGAGCAGAGCAAAGGTGAGGAGTTGAAAGTTCAACATAAATGAATGTTCTTATATTATTCTATAATTTATACTGTGGATATTACTGCTATCTAGATGGAATCTTTGGTATACATGTATACATATTTTAAACAATTACAAGTCAATTTTTTTCCTCTGTGGGAGCTGAACTGCTCTTATATTTCTTTATTATACAGGCTTTCCTGGTGAAAGAGAGACTGATTGGAAAAGCACATTACAGATGAAAAAAAAGAAAATTAGTAATTTATTAATAATTTTAAAAATTACTGAAAAGTTATTTTCTTTTCTAAAATTCGGTTCACTAGCAATGGTTTAACTATATAACTTAATGTGCATTTTTTCTTCAGTGAAAGTTGTTTGCTAGAGGAGAAACCAAGTCCAATCTTCTTCCTGTCTAAATTTTCCATTTGTATTTAGGAGGTGATAAGTTTGGGGCCATAGTGTCTATTGCTGTTCTTCTCTGTTCCTTTGAGAGCTCAAACCATGAAATGAAGCCAAAGCTGCAGCTGCAGCAGCAAACATGCACTTTTTTGATGAGAAACATCTTGCTGTTTTCCCTTTCCCCACAGTAAAATTTTGCATAAGATGAAAAATAACACATCATGTTACCATTAAGCCACTATTAACATTTAATTTTGTAGAGATAAAATTAAATACATGTATAACAGATTTTTTTCATAGGTTTTGGTTTTTTTTTTCTCCGTATTATTGCACATGTACCATCATATAAAGTATACTGCATTCAGAAGGAGAATATTTTATTCTCTCTTTTCTGTAAGTTAAGTTCTTATTTTTCAGTTTTATATTAATGTTTTCAATTGACAGGAATTTTATACACCAGCATTGTCCTGATAGAAAATTTTGGCACTATTTCATGTAATACTTTAATATACACAGATCTTAGATTCAGTGTGCTGTCATGTCAGCTTCATGTACTTCTTCAGTTTTATTAATTCTAACATTTGTCTGTTGAAGTGGTAATGATTTATTGTGTGTGGAAATTCCATAATACCCTATTTTGCTTTGACAGCTGTATTTATTCCAGTGAGTTAATTAATGGGAATCCCAGTTGTTAAGATGATTTTCTGATATGTCGACAAAACCCAAAGAAACAGCTGACAACTACACACTTTGGTTTCAGGAAGAAAAAATGGTTTCTTTCCTTTTTTCTCCTGCAATTCAGGTATAGAATATAGGGACTGTCCATTGGAAAGAAGAATGAATCCAGGCAAATCTTTCAATTCCACTTTAAAATCTATTTTTGTAATAGTTCCTTTTTAATATTTGTCTGTGATATTACTAAATTAAAAAGAAAAACAAAACAGTAGAATTGAAAAGAATGCTATTATTTTCTTAGCTGTCTGAAATACTTCCTGTGGTGAATTAAGTAATGTGATTAAAGTGATTAATTTTCTTCCATAGTCTCCTTTATGCAGCAATCTATGATCTGAGATGTAGGAATGTTTAATCTAGCAGTTAAAGGCATAGCATGATATTACTGTGACTGAAAGCAGAAGTCAGAAACATTTAAACTGGCGATTAAATCCACCTTTTAAAACCAGGATGAATCTGGTCTTATTTCTGAGCACCTCACTAAATTGAGGGCAATTAATAATTGACATTTCTTCTCATGGAAAGTGACAAGTTCATTACTATCTAGAATTTTGAAATCAAAGTTAAATGTCTGAAAAAAATGTTCTGCAACCCACTCAAAAATTAAGACTGATAGTGTTAATTTGTGGTAAAAAGAAAAAAAAAATGCCACTATGAAATAGCAAGAAATTATTTGGTCCCTTTTATTTAGAAGTCAGATAATATCATTGTAGTGGATTCTTCTGGTCTTAACAGTCTGTGGATCTACAAAAAGCTGTTCAAATAATACATGATATAAGCACAAGCAGGAGCTAGAACATTTTGAAATGAAGGATGACATTAGGGAGGCAGTCTGGTTTAGCAATTAGTGCATAGATTCACAAGTCAGAAATTCTACATTCTATTCCCATATCTGACATTGATTAGCAAGTCACATTAGGACTTATTATCAAAAGTCAGATATGCAGCTGATCATCTAATTAAGATCATCATGCTATTAGCATAACTGCATTTGCAAATCATGCATGCAGAGCTTTAGCCTTTGTTTAACCTTGATTTGTGATGTGAAAGCAATCTGTGTTATGGATTGATTCAACCCTCTTATTTCAGGATTTGAGCAGCTCACAATTTTTAATATATTTATCCTCATCAGATTCTGTCAAACTGGGTATTATTATTTATCCTTATTTTAAGAAAGTGGAACTGCAGCACAGAAATAAAAGGTTCTGATTTCCAAAGATATCTTAGGCATTTGAAGATGCAGATATCCAATTAATGAAATTTCATAAGTCCCAAAGAAGATCACATCGTTAAGTCCTATGTACATTTTAATGACCTTTTAAGTGCCTAAATCACTTTAGAATTTGATTCTGCATCTTGTGAGGGTCTATGAAGTCAAAGTCCAGTTGAAAACTGTGTCCACATTAGCAAGTAGCACAGACCAATATAACCAGATTAATAAAATGAAACAGTCTATACCAAGGATCTGGCTTTCACACATTTTGGGAGGCTTTAATGCTAGGCTGGCTCTAGTTGTGCTATGGGCTGAATGCTTGCCAAAGCTGATGTTCTACTCAATTTCATTCCAAAATTCAGTTTGTGTGGGGATCCAATACCAGTCCATAATATAAAAGAAAGCATTAATAAATGGCATTGATCAGGAAATTCGCTTCAAAAGATGACTCTTGAGCTAAAATGTTGATGTAGGCTCACTCTGTGATTCTTAGAAGCAAAACAACCTAAGAAGTGTATAAGTTATTTGATTTCTCTCTGTAAAGGTGGAGAATATTGATGTCTTTGCTTGAAAAGTCTATATTAGTCAGGAGATTGGGTCATCTGAAAAGTATGGTAAGATTGTTTTGAAGTAGCTCACTGAAAAGGTGGACAGAAACAGTTAAAACTAACTTGAGAAGGGTTATATTTGATTCATGGAATGTTAGTCAACTTAACAAAACAAAATACTTAGCACCTGTCCAACTTTGAAAATATCGAGTCTTTCTTTGCCAAGTTTATGAGAGAAGCAATAATTTTCCATACTCTGCATTACTCTCACAGTTTCATGAATTTTCCACCTAATGAGAAAATGAGAGAAATTTCTCATTTTGATGTTATGACGTATATGAGTAAAATTAAAAACATTTATGAAATTAAATACACTTCCATGCAATAAGGTGAAAGAAAGATTAAAATTTCAAAGAACAAATATGATTGAGAGTTTCAGCCAGATAAATATTTCAAAGATCTTCTGGAATTAATAAATCCACTAACTGCTGTGTCTTTTTTTTAATTAATTAATTTTCTCACTCTTACATTTTCCAGATAAATATCATGGGTGTATAAAAGGTGCTCTGTGAAGTGATATTTCTAACCTAAATATTTTAATTTTTTCAAAATATGAAATGAACTTTAATCACTGCATATATTAAAAAAAAAAAAGGCAAAACCATCCATGTGACAACTGCAGATGTACAATATTTTCTATCTAGATTTCCTCCCTTTTTTTCTTATGCTTTGGTAATGCTGATATACTTAAGTAATAAATACACATGAGCATTACTCAAGAGAGGTCAGCAAAAGAATGATGGAAAAAAAGGAAGATTCATTTTTACCCTAATAGCCTTTTCATGCCCTGAAATATTACATCAGAGTTAAAAATACAGGATATAAACAACAGATACTGAAAACACTCAAATGAATTGAATAGGGTCAGAGACTAGTAACACAACATGAAAAATCTATATGGATTTTAAACCAAAAAAATTACTTCTTTATATCTGGATTTTATGTATTCATGTATGTATTTATGTATTTATTTTCTCAGACTTCAGTTATGAGATAACTGAGTGAAAAGATCCCTTTATCCACATCCTTTCCCTATCTTTGTGTCTGAGTGAAAACTTAGAGCCTTGATGACTTGTACCAAATACTACGGATGACTCAAGAGAGTCTTTTTTCACTATAGAAAATTAAGCTACTTCTAGAGATTTTCCAGATGTTACTGCCAAAAGGATTTGTGATATCCTAATACATCCCTTCAGAGTCTGCTAGTCTGATGAATAAATTGAAGAAGGTAGGCTTATAAAAGTAAACGACTCTTTTTTTTCTCTCAGTACTGTATATGCAGAACACCTCAGCTGTCCTTTTAGTATACCATGCTTATAAACTATTTCCATTTACATTATTAGCATAGCTTAGCAGGTAATTTACAAGGTCCAAACATGGTACTACACATTACCCCAAGAACATATTTTTAAATAAAATGTATATAGTTTTCCTTTATAATTGTTGAGAATATTCACAGTTTACTTTTGTTAATTTTACAACTGGGAAGTGAAATGAAGATGTCTACAAATTTTACAAACATCTACATTTGGAGATTTTTTTAACCTTTTAATATTATCTCTTCAGAAATGTATGTGGTTTATGAATGGCTGTTATAATGCAAAAGTTGGAGCTGGAAATCTCTTTCATTAAAGGCTGATACAACCTGACTTATATAAAGAAAATTTGTTTCTGAGCTTATTCCAATGATTCAAGTAACAGCAAAACACTTTCACCCATCTCATAGGCTTTCTATATATCTTAGATGTCTCTTTCATAAGGAATACCAGGAATGTAATAGCAAAGATTGCAAAGGAAGGGAATGTAGGGCTGATTTGTATCTGTATGGATGATGTGAATGTGTCTGTGGAACTCAGTAAAGAATTCCCTGAGTTGGCACCAATCAATCTCTCTCTGAAACTCAAGATGCTAAAGTTAAATGAACATCATGAACACGGAGCTAATTAATTGACTAAGAGATGGGATCTATAAATTCAGAGACAGGGTCATGCCAACATAGTTATGTTGCTTTTGAGTTCTGAGAAAAGCTCCATGCAGCTACCCCTGCACATTGATCAACATCGGCAGTACCATAGTGGGTTTTAGTTACAAAGCATTATCAGTGCATAAGGAAAGTCTCTATAGAAAAATACAGTAATCCGTGACATTTTAGGCATCAACATGAATGACTTGGTGTCTGCCAAGATATTTTCTACCAGGAATAAAAAATAGCAGAGTGGAATGGATTTTCAAGGTAGCTTCAGAAAGAATTTACTATATATCTGAAGGAAACATCAGCAAGGAAAAAGCCTTTCTATGAGAAAATGCTGTGAAGACCTGAGGACCTAGTGTAATCCAGGCTCTGAAAGATGAGCATAAGCCTGAAACATTCTGGCTCATATACCTGCATCTTCTCTCCCAAGAAACCAAGGTGAAAGGAGAGTTGATGAGTCCCCATCTCACCTCAGGTCTTAGGTGAGGTAGGAAAATCAATACGGTGCATATCTGAGCCTGAAAACTGGGAAAGCCTTTGCAGTTTAGATGGAGGCACTACAGAGTGGCTCCAATTTCTACTACTTTTTGTGTTCATTACAGATGACAAAACTGAGTTTATTTTTAATAGTTTACTCTCTATTTTGTGTGGGGTTTTTTGTTTGTTGTTTGTTTGTTTGTTTCTCCTTCTTATTTGGTTTAAAAGAGTGTCACAGAACAGCAGCAAGAAAGGCTGTCTCTGCTTTTCCTGGCTGTGGCAGTCTGTGTCAGGTGGACAGGCAGGAGGGAAAGGAGGAGATACACTGTCTGCATGCAGACTGAGAGACTCCTGACAAAGCACATGCCTTGCTTGTTGCAAAGGAGCAGATCTACAGCCAAGCCTCAGAGGTCAAGGAGAGGATACATTCCTAGAGACCCAGAGGGAGACTGCGTGAAGGTTGCTGCAACCCAGGAAGGCAGTGCAAATTGCTGGACTCCCGAGCATCTGGAAGGAGAGGCTCATTCTAAAACGAAGTAGAAAACAAGGGGAAGTTTTGTTTTCAAAACCTTTACTTATCTGCATCATCCAGAAGATCTGCATTTGCTGTATTTTAAGGGGTTGTCTATGCTCTAAGAAAACATAGAGATTAACATTACTTCAGTGTTTTGGGGTACGCACATTCTACAGATAAGATTGGTTGGTTCTAACTCAAGGCTCTGACCTCAGAGTCACATCAAAGCCTCATAAAGGAAGATGTTTATATATAAGATTTCAGGGGTGGAGGGTGTCTCTTCCTTATTTGGAAATGACTACAGAAATATTAGTAAATTATCCCTGGTCTACTTTATTTGGCGGGTCCTGCTGGTAGGAGACAAATAGCTGCTATAATGGACTAGAAACCATGGAAAAATAAGCCTGTGATTTAAAATCTTGAAGTTGATCTAATTAGTGATGACAACTAGTCTCTAGTTAGTACAAGATATTTAAGAGTGTGTTCTAATACTCGTTTCAGTTTCCTTCAATTTTTGCCTGCTTTTCTATCTCTAGATGCTAAAATAAAACCTTTCAGTTTTCCAAGAAAACACCTATCATATGAGACACACCGCAAACAAAGTGCACTTTCTATTCATTTATTTATAAAATCTGTGGTTCAACATTACAAATTCATAAAGCTGTGGGCCCCCGTACAGTCAGCCAACTTCTCTGCTGTCCTGTATCCTCCAGCAATCCTAGTACAATCCAGGAAAATAAATGCATAAGCTATAGGGCCAAACTACCAACAAAAGACAGTGATCCCTCTGTAAACTGAGCATAAAGGATTATGCATTTTTTTAACCCTCTCCCCTTCCTGTTTTGGGATAATTGGCAATGTTACTGAACATTAACTGAAACCTAAATGCCACATGCTTTGTAGAAGCATTGTAACTTAAATCCTAAACCATCTGCATTGTCATTACTGAGCAAATCTGCACAGGACTTTGCTTTGTTAATGTTTTTTACATTACCCTAGCTAGCTGAGGTGCTAATGGATTGGTGTAAGAAAGTAATGGTTGGCAATAAGTATAATTGTGATTGTGTGATTTGCCATATTTGATGGGACTTTGTTGAGGTATCCAACAAAAAATGTGTAATTGGATGCTGTGAAATGGTGGGATTTCTGTGATAATGATTTGAAGTTTGTGATATAACATGTGAAGACTTACCTTCAGAAATTACTATGCAGATTTTACAAACTGTTTGTTTTCAGAAGTATTTTATTATCGTGGTGAAAAAGGCAGGTCAGGTGCTACAGGTATCTCTAAAGGCGGCTTCTCTTGCTAAGAATCAGGAAAGATCTACTTACCTGCAGATGCAATGAAATGACTGTTTGTATTTATATCAGTTTTCCTAACACTGGGATAATTATTAAAGGACAAATATTGATGTTGTTGCTGGGGATGATCCAAAGTTTGGCAGATTGATGCTTCTGAGATGCTTCACTGTCGGTATCACAGTATTTCTATTTTACTCACAAGTAGTAAGCTGCTTACACAGTCTAATTTGCCAAAATTTACTTAGCCAAGAGAAGTGTCAAAATCACTATTAAGATAAAGACATCTGCTTCTGCTTTAGAACAGCAGGGAAAGCAAATGCTGATGTAGTTTTCAAAATAGTGAACATGAAAAATACTTGCAACAGAAAAGAAATGTGTTAAACAGCATATTGCTAACTATTAAAGTCTTGTTAAAAGGAGAAGTCCCAGAGGAAGACTTCAGGACTTCCAGAAAAGGCAGAGGATCCACACCTGAAAAAAGGTAAAAGTTTTTTCCTTATATTATACTACAGTGTGCTATAAACACATAGCACTTGAACAGAGTACCATAGGCAAATTTGGTGACAATACTAAATCAGTAGAGTGTCCAACAAGACAAACAACAAATGTGCTCTCCAGGCAGACCTTCATAACCTTGAGGAGGCAGCCAACATCAAAAACTTCAACAAGGAGTCCATAGTTCTGCCCCTGGGGCAAAATAACCCCATGCAACATATCAGGATCAGAACTGACTGGCTTAACAGCAGCAACACTGAAAAGAACCTCGGGATTACTGTGGATGCCAAGTGGAATGAAAGTAAGCAGCATGTTCTCATTGTGAGTAAAGCAAAATGCACACTGGGCTGCATCAGGAGTTGCAAGGCCAGCAGACTGCAGGAAGTTCTCACACCCTGTGCTCACCACTGGTGAAGCCACACTGAATCTTGTATTGAGTTCTGAGGTTCCCAAATCAAGAGGGATATTGATTGAATAGAGAGGGTCCAATGGAGAGCTACTGAGACAAGCCAGACTAAAGCACATGACATATCAGGAGAGGCAGAGGGATCTGAACTTGTTTAGTCTAGTGAAGAGGAGGTCAATGGCAATCTAACAGCAGCCTGCAAACATGTGAAGCATGCTTCCTGTCAAAGACAGTAAAGCCAAAACTCTGCTTGGTAATGTCAGGTGATGTAGTAAGGGACAACTGCCACAGATTGCACCTTTGGAGGTTTAGATTGCTGAGGAGGAAAAACTTTTCCACAAGGAATGTGGTGCAGTGCTGGAACTGGTTACCCATGGAGGTGGTGGAAATCCCTACCCTTGGTGATTTTCATAACTCAGCCAGACAAAGGCAGAGCTGGCCTAGCCTAGTTAGGTGACAGCCCTGCTTTGAATAAGAGGTTGGACAAGAGATCTTCAGAGGTTCCTCCCAGCTGGTGTTTCTACAATTCTATAAAATAAATTTAATAACTATTGTTCACAAAACATTTAAGGATAAATTCATCCATTACTGAATAATGGTCCCTTTATTTAGATGAGCAAATCAATGCTTTCAAATTTCTAATTTTGATTGTTCTCTTTTTTTCTATTATGGCAATTCTAGAGACAGTTAGAAATGTGTCATATTATAATGATCACATAGGGTTATTATTGCTCCTATAGCAAACTAAATATGTGAATTGGGAAAGAGGAGAATGTAAATAACCACTGAAGTATTTCCCCAATTCTATGCTTATTTACCCTTAGTTTTAAGGGTAACTGTAATATTTTTATGGAATTTTATTTTCTTTTTTTTTTTCCTTCTAATAATGCATTATTCATAATTATAAAATGTTGTCCAAGTAGCTGCTAGAACAGTTTCTCAGAACCCATAACTGATAATATATTCAGTAAACTGCATTGTAACTTTGAAGAACAGGTTAGGACAAGAAGTGAAGAATAATATCTTTTCTTAATTGAATCTGCAAACAGAATTCAGGGTCGTTAATTAAAATGTAGTCTGGGCAATGGCTTTTCTATTGACAAAAGAAATTACAATATGAGCTTTACATCTTCTAAAAGAATAGGTCAGATTCTGATTATGTTCACATTGGCATAACCGTAGAGTGTTTCTGTTGATGCTAATTCATATTTATGCCACTGCTTCAGAATTAAAAATCCATTCAAGCATTTCTAGCAATACAGTGCTTCCTAGCATGATACTTGACATTGATTTAGTTTTAGAAGTAAAAGAAGTAAATGAGCAGTACAGCTTCCTAAAAGATAAATTTATCCTTAATTTGTAGTGAATGCAGAATAGAATGGAGAAAACTTATTTGTCATCTCTTTGTTGAGTTCACTTTTTCACTGTAATAATTGAAAAATAAATTTCTAACTCAAGAACTTATGATTATTAATAATGCAAAGATCTAAAACAGCAGTAACAATTACAAGAAATTATAGAATGCATTATTTATCAGCAGATTTCTTCAATTTCAAAATAGCAAACTTTTTTTTTATAATTTCACTTTCTGCAATAACAACAAAAACACTCCTTTAAAAAAAGATATTCTTACAGTTTGCAGACCCTTGAGTTTTGTTGAGAACCAAAGAGTCAATAGAACATTTTATTTCATTCATTATTTCTGGAGAAGAGTAAGTTTTTTGTTGTAGACAAGAGATACTGTGGTCAGAAAGAATAATGTCTTATATATAATACTCTTGTTTCTTCTTCTCTGTACTACTTTGAAGATCTTTTATGCTCTGGGGTATGTATGCCATGAAAGCTACTTTTTTTCTGCTATCAGAGCTAGTAATTCTGCCAAAAGTTACTTTCTGTGCATTGGGGTATATTTATCACTGATTTATAAAAAAATTATTTATATATGCAGCACAATGTCTCTGTGATAACATCCCAGTTCGAAATGTTTTAAATGAGGATAGCTGACTATTTGATTCCTTCAGCATAACAATAGGAGTGTAGTTAATTAAGAATATCCATTTAATAGGAGTTGACTTCACAACATTTACAAAAGCCTGGTAATATTACTTATAGTGAGGAGGGTCACATAGACTTGAAGTTTACCATAATAAACTCTGTGGGCATGCATTTAGTTCCCTACAGTATTATTTGTATTTCTTTAAGAGATCCTCCACAAGAACACAAACACCTCTACGGAAGCTGCTGTCATTGATCAATGTGCAGGGGTAGCTGCATGGAGCTTTTCTCAGAACTCAAAAGCAACATAGCTGTGTTTGCATGGCCCTGTCTCTGAATTTATAGATCCCATCTCTTAGTCAATTAATTAGCTCCATGTTCATGATGTTCATTTAACTTTAGCATCTTGAGTTTCAGAGAGAGATTGATTGGTGCCAACTCAGGGAATTCCTTACTGAATTCCACAGACACGTTCACGCCATCCATAGAAATCAGCCCTACATTCCCTTCCTTTGCAATCTTTAATTTTGCTATTACATTCCTGGTATTCCTTATGAAAGAGACATCTAAGATATATAGAAAGCCTATGAGATGGGTGAAAGTGTTTTGCTGTTACCTGAAGCATTGGAATAAGCTCAGAAACAAACTTTCTTTATAAGGATATTTCAGGTTATAAGGGACCTCAGAAGGTCTCTAGTCCAACCTCCTACTCAAGGCAGTGTCAGCTTTGAGATTAGACCATGTTGCTCAGGGCTTTATCCAGTCTTATCTTAAAGCCTCCTAGGAGGGAGACTGAACTGCACCTTTTGGCCAACTGCTCCACTGCTTGACTGTTATGATGCTGAAAAAGATTTTCCTTATATCCAGTTTAAACCTCTGTTGTTTCAATTTATGCGCATTGTCACTTGTTCTCCACATCCATCACTGGGAAGTCTAGTTTCATCTTCTTGATGACCTCCTTATAGGCACTGGAGGGCTTCCATAAGGTTCCCTTGAAAGAGGAACCCTTTCCCTTCCCTTCTCCAGGCTGAAAAAAACTTGGTGGGCTATTAGCTGAACTCACTCAAGTTTATCAATATCCTTTGTGTATGGAGGTTAAGGGAGGGCATAATACTGGGCGCAGTATTCTAGATGAGGTTGAACAAATACTGAATGTAATACTGCAAGTGCCAGAGGTCTTTACCATATCCAAGCTCTTCTTATACTCTTGAATGATATAACCTTTTTCTCATCAACTGTAATTAAATTGGAAAATTCCTAGTTTTTCTTAGTGTGATTAGGTCATATTTATAAACAAGCTAAGGAATGGTGACAGAATTATATATGTAAACAGGAAAGTTGTACTGATTTTCCTATATGATTTTCATAGGGGAAGGAAAACATGTCTTAGTCCCAAAAATGTGGTCCTACTCTACCAGTGGACTACAACACCTCATTCCAATACTACCCTTAAGTCTGCATTGACTCTTCACCAATACTGGGGTGGGAAGAAGATACGGTGCTATGATGGCAAATAATGGATCTTTTACTAAATTAGAGCCACGTGCAGACTGTGATATATGGATGGCTTCCCAGAAAAGATCAATTCATTTTTTTCAGTACCTCATTATTCACATGAATTAAAGATGAAACTCTAGTAACTCCACAGCTATCATTTAATATATTTAAGGCCTTTGAAAAAAAATACAAGAGAAATCACAAAACTGATTGTGAAGTAGGAAATAATATAAGCAAAGAGTGGCCTTGATAGTGACAACTTCAGAAATATAATTTGGTGGTCTTCTACAGTGTTGCCACAGAGATAAAGGACTGATATTTCTACAGGGCAAAGAAAGCATCAAATTCTTCTTAGAAAGTCAACAGTTTGAAAAGCAGCCTTTGTAGTGGTATGAGTAGAATTGTTTGGTGTTTAAATCTTTCTCCAGTGGAAATTCAGTGGCGAACAAGTACAAATGTTAATGGTACAGGTTCATTCAATTTTATAAATGAAGTGAAAGGTATAATAGGAGGATTAGATTTGTTGGAAGATGCAATCCACATTTTCCATAAAATAAGAAATAATTTTTATTCTTTTAATTAATCTGCTGTAGTTTTGTATCCCATTTTCCTTAGCCAGTTTTCAGTTCTCTTCTTAAATCTTTGTATGGACAGCTATCTTAAATATTCTCTGTGATGTAATAGAAAACTATTGAATTCATTAACAAGTGAAGGTTAGAAATAAAGACAATGCCATTAGCAACAATAAGATGTGAGAAGAATGAAGTCCAACAAAAAAAACCCAAATCTCTTCACATTGGAAATAATGGAACAAGAAACTGAAACTGGTATGTGAAACACGTACAGTAAACTTGCAAACTACAATATTAGAATGACCAGAGGGATTTCTACACAGGCTGTATACTTGATCCTATTGAAGAATGATGGAATGAAGTAATATGGCAATTAAAACACTTTTTTTTACGTTGTGTGTGTGCACAATTGTGTGTGTGCACAACACTACAAAAATATCCTATCTTGTACTGTAATGAAACTGCAGTACAATTAGATTATCTTCAGAGCAATTTTTGTTTCAGTGAGAGATTTTCCTGAAAATATCTAAACTAAATTTTAAAGCAGGGATTCCCACAAGTGTCCAGCTCAGGTCTGCAAGATTTCCTTTCAGCATCTTCTAAAGATTCAGCTTGTTTCAGCGTTCTGCTAAGTCATGGAAGCTATACAGTCCAGTGAGCTAAAACTTTTGGTGCAGGCACTCCATAGATGCTCTGGCAGAGTTGTCTGAAAGCTGACCCTCATCCCACAGCTCAGAATATCAGACTGATGAACAGGTCAAAGAAGCTGGGTTTTTCCTCAGCTCTGTGGAGTTTTAGTGGATAGAAAGATGGCATGAATTCATCCAGTGTGTCCCGTTCTGGGCTCCCCAGTACAGGAAGGACAGGGAACTCCTGGAACGTGTCCAGCAAAGGGCGACTAAGATGATTAAAGGACTGAAGCATCATTCATATGAGGAAAGGCTGAGGGATCTGGGCCTGTTCAGCCTGGAGAAAAGATGACTTAGAGGGGATCTGATTAATATTTATAAATATCTAAAGGGAGAGTGTCTAGAGGACAGGGCCAGGCTCTTCTCATTGGCACCCAAAAATAGGATGTGAGGCAATGGGCATAAACTGCAGCATAGGAAGTTCCACCTGAACATAACAACTTTTTTACTGTGAGGGTGTCTGAGCACTGGAACAGGCTGCCCAGAGAGGCTGTGGAATCTCCTTCCCTGCAGATATTAAAAAAACATCTGGACAAAATCCTGTTTCATGTGCTCTAGGAGTTCCTGCTTGAGCAGGGTGGTTGGACTAGATGACCTTCAGAGGTGCCTTCCAACCTCAACCATTCTGTGAGTCTGTGATAAAGGAGCTGCCTGTGAGTGTGTGATAAAGGAGTTCGTAAGCCTTGTCTGCTTCATACCTATTATGAGCAGTAGCCATAGTACAGGAAGGAGGCAGGAGATAACAGAAGAATGCAGAAGATGACAGAAGAGCTTTTTGTTGCTGATCAATATCATTGTTGTCAATAAAACTGGGATTTTTCCTTATCCTTTTCCTTATCTTGGCTTGAATTCTCAGTGACCCCTGAATTTAAAATAAAATAAAAAAATCATGCCCCCTGCCAACCCTGAACCCAACACACTTACAAGGGAATTTCTAACTCAAAATACAGAGTGAATTTGCAATACCCTACTAGCAGGTTGAAGCTTGATTATAGTCATCAATGAGAATATCTAATGAAGTCCACTTGGCATGAGATTCGGCAAAAGATAGAGATGCCTGAATCAGTTATGTGTAGATGCTTACATGAGAGCTAGGTGTCTGATCAATGGAGAGCTTATCAATACAGCTAGTGGAGACCAGAGAGCTACTCATCAGTTATTCATTTGGCCAAATATAGTTATGGATTAAAGGGTGAGCTGAACAGTTCTCTAGATTCTACCAACTATGACAAGTAGACCTCCATTATATGTAGTGTCAGTTTACATAACCAGTTCATATGTATAGACTTATTTTAAGGTACCTTAGTCTGCAAACTAAATTTTTATCTTAAAAGATAACTAGAGATTAAAGCTGCCTTCACTACTGCTGTACCATCCAACATTGAGAATGCTTTATTCTCCTATGCAAATATTTAATTTTATAAAAGTTTCCAAACCAATACCACCATTTCTCTATGATAAAATATTCTGCTGCTTGCCACTCTGGTACTGAGATTTTACAACTTAGAGCTCAGAGGGTTTTGACTAAACATAAACCTTTTGGCATTGCCGACTGTCCATAATCGTATGTGTATCCATGGTAACCACAGGAGAGAAAGTATGGCTGTATAATCCTTCTTAAGTAATACAATGTTCTGTTTTTCTTGCTAGCTAGTCATAAGCATATTAAACAGCATGTGAATATCAAAGTTGCACATACACTCCTTAGCAGCAAAATGGAAATTGTTTTAGTAAAACTGTAATGTCTGGTGATACTTCAGGAATATAAATACAAAATTTCTGGAGTTTCTCTTTTGAATAAAGATGGACACACTAACTTCAGATCAATCATTTTAGTTAGATCTCCTTTCTCTTAATCTTACAGTTTGATAGAAAAGTCATAACTAATCATGCCAATCTTGTTGCTTACAAGAGAAATGGCTAAATTATTCTTTGAGTAATCAAAATGGAATATACACCCTTTTAATATGCATTGTGTCTGTGTGACAGCCTAAACATGTTCATACAAATATTTTCTTGTGATGTAAATGATTCAAGAATCAACATGTTTTTTCTTTGTTTTCTTGTTTTAGTAATTATTTTTGGTTAGCAGAAATACAGAATATTTTAGGCAAAGTTATGACTGTTATTTAAAAATCAAAAATGCCTGGACATCATTTTTGGTTTATATTTTACAGCTTTCATCCTATGAATCTTGGTATAACCTGAAGGAACTGCAAGACTGTTGTCTTATTGACAAGAAACAACAGAAGTTGCACATTTCTGCAAGCAAAATTAAACACAAGGCACACTTTGGCATTGATGCTTAAGCAAAACAAGCTTTGTATGCCTACTCCCTCTAGCATTTGGGGTCTATAGAGGCATGCACATGGATGGAAAATAAGAGAACCTGAAGAGACACAAACTTGAAAAAAAAACCTATTTTGCTGTAAAAGGGAAAGATAAAAAGTCCAGTTTTGTATATTGGCAAGATGGATTCTAAATGGAAGTTTTTTTCCAGTTTTCCATGAGTTTTCAGCTGCTTTCTAATGGGATATACAAACTGAAGAAGGAATGCAAGCATAGGTTCTGATCCCACAGCAATTTTTTCTCCATCTGCTGGCCCACAGAAATTTGGCATCTGTGGCTTCCCAGCTATGAAAGTAATCCATTGAGTGGAAATCTGTTTTCTTTTTCTTTTTTTTTTTTTCTTCTTACCATGCACGAGATACGTTTGTTGTTTTGATATCCTTCACAATGTCAGAGGCTGATTATGCTTAGCACAGTTTCTATTTAAAGAAATAAGACTGGGAGTCCTCAAGTTAGCATTTACTGTCAGTGTTACTTGGTATGTTTTTCTCTGTTTTCTCCCCCGTCTTCAGCCATGAGAGAGGGAGAGGAGGAGAGAAGATAACAAAATAAATTTACAGTCACTGTATTTTGTGCAACAATTTCATTAGGAATCCTACAAAGATAAGAATGAAGTTGTAGATCCTGAAGGTTTTAATCCTGAGAAATCTGTCACAGTAGAGCCCTCATTGTAAACACGGAAGAGTCCAGTGTAGGAATGGTAAGGAAGAAAACCTCCATTTTGGACCAGGATCAGAGAACAAGAATAAGGACTAAAATCAATTTTCCCTGTAAATCTCTGCAGTCTTTGATGAGAGAATCTCTCTTTGTTTTTTCAAACTAAAATGCTTCAAAATATCTCATTCCCACACTGGTAAGGTAGGAAAATAAAAGATCTAGACTCAGTTGTATTCCATTAACTGCATGTCTGATGTTGAAGAGTATGATAACCTCAAGAAATTGGGGTAATGGAGATGTAGAAGAAGAACACAACGATTACATAGAAGAAAGACTGAAAAGTCTCTTGGTTGCTCCATACAAAGCATGATGCACTCCTATTCCAAAGGAAGAATCAACTATAACTTCTGTGATTTTTCATATTTGTTTGTCTACTCTGTACTTGGAAACCTCAAATGACTTCCCAAGTAAATTACTTCCAATGATTCAGTTTCTTTTATAATTTAGTAAGTTTTTGTTGTACTAACTGTGCCAAATTATGCAGCCTGCATGTATTGTCCTGTTCCTGGATACATTCATAACATGTAGTCATGGAACCAGAATGATCTAGCCTGGTGATGTGCCTTTTGGCAGTAATTTTTCTTCGAAAGGAAAAGGCTAGTTTGATATATTAAATAGTTCTGTGCTGGATCCAGAGCTAATTGCTTTGTTCTCATTTTAAGTGTTGTCCTGGAAGTGTCACAGTCTGTTTCAATATGTGAAGTTTGCTGGTTCAGTATTGTGATGATAAACAAAAAAACCTACTGAAGTTTAAAACTACTTAGTAATAAATAAGTAAGGCTTAAGTAATTTTAACAATGCTCTGAACAATATACTTTAAAACTTGTGAGGCTTTTGTATAGTTCTTCTAGAGGGCTGCACGAGCTGGAAAGATCACCCATTTCAATTCTCCAGGGAACCTGTGGATCTGTAATTCTGTGCATAGGAGGGAGTGAGCTGGATACAATTGAAATGTCATCCTTCAACAAACACTCAAAGAACTGGTATAAAAGTATCCATGAAATCTCTTTGCTCTTTTTCTTAGTGGAATCTGTCTCCTGGAACAGAAATAAATTATGGAAAACATGGCATTAACATAGGATGGAGGAAGGAATCTTGGAAATAAAGGGTGTGTCCATGTCTAGATGGCTTAACCTGCTACAGAATTCCCATAATCTGTCCAGATATACAGGAAATAGGGGTTATGGGTGCTGAATCCGTCTGTGTTGAAACTTGCAATAGATTCAATTTTTCCAGGAGAATAATCAATGGTAATTGCTTTCAGACATCCCAATTTATTCATCTCTCGGCTTTTCTTGTTGATTTACCATGGGGTAGGAGGCAGAAGGGAAGGATAAATTTCCAGTGAAAGTCCCACAAAGCTCAAACTCATTGCTTGACAACTCCCTCCTGGTGGACAATAACATGTCACTTACTTAAGCCATATACCTATGATGGCCTGGGAGTTTCATTTGAAAAATAATGGTTTGGTTGTGTTTTGTTTTGTGTTTTTCCATATGCTGTATCATTGGATTAAAGATCTGTGGAAGTACTTAAGTGACATTCCTCACAATTTCAAAAGAAGTATCTATGAAAGACTTTCTTCATGGTGCACTGTAAACTTTAGAACTTAAACTTCCTTTGTTGATCAGCCACAATAGCATTTGTTAACTTACAGGCATGGCACAAAGTCCCTGTTTTCCCTTGTTTGAAAGATGATGGGGAAAATATTTAAAAATAAATATTAAACATTATTTCTTAATTGAGTCACTGTATTATGCCTAATTTTTCATAGACAATTTAAATGATTTTGGTGATGTAAATATATGTACTGTGCTACAGAGGATGTATGATTTAACTGTAATAATAAGATTTTTATTTGGGGTTTTTACTCTGAAGACAGCTAAGAAAAATCTCAGATCTTCCCAAAACCACTCTTTCCAAAGAAACCACAATGTTACAGAGCCCTTTCATCATCCAGCACACGGTACTGTAGAACACAAAAATATACACTGTACTACTTTAAATTAATTCATATTTGCAGGAGACACAGTCTGTGTAAGTATGTGCAATTATGAAATGCAACTTTTTTTTCCCTCTTGACTTTTTTAGCTGCCTCACCCCTTTTATTTGAACACATACATATGGTGTGTGAGAGTGAGCAAGCTCTCTGTAAATGTTTGGAAGGAGCATCTGTCAGACAATAAAACTTAGGAGAAAACATGCTTCTCATTTAAAGTGTATTCACTAGAACTATTTCAGTGCTGGAATCAGTTCATTTGTGTAGCTTGGAGGCATTAATAAGAGAAGAGAACTGTAAAGGCACCAGAAAACTCAAACTGTTACTAAGAATTCAAGGTATTTTTTTAAAGCATTTCATCTATTCGGCATCACAGTCTTCTGATAGGAACCTGAACCAGTTGACAGGAAATCTCTGATAGTCCATCCAAAAAGATTGCAAACAAGAAGATGGCATGCTTTTTGCAAACCTGGAAAGTCTAAAGATTACAATAATTGTTGGACCAAAGGGACCCTCTCCAGGCATAAATAGCAAGACTCCTACTGTCTTCTCTTGCAGACCAACTCAGCTGCCAGCAAAAGCAGGTGCTCTCCCCCTTCCAGTGCTCCAGAGGAAATCTTTAGTGAGTATTCACAGCTCTTTTTACAAATTAATATATTGTTAGTGTTCTAGTTATATTGGTATAGTTTTCTCAAAGGACAAAAGCATTTAAAAAAAAGTTTTTAAGGCTGTTATTTTAAACAATTGCTGGAGTTCAACAGTCTGATGCAATTATCATATTAATCTTAAAACAAAATTTGCACAGCCTATGACAGCAACTTTAAAAAAAATGTTTTTTTAACAACTATGTAGCTTAAAAAATCTGAAGAAATTACAATGTATTTTTTAATGCACAAGTTATGACAGCAAAGTAATATATATAAATATGAAATGTATTTGACGTTACATGTTATACCATAAAAAAGCCTTTGTAGAACACAAATGTAAAGTAAATCATTTCTTTTGGCAAAATAACCTGCAATTTAATCTTTAGAAGAATAAATACACCACTAATGTTTTCCACAGAAACAGTTGCTACTCTAATTAATTCAAGATGTGACTCTAATAAGATTTCAAAAGAAAATCAGAAACAGATTTTTCTCAGAGGTAGTACTATGGACAAGGTTAAGACATTTTTATTTTCATTGGAATCACTTGTCTCAGATAGAGTTACAGATTTGTAGTATATAGCAAATCTGTAAGCACTACAATAATATTTTTAGAAGCATAACAATTTTTAGTGTTTCGAATATATGCTTTCTTTTTGGTTATAACTTACAGTATGCTACATTCTATTAAGTAACTGCTATTTAAGTTTCAGTTTAGAGTGACTAATATAGCTAACATATTTTTTTCTTCTTATGTGGAAGGGAATGGAAAACCTGATGTTTGCCTACTGCTCCTGTAAAGTTATCTGGACACTACTTCTAACAATACTAGGCTGTGCCAGTAGCTTGCCTGTGGGTGATGATTCTATTTGCACAGCAGAGGAACTTGCTAAGTACAGCATAATCTTCACAGGGAAATGGAGTCAGACTGCTTTCCCTAAGCAGTATCCACTTTACAGGCCCCCAGCACAGTGGTCATCAATGCTAGGTAAGTGAAGAATGTACAGTTTTAAGAATAGATAAATCTCTTGATCCCTGTGATATTTTTTCCTTCTTCACAGTCAATTTTAAGATAATTAATTAAAAAGGGAAAAAATTAGCCAAAGTTATTAAGAATTAAATGCAGAAATTGAAGTATCCACAATGCTTTCAAAAATCTACAACTGTTTTCAGCTGACTTCTGTTTTCAATTGGCTGCAGCTGAAATAAACAGTGATAAGCCAAATGTTTTAGTGTTCACTCATTTTTATACACATTTTTTTAACCTCAGAAATAAATCAGAGAAATTGAAGAAATAGGGGCAATCTAAAACAGACTTTTATGTCATGCCATGTATTCACTCAAATAGGTGTTACTCATAGTTCTGACTACAGCATGTGGAAAAAAAATGAATATGCCAGCAATGGTGTACGTGATTTTGCTGAAAAGGGTGAAGCATGGGTATTAATGAAAGAAATAGAAGAAGCTGGAGAGAAAATTCAGAGTGTACATGGAATCTTCTCTGCTCCTGCCATTTCCAGTGGTACAGGACAAACCTCCACTGAATTAGAAGTGCATTCAAGACATCCCTTAGTAAGTGAATTTACATATTAATTTTAAAAGTTTATTTTATGTCACTAGCACACAAAATTAAATATTTGAGTTCCCACTTCTAGGAATAATATAACGTGAAGAGTTACTAAAAAGCCTGTCACATTGGAGGGAACACTTGTTCTATAAACAGCATAATGACATTTCTTTAAAAAAAATTAAGTTAAAATTGCTATGAGCAGGACTGGAGCATTTCAAAATAAGTAATGCAATCCTGATGGATAATTTTGTTCCATTAGGTGTCATTTGTTGTACGAATTGTTCCGAGCCCCGACTGGTTTGTGGGTATTGACAGCCTAAATCTCTGTGAAAGAGACCACTGGATGGAAGAAGTATCAGTAGATCTATTTCCATATGATGCTGGAACTGATAGTGGTTTCACATTTTCTTCCCCAAACTTTGCCACTATTCCACAGGACACAGTGACAGAGGTAGGTGTATATACGTAGTTCAGCAGTTCATATATATATATTTTGAGTCCTTTCTTTAACAGATAACTATCCTATGACTTAATGGTAGACTCCTGTGAAACTCATTTCAGTATATGAGACTGCTGATGCTCTCTATATATGGATTTATTACATAGCTGATAACCCTACTGCTTTTGTTTATTTTCTGTGTCTTTCAAATTTATTAGGTAAATGGAGTTGGTTCATGAAAATTTGTCTCTACATTTAAAGTATTTTCTGTAAAAGCTCACTATTTTTATATTATTTTTAACAATTCTTAAAATACCAGGAAAAAAAAATATTCACAAAAGTCCTGGCATTACTATCATAGAATCATACAATGGTTTGAGTTGGAAAGGACATTTAAAGGTCACCTAGTCCAACCCCCCTGCAGTGAGCAGGGCCATCTTCAACTAGATCAGGTTGCTCAGAGCCCTGTCCAACCTGACCTTGAATGATTCCAGGAATGGGGCTTCTACCACCTCTCTGGGCAACGTCTTTGTAAAAAAATTCTTCCTTATATCTAGTCTAAATCTCTCCTCTTTTAGTTTAAAACCATTACCCCTTGCCCTGTCGCTACAAGCTCTGCTAAAAAGTCTGTCCCCATCTTTTTTGTAGGCCCCCTCAAGGTTTGAAAGGCCATGTATCTAAACAGGGAAATTCTGAATACTGATAGAGGCAGGAGTTTTCAGTTAAAAGCATTGCTGAATCCTGAAATTGTTATGTTTAAGGGAAAGGAGCTAAGGGAAAGCAGAGGAGAACTTTCTCACTAAGGTGGTGACCCTACATTAAATCTCTTTTGCTTGCTCGATATTGTATATACCTCATACTTAGCTTTTGGTGTTTAAGGGAAGTGGGGAACAGAGCATTTTGATTCAAGTGTTTTCAATACTATAAGCATTCAATCCTTTCTTTAAGATCAGTTTTTCTAGGGCCAAATACTGTGCTAATGAGTAATGAGAGAAGGAACAGAGATGGTGTAAAACAATACATTTGGCCTCCCATATCCATACGACAGCTGCTATAGCATACCAATATTATTATTTAATACTCTTGTATTCTCCCTTGTAATAACATTCACTCCTTTCCATCAAACCATACCATACATTCCTGTGTTTTTAGTACTTCCCACTGCAGTTTTATATCCAAAGATTGGCACAATTCATTGTGCCCAGTCTCAAAGCATTTTGCATAAAAATTCTGGGATTACCAGCAATAGTTATATGAACTGAGGTTCATAGAAATTGGTTAGATGCATTTTACTTGCATGATGTATAAACATGATTTTACAGTTATCTTCTTACTAATATGATGTAGTTTCTTTAAGGTTCTTCTTTTTATTTCACAGATCACTTGTTCCTCTCCAAGTCACCCAGCAAACTCATTTTATTATCCCAAACTCAAAATTTTGCCACCTATTGCTCATGTAAAAATGATGAAGTTAAAGAAAAACCAACTGGGTTTTCCTGTACCTTATAATAATTTTCAAGCTAAAAGCAATGAAGTAATAGATTCTGTCTCAGGTAAGTGATTAGTACTTTGATATGCTCAATTCTGTTATTTCCATTCACTCAGAAAATATGTGGAAATCTGGCAGATGATATGGATGAAATAGGTGTTTAGGCAGAATATTCTCCTACCTGCCTAAGAGTAGTTTCCAGACTCACACATGGGAAATAAATCAATCCAATTGACATAAAAGAGAATTCTTGAAATAATAAAGAAGGGATTGCATATTTGAGCTACGGTTCAAAGGTTTGGGTTATATCCACAGTAGATCAGGGAATTTTATGAGAAGTAAACAGCACCTGATCAGAATCAGAGTTCCTGAATTCTTTGCAACTAAATATTAATCCTTAAGTTTTTACATTATGATGGTGCAAAAGAACTTTCTGGGTCAGAGGACTTGCTAGGTATGTACAATAAAATTTGATATCATTCAACTGATTTGGATGTATTTGTGATGGAAACAGGCATCCTGACAACAAAAATAATGTTCTCTCTCATTTTTCTGCTAATAGCTGTGTTTAAGTAGGAAGACATGCAAACCACTGACTCAAGTCAGTCTTAAGGGTGATTTTCAAATCTCCAAATTAACAAATACATAATCAACAAAATATTTGCCCTAAGGGGAAGATGGTAGCTGGACACTGAGATTTTTCTCTACACTTTTCTAGTGAATTTTTACAAAACATAAGAGGAAGGGTTAAGAATAAAAAGACTGACATCCTAAATACTATTTGAGAGAAAGCAAGAGACTAAATCCCTAATGCATTCCTAGATGAGCCTTTAAAGGTGCAGGAGCAGGCTGTCCCCATGTGCTAGAAGACGAGCCGGCAGGGGAGAAGACCGGTCTGGCTGAACAGAGAGCTTAGGCTGGAGCTCAGGAAAAAAAAGAGTTTATGATCTGTGGAAGAAGGGACAAGCAACTCAAGGACTACGAGGACCTTGTGAGGCTATGCAGTGAGAAAATTAGAGGGGCCAAAGCCCAGCTAGAACTCAATCTAGCTGCATCAGTAAAAGACAATAAAAGATGCTTCCTTAAATACATGAGTAACAAAAGGAGAGCTAAGGAGAATCTTCATCCTTTGTTGGATACACAGGGAAACATTGTGACAAAGGATGAGGAAAAGGCTGAGGCACTTAATGCCTTTTTTGCCTCGGTCTTTAATGGTAAGACAGGCTGCTCTCTGAACACACAGACCCCTAAGCTGGTAGACAGGACTGAGGAGCAGAATGATGCCCCCATAATCCAAAAGGAAATGGTTAGTGACCTATTGCACCACTTAGACATCCATGTCTATGGGTCAGATGGTATCTACCCCAGGGTACTGAGGGAGCTGGAGGAAGTGCTCACCAAGCCACTCTCCATCATTTATCAGCAGTCCTGGCAAACTGGGGAGGTTCTGGATGACTGGAAGATGGCCAGTCTGATGCCCATCTACAAGAAGGGCTGGAAGGACAGCCCAAAAAACTATAGGCCTGTCAGTCTGACCTCAGTGCCAGGCAAGGTGATGGAGCAGATTATCCTGAGTGCCATCACACATCACATACAGGACAACCAGGGAATCAGGCCCAGTCAGCATGGGTTTATGAAAGGCAGGTCTTGCCTGACTGACCTGATCTCCTTCTATGACAGGGTGTCACACTTAGTAGACTTTAGTAAAGCCTTTGACACTGTTGCCCACAGCATTCTCCCGGAGAAACTGGCCACTCATGGCTTGGATGAGCATAATTGTCTCTAGGTAAAGAACTGGCTGGATGACCGGTCCCAGAGAGTTGTGGCGAATGGAGTTAAGTCCAGCTGGTGCCCGGTCATGAGTGGTGTTCCCCAGGGATCAGTGTTGGGACCAGTTCTGTTTAACATCTTTATCAATGATCTAGATGAGGGCATCAAGTGTGCCTTCAGTAAGTTCGCAGAGCTGGGGTTTTTTAGTCTGGAGAAGAGAAGTCTAAGGGAAGACTTTCTTGCTCCCTAGAACTACCTGAAGGGAGTTTGTAGAGAGGTGGGTTTTCGTCTCTTCTCCTGGGTAGTGGGTGACAGAATGAGAGGAAATGTCTACAAGTTGCACCAGGGGAGGTTTAGGTTGGATATTAGGAAAAATTTCTTCACAGAAAGGGTGGTCAAACATTGGAACAGGCTGCCCAGGGAAGTGGTGGAGTCCCCATCCCTGGAGGTATTTAAAAGACGGGTAGATGAGGTGCTTTGGGACGTGGTTTAGAGATGGGATTGGTAGTGACAGGTTGGACATGATTATCTTAGAGGTCTTTTCCAACCACTATGATTCTATGATTCTATGATTCTATTCTATGAGCTGCCATGTTCCAAGAGCTTCTCCAGAATATCTGAAGCTTGCATGCATCTAGTCACTTCACAATCACTAGAATGGAATCATTCCCTACCCAATTACTAATGCATGACTTATAGTTTAATAAAGGTATTTCTCTATGAATTTATAGTCTTTTAATGTATTTCTGTTAGTAAAAAAGACATATGCAAAGTGAGCGCTACATATCCATGTCTTTCCCACAATATTTAAAAGGAACATTTGTCCCTCTTTAGGATGTAAGTTTAAAACAATGCTTTTAAAGGATGGCATTTTTTAAAAAAAGTTTTATTCATATATCCCCACTTTATTGTATATTAACCAGTAATCAGAATCAAAAGGACAGATTTAATTACCAGAGATCAAACCATGTCACTCATTCCCTCTAGAAACATGGGAATAGAGATCACAAAGGAAGTGGTGATTTCTACTGTAACACTAGCTATTTATACCAGAGGTCACACATTTAGTACTGCATTTAAAACTGGTTTTGTGCAAAACTGTTTTAGCTAGAAATGCTGTAATACACAGTTTTGATGCAATTTCCTGTGACGAGCAATATTTTTATTTAACCTGCTAAGGAATAGTCACCTAGATTTTTATGAGAGATATTTTCAATGGAAATATAAATTATGGAAAGCACTTTAGAGTTTCTGTCTTATTTTCTTGCACTAAATTAAAACTATACTGAAAACCCTTTCAGTATTGAAAAGCTTCTAGTGACAGAATACCTTTATTGGCAAAAGAAACTGTAGTGTACATACCAAACAATAACAAGATGATTTAATGATAAAAAATGGGACTTTTCTTTATTTCTGAAGCAAACTGGAACAGAAGTTAAATGGAATTTGATATGAATTCCTAAAGAAACAAACAGCTATAGTAACAAAATTCTATATGCAAATAAATATAAATATGCCTAAATAAACCAGAGAAAAGCTTTAATCCCAGTGTTTTTAGTAAGCCAGGCAAAGGCAAATGAGTGATAAAATTGACAATAGAATTTTTTTCTGCAATCTTTTGAATGCAATTATTTTAACTGTAGTTAATGTAGTTAAGGCAATCTCTAGACTGTAAAATAATAATAATAATAATAATAATAATAATAATAATAATAATAATAATACCACCACCAGTGTTGATGAGCTTAGGAGCTGAAAACAGACATTTTTGTTTATGAAACAATATGTGATTTTATTAATATTGCAAGTATTTTTGTAAAAGAAAGGACACTATTTGATCATAATTCCTTAATGCTTCACCAGCTATGTATTTGCCTCAAGCACAAATTTATGTAAATTTACCTTTTTATTGTGTATATTGCAGAAACACCACTGGACTGTGAGGTTTCACAATGGTCTTCCTGGGGTCTCTGTAGAGGTCTTTGCAGAAAAACAGGGACCAAGATCAGAACTCGGTTTATAGTTCTTCAGCCTGCCAATAATGGAATGCCTTGTCCAAATCTGGATGAAGAAACAGGATGTGAACCAGAGAATTGTGTCTGAAATAAAGATAATAATTTAGATAATTTAAGAGTAGGATAAGTTTAACTAAATCTAAACTATAAGTCAGTCAATGTTCCTCATAATTGGGATATGCTGCACTATTTTGCTGAAAAGGTATATTAGACTCGTTTTGGAAATTGTTGTTTAATATCAAGATTTTAGGGCGCTACATTCCTAAAGTTTAATATGACAACAGTACTTGAGCATTTACAGACCAAAAAACCCCAAATAAATCCGTGCTATAAATACACTGTAAGTTCTTGGAGTACCCTCTAGTGGTAGAAAAGAAGACAGTTGGAAAGATTATTCACGCATGTAAAAATCTTTCAGTCACAAAATCTAAACTAATAACGTTCTTAAATGCTGTAACTTGTTGATCTACAAATATTTATACCTAGAAATTAATTTTTTCTCTAAATTATGTTTTTATAATTTATTGGCATTTTTGTCGTCTTTCTAAACTTGTTTAACTTGTATTTCTTCAGAAACTACTTTCTCAAGTCAGAATGGCCAGATGTTTGCAGTGTGATTAAGACAATAGCATAACTGAGTAAACTTATGAATACATGAAAATGTTCTTTTCTTTTTTTCTCAAAAGTTAGAAGAATATCTGTCATGAGGACACTTGGCCAATAAAATTGCTAGAAAAAATCAGAAGTCTGGGTACTAGTACAAAACCTCTGAGCTTAGTTAGAAGTGGTAGCTGAGACTTAAAATCTGACTGATTGTTGGTGTGTGTCCCTCATGAGACAACTATCTCAAAATTAACACTGTTGACCATAACATAAATTATATCATTGTCTTTATGTATGCAGTATATGTGTCCATGTTTCTTTAAATGTGTTCGCTGCTATTTGTGTTATCCTAACCCTTTTACAGAGAAAACTTACCAATGTTTTAATATTATCTAAAATTGAGGTATACACAGATATAATAAAACACAATATGTCAGAAACTGTTCCTGGCTGCAAGTTTTAATGCTCAAATAACCATTATAAAATGAATGTAACATATGGCTTATAAAGAGTTGTGGCTATCAACTAGGAAAAGAATTTTGGAATAACATTTTTCAATAGAATATGTTTACAGTCAGCCCACAAAACTTTTACAGCATTGCAGTTTTACAAATATACAGAACAGATATTGAACAGGAGAATTTATTTAAATAGGTAGTTTTGGGCATATGCCAAATATGAGAAAATTTATTATGTAGGTAAAGGAGCACACTGTATTCTCTGTCAGGCTGAAACATTTAAAAGGTTTTCTATACTTTTATCCAAGAGATAAATCTTGCAAAGACCCAAAGAAATATGCAACTTTGTCAGACTAGACTAAGTTGGTCCTGTAAATGCTGGTAAATGCACAGTTGCTAGAGCTAAGTATAGGAGTTTCTACACCTTGCATTCTTCAGACTCCCACTGTTGCCTCTTTTTCAAAATTGTTTCACCTACTCTTTTTATTATACCTCTTTTCCCACTCCCCCCTGCCCCCCAGGTTTCCCTGTTTCCATTCTATAATGGAAATAGTGTTATTACACTATGATTTTCATATTTTGTGTTTAGTTAATTTCTCTGACTTCTCCATTTTTTCTTTTTTAATATTAATTTTTACTTATTCTATGTTTACTTTTCTGTTAAACTTATTTACTATATGGTTACACAGTTATCACCATCTTAGAAAACTAAACATAGATGGAAGTATATATTTAAATATTCTCTGAGGACAAGAACTAATTTCAAATTGATTGATCAACTGGTGATAGAGTAAAATAATAAAAGGTAATATAAAAATAATAACAGTCTTGGGCAGAAATAAGATGCAAGTCAAAATTATGAAATCAAAGCCATAAACCACAAGGTATCCTTGGAGAAACCTTCTTGGAAGTTCTCTAAACACTACAGTATTGCTTCTTCACATGTCCAGAACAACTAGAAGGCTAGATCCAGTAGAAGAGTATCTGTACCTGTAGTCATGTACGTGACCTGAATCTAGGATTTCAGTCCTACACGATATAATTTGATAGTGGAGCAGTCTCAGTGTTTACCCAAACTCCTGAAGCCAAAAGATTCCCCAGGGACACTGAAGGAGAAGGGATGAGAGGTGAAGGTGGAGTAGAAAGGGAAGTGAATATGCAAAAGGCCAACACATTTCAGGAAACTCCAATTATTGATAAGTATTATTTTTCTTTAAGAATGTTTACATAAATGAATATTCACTGTGAGTTCCTTCAAGCAGAAGTTTCCTATCCAGACAGTTGCCTGGATATGTTTTGTGGTTTTTTTAAGCAGTGACTTCAGGAGACTTTGGTAAATATGTCATCCTTTAAGGGTGCCTTTGTGGCAGTAAAACGTCATATATGGCCATAAATATAGTTCCAAGTATTCACTTTGCAGACATCAGGGACCGAGACATTTCTTGGCAAGGCTGTGGATACAGTGAGTTCTAGTGAAGCACATTCTAATGATGGAACACAATTCTCATAACATATCTTTATTAAACTGATTAGTGAGGTATGTGATCCCCGTGTGGATATGGCTAGGCCTTTCTAGCTTTCATTTTCAGCACAGTCTTGGATTTGTCTTAAAAATTTTGGGACTGCAAAGCTCTTCTTTCCTTTTCCCTTCCATCCAGTGTTACAGATGGCTAGCAGCGAAGATGGTGTGGTCCTAAATAAATGAGATTTAGGGAAGGAAATAGGTAAATTAACTTCTGGGTTAAATTAATCTCAGAAAACACTTTGGAAAGAAACTTGAAATGGATTTGTAAAGAAATTTTTTTAGCAAGAATGTTTTGTAGGAAGAATCAGTGTTGATGCTTTGGTATCAACAGATATTTTTGCAGAATGGAAGACACAGTTAAAGGTAAGTGTAGCAGCAAAAAAATTCACTATAAACTTGAACTATAAACACCAAATTAAATTCCTATAGTAGCATAGGGTACCTCATTACTGAGAACAACTTGTCCAGTACCTAAAGGAATTTAAGGACAGTTAGTTGTGAACATATGAAAGCTCTTCCCACTATAGAATCATAGAACAGTTTGGTTGGAAAAGACCATTACAATCACCTAGTCCAACCATAAACCTAGCATTGCCAAGTTCACCACTAAAGCATGTCCCCAAGTACCACATCTACAGGTCCTTTAAATGCCTTCTGGGATGGTGACTCCACCACTTCCCTGGGCAGCCTGTTCCAATATTTGACAACATTTTCAGTGAAGAATTTTTTTCCTAATATCCAGCCTATCTCCTAGTAGGTAAGAATGGCAGCCAAAGCTGTGTATATTTGTGCTTTTCTATGGGCTGTGGCTTCTCTGCAGACATCCAAGACAGCACCTTGGTGGTTGACTGAGAAAAAAACAGGGTATTTTTGTAGATACCTCAGGATACAGGAAGGACTGATGTGATCTATGAACTGAACTGAAAGATCTCCTTGGTACCATAGCATAAATGTTGGTTGTGTGAGCCTGAGGTGGACTAAAGGAGGGGGCAGATATTTCATTCTACCAAATCCTCCAAAATGACTGGGATGGATACTCAACAAGTGTGTGAAACTTACTAATGGCAATTTGAGGCACTTTTCCATTTTGCTAAGTAAATATCCTTCCCACATCTCAGGAGAAGCTGTATTAGAGGGCCAACTCTATACTATGTAAGTGTACTATGTATGTGGGCCAACTCTAACTGACCAAATCTCATTCACAGAGACTGCTATGAAATGTTGAAGGCAACTGTCAAAATGACACAGGCTCTGCTGTTAAAGATCATTTTGGGGAGGGACAATCTTGAATTCATTGAAAAATAGCTCTAATATCCAAGCAACGTAGCCTAAGTTAAGCTTGATCACGGAAACTAGTGTGTGCCTAACTTCCGGAATGGAAGGGAAAGCATATACCAGCCTTTCTGATCACTGAGTGGGCACTTTCCCTATCAGAACATAACTGCAGTGCAAGCAAAAGATCTGAGCACTTGACGGTATTGAAGGCAAAAAAGTCCATTTTGTAGTACTCCCAGTCCCAAGTAATCAAAGTGCCTTGGGAATATCTGGTCTGTCATGAATAATCCAACTTAATTACTCAGACTATTCTGTGACAATATTTAAGATACTTAGAAAATAAATCTACACTTGACACAGCAATTCTGAAGTCAGTCAAATCCTGTTTAATAGGATGTAGTATGAAGAAATTCTGTCCGTGGTAATTTACAGGTATTGTGAATACCTGAGACAAAAAAGCCCTCAGTATGCTGCATGGCAAACTGATCACCTGGAGACTGACTTATTTTTGTTCGTTTGAAGTCCAGCAGCCCTACTATGTAAACATTTGCTAGTCAAAAGTACTTGAATCCCTTCTAGTCCACGTGGGTTTTGCACAGGTGTATACATATGTCCAACAATTTAGGTTGGAAATTACAAGATTTCTTAACAAAAGAGGAGCGAAGCTCTGGAATAATCACCCAGAACAAATATAAAAAGTGAGTTAATAAGTTCATTTAATTTGAAAATTGAGCTGTTTATGGAAAGAGATAGCTAATGTGTTTGCTTACAGTAATCTAGGGAACCGATCTCAAGTATCTGAGGGGTCCTTTCCGGTTTCATGTTCTTCTATGTGCATGAAATAAAATTTTAATCTAGATGCTGGGAAAGAAGAAAGATTTTACATGTGATCTTTTTCATGTTATCTCATTCTGCAGAACACACTGTAGTTATTTATAAACGTGTAACCACCAGCTGCCTTTTCTCACAGTATTTTTTTCTCACTCAAAATACACTGATAAGCAGCAAACAAGGAACGACCACAGGACTCCGTACATTTGTAAACAGTTATCTTCCAAAGCGGTACAACTGGGATACATAAAAACCATGAAAAGCCAATTAATAGGATTTTTTATGAACTTTTGGATTTCTTTTTCACTCGCTTTATATTTTCACAGTGGAGAAAGAGAAGAGAAATGTATAATCGAAGACGTTCCCAGTGACACATTGGTAATTGGTAGGTACCTGTTAATGTGATGATCTAACCTATGCAATCATGTAACAGGAAAATCTGTGATTGATAAATATGATAAAACCATGGTGATAAGAAAGTGGGCACACTGAAAATAACTCCCTGCAGGGGCTAGTCATAACATCCTCACACATTATGTGTATCCATTACACAAAATGCAGGTTTCCAGAGTGCTTAACTGACTAGAAAGAGACTATCTTCTAATTCTGCAGCAGTGGAGTTGCTGCTTCAGCGCGTGCTTCTGTCCATTCTAACTGATTTACTCATTAATACCAGAATTTCTGTGACACGATTTTCCCCATATGAATAGGAGAGTTACTTTTTTTAATTAACATTGTCTGGAAAGAAGCAATTCAAGATTTACTAAAGTTCCATTTCACCTTGGATATCACAAGCACATGAAATTTGTCTACAAGACTGTAAATTTAAGATTGAAAGGGGATAGAAAAAATAATATACAATATTATTTTTTTAATAAATAATGGGATAAATATGAAAGACAATCCTAAAAATGTAATTTGAATACAGCACACACATACTTTTGGAGGTCTCAGCATGCCTTCTGTATGCTAATCTTGCCAGAGCAGTAGGAATAGTCAGAAAATATGACTTGTTAATCAACCATTTTTGTAGTATTCTAGAACATTTTCTAGTGTAGTAAAAATTTATCACATTTCACACTGTTATAAAGTGCCCCCTGAGAAATTTTAATCATAAGCACTTGAAATACATATATTGTTTTATTGTTTATCATTTATCGTATTTTTTGCTGAAAAAGCAATAAAAATCTTTAATATTAACCTATATTTTATTTAACAGATTTTTATCTATGTTTTTATTCAGGGAATTACAAAGTACAACGCTGGGATATACAAAAACAAGACTTTCTGGAATCTGCTCCTGGTTTGGGAATGTTTGTGACTGTCACAACACCTTCTGCTGAGGTAAATATGCTTTATGAATGTTTCTGTAGGATTTATGAGTTGAATTTTAGCACTGACTCTCTCTAAAAATAATAGACACTTTGGGGGAAAAAGTAAATTTCCAGTCTACCAGCAGGTTCAGTATTTTGCTGCTGAAAGGTGTAAGTACCTTGTGATTTCTACCAAAGTAAAAAGAAATCACAATGTTTGATAATGATGTGTGTGGGCAATTTTTGCAATTACTACCAGATTTGGGAAACTAAGTCATAAGAAATAGGAAGTGGCAACTGAGAAAACAGGTTAGATTAAAAAAAAAAAATCACTAATGAAATAAAATGGTGCAGAAGGTACTTGAGCAGCAGCAAGGAATGCTGATGTGTAACTAAACTGCAGAAATAAAGATTACCATGAGGCTGTGTATAGCCATTATGCCCAGCAACTGCACATGTTGCCATGAGGTCCTGAGCTTTTTCAGCACTGGTTAATTTCTTTCTGTGCCTAGAAAAGATCTCAGTTTTCAAACTTTAAATGCTTTAGAGAGCATTGGCTTTTGTACATTGCAGAATCTATAGCACTTCAGTGTTCACTGTGAGCTAAAAATGTTTATTTGTCTCTAAATCTATCCTGAAATTCAGAAAAACGTAATAATGTCAGGAGGTTAATTGATTACCTTTTACATCCAATTCACAGTACAGTTTTTTGATTGTTTTATCGATATTTATAATGCACATACCCAACACATATAATATCTAACATTACAGGTGCTACTGTCAAAACTGTATGGGCCACAAGGAACATTTTCTTTTACATCCTATCTATCTGGGGAGCATATTATCTGTTTACAGTCTAACTCCACAAGGTTTGTGGCATTTGCAGGAAGTAAACTGGTAGGTGTATTTTTTAAATATCCTTTTTTGTAATAGCAAAAATTGTTTACAAACTGCCGAGATTGCAAACTAGATTAGAAATTGGTCTAACTTCTAGGTAGTGATTAAAGAAGTCAAATCTAGAATTATGAGGATAAAGAGATAAAGAGATGCTGTTCTGATATTTAAGAAGTAAAGATTAAAGAGGCAAAACTAACAACTATAAAGTGATTTAATGTTTGTTCAGTGCTTTGAATGTGAAAGGTTCTGATCAATCAGAAAAACAATTTGGTTCAAAAGTATAGATATAGAACCATAGAATGGTTTGGGTTGGAAGGGGCCTTAAAGCTCATCCAGTTCCAACCCCCCTTCCATCAGCATTGACACTTTCCACTAGACCAGGTTGCTCAAAGCCTCATCCAACCTGGCCTTGAACTAACACAAACACTTGTCATAAAGATATCCCATGTCTTCACATAGATTGAATTCCTAAAGAAAAAATAACACTTTAATTTTTGAAAGATATTCAAATAAAGAATAAATTAACATACTTGATATTGTCTACTGCCAACAAAGTTGATCTTAATGCAAATTTTGAAAAAAAGAAGAAGCAGTTAGAGGTGATATCATAGCTCTAATCTATTTCAGCAATTTCATAAACACTTTTGAAAATTTTATCTATATGCCTCTTGTCAACAGATTGTTGAATGCGTGGGAATTAATCTCTAGAGGCATGGGGGGTTTTTTGTGGGGTTTTTTTTTTAGTTTTTTGTGGAGGTTTTGGGTTTTTTTTTCCCTGTTGACTGCAAAAGAGGTAGCTAACCAACTAGACATAAACATCTAGCACGTCTTACACGAGGCAGGCCAAATTTCATCCTAGATGTATGCTTTGGGAACATGTAGATGACAGAGAACCAAGAAGACTTAACAGTGTTGAAGTGGGACTATTACACTGGAACAAGCAGGTGTTCTTATGAATTGATTTATGAAAATTAGTGGACATTTAATCATGCACATTGCAAAAGCACTTAGGTTCTAGTAATAAATAAATAAAAAAGTGGAGTCCATTAACTAGACAGGGTAAGGGGGATAAAGCACTGGTTGGTCACAGTTAACTATACACCATGAATGTGATCCTGAGACCAGGAGATTTTTGTCTGGTATAGATATAGATGTATTAATATCATCTTACATGATGCATGTGACAGGTACAGTACTGGTTATCCTATTTAAATGAAGTTAACAAGTGCAGGGAAGGAGAATATTAATAGCACAAATATTAAATAGGGCATTTTGTTTAGCTTAAGAACATAGAAGTAAAAAAGGAAAATATTGCTCTTTATAATTATACCTGCAGGAATAAATATAACAAAAGGAAAAACATTCTTTAGGCAAGTTAAATCTCTGGTCTTCTGTAAGAACCAGATGCAGTGGTGGTGATCTGAACTGCTTCAAACCAAAGTTTAATAAATAGAAGGACGAAGGTTACCATAAAAACCTTCCTGCAGTCCCACTGAAGAAGGTAATTTCTGCAATATTAGGGTGGAATGTGAAATACAGTGAGCAGTCCTAATGGTGCTCATTTTTTAAACTAGTTTGGACAAAGAACAAAACATTTTCATGGTGGTTGGATCAATACTAGCATAAAATAATGCTCTAACAGTAGCAAAGATTTTAAATTTGTACAATTAATTTAAAAATAAAATTAAGAAACACTCATACCCTATCTGTTTCTAATTTTAGGAAAGATTTCAATAAGCAATTAAAACTATTTTCCTATAATGAACTTAAAGGGAAACTTTCCATTGTTTCTTTTCTTCTAAGGAATTTTGAAAACACAGAAGACACAGTAATTAGAATATTTTTTCTGTTGCAGCGTATCCATTTGGACATTAGAGTTGGAGAACATTTTTTGGATGAAGCCGTTGTTCAAGCCAAAGGCAAAGTGAATGAAGTTAATGTTAGACTAGAACATCTAATTGAGCAAATTCATCACATATCCAAAGAACAAAACTATGAAAGAGTATGTATGTTCCCTAATGGAAATGTGAAAAATATTGTACATAGGCTTATTGATTTATAAAGTATTATGACGTTTATTATTTAATTGTAGTGTTATTTTTAACTAACTCATAAAAATCTACAGGTATTTAACCAATATAGCCTTCATTACCTTGCAAAATATTTTTAAGCACTAATGTAAAACTAATTAATCACTGTGAACTCATGCTTAATAGCAACAGGTGTTCTTTTAAAGCAGGAATTTCCAAATATAATTTTTCTTGGTCAGAGTCAGTAACAGCAGCTGAGCAGGTGGCAGGTACTGTTGCTGGTGATGTTGCCAGCTGTTATTTCCTTGCTGCCCTGTAAACTTTATTGGAGTGGGTAAGAAAATGACTGAGTGTATATTTATATTTCTCCATGTATTTAGGAATAAAGCCCTCCTTCAAACAACTGTATACTCATTGTCTTCACTTTTCCATATGTATTCAGGCAGTCAAACTGTGTTTGAAATACATCAACTAGTTACTTAAAAAAATAAATCTGGCTGCAAAAAGGTTCTTGACTGCAATATGAAAGTGACAGCAAACCTAAAACCCTTAAGCATGTAATAATGGAACATTATATATAATGGAATAATGGAACATATATATGTTTTGTGAACAAGAGAAGGCTCTGTTTGCCTTTCTGCTTCAGCGTGCTGCATGTCTGCTTCTCAGATTTATAAAGAGGTCCACTTAATGGATTAGGACAAACTTTCATTTTTATCAATATGAAAAAAGTGTTTGATCACTACCATGCAGAAGACAGATGCATGTCTAGTTACTCAGACAGCAGCATGGAACATACAGATGCCAAAAGGTAATAATTATACTTTTTGTTTTTTCTTCAGGAGCGTGAAGAAAAATTCCGGAAGACAAGTGAAGAAACCAACAGCAATATTTTATGGTGGGCTGTGGTACAAACACTAATCCTCATTTCCATTGGAATTTGGCAAATCAAATCTCTCAGAGATTTCTTTATCTCTAAGAAGCTTGTTTAAGTCTTTTAAAATAAATGCATAGATTTGAAAATTGCACACCATATAACCTAACATCCAAAGAAACCCTTATCTACAAGAAAATTGGTTGCATTTAACTCTTAAGCTTCTCTCATCTTCTACTCTGGTTCTTACTTTAACTCTGGTTTCTCCATCTCTATTGCAGCCTCTGGCATCCCATTACATTTTACTCCTTGAATCCCATCTTTTATCTGCTTCTTGCAACTATATTCCCTGTGGTACTTAATTTGGTGTGAGTGTCTTGAACTCAACCTATGTATGTGTAATGCTAAACTTTTCCTCAAATATAACTGTTACTGTTTCCTTTTAAAATATACTAAGTTTTAAGTGACAGTGGTGTTCACTATTAATATTATGATCAGCAGTTGCAGCATTTACTGTGGAAGAGAGAGACTCAGACTTACCTTTTGCTCCCAGATAAGGCCTAAACATTAGGCTATAGAGTTGAGATCTGACCTTTCTCACAGTTGTTTACATAAATTATAGTCTTCAGGAAGTATGCCAAAGTAAACCAAATTACAATTTTCTTGGTAAACACTGAATTTGTGCCTATTTATTTTGTCTTAAGTTATTCCTACAACAATTATTTTTATTTTAATTATGCAGCAACTGTAACATGACTGTCTAAGGAACTTACCATTTTTTTACTTAATCATGTATTTCTATTTCACTTATTGCAGCTTGGTTGAATATATCTTTATGCCTTAATTTAGCTAGTTTATGTACAACTAACAGAGTAGTTACAGTATCATGCAATTACAGGTCAAAAGCTGTGGTTAAAAATTCACATAATTAGCTTGACAAAGCAGCAGTAGTGTAAGAAAGAATTGGAGGGGGTTATAGCATGACTCACCTCAGCACTTGGTTAGCATGCAAAGGGACATTATTGAAAAAGTTTCTAGAGAGCACTGTGATAGTAGAATATTGTGGTTTGGCTTCCTACTTGTCGTTACAGACCCTTCACTAGTCTAAAAGGCAGTGAAAGCTGAAATATCTTTAGATCAATTACTGTTTTAAGGGCATTGCTTTCTTTCTTTTTTCTATCTTCTCATCTTTTGTTTTCATTAGCAAGTAAATTATATTGCCCTTTAAGTTCACTTACATTTACAGTATGAGAATGAAGATACATCTGTGAGTATGTAAGAATTCACAAAGTTGATACAAAGTAGAGACAAAAAGCAATGCTCTATGGACCAAATAAATCAAAATAAAATCTCATAAAGCTACTCACTGAGGTTTGTCCTATATTTAAAAATTCTTAGACTTTAGAATTGTCAATTGAAATGCCAAATAAATAACTGTTATTAAATCCAATTCTATAGAGCACTCACTTACAGCATGTCTTGTTATAACATCTTTGGTGGTGGGAAAGAAGAAAAGATGTGTTAACAACCATATTGCGTATGAAGTCCAAGAAGTTTAATAAGGCGTTGCTACAATGTTATGGTTCAGACTTTAGCTGATATTTAGTGTAAGGCTTCTAACTACATCTCAATGACAAACTTAACTCATCTCACTTACAACTTAATCTTTTAAACCAAAAGGGCAGGCACCATGTCAGAATTTATAAAGGAGCTGATTATGCTCCTCAGTATTAATTAGGTCTATACTCAAACCAGCACTGAGACTTGGAGCCTTGACTACAGCTTAAGAGCGCTTCATTCTTTATCTATAATAATAATAATAATTAAATAACTTTGCTTTGATGAAATGTTTTCAGTCTCCTTCAAGGTTTTTTAATTAACTGTATAAAGCAGAATCTGAATCATAGCTCTTTTGGGAAGCACTTTGGGAGCACTAGTCTTCATGAAGTTAAAAGCTGGAGGTTCCTCCTATGCAGTCTGTGGCTCTGTCACACTCAGAGCTCCAGCCTCCACAGCAAGCGGGTCTGTAAGGGAATTTTCCCTTAAAATTTTCATCAAGGGAAATTACCAAGCCCTGGGGTTTTTTTCAAAGTAAAAAAAATGAAAAACAAAACTCCTTATTTTGCACTTTTTCCCCCCACTAAAAGAAGGCAACAACAAATCTGTGGCAGTAAATGAATAACCTTCCCAGACTTCCGCATTTAAGAGAGGAAAAAGCCACTTCCATTTTCCACACACCACACAGGGGCTCCCCATGGCAGCCCCTGCTGCATGGCTGCCTCTGGCAGCAGGACAGGGCTCCTGGCCCTGGATCCCTGGTGGTTCAGCTGCCTACGTGTGGGGAAGGGAGTGGGAAATCTCTCAGAGAGGATCCCCTGCCTGGGTACCCTCTCCAGTTTGGCAGTGAGAGACCAGAAATCCCCCTTTTTTTGGGGTGTGACGGTCAAACTCTGCTGCCCTCAGCACCCGCCCCCCCTTGGGGAAGGAACCCCCACCCCCCCACCCCTCACCTCAGGGCCTGGTGGTGCCTCAGACCGGAGGAACATGGCAGAGGGAGGCCTGTAGGCCTCGTCCCAGTGGCACCGAGGAGGTTCAGCATCTCCCTCAGCCGCCTTCTCCCCACCAGGCCCTCCTGCCCCTCCATCCCATGGCTGTCCAAGTCTTCTGCAACGTCTGCTTCTGTGAGCCGCACAAGCCCACCCCGCGGTTCAGCCTGACAAGCTGCGGCCATGTTATCTGTGAGACTTGCCTCCTGAAAGGTAATGGCTGCGGCAGGCAGGGGCGGCGTGGCCTGCTGCTTCAGCCAGTGCCAGAGTGCACATATTTATGTTATCTGTTAGCATTTCTGACTCACTGTGGAAAAAAAGAAAAAGCCGGAGCATTTCTTTTTGTCGGCCTAATGTTATTGATAAACTTTTTCAATTCTTACTATTGATTTTCTTTAAATAATAAAAAGCACCTGTGTCTGCCCTCAGATGAATCTGGCTGGAGCAATGTGGCTCTGAGAGCAAGCCTGAGACACAGAAAACTGGATGTTTTAATAAAAAATGAATCTGGATGCTTATGATCCATGATTGCAAAGTAAAAAAAAAAAAAAAGATGGTATTCTGTTCTGCTTCATTTTGGAAAACTCATGCTTTTTCACTAATGAAAGAGCAATTTACAAAACATAGGAATTGTTTAGGGCATGTTTTGCTAATAGTCTTAAGACAATTTAAATCTCTGTATTGTCATGGAAACACTAGAAAATTTTCAGAAGTATTGGAAGGACTAGAGGTGATGTTTGGAAACTCCTGTGTGTTGTATGCAATTGCTGACTCATATTCTGGGACTCCAGAGATGTGCTCAGATCTGTGGAAAAGATAGAGGAATGAGGAAATTGCTTTTCAAAATAAAAAAATAGCAGACAAATATCAATGTTTTTCCTTTTGAGGAAATGCCAAATGCCCTGTTTTTTTTAAGAGCACACAGAGTAAATGATCAATCTGTGTTTCAGAATTAAAAACGTTTGACTAAAAGTTTTCACAGGGTTGCTGTTAAGGAGAGAAGATCATAAAATGCAGCCTCTAAATACAACTTTCAGGCTCCCAGAATATGAACAGCTTTCCTTTCTGTGGTTAATATTGTTTAGCAGAAAACCTCTTGAGACATTAAATGTTTTTTTTTGCTGTGAGTTCGATAATGATAATATCAAGTTTAAAATGTATTTACTCTTTAAAGATTTTTATAAACATTGATCCTTAGAATCCTTAGAAATGAAGCAGCTAGTAAACTTATCAATTATAAAATTGTAGTCACACGCATCCACTAGAAATATTTGCTGATATGTTTGCAAATAGTCAAAGACACATTTGGAAAAAGATAAAGTTTTAAAAAGTGATGTGATTAATTTTTCACTGGAAAAATTCACAAGGTGAAACCATTAATTCTTTGAAGTTAAGGTTTCATGTATTTTACTGAGAGAGCAGGACTGGGTCCCAATCTAAAAAGTCTTATATCTATTTGACTCTAACTCATTAGTGCCCTTAAGCATACATTTAATTAAACCAGGCAAGTAGTCCTATTTAAATCAAAGGAATGAAAAGTCACCTGCATTCAGTGACACTAATGATATTCATAAAATCATTTACATGAATGCTTATTTGCAGGAGTAAGACCCGATGATATTCATACAAATTTTCCCTTTGCAACTCTGTGTAATGGTTGCGGTATCAAATTCTTTATTTGTGTTTATTTGCATTTCTTGTCTAACCTTCAGAATCCTTCCACAAGCTCCAAACAAAGGCTTAGGCACCAAATTCTATTAAAAATGTATTCAATATCTATTGAGTTTGATGTATATTTTAAATGTGTCTTTACCTACAGGCAAAAAAGATGAATGTTTGATCTGTAGAACTCCTTGTCGTACATTATTCCTTTCAAAACAGGTAAATGAAGCTTTAGTATTGTTGTATTACATTAATCTGTAGTTTGCTTAACAGATAAATTATTTACATTATAAAATACTTCTCTTTTGTTTGCCAGCTGTGACATGAATATTTACTGGTGGTAGGTTGGTAGACTTAGATACTTATGCACTATATAGCTTTTAGTTTTATGGATTTCTTCAAATAAAAGCCTACTGAGACTCCTTAGGTTTTCAGATTCTGATGGACTGTAAATGACTCCAACCTATTCAAGAAACATGACTGGCTACTGTGTGACATCAGTGACTATTTTCAAAATGTGGAAAAATGTTTATTGACTTTGGTATTTGCACATCAGAGAAAGTGGACTGTAATGAATTATTTCATGTAATGGACTGAATTGAAAATCTACATAGTGGCACATCAGTGTTTTCAAGTGTATTTGGTTTATTTCCTTGTTTTCTTTTAAACTTAACTATTTTCCTCATGGCCATGTGATTAAGAGAGGATCTGAAACATGGTTGGGAATTCTTGTTATTCACTAGAGAATTAATAGCTTCTAATTCCCTTTCTTGAAAAATCATTAGAAAGATTTAATTTTCCCATTTCTCCCAGGAATCATCTCCTTAGCTGATTTCATAAATGGGTTGTGAAAACATTTATATTTTCCTAGATCAGTGCCTACCTAAGAGACAAGCCTGTCTTACAATGATAAAAGAAAAATACTAAGAGTATTCAATGCAGCTAACATAAACTCCTACAGGGCTATATGGCAATCATATTTATGAAATAGAGGACAATTTGGGTTTGACCTTTGACAATGAAGGTTTGACCTTGAAGGAGGGCATGATTCCTCTAGATATGTTTAAAACTGAGCTGATGTATATCTAAATACAGAAATCTCTACATACTATATATTAGAAAAATAAAAAACTCTTGCACTGTATTTCATAGTTGTAAACAGAGAATCTTGCAGAACTGAAACAAAGTGAAGATAATGCTACTAAAAATAAAGAATTACAGCAAAACAACAGAATACAAACATAATAGGAATAATACAAACAGTAACCAAATAATAAAAAAAAGCTCCTCATAAAACTTCTAAAGGAGTTATTTTAATAAGCTTTCAATATCCGCCTACCCTGACTGCAAGTTTTGTTAATAATTTCAGTCATAGAAAAATTTAGGTTGTCAGGGACTTCTGGTGGTCACCTGGTCCAACACCTTGCTCAAAAAAAAGCTAATTTTGAAGTTAAATCAGTCTTAAATTGCAGCATTTCAACAGAACAATTTGCTTCAAAAATACTGCAGGAATTTAAAAATGCAATGATTGGGATATCCACAAAAATATTAGATGTTTCATTAGAACCTGCCACTGCTCTGGAGGACTGGAAGGAAGCAAATTACCATATTCTTTAAAAAAGACATTAATGATGATTGCTTAGTCTTGATTAAGAACAGATAAAATGATTGGAATGGTAATTAAAGACGCATATAAAAAAGTCATATAGCTCTATAATTCAGGAACCGGAGTGGAAATATACCTGGTAACTTTTATGAGCTTGATGCTATGGAAGAATTCTCAATGAGTAGGAGGTGCTATAAATGTGTTAAAACTCCTCATTAAATTGTATATTGGGGCAATCAGCATCTACACATTAAATATTCTCGTCTTTACAGTAATGCAAGCTTGTCACCTTTATATCTGCCTTCTGTGTCTCATGATCCCCACTTACTTTTTCCCAGAGGAAGTGTTATGATAAATCAGAATCTCACTCTTCATTATTTCAGAATATCATGTTAACATCTGCTACTCCTCCATGCAGCAGATAAAATATAAAGTGTTCTACAAATGTTTATTTTAGAGAGTTTTAAAATTAACAATGAAGCTGGTTGGTTTTTATTTTTCTCAAGTCTGGTAAGTTCTTAAACCAAGGTCATTGCTTTCTTAGATTTCTAGAGTTTGCCTCCTATGGATACATTTTAAAAATGCCAAATGTATTTTCATGAATACATCCATTTTTCTAGATGAAATTGTATTGTCTTGTTTGTATTTTCTTTACTGAAATACCATAGATAGGTCAGACCGTGCTGTCTATCTGCTTTTCTCTTTCTCAGTCTACCCATTCACCCAGTGGAAATTTTAGAATGCTTTGGCTATTGTCAACCAAATTCAAAAGAGCAGAGGAAGTCTTAAACACAGTGAACTTCCTCCTGTGAGTTCTATAAAGATTAGTAGCTGAGGGAAGCATAGAAAAGCAGTTTAGTTCCCCTGGTGAGAGAAATGCAAGTACAGCTCATCAACAATCAGAAGGGCACTCGGCAGCCACATGCCCAGTTCTACAGTAACCCAGCTGCATGCCATCTTTGCTCAGATGAATTGCTGCACAGGACACTAAAGCAGCTGATGTCAGAATATGGGGAAAAAATATACAAATCTGCTGCAAATCCAGGTTATGAATTTAGCTTTCATGTAAATATTTTTCATACGTATAAGACTCAATTCCCTCTTATTATTAAAAATACAGAATATAAGCACACACTGAAAATAGGTTTGGCAAGTGCAGCTATTATTTGGTCTTGGATATTTGACTTTACATTAGTGTTATACTGGTTTTGGAGTAGGTAAAAATATTGTCTCTCTATATGTTTGTGCAGTTCCAAATGGAGCAAAACCTACTTCTTTTTTATTTCAATGCAATATTTTTAATGTAAGTGATATCACTTAACTTTCGTTTTCTTAGTAGCCTGTTACTTCATTCACAGGTACTTCCTATTATATAAATTCTATTATATAAATTCCTATTAACTATTGAAATATTTACTTCCTATTTCTTTCAATAATTCATCTCTCTTTAATTTTTCATTTTTTTAAACCTTTGGACATTCTTTTAGTACTTCTGGAATTAATTTACATTTCATCTGCAACAGTTTCAGTTCTTTAGATTGGATTTTGAACAGTGGTTCCTTACATAAAGAATGCCCTTTTTCTGGGACAATCTTATTTTATCATCTGTTAGAATTGTTTTTACTTTTTTATTCAACTTTTGGTTAGTTATAAACCTACCTTCTATTATACAGTCAGAATATATCAGAAAGAACCTTTCAGTTTACAGTTTACGAGTAGATGGGTTTTTTTGGCTAGATTCCTTGTTTTTTAAAACTGTCTACTGTTACAGTAGAAGATTATTGAAGGGTGATCACTGTTACTTCTTAGTAATACAACTATTTTAACTTACTGCTATAACTTGTATAGCTATGTGGGGGTTGCATTTTGGTTTTCTAATGAATAATAAGGAATATATGTATTCTGGATTAAAGTAACACTTAACTAAGTTATCTACACTGCTTTGTAGATTTGGATAGATGTCAAAATGTCACTATCATTCTGAAATTTGCTTTACACTTTGTAGCATCTCTTTCTCACATACCTTTATTACAATGATAGCTTAGGTACAGAACATTTAGCATTTTCTAAAAGCTCAGATGGCCATTTATGAGGCCACATCACATTCTCTGACTAAAAGTCTCAGTCATAAAATAATTGAGAAATTAACTATGATTTTAGTGCTTTTTTTCTTATGCTGGAAATTGTTATTTTCTTAGTTACATAAGTATGTATGTCTTTAATATATTTAAACAAAAGCACAAAGACATCCAGATGGTTAATAAGGATATTAAATAAAACTGGGCTTGTTTTCAATTTGTGTGTTATCCTCCTGTTGATTTGTCAATTTTTTATTGATATACATTAATTTAAAGAACACTTCACAAAATGCTTTATTTAATATGACTTGCAAATTAAAAGCTAACCTTGGTATACTTTCTTTTCTTGGTAGACAAATCCTGATATTCAATCACTGTTCATGGGAATAGACATGTTATGCAAGAAATATTCAAAAAAAATAACACAGGTGAATCTGCGTTTTTTAACTCTATAAAATATTTAGCAACTTTATTTTTATATAAATGAGAAAAATATATAAGTGAATGCTTGAAAATGAATGTATGCCTGTTACTGTCTTTACTTCCTTAATTCAACAGTTTCCAAGGTCTTAAGAATGCATAAATTATTCATCATGGTCACTGCTTATGTTTTCAAACTGTCTCTGAGGACTGCTAGTCTGGTTATTTTAATGATGTAAAATCACTTTCAGTGCTATGCAATGGAAAATTAGATCTGCTAGAACCTGAAACATGCCCAGATAGTGTGCTCTAATTATAGCAATAAAAAGTTATACAGTGAAAACCTGAGGTGGCTAAAGCCCTGAGCTGAATGCACTCTCATTCTTTTTTAATCACAGTGTTCAAGTTAACAAAGATCCCTGATCTCAAAGGCTAGGCTTTATTGAAAATAAGAACAATTCCTAAAAATAAAAAAAAACCTTAACGAAATCTGTTTTTTTCAGACAGATGTAATAAAAGTTTTCAAGGAAAATTTCCTCCCTGCCTTCTGTAAACTCCAGGCAGGGTGCCTCCCTTCAGGCTTAGTTTCCAGTCCAGAACTGTAGCAGCTGTTGGGATTAAATGAATACATATAAACTCACATTGCCTCCTCATTTTCTGCATCTCTTCAGCTTGACTTTGAGACTTGTCCTTGACCCTCTTACTGACCATTTCAGTGGCAGTTTCAACTACTCTAGGTTGAACTGTAGTATGTTCTCCTTGAACTCACCTACAGCCTCCTTTGAGTATTCTCATCTCCTCTGGGCTGGTACTTGTTTGATCTTGTTGTGAGCTTGCTGTTTCACCAGAAAAATAGCCCAGGGAAGATCACCTGCTTTCTTCAGTAGTTATTTTGAACTCACATTTGCTCTACTCTGTGCTTCACAAACTTCTCCAAAGCTGAGCATGGTCCCATGTTATGGGTTGGAAAGGACCTTGAAGATCATCTTGTTACAACCCCCTGCCATGAGCAGAGGCACCTTCCACTAGACCAGGTTGCTCAAAGCCTCATCCAACCTGGCCGAGAACACTTCCAGGGAGGAGCAGCCACAGCTGCTCTGGGCAACCTGGGCCAGTGTCTCACCACCCTCACAGTGAAGAATTTCTTCCTAATATCTCATCTCCATCTCCCCTGTTCCAATGTAAAGCCATCACCCCTTGTTCTGTCACTCCCTGCCCTTTTCAAAAGTGCCTCCCCAGCTTTCTTGTAGGCCCCTTTCAAGTACTGGAAGGCTGCTATAAGATGTCCCTAGAGCCTTCTCTTCTCCAGGCTGTGCAGCCCCAACTCTCTCAGCCTGTCCTCATAGGAGAGGTGCTCAAGCCCTCAGATCATCGCTCTTCCTCCTAAGATGCGTAGGTGACAGAAGGTAAACAAGAAGCCTTTCTCCATCCTTCCATATGCACTTTTTAATAGCATTTACAATGATCAGCAGTTTTTCTGTGTACTGAACAAATACAGACAGCTATACCACCAGTCACAGGTGAATACAAACTTCTGTAATGTGTCAAAGAAAGGACAAAAAGGATACGATCTCAAAAGACTAAGGTGGGTTTTCTGTAGCCTGAGATAACCTATGCGAAACATATTAAAGTGTAATTAAGTCATTAATTTATGTTCAGAACTTCTACCAGCACCAAAAGACATAAGAGCAGCTTGTGCTCTGTTAGGGCAAAGGTTTATCTGTTCTAATATTCTGATATTCTGTCACAGCAATCAGGTCTTAGGAAAACATATGAGAGCAAGGCTGCCATGTAGTGATGTGTTTTCAGAACAGCCTCCTAAGCCTTCAATAGTTTGTGGCACAGGGATTTCTCAATGTGGGGTTGGTGCCTTTGCATTCAAAGGCTTTTGGTGGATATCTTTCCTCATGTAACTGACAAGTTGTTTTCTGAATATCTAGCATCTATCACATACTATGGAAGGAAGGTCCACAGGTTATACTCCGTGTGATGATGGTTTAATTTTTCATGTTTTAACCAGCTTGTTTGATTTGATACACTTGATTCCCATTCTAGAAGAAAAATTAACCATTCCCATGTACTCCATCTGTAATAATTGTTAGTTTTAGACTGCTAACACATCCCTTCTACTGTCTTTTATTCATCCATCAAGACTCATACTCTATGTGGCCATTCTTTTACTGAAGCTCTTACATACCTCTGATTAATCTGACCTATTCCCAGATGTACTAAATCTTTTCTGAGATGTAAACAGACTCAGGATATAGTAACACACTTTTTTTTTTTTTAAGTGGAATAATGATATCCCCTATTCCATTCCCTTTTTAAAACCACTTCTAAGATCTGATTTGCTTTTTTGACTGGTGCTGAGCACTGAATTGACATTTTCACAGGTATCACCTTAATACACCCAAGACCTCACTTCTGTATGGCGGGAGGCAGCTCAGAGCCATTACTTTTTGAGTGGCTCTTTCTTCCTTCAGTTCTTCTGAAGACACTTCTGATCCTTGGATGAGCATCCATTCAGAATCTCGCAGACACTTCTACAGTGAATAAAAAGTAACCGTTTCAGTTAGATACTCCACTATGGGTTTGTCTTCTCTGAGTATTTCTTAGTTGTCTCTATCCCTACAGTTTTTCTGACAGTTTTCTTAAACGTGAGAAGAAAGATTTATTAATAAGTTATTGTCTATAGCAATTTGTTCCTCAAGCTCTTGTCTTGCCTACCTTGTATGTTTTTACTTTTAACCTGTCATGGTTTATGATCCTCATTTGGACATAAGAAGTGCTTACACACCACCAGACAGTGTGTCTAACAATTATTTTTTAATTAACAGGGTATTTTTACAAGGCAAGTTATAACTGCCAGTAAGACACATTACTTTTTATGTTGCCATTAATTTTATGTGTTTGCTTAGCACTAGTGCATAAGAAATACTGCAGCTAAACTGGTCTTCCAGTATCTTTACCTTGCTATTGAACACAGTGTTAAAATACAGATTCAGTGAAGTAAATATACCAACTCTAGGGTAGATAATACTAGATTAAATAAACTTGTAAGACTTTATCTGTCAGTGGTAATAACTTGGAATGTTTTCTTGGAGAGGATTTAAAGAAGATATGTTGAATAATTATTAAAATATAGAAAAATCTGAATACTGGGAAGTAGTTCTTCATCACTTTTTTGCTGAGGTTGCATAAATGTAATCAGATGAAGATTGATATAACTGCACTTATTTTTAGGTTTCAGAATTTCAAGAAAAACATCGTAAGCATTTATTAGCATACCACAAACAAAAGGTAACTCTAATTGTGATTTTCTTGTTTTTGTTACATATGGTTGCCTTATTACTTTAGTTTATTTTTAGAAAATATATTCACCTTTTATTGTAATACTTAGAACAATTTATCAGTATTGCCTCATTTCCATCACTATAAATAACAGGTTTTAATTGTTTAAAATCTGTGAGGACTTTATTTATTATGGTTACTATTATTTAATAAAAGAGATTTTAGTTGTGGGATGATCGAGATTAAATGGAGAGTCACAGGACAGGGGGAGAAGAAACCAGTTCACTGTATGCAGGAGAAAGCTGGAGACATGGAGAGAGACTAATGCTCAGGTGATAAGCCTAGAAGAAAAGAAGACTCGGGCTGGTAAACTAAATTAGAAGCTTGAGCAATGGAGAACCAGACTAAGGGCTAGTACCTTGAATTAGGGACAGCTCAATGGGAAGAGAAATAGAATTAATTATTGTGTGGAGAACCAGTACTGAATTTGTGACTGTACCTCTTCTTCTGTAGGTTGGAAAAAAAAAAAAAAAAATAAAATTTCTCAGCTAATTCTGAATCTTTGATAAAATATTTGGCTATTTCTTTCATTCATGTCTAAGGACATGGACAGATATATTACTTAAAGCTACTTGTCAATACTGGTTGGTGAATCAACCCATTAGTAGGTGCCCCATGTATGAAATGATAGAGGCAAACTGATATAGCTGGCTAATTGGCCATTTTGTGTGAGGAGAGCATCTGACATGGTTCTCATGGATAGAACAGCTTGGAAACTCAAGTGCTTTGTGGCCCATTCTCCCCTGTAGTCCATGACTGCATTTTGGGATCAGTCCTAGTGTACTGTGAAGTGTGTAGTTCTTTCAAGGTCGTGTCCTGCTTTCAAAGCCAGGCCATAGAGGAACTGATTTTATGCCCCCTTCTAATTTATTGTACTGACTCTAGATGGTAAAACTGAAACCTATAGACAAAGTAAAATAAAGTTCTTAATAGAATTTTCCATAAATGGAAATGTTATTTCCAAAGAATCTGTGCAGAGTTTTGATACTTTTTGTTGGTAAGTTTTGCAGTTATTTACTGTTGAGGTACTCATTTAACAGTGGTTGTAAAGTACTCAGGGACAGTGCTTGGCCTAAGGAAAGTGTTTAAGTGACAGTTCAGAAAGAGCTGAAGATTTAGTTGGATGCTATTTCAATGACACACAGTTTTGGGTGTTTTTTGTTGTTGTTTCATCCATTCTATGTATTTGCTAGTACTTTAAAACAGCTTGCATTGGATCAGGGTCAGAAGAGGCAGTTGTCTTAAACACCCTATGGCTAGCACTGGTGAGGCTGTTTTGGTGGAGAAATGGTTTGAGAGTGAGGCTGGGGTGAGCAAGGAAGAGAAGAGTATCCCTGTGCAATGATATACCCATCTCCTTCCTGTGTGTTTCAGTTAGTGATGCTGCCTCTTTCAGAGCTCCTGGGAGGGAACTGAAGTAGCTGTGAAATCTGCCAGCTGTTAGATCACAGCTGGCAGAGGCACACAGGATGAGAGAGTGGGAGTAGATGCTCACACTCAGGGGTCTTAATCTCCATTTGATTCTTCCTTCCACTGGCTTAGAGATGAAGGTGAGTGGGAAAAGGATGGAGCAAGAATGATTCACAGTATAAAGAGTTTGGCAAATGGCAATAACTCCTGGGGAGGTGAGGAAGCACAGGTCTGTCCTGTAACACAAGTGCTTCTTCCTGCCACTCTCCACTCTGCAGGTCTTGGCCTTTGGGAAAGGCAGAGTAGTGCATAAGAAAATTCACGACCAGGTTCTCATGCTTGACTATCATGTTTGTGGTCCCCTTCCTTATTTCTAGTATGCCATCCTTGGCACTGTCAACCAACAGCTCTCATGACCTTGATAAAAGCTTCTTTGATGTTGGTTCTCTGAGTTGTACAGATTCTGGGGTGCAGATGGTGGTGTGTGGTGTGGGCACTTGATGTCCATATTCCTGGAAAGTCTAGATCCCATGGTATTGAAAAGCAAATAGTTATTCACCTTTTTTAAGGAATTTTGACCTTAAAATAACCCAGGCCTACAGTGTAACAGGGTAATTTATGTTGTTCCTGACTCTGTACTGGTCACTCTCTTAAGCAAACCTAGATCTCATTAGGAAAAAGAAAAAAGAATATAAAAAAACAGATCTTATGTAAATTAGATTTTGTCTTAAATCTGTTTTGTGGAGTTTCACATCTGCAAAAAGAGTATAATATCTCCCACAAACAAAATGATTTTATAAAGATATATCAGATCATGTTATTAAAGAATTCAAATAATATTGTGAGCATGAAAAGTTAACAAGAAAATTGTTAAATTGTCAATCAAAATATGAATAGTTTTAAGTAATGAAGGTCACACAGTGAAAATTAAAGATAAAATATAGATGCAGTATTGAGGCTATTGAGTAAATTTTTATGTCCTTCATAAAATATAATGTATGAGCATGCAATGAAAAACTGTAAAAAATACACATGCTAGTGAGCTAACCTAATGTTCTTGACCATAATGTTCTTCAATTTGCAAGCTCATAACATTTTTTAACAGAGATATTTTTGTTTGTGTCTATAATATAATAGGACATCCTCTTCACATAAGGTTATTACAAATAGATACTGCAAAGAACCAAATACATTTTAAATCTGAAATGAGAAATACGGGAACAGTATTTTGTACAGTTATCAGTATCTTTTCCAGATAATTCCATATTAAATACAACATAACTTTTATATCAGATATGGAAAAGAGGAAGCAAGATAAAAGCAAACTATTTCTAAGCATTTTTCTTTGTATTCATTTATCCAGTATTACCAGTACACTTAACAGAATATAATCAAATAAATCTGTAACTGCCAAAAAGAAGCATGTTTTTTTTCAGACTGTGTTTAAGGGATCCATATAACAGCTATAGTCTTGTCCCAGTAAATTTGGAATAGCAATGATATCTAAGATTAAAAACCATAGAAAACAGCCTTTCAACAGTTTACTTGTATGAAAATTAGGTTGTATATCACACAAATAGATTTTGTTTAAACCTATGATTATCTCACAGACAGCAAAGTTGGAAGAATCTCTCAAGAAAGTAACACAACAATTGCATCAAATACAATGGTAAGAGGTTTAATACAGTAAAAGTAAATGACAAATAGTCTTTGTAATCAGACTATGGTAATTGAAAACAATAAAAAAATAATGCTTTTTTTGCCTTTCTCATATATTGTGTTATATAAATAGAAGAAGCATATTTTTACAGAAATAAATTATTTTTGTCATCAGGTCCCTTTTCTTCACATTAATCAAGCCTACCATAAAGGAATCCTTTTATTTTTAAATTCAAGTCAGTAGCTACTTTTAGCAGTCCCTGTCATATAGATATTCAGTTTTAACATTTCTATTTGCATTTACATTAACATTTACATTTACATTTGTGTTTTTTCCAATGAGCTTTCCAGCATCAGTCTGGCAAGTACTGATATCTTTCCTAGCATCTAGTCCATTTACAAAATTACAAGAGTTTTGTAACATGATACTCTTCTGTTTTCTAGTAAAAAATCAACTTCTTGACGCGTCTTAAATTAGTCTTTTTCACAAATGCATCAGAGATAGCCAAGAAGTAGCTTATTGTTACCTTCCTGCTCATTGACTGATAGACCTTAATCTTTTATCTAATTTCCAGCTTAAAGCCAAATTTCTTATTGATCCCTAAATGCACTCTGTGCTATTACTTTTCGTTTCATTATTTTTTTTTACATTTTTTTGTTTGAAAATATCAAATTTTAAAAATAATTGTGTAGTTCTTCTCAATATTGATGTAACTTTCTATCTTCAGAACTTTCTGTCTTCACATTTCACAAACTGCCAGCTATCCCCGAGTCATCACAGAGTATATTAAACAGGAGCAGTTGCAAGATTAAACTGAAGGAGGCATCACTAATAACATTTCTGCACTCTCCTCACCTTTTTTATTGTTGTTTCCCTTTTAACATTATTTATGTTATAATTACCTGAATTAATCACACTTATCTCTACTTTAAAGTCCATGTGGCCTATCTGGCACTCTAAATTGTTGTTAAATTTAGTGTTTAAACTGAATTCATACATAAAAAATGTACTATTTTACTACTGTTTAAAAAAATCTGCTTACATAAAACAAAAGAAATATCAGAGTTAACCAGCTGTTATGAACTTATTATATTTTTCCATATAACATTTTTTTATGTCCTATTGTATCCTTCCCATTTTTTAAGATTTCAAAAACTACTGGGAAAAAAACCCATCAGATTTGGTCTGCTTTTCCCTTTTAGGGAAGATGGATAGCAATAGTACTTAGTATACAATGTACTTCTCCCTATAGATCCATCTTCTTGAGAGAAGCCCATGCCCCTTTATGAACACCAGTGATCAAGGATGCTGAAATGTCCTTAATAAGCCAGTGCACGAAGCCAGAAATCTGTTGCAAAATTTAGTTGATCTGTATTCCTTTTCTGTGTTTTTTCAGTATAGACTCACTCTTGATTCTGATGTGCACCTAATACTGTATTATAATCTCTTATGCTTCTTGGTGTAATATTACTGAAAGAAAAAACAGTATAAAGGAAACTATGTACATGGTGGATTATCATTATACATTTTTATCCACTGCCTCATTTTCCTGTTCTGCATCTCAAATAAATAGCATCTCAGTTATACCAAATACACAGATCTTACTGAATTTCAGATTTTTCAGAGTTCTACCAAAAAAGTAGAGCTTCTCCTTGCATGCCCAGTAGACATCTTCCTCCTATGTATGATTATTGGCAAAGGTTTGAGTTTTATGTAGCTGTTGGTGAACAGCATAAGTATGTCGACATTTCTTTTGGTAACTAGATTTTTAAATGTTTGGGAAATTTATACATCAAAATGAAGATTTTTGGCTCAACTGTAATTAATAGTTGTATATTAATAACTGTTGTTCCATAAATTACTTTGCCATAATGTTATCCTAAATTGCTATGGTTGGGAACGTAATGACTGATAGAGACATTATGATATAGAGAAGTTGTTAATAGCTTATCAAATGCACTGTTATTTTGCTTCAAGGCAAATAGTGTCATGTTAAAACCAGTTTTGATGGATAAAATGCTTTGATTTTATGCTTTATTGAACAACTAGATAAATGAACTAACAAAACCAGCTTTCAATCTATAGCTGTTTCTTCTGTTTCCCCTTTAGTATGAAACCTCCTGAACAAACTACACCACTACCATTTTCCAGTACAAGTAGAAATCCACTTTCCAGTAAGAAACGTTGGTTTAAGATACTAACTATGCAATACATTTCACTGGATATAGCTATGTTCTAACATTAAATTTATTACTGACTTTAGTTCCTTCAAGAAAACAGAATGGTTATTCTTCATATTCTCTTCATCCTAGTCATCCTTCCACTTCTGAAATGTAGGTAAAAATTTGTTAATTTTCAATTAAAATCTTAACAGTGAAAACATATGGATATTTTATACACAAAGCCTTTTATTTTGTAGTGATTTTACAATAAGTATATTTTCTGATTTTGTGTTTTGTTCCTGCAAACTCTGTAAGTATGAAAGGACTTGGGAAAATCTTCTCTATCCAAGTGCACATAACTACTTGTATAGATTGCCTCTGTACTCAATGGAAAAAATTCTAAGGCATGATGCACCTTACTCTAAAGACTTTCTGGATAGACAGATTGATTGATTAGGAAGAACTAGGAGAAAAAGCTAAATTACTTGTACAGACACCTATAGACACATTGTGGTGTCTGAAGTTAGATGGGATGAACTCCAGTAAGGCCCATTAAATTTTAAGTAAGTTGAACATACAGCTTGCTTAAACTAAAAGATTTCTATACCTGTTAACTGTTGACTGTGACTTTATTTTTTATAAAAAATAAAATTGTAGAATGACCTTGCTGTGGAGACTGATGACAAATATTTAAATAAGCATATTTATTCTGAATTAAATACAAGAGTAACAATGCTAATCACAAAATAACTTTCTCTATAAATGTCTAAACCGAAGTTCAGAATTAATTAATAGATTTTTCTTACTGCTAGTGGGTTTTGGAACAAGTCCTAAATACTCATATGTGTTTTGCATTATGCATTGTGGTTTTCCATTATTAGTTAAATTTAACATGAGAGCATAATTTTAGTCATTATAATGCATGTGATGTTTTTATTACAATGTCATACTTATTTTGACCTTTGTTGTAAGAATGGAATCGATGGAGATTGATCCTGTTCCTTCACCAATGAGGAAAGTAAGTGGGTTTTTTTATATATATGTTTAGATAGATAGATAGATAGATAGATAGATAGATAGATAGATAGATAGATAGATAGATGAATAGATGGATAGATATCCCACTCTCTTAATACTGCAAAAAATAGGATCTCCTGTCCCATTCAAAACAATTCTTATCTAGATGCTCATTTCAGCTATGTCTAGTTCTTAGTTGTAGTCAGATTCTTCCCAAAAAATGAAGCAAAAGGAAATAAATCACAACATTGATTTCTGGAATGATATTTTCCATATGCTATATATAGGTTTTTAAACTTCTGATGCTGAATTAAATGGCAAATTCATGAAATCTCAGTATCTTTATATTACAAAAATGTTGTAACTGTTTCCAAAATAAGTGTTGCTAAAGCATGAAACTGAGAATTGCAATTAAATGTAAGTTCTTATATATTAAGGAATGGAAATATATGTAAATTTCCACCTTCACCAGCCTCATGTAAAGGCCTGCAGTGCAGATCTATGCGAGCATCTCAGGGTTTCCTTTATAGCCTATGAATTGGTTATATCTATTGATAGGCCTATATATAGGTAATACCTATGGACTAGTATGTGTGATTCATCTAATTCTAAAGAAAACTTATTGGCCTCATTCCTTTTCCTCTTACTTGACCATAAAGGGAATTTCAGGGCATCAGGCTGGATGTAAATGCTGTCATTGCAGATGTCTGAAGTTACAAGAGGTGAATCACTCGGCACTCTTAATTTCATGTTGCACTGATTTTCAAAACATTCCCAAAATTTCATATATGACACATACAAGATTTTTTTTTAAGTCACAAATCAAACCAGTCATTATCTTTCACCTTTCACAAACAAGTTTTGCTGCTGCTTGACCATATGATCTTGTGTCTGTCTATGCTCAGGGGCATCAACATGTGTAAAGTACCTTCACATATTAAGAAAAAACTAGATGTAGAGGTCAATGGTCTGAAAGCAGTGTTAGAACCTGACGTTTGAGTAGGGAATTGCAAGCTTTGAATGACATCTCTGAGATGAGAATGAAGGCAGGAAGTTTTCTGTATTAGGATTCTGATTAGGAGAGGTAACATCCAGGAACAGATGCTAGCTTAAGAATGGAATCTCAGCACAGAAAATGATGTAAGTGTCTGATATTTTTCTTATCTGAATGTGACAGAGAGGACTTCCTGGAATAAAACTAAACCACATGTACTTTTCCCCTCCCGCTGTAGATCTCTATAAAATAGTAATTTAATCCTGAGGTTTTGCATTTTAGTGCTATGAACTAAACTGGCAGCAGAGAGCGCCAGAAATCTGCAGGCTTTATAGACTTCAAAAATGCAACACTATTGCTTAAAATACCTTAATAATTAAGAGACTTATCACACTGTAATTAATACCTTGCCATTCACTTAGCCTGAGACACCGACTGGTCCAACAAGATTGTCATTAATAACCCCACCGCAAGATGGACGTATGGGTGAGTAAAAATATGGTTTGCAACTCAAGAGGATTACTAAATTAAAATCCATACATTAGCAATTTACTGAGAAAACCTGAATTATGTTGAGGTATGATGAACTTATTGTGTAGACATCATAGGAAATGGTTAAAAATGAAGAATGAAGCAAGTCTTTGTAGTAATGAAGTCTTACTCTGTTCTGTGAATAATTACTTACAACCAAAATGATTTTTGCTGAGCAGAGTCAACAATTGCAAAGAAAAAACTGTAATGTGTATGGTTGAACAAAACAGGTGTACTTGTAATATATGTTGTTGACTCTCTATTAACCTTTATAATTATATTTGTTTATAGTTACTAGAGAGTAACATTGTCCATAACATCATGTTAAAACTCCTAATGCTCTGCAGTTCTACCGCTCATGTGTCTCCCATTCTTGGTTTTACATTCAGCATGTTTCTATAACAGTCCATTCTCAGACAGTCTTTCACCTGGCTTCAGCAGTTAATAGAATCCATCTCAAGCCACATAGGAGCTTTTAACACTGTGTTTTTGCATGGTGTAAACATCCCAAAACAAAGATAAATACAATGTAGTTGTGATGAAGGAGCAAAATTTGATTTTTCTGTGTTACGTCTGATTTACATATTCAGTTCTTTCCTAAATGCATGCTTGCCTATAAATTTATGGACAAGATAGTGAGAGTTGAGGTTAACTGATTTTTTTATTGTGTCTAAATATGAATAGATATGTAATTAGACAGTAAAATTATATGTAGAACAGTTGTGTGTTCAGCACATTTCAGAATCAACCCATAAAGTTTTGCCGTGGACAAAGCTGAATGAATCAAAACTCACTTGCAAAGTAGAAACAACGATTCAGTGGTACACTAAAGACAGTTTCTTTCTCAGAGATGGATGAGGCAAAAAAGAATAGCTGAAGAACTGGGGCACCTCAGCAGGGCTATTGTGATAGTCTAATAATAGTCTAATAAATGAGAGAAGGTGAGAGAAATGAGCATATGTGTTTAACTTGAAATCAAGATCTGCAGGGATGGTGTAATATGATGTTTTCATGACAGCTAAGCTTTATGCAGGATTAATCTATTAAGACTAAAGACAAGTTTTCACCTTTACCCTCTGTTAGAGTACTGCTGAGGACTTTAAATAACTTTCTTTTTGCTGGATCTTCTTCCAACAAGAGGTACTGGAAGACAACTCATGCCTCAGCAAATGTCTTGTCTATGCTAAACTGTAAAAACACATTATTTTTAGGGTTATTTTAATTATTTCTTAAGTGACATGGTGACTTTATTTTGTCAGTTAATTCCTTATCTTTCATTGTGTATTATAATTGTGCACCATTATTAATTCCTGAATAAACTAATCATTAATTTGTCCCAAATACTCCAATTAAAGTACTAATCTCTGCTTCCAAAGTTATTTCTTAAGTAAAATGAGTAATTCATGTTAGTCTAGTTTTCAAAAATTTGATTCTTACAGGTAGTGTATCCTACAGAATTTCTCAGTCACCTGGAATAACATCAAGCCAAAATAGTAGAGTAGGATCTGCAAGGTAATTCAATGCCTTTTCAAGATGTTACTGTCTCCTGTGAGAGGCTGGAATTTCTTTTGTCTGGCCTGCATTAATCTATACATTTAAATGTTATATTCTATTAACTGATATGTTTAAATGTTGTATTCTATATCTGAAGAAATGTTATTGTGCAGGCTAGCTCTCACCTATATGAATGTGTTTCTTTTTGTTGGAGGGTTTTATTTTGAAATCACTTTCTTAAAAAATGTGCAGAGATAATCTGAGTTCCTGACATCTGCAGTCATGGCACTTTTGTACAAAGGGTAGTAATTTCATGGTAAGAAAGTGCAACAATGTGTCTGCTTTATAATGCTTCCAAAAATCAGAGATGACAACTCGGTATCTACACAAGAGCTATTCTCTGAATCACCTGAACATCTTCGTACAGTGGGTAGAAGCTCTTTCAGGTTTTTTGTATAACATTGAAAATGTCTCAAACTGAAAATTATTAACATCATGAAAAAACTTAAATTGGTTCTATAATCATTAAGCCAAATATATCTTCCTTGCACAAATTTAAAATATATATAAAAAAATATTTCTTGTTTTCTATCTCTGATTCTCATAAGATTCTCTTGTTTTGTCCTCTGCTTTTTAAAATATGTAAAAATCCTAAAGAAGTAAAAATCTAATAAGGAGTACGTAGGACACTAATTTATAGCATTTTCTATTAAAATATTAGCACCATGAATTTAAGTGGTTTTGAAATCTCTATACTATGAAGGTAGCCTCAAATAATATCCATTATTTAATTCAATTAACAGATCCACACCTATAAGACTACCACATAGTGGATGTTCACTTACACCATCATCTGGATCACAGAATAATAGAATGGGGTCATGGGGTCCTTCTGATTTCAGAACCCCTCAGTTGTACCCATTTACATCACCTTCCCCACAGTCATCTGTAACAAGACATCCAATAACCATCTCTGGACTTCTGCAAAGACAACATTTCGGCAAGTATATTTTATAAAATAACATTTAACACTTCCTGAAATTTTTCCAGCATAATATATGCTTATTGCATATTTACAGTAAGTAAGAAATAAATTAAGCAAGACAAAAAAAGATATTTCAAAATTGGAAGTAGGCTATCAACAAAATATGAAAAATGTTGACGTTTATCATCAGTATTTTGCCTTAGCCTTCTATGCAATAAAATGTGTCTTGCTTCACCTCAGAATAATATTTTAACAGAGATTTACATCTGAGAATTTCCATAATTATTTCCTAGAAAAATCCCTGCTCTATATAATGCAAACCATATAAAAAACTGACAAAAACTAATCCTGCAACAAGTTTCAAGTAAGGAGTAGAAAAAAAGAAAAACGTTAGTGGAGGAAGTGCAGTAAACTCAGTGGGAGTCATAGCAAGACTGAGATAGTCAATGGGAGTCCTTTAATAAAACAGAATAGTTGAGTTGACACATGGAAAAGAAGGTAAAAAATGTCTGTAAATGAAAAGAATGAATGGGAGACAGTTCCTCTATGGCTGAATGGGGAGTTGTAGAAAGTGGGTGACAACTGACATCTCACTATGTCCAGCAGAGAAAAAAGGAACATAAAAGGAAACTGCAGTATTCTGAGAGTAAGAAGTGAAGTATTAGTCACCTGAACAGTGATATACCATGAGAAATAATGCATGAATCTGTAAATAATGTTGTAGAAATTGAATTTAAAAAGAAACACTTATGTTGAACTTAAGTGTTAGTTGTCTTTGAGCTATGTCTACAAGTTAATTGCAGTTCATATGCAGAACAATGCTTTGGGCATTCACTTCTGTAGCTGAAATTGGGATATGGCTAAAATGCTTTTATGGAAAGGAAAACGTAATTCTTTTATATAAATACAAAGCAGCATGTTTAGATTCATTAAAAAGGTATACAAAAGTTCTCAGCAAAATGTATGATTTGTATTTTTAATTTTTGATGGTTTTCTCTTTCTCTCTTCCTTGGATAAGTTCCCAAAATAATTTACATGAATAAAGTTTTCCTTTAGTCTTACTCAATTTTTCTCCATTTGTACTTGTATTCTTATTCTAGGATCGACTAATTTTGGAGGACATTCAACAGAAAGATAAACATCTCTGAATTCTTTTGGCCAATAAGCATCTGGAGAAGCCCTACACAGTATTTGGATATCAAAGTATTTGTAATTTCCATAAAATGTCAGATTGGCATAAACCAGCTAACTATTCAGCATGAATAATGTATTTAAAACATCGCTGATCTTGCTGATTAACATCTACAGTAGTTTTAAACAGGAGTACAAAATCCTCTTGCTGTTTTTAGAAATTTAGGCTTAAAATATATTGTAAAGATGAACAATTAATTAAATTAATTGTTAAGACAAAATGTGATTATATATTCAACAAACATTTCTTCCTGTGAATGCACTGAGCTGCAGCAGAACTCTGTTTTAAATGATTGAGCCTGTACTGTATTAGAGATGATCCCCAGACATAAAGTAATTTAATTTATGAATTTTTGATTGCAAAATTTCATATTTTGGTTCTTACTCAATAGCTCACTTTTGATTGCTCTGTTGAAAGGAGTAAGGTTGAGGGATATTACATTCCAGCAGGCTTTGCTGAGCTCATAATACAGCATCTATGCCACACTGCAAGAAGTTTACCATTTGATTTAGGTAGCAATGATTTCTTCCCAAAATTGAATGAAATGGGGGAACTGGGATGAAGAGACAAAATGCAGTGGAAACTACCTCTACTCTCACACAGAAACAGCAACTGGAGACTCTGAATGGAGGGTTGCCAGAATGCAACTTTTTTCTTTTGAGAATAACTCTTTAACATGGAAATTCCCACCATTACTATGTATGTCTGGCAAAATTTTGGTATGACTGAGCCATCAAATACACACCTTTGTTTAGTTTTGTCCCTAACTTTACCTGCACTATTTTTAAAACAGTAAAACTAAAAGCTGTTTTTTTTGAGATAAAGTCTCCCAACTAGATGATACATTTTCTTTTGGGTTGAAATGTTTTGCTTGGCCTAAAAGTTAGAACAGAAAGAGGAGTGCAAAGAAGTTTTTTTGTGTTGCTGAGATAAAGTGTTAATTCACCCAGAAAACAGATGAGTGAATGATTGTTCTTACTGTCTCGTAACTTGATTTTATCATTCTTACATCATCTCCCTAGCTAGCTATTGTGATGAGTTTTAACTGGCAAGTGTGCCCCATGAATGAGAGTAAAATAGGTGGAGAAATACCTGGTTTGCAAACAACTCTGGAACAGGGACTTCCATAACAGATTTCAAGATTCACACTTCCCTTATTTCAATGTAAAACTGCTTTTACTTTTTTTTACTATGGGAAAGTTTGTGTGTTTTCTTTCCTCCCCAATATTCTTCTACTTCCAGTGTTAGATGGGATTTATAAGTAAATTTCCTTTCAAACAAACTTCCAATTGAACGATTTAGTTTTACAATTCCACAGACATATACAAGTGAAGGACATAGATGTAAATTTTTGAAATTCCTGCTCTCCCTTAGTTTCAGATGAGCTAAAATAGCTTGAAAAATAAGGCTAGAAAAATATGATTCCCAGCTTCCACATCAATTGTGTCTCAATGATTTTCTGTTTGTTTGGATCACAAGGTGGTGTTCTTTCTACTTCCTATTTTATCAAACTGCAGAGTCATCATCTAAGCCTACAAAGTCATACTATAGCTTTTAGAATTACTAAAAGTTGCATTCTACAATCAGGTGAAATATCTGGGTTTTATTAGTTTTGTTTCTCCCTCCTCCTACCTCCCTGCCCCATCCAATTTCACGCTTGTAAATGAAGACAGATTTTGAGTTTGATAAAGCTGCAAATTTGTGTCTCTACATGGGACTTGCCTGAAGGTTCCCTGGAAAGAATCATATAGGAAGGAGTCATATATGCTAATTCTACAGAACTAAAGATAACTAAAAAATGCACCCCATCATTCAAAGATGTGAATAAGGCTACCCAGAGAGCTGAATGATTTCTGCAGTGCTGCTCACCACAGTGGTTTCCACACAAATTCAGTCATGATCTTCATGGCTCCGCTAATCATCACCAGTTCACCTTTCCTACTGCAAAATCTCAACACAGCCAGACTTTTTGTGGCTGTAGACTGAGAAGAGAACTTGGAACATCACATCAATAAAGAAGTATAGTATAAAAATGGGTATTTGTACAATTTTACTTCTGCCTTGAATTACTTTGTAGTATCTAACACTATCTTCTACTTAACAGGTACAACCTAATCTGTTTGAGCCCACAATCCAGTCCTGAAGAAAATAAAAGGCTCATCTTGGAAGATGTTACAACTTTGAAATGTATTTTGAAGAGAAAACAAAATGTAATTTGAGTAAAAAACAAGGTGTGGGAGCTATATATGCTGAGTGAAAGCACAAATTAATGAACTGACTATAACTTGAAATTTTTCAAAGCTTACATCGAAGTGGCTCTCAAAATAACTGCTAGGAAAAATAATTAATAATTTTAAAAAGCTGTTTGAGGAACATATTTTACCAGGTTGGATGCTTTTATCATTTTTTCAAAAAAAGTTGAATATATTTTATTCATTATTTTATTTTTTAAGGGAAAAAAGTAAAGTTTCCTCTGTCTGTCAGAAAGCACAAAAGTTTATATATTAATCTTTTAGGCATCCATTTTCCCCGATTTTTGTCTTGCTTTCCTGAGGAACTGATGTCCTTCCATCTTTAAGGAAATTTGCAGTACACTGACGATACGCCAGAGGGTGCTAACTTACCTCGAAACAAATTTATTTCGTCATCCCACTTCTCTCGGCAAGTCGAGTAGCATCTGTACTGTTCTGGCCTTTTCAGTTTGGAATTTATGTAGAAAAGCTACAGATAATAAGAAGAAGGGCAGCAAAGTGGTGTAGAGTCTGAAGAAAAAACATCAGAAAAGCGCCCGAACATGAATAACAAAGGAGAGGGACTGAACGAACTAGACTGGAAGTTAAACCAGTAACTCAGGTACAACAGTCCACAAATATGTGCAAGGTAAAAATGGAAGCAGGGGTTAGTCATGATGCTGGGGTAAGAAGTAGTGGTCTGAAGGAAGAAATTATTTAGTCTTGATATTGGGAAACTTTCTTAACCCAGTACTTTAGCAACGTGCTAGTCTCTTGGGGTAAGGTCCATGCTCCATCACAGAGGATGTTCAAGGTTTCAGAGATAAGATGCTGGTGGTAAAGCCCTGGTGAAAAGCTTTGAGAAACACAGACACTGAGCAGGGCTCAAGTTCTTTTAAGTGTTTTTGTTTGCAGCTTTCTGGCTTTAAATCATGAGATGGCACTAATTTATCTTTTGCACAGTTTTCTGTGAGAGAACACAAGAGGATATATTTCACTAAAGGAGTGTTTTATGCACATGCAAACAATAGTGTAAGATTTTATTACAAGTCAGAATCATGCTGTCATGCAGTGGGGTCACCACTAATGCTGAAGGTATCCTCTTGTTTGCATTATTGTTGCCAACTTCAGCTTCATTTCACAGTCATCACTTATCTTTTTCACAAGGTGATGCTTATACCATATAAGGTAGCATCATGTCTATTTATTGCTTTGTAATACAAAGGAAGTCTGTTGCAGACAAATGCTTAGTCTCTTAGATGTAATACCTGATACTTGCCAAGTCACATTTTCTACAATTGTGCCAATTAAAATGCGAAATTGCTACCACTTATGTTGAACTCTCATGTTTTGGCAGTCAGGAAAGAATGCCATAACTCATCAGGATGTACCACTGTCGGCTTATCTACCACAGTCCTATTTCTCCTCTAGAATTTAACCGTCTTGTGCCCTGAGGAAATGCAATTTGATAATTCTCTCTTTCTGTGGTCTCAGTGTCAAAAGTGCCAACATACTTCAGTCTGTAGACCAGCTCTGTGTGCCTCTAGAGCACATGCTGCTTCTGATGGTAAGACACGTGCTGCTGTTCCAGACCCTTCCTACAAATCTCTTCTGTGCAGATAGAAACATCCATGTGGGTAGGAGGACACTGCTCACATCGATGCAGGGAGCATTTGGTCGTCTTTCATATTGCACCTTTAGGATTGCTAGGTGTCCCATCAGCTCCAGCAAGCTTTAGCACTCTGCAGTCACTAAATCATCTGCATCCCTAGAACCCCTGACTGCAACAACATGTTGTAGGGAAAACTGACTGATTTGCACCAATATGCACCAGTGCTCTTCATAACAAAAGGATCAGCTTGCTGAATGTCTTTATGGAATCACAGAATGACAGAATGTCAGGGATTGGAAGGGACCTCGAAAGATCATCCAGTCCAACCCCCCTGCTGGAGCAGGAACACCTAGATGAGATCACACAGGAAGGCATCCAGGTGGGTCTTGAATGTCTCCAGAGAAGGAGACTCCACAACCTCCCTGGGCAGCCTGTTCCAGTGCTCTGTTACTCTCACAGTAAAGAAGTTTCTTCTGAAGTTTAAGCAGAACCTCCTGTGTTCCAGCTTACACCCATTGCCCCTTGTCCTATCATTGGACACCACTGTAAAGAGTCTGGCTCCATCCTCCTGACACTCACCCTTAACATATTTATAAACATTAATAAGGTCCCCCCTCAGTCTCCTCTTCTCCAAGCTAAAGAGGCCCAGCTCCCTCAGCCTTTCGTCATCAGGGAGATGCTTCATTCCATTAATCATCTTCTTGGCTCTGTGCTGGACTCTCTCAAGCAGTTCCCTGTCCTTCTTGAACTGTGGGGCCCAGAACTGGACACAATATTCCAGATGTGGCCTCACCAGGGCAGAGTAGAGGGGGAGGAGAACTTCTCTTGACCTACTGACCACACCCCTTCTAATGCACCCCAGGATGCCATTGGCCTTCCTGGCCACAAGGGCACAGTGCTGGCTCATGGTCATCCTGCTGTCCACCAGCACTCCCAGATCCCTTTCCCCTACACTGCTCTCTAGTAGATCATCTCCCAACCTATACTGGAACCTGGGGTTGTTCCTGCCCTTATTATATTTCATTAAGTTTTTCCCTGACCATGGAGATGGTCAGTGATGTCCTGCCCCAAGGATCCTTTGGCTGATGTGCCCCATGATCTCTGGTCAGCTTTTCCCTTGATGATGTTTAAAGGCCTGATACTTTGTTCCTTGGAAAGACTCATGAGGGTACAGTAGTACCAGGAACTAGGGTGCCAGCTGTCTGGAGGGGATAGAGGAAGAACTTCCTTGGGACAAAGTGATATTTGAGTAGTGACGAGGTGGGGAAGGTTTTTTAGTGTTAGGAGGTAGTGAACAAGCTGTGTTATCAAATTACTCACAATTTACCACCAGCAAAAGAGGAAAACTCCTTCTATTCTGCAAATGAAAAGAGTTTCCTTCCTTTTCTATGCAGGACATGAGAAAGGTCCCTCATAGTCATGCCCATAGCAAACAGCAGTTTCCTGACCTTGCTGCCATAGAACTGTTCATAAGCCACCAAAGCTTGAAAAGAGGCTCTTCTACATCCTGGTCCACCTTGCAATACTCTGAAACCAGGCACTTATCCCAGTTGTTCTGCCAAGGCCCACATGCCAAAAAAAAATCCACTGTAAAAGATCAACAACGCTGAGAGAATCCACTCTAGAGAATGGCCCCATGCAGGCAGTATTTGTCCTAATCAACACAGGACATCTGCAATAAAGGCATACAACACATTTCCTATCAGGGCAGCCTCTATAACAAGATCAAGAGCTGTCTATCCCTGTGTTAAGGCATCTGGAGGAAACATCACAGAAGAGAAGAGGAAATCAGTCCCACTAGACATTCCTAAAGGCTTTTTCTGGCCCCTGCCTTAACCGAGCACACATTTTAGCCATGTTTGACATCCTTGCCCAGCTCAGTGTTGAGCCAAACAGAAGCAGACTTTGGAGATGGTCTAAGTACATCTGTGTCTTTATGCATTTGGCTGTGTAGAATATGGCGAAAAAAACACTTCAGCCATCTCCAGCTCCTCTGAACTCAAGCGATTTGAAGCAGGCAGGACAGAGCTCTGAGAGTCACAGTGGGTGATGACAGGCAAAGCTTCGTGTGATGGGAGTAAGAAACAGATGGGTCATTTTGGATTACCCAGTCCAGTCTCAACTATATTTTTGACTTATATTTGCAAACAAGACCAAGCCTGGGAGGGGGACGGTTCTCTGTGGGTTAGCTGTTAGGCTAGCAGTTGTCTTTAACGTGGGAGCATTATAAACTGGGGATGGTGCAGAGGAGGGGCAGGAAAGCCGAGCTGGGACATAAAGGGAGGGATAAAGGGAGGAAGAACAAAAGTAGACAGGAGCATCAAGGAATGTTTTCAAGGTGAACAACCTCATTCCAGTCTTGTTCAGCTTTTCTCCTTGTGTGTACCCAGATGTTAATCTGTGTTCTCTTTACTGCTGTTGCCCATCCAACACTAGTAGTGGATTGATCCTGGAAGCTGTTTAAAGCAACGAGAGACTGTGGAACACCCAAAGGAGAGCTGGTTGAATGTCCCTGCTCAAGACTTCTGCTCTTTGGTGCTTTGCTATAATTCTTCCTGGAACAGATATGCAGACTTGGATTGCCTTATTTATTTATTTCATTGTAAAGTCTGAAATGAGCATTTCCAGCTTTCTGTGTAGTTATTTGGCCAACTAATGTCTTTTACAAATTATTCAGCTTTTCTAGCTAAGGAGTAAATAGGTAACAGGAAAAGAAGCAAGGCAAATAACCTTCATAGTGTAAAGGACTTGCACTTTTTCACAAGCCTAGTGCAGTTACTTCTGACAACATTTCAAGCTTACCAATATGTCTATAGAGTGTGTGGGTAAAAGTAACACAGCCTAGTAATGTTACAACACCATACATTAAATCTTTGCTGAAACATAAAAAGGGAGCCCTAGTTTGTGTGTGTGAAATTACCAAGTTTGCAGGTTATTAGCATGAATGTAAAAAACTTCTAGCACAGCATACGGTAAATACATTAGTGCTGTGTTCCAGAAAGCATCATTTTCCCAAGCTATAGGTCTTACTGACGTGTGGTGGAAAGGGTAGTTCTGCGAATAGTCTGCTTCCTTCATATCCTCTAATTCTGGTGCAAGTGTAAAGCAATAAGCTTAATAGCCTTAGTCTAGTATTTTGAAAAATTGCAATACCATCTATCTGTGTGGAAAGTCACATATCAATGACATTTGGTTGGCACAGTGGGTTTTGAGAAAAATGGCAAGGGAAACAGTTGGCGCTGAGTTTTAAGAAAAAATGTATCAGAAAGTGTCAGTCTGTGTACAGTAAACTCACATTTTATTTGCTCGTATATCACTTTGTCAAGGTTTTCAATAGTTCTTGTGGAAAATGGGTAAATGAAAGATGAAGCAGCTTTTACAAATAGTAAGGATTTTCCCTTTCTTTAACCTAACTGGTGTTCTCACAACCTATACCATATACAAGATGCTGGGAACTACAACATTGTCCTCCTAAAAGAATTACGTGAGCTCCTAAAGTAATTTTTTTGTTAAAGAGCCCATCCATTCACATTTTGCAGGACATGTATGAGGAAGGGGTGGGTGAGCATAAGCATAGGCTGAATGACTGGTACCCTGCCATGGATGTACACGGACATGTTCGACCTATGTCTTCACTTGCTCATGTAAATATCGATGCCATGGTTGCAGATTTAGAGGAAAGTTGCTGTGTATTTCCAGTTCAACTCCAACTGGAATCTAGCAAGCTGCATCTCAGCCACAGTCCCTCTCCTTCTCACCATAAATCACAGCCAGCTCATAATATTAATAATAATAATAATAATAAGAAGAAGAAGAACAATAATGTTAAGACGTCAGACTGCTGAAACCTTTTTGCACACTGGACATAGCAGCCTTTTGGGGTTAGGAATAAGGAGTTCAGAGTCTCACGGCTGGGCTGAAATTGGCAGCTTTTGGCAGTCTTTGTAGGAGTGGGTGGATGAGGCAGAAAGTTTTCTCTGTGCTGGCATAAGGAAACCTCTCTGGAGTCCTTGCGTGGCAGTCCCCCCACACTTCTCCTCCCATAACACTCAGAGTGACTTTCCTATGGCCTTAGAATAACACTTCAGCAGTAAAAACTGCTCCACACATCCTGGCTCTGTAATTCAGACCAAGGGGTAACTTCATAAGGCTTTTTCATATGTGCAAATATATTAATGCATTGCAACTTGAGCCCTCTTTCTCTGGTGCAATCTTTGTTTCAAACCACTATTCCCTTAAAACTCTTACCTTGGTTGTTGACGATGGAGCTACGAATATTACCACTAAAGATATAAGCTGTGAAATAAATGTCACAAATATATGTACACTGTATATAAAGTAAATGCACACTGCAAGCCTTCCCGTTGTTTGTGGTGGCTAATTAATGCACAGTTCCTTGAGAATCAGTTGAGAAAGATATAAATCAGAAAATCAGCTCCCTGCAATATGCTGTTGAGGTAATTGCAAATTTTCTATATTGATTGTTAATATGGCAACAGAGTGTTTAAGAGGACAAAAAAAAAGGTTGGAGAGAAGAGGATAGCTTTTGTAAGACTCAGCTGGGCCTGTCAGAACTGTTACAAGAGTAACAGTTTTTGTTAGGCAATAAACTGGAATCCCTGCAGTGCTTCATTTAGTTTCTGAAATTCATGAATGCAGCCTGTTTCAAAAAAATTAATTAACTCATGAGTAAGAAAAAAGCACGGAAGTTTATGTAAAGTGCTTTTGAGCTTTCTTGTGATATGCTAATTGATGTTTTATTTTACCTGAATTGCCATTCAGTGGTATTGAACTATGTCAATATACCATATATAATGTCATATTACTGCATAGATCATATTTAATGTGATACTGATGTACCAGCTATGTATTTTCCTCAACTTTACGTAGTGTTTAATCCACATTCTTTATACCCCAAGACAGTGACACTTGTGACTATTCAGGCAATACAATCTCTTACATTTTCCTATTAAGCAATAATAAGCAGATCCTGAAGAGTGTATTAACAGAGCACAGCCAAAGCCAAGTTAGTGGGCACAGGCCAGATTTTGCCAGTGAAGAGCCTGACACCCAGCAGTGAATTTACTTCAGCGAAGGCTGTGAGCAAACAGCTCGTGAGCCAGTGGTCTCCCACTCAACGCGCCGAAAATACAACCAAGTCGGGCAGAAGTGATATGTGAGCCCTACCATCTGAGCAAGAGGGAATTTTATTCTTTGTGAAGCTTTTTGGGCAGAGATGTCTGGAATATAACTATTTGCTGCCAACAGCTACTTTTAAAATAGAACAACAATTCTTTTTTATACTGAAGGGACAGAAACAATTTCTGTGAAAGTCAAGGAGGGGTGAAACGTCGCTGGCCATGCTCACAGTTCCTACCCACATCCCAGGTTTTGGTGGTTTAAAAAGAGATATATGCATGTGTTTTGCCACATAATTTCATCCATAACCAAAATTCTGGCAATCAGATTGTTATAACTGGGAAGGTAACAAATAAAAATGTTTGCTTGACAATTAGTAGTGGTTATGTTTGAATTCTTGTCTGTAAACCTGATATTATTGTTTTGGCAATCTTTATTGTCTGATTATTTAGACTAAAAATAATATTAATAAAAAGAGAAAAAAAAAACACAACTCATTTTAGCTTTACGATTTATTTAGAAAAGTCAGACTAAATGGTAGTAGCTACATCCTTCCTTGGGGTCCCAGTTATGCTTCACTATGTCATTCTCTCATAAATATTTATGTGATATATAACTCTGATATTTTTAACAAAGTTCTCAGTGATTTCCCAGTAAACATTGTGTGCAAACTGGGAGGGCAGAGACATCACTTACTAGTTCACCACTGAGGGAAGGCCACCAGCTGAATACAACAGTGTTCAGGCACAGGCAAAACGCCATGGGCTGGTGACAGTAAAGATCCACATCTGTGCAGCAAAGTCATATCAGACATCCAAGAATCCACTCCACCATCAAGGCTGCTTTGCCCCAAGGAGCCTGGGATGTCTAATTAGCTATGAACTCTGTCTGAACTTTTCCTCCAGCTTGGTGCTACATTGTGTAGCCCTCCTAGTGTCCCTAACAAGGGTGAAATCGCACTGCAGCACTAATCTAATTCAGGTAAAAACAAACAAAGCATGAGATAGCCTTCTGCTGGAGGCCAGCATGCTCTTAGATCCTGTACTCAAAGAGGTGCTTGTTCATTTAATTCAAAATAGCCCCCTTTTGTCTAGTACTTGGTTTACAAACAAGCAGCAAATCATTTGTGGTAGTAATCTGCAAAACAGCCTGGGGAAGTTAGGTGTGCAGGTCCTGTGACTGGAACTAGCACTGGGCTTTATGTTGCTTTCAAGAAGCAGAATTGGTTTTCAGTGAAAAGTGTGTTTTCCAAGATAAGTGGTTTTTTAAAAAAAATCATGTTCATTGAAAAATATGTAGGTTTTTCATATTTTTCTCCTTTTCAACCAAAAAAGGAAGATCATACACCCCAAATGTTTTACCTGAAATAGTACATTCTTATTCAGAGGATGGGTAAATAGGTAGCCTGGCTGCCTCCTCTCCATCTTTTTCTTCCTGGGAGACCATGTGGAGCTAAGAAAGTCAGGATGCCACATAGCAAAACTTGGGCAAAGAACTACTCACCCAGCCTGCTGCACCTAAGCAGGGTCAGTATAAGAACAGCTACTTGGTCAGTTTCCAGAGGTCTGAAGTGGCATACTTTCATTTGGTAGCACTAGATTTTCCTTCCAAGGATGTCCATATAACATAAATAGAGAAATGAATTCAACAATTTGTTTTCAGAAGCAAAGAAAAAAACTTTCTTTTCTTGCTTCTACATCCATGAAAACAAAGTGGGATCAAATTAAAGCGATGTACATGAAAAATAAAAATACATTTTGTTATTAACATAAATAGCATTTCTGGACTCATGTTCATATCTAATAAATTCTTAAACTTATCCAATCCCTGGCCTTGTTTCCATGCAGCACAAAGTGGGATCTTAGGATGTGAAGTGGGATAACCAAGGAATTTGCCTCGTTTTCATTGCTGTTAATTTAACCCCCTGAAATTTCCAATATTCAGTATAGCAGAATGAAACTAGTGTGAAACCAGCTGAAACCTCTTTATACAACACAAAATATGAATCTCTAGTCTGGTGCAATTCTGGATACAGCTTGCAAACCCTGCAATAAACAGGAACAGCATTTCCCTGTGGCCGTGGTAGAGATAACAGGGTTGAGTCAATGTAATATCAAAAGGCACTCTAAATAATGAACTGCTGAGTAAGAGCGAGGTCCGGGTTACAGTACATCCCTTATGGCCATCAGCAAGCAATAGGGTGAATGGAAATGCTCTCTGAAAAATGCATTCAATCAGGGAAACTGCCCCACCTGTAGCTCATTAACAGGATTAAGTCCTGATACAAAGTGACAGTCAGTATTATTTGTTTAGGCAAAAAGCTCGCTCTCTTTGTAGTTCTTGGCATATCCAACTGGCTCTAACAATATGGATCTGAGACAGCTAGTGTAGCTTTAATGTTAAATTAGGCAGGGTTCAAAGCTTGCCAAGGCCAGGCAGAAACAAAGTGTTCTTTTTTGCAGAGTTGGCACATGGGGCCAGTTTCATTTCAGTAGCACCCATGTGGTAGGTACTCCATTTCCCGCATCCACAGCAGCATTGTTCCAGGTATTAAATGTCATTTTGTCACCAGAGCTGCACGCTATCTCAGCACAACGGAGATCGTGTTCTCTGGGGCCGAGCAAACCATGTTGTACTGGTTTCACTGGGCTAGTAGCCAAACACAGCCACTCACTCACTCACCCAGGGGACAGGGGAGAGAAGTGGGGGCAAGGGTAAAGAGACCCATAGGTTGATATGAGAACTATTTAATAATTGAAATAAAACTTAAAATAATAATGATATTAAAATAATAAGGATATTAATGGGAATAAAATATGTAATAAGTGATAGACAGTGCAATTACTCACCACCTGCCAACCAAGCCCGGCCCATGACCAGATAACGATCCCAGAGGAGTGACAATTCCAAACCAAAACCACAATCCTGGAAGAGCGAGAGCCCGAGCAAAACTCAAAGGGAGAAAGAGAAGGAGAGCCCCTCATTAATATACTGAACATGACATGATACGAAATGGAATATCCTATTGGCATATCCAAATGTCAACTTCACTTATTAATTTAAATATGCCTCACACCCCCCTAGATCTTGCACTTGTAGACTAACAGAACGCTCAGTCCTTCAACTTCCAGCAACAAAATGAAAACATTGGTATGTTATCAACATTTTTCTCATAACAAATCCCAGCTGAAACCAAAACACAGCACTGTTCTAGCTACTAAAAATAAACTCAGCTCTGTCCCAGCTAAAAACCAGGACACATATAAACACCCTGTCGCTTCTTGGGAAATGCTCCTCTGCTCTTGCTGGCACTCAGAGTGGCTGAGCAAAAGGGGAAACCCAAAGATCAGCCCTTTGTTTAGAGGAGACGCATGCTGCAGAGATCTGAGGTCTGTTCTGAAGTCTAAACAAGAGATAAAGACTCAAGTCCTCAGCTGGTAAAAATTAGTGCCGCTACTGTGAACTTCTGGAGCTGCTGCAGTTTAGTTTATTATAAGACAGCTGGAGTGTGGTCTGCAGCGTGTAACTGATTCATTGCTGCGTCGTTCCAGCTCTGCACCGAGGATCCGGCGCTGGAGAGGCAGCTCATGCTCCAGTGCTTGCTAAATATGGCTGGTGGTCTGGATTTAGCTTTGGAAAATAAATATCAGAGGCCATTATAACAGTTGTTACATTGCTATTTTAAAATGTGGTGGATCGTAGTTTATATCCCTTTTTGAATTTGGAGGCTAAGGTCTGTATTCATGGTTGCTCGACAGCAGAGTTTGGGTCAGTGTGTATAGGGGAATTATTCATGTATCCCTGTACATAGTGTCCAAAGCTCAGAAATATGTTTGTTATCAGTAATAAGTACTTTCCTTTCTAAATACAACTACTGCATGGTGTCCCCTTGCCTCTGCTGCTGCCACCCCTCTACCATGCTGCCCAAGGCCAGCATAAACCTCTTCTTGCACTGACAAAATAATATGGAACTAAAACATTACAAAATTACATTTCTCATTCTCCATAATTATTTGCTATGCATCTTTTTCAGATATTAATCTAATGCCTTAGGCCTGGTTGGTTAGGAAGAAATTTTCTTTGGGGGTTCCCCTAAACCTGCTCATTTGCACTTTTTTTCCTGCAGTGGCTGGTGTAAAAGCCATGAGTTGGAGCCAGGGCAGACACAGTGGCCACTGTGCTTCTCTCTGGGAGTGCTGCAGTGCTTCTGCTTTTGGGGGTCATCCAGCCCAGTGATGCTTAATGTAACCTGGATTTGAGACTGTGATTTTGTGAGAAACCAGCATTAAACCCTATCACATTCTGCAAAGTCAGAACGCTATATACTAATATATATAGTAATAAAATGTGAAGGAAACATGGTAATATGAAATCTATAAGTTGCTGTGATTTTTAGCATTAAAAGGGCAGAAAATGCTGGAAAAGTTTGCTCATGTCACAGTTTAGTGAAATTGTAAGGATTAGGAATCAGGCATGCAAGCTAAAAGGAGCACTGCTGAAAAAAGAGAAGACTGATGTATTCAAAAAGCTTGATCAAAAAGCAGCATATAGTACTTGCCAGAGAGGAGGCTGAGGTAGATATGTGAATCAAGATGTACTAAATCTTTACAAAAAATATTTGTTTATGCCTGTTGTTCTAGCACTGAAAGTAAATGTGCAACACAGCAATATAAGGCACCAGGGTCTCTGATTGCAGCCAGAGCAAGGCTGTGGGTAATGGACTATAATGCAATCTAAGTAGCACTGCCATGAAACCAGAATATTTTCATTTAGATCAGAGGATTCGGTTTGTGTGGTATAGACTTATGAATATAATAATTCTCAGTCATGACAGATTAACCTGCCAATGTACTACAGCATTCTGGGCTTTTACAGAAATGTCATCCTCAGTTACACGTTTCATTTTAGTCTGTGCCTGGTGATGTGTATTAGATTTGTGATATATACGAGCCACTAAAGACCAAACTGAAATCCCTAAATTCAATATAGCCTCAGAGATCATAACAAAAACTGCCCATAACAACAGCAAAAAATTGTACCATTACCTCAGAGGATATAGGTGATCATAAGTAGTTTTTTGAACAAGTAAGAAATAAAGTCATGAAAGGCCCAAGGAATTTGGAAGAGTTATCCTTATTGCAGGAAAATGTCTATAGTCAGCCAATGAAACTAACATCTTTCTTGTAGTAAACTATGTTTAAAATTACTGGAGAATATTGATTCCACACACATTTATTCTTATGTGTGGGAAGCAAGTAGGAAATCAGGAAAATTTCCTTCTCCATCCACTAGAAATGTCCTATGCCAGATCCTACAGATGTTAAAAAGCTTACAGTTTCTCTTCCTATGCTTTGATTATCTCTATTTCATGTTAGCACCTGTTAAACAATACATAGACATTGTCTGTCCATCTCCTTTTGTGTGTGTACAGTCTGATACCTTCAAAAATGAAATAATTTCCTCTTTCTAAGCTTAAATATTCCAGCAGGAAGGGTTGCTGTAGCTAGTAGAGGAAGATAATGTTCTCTGTTCCTCACAAGCTCACATCATCCCTATCTGAAAACCTTCACCTTTGCCTTGCATATTTTTCAAGAAGTTTTGAAGCATTTTAAACTACCCTAGACTGCAGAACAATTGTGCTTTAAAGCACCTCCACAATCACGGTGCTCACCAGAGGAGGGATCTTTGTGGATATTGATTTGGCTTCTTTTCAATCCGTGTCCCAGGGTCCCAGACCTAGAAAATGAATGCAAACTGGGGGAGGGTGGAATAAGGAGGTGGGGAGTAGAGATTCATACCTGTGGTACTTGCTGTATGGGAGCTGAGACATAACTAGAGCTCATATCATAATTAGAGCCCAAGAGTTGCTCCAAGTTCCTGCAGTTCACACTCAACCCTGGTTTTGCCATTCTCAATGTGTAGACAGAGGCATCATGAAATGTAAGCTGACATTTCTCAGCAGTGTCATCCTTTGGAGTGTCAAACCAATTCATGGTTTTAAGTTTTGCATTGAAGTATAAGGAAGACATTAGTGCCCATATTCATATTTTATCATTATAATTGTCCAAAGGTTTTATAACTGGGGAAAATATATGGGAAAAAAAAATCTTGAGGGACCTAGGCTTTGAAAGAAGCCAGTTGAGTTTATTTTGCTACCGCCTGTTGGATCATTGAATAGAAACCTGATAGTAGAGCAGGAACATATCAACATCTTTTTAACTTGTTTTTATTCCACATGTTTTAACTCCACAGAGATTCAGAATACAGTCACTGTAACCCACAAGTGCAGTTAGTTCTCAGCTTCTAATGTACATGTGAAAAAAAGCATTTGTCTGCTTAGCCAAGGTTCACTTGCATTCATGGCATATGGAGCTGAATTTTTCCTGTTTTCTTTTCTGGCCAAAAAAGCATTGAGTCAAACTTCTACCTGGTGTGAGAGTGCAGATTTAGGTTACTTCAGCAATGAATAAGACCCATACCTTATTTTTAGGCCAGATAATGATAGCAGGAAAACAATACTGATGACTGTAAATTTGGCTCACATTAATAGATGAAATGTGGGTAGATGCAAACAGATGGCACTGGTTGCTTTGTTGCTTCCTGGCAGAGCTGGCCTCATTAAAACAGCAATTTTGCTGAAGCTTTTGTGCCTGTGATTAAAGTTGCCAAAACTTTTAAATAGGCAGAGTTTCAAAGTGATAGTTGGGATGGTTTCCAAATGTATCTGGCATAGCACAGCACTCCACATTAAACTTGTAAAGCTGGATGTTTTTGAGAATAAAGGAGATCTTTCATTTACCCAATAGGCACTTTTCTCATTTCATATGTCATCTGCTGTGTTTGTAAGAATGTTTGTTTCCTTCCAAAGAAAATAGCCAGTGGGATGTAATGAAGAATTATTTAGTAAACAGTATGCTAGATGGCTGAAACATCACTGACACTTCTTCTCAGAGTTTTGTCAGAAAGAAAACAAGGTGAAAATGTTCTCACAAATGAAAATTCACAAATGAATGTGGGCGAGAGGGAGAGACGAATATTTGGAAGCTGTAAGGCAACTTTTGCTGCTGAGCGGTATCACAGAGCGCTGCCAATTACCAGCTTGTATCCAAACTGCAATTTGCTTCTCTTGCAGTGAGAGGTGGTGCTGCTGGCGGGAAGAGCAGAACTGGTCCCTGGCTGAATTCATGGGTATTTGCAAAAACATTAGCAGTTATTGCCCAAAGGAAGGGTGGCTTTCAGTACTGCACTGGCACTCCTGCAAGATGCCTTATCCACAGAGCTCCAGTGCAGCCATCAGCAAATCTTATAACCTTTCTGTCCCCTGTTTTTTTCACTGTCAAGGTGGTTTTAATTTTTTTATGGGGAAGGTAAGGATATAAAATTGTCTGGAGATTAATTGCTGCAGGATGCTAAGGAAATAAAAATGCCCGCTAGTAGCTGTAAAATGGGTAGATATAAAGGGTAGAGAAGAATAGAAGAGATCTGACATTTGTAAGTTGAGGCTGAAGCTGGAAGATGTTCTATTAGAGAACAAACACATGGTCTGAATCTTGGGCTTGTCCTGTGCAGGGACAAGAGTTGGACTCAATGATCCTTGTGGGTCTTTTCCAACTCACAACATTGTACAATTCTGTGATTCTATTAGCAGAAAATATTTTGTCTACCTGTAATTTTGAGCAAGATAAAAATGGAGTTGTACCTTTTTGCTGGTAATTAGCAGATGAAAGCTTGGATTTAATGGTGGGAAGAACTGAATGAAAACTCAGATGAATCTGTTGAATGGAAAACTTATTTGACATTTGGAGAAATGAACCAAATCTTTTATAGGTCTCAAATACATAGCAAACATTTTAATTCCCTCAGTTCCAAGAATATTACAAACAGGCTACATAGAAAACCATGAAGTTGGATATAGAGTATCTGGTTTTAGGAAGGAGATTATGCCTGCACATGTGCTGGGTCTATTGTAGTTTCTGACATATGAGAAGCACAGTTTTAGTGGGTTCACCGATTATTTTTTATAGGGAGCTGAACATAATAAATTTGATAACCAGATCCTACTAATTTGCCAAAATATGTAAGAAACACATCAATGCAACTGTGTTTGTACTGTATTAAATTGTGTAGAATAGCTTAGTTTATGGGAAATTTCCATTCAAAGGCAAATCATGCAACAGTATGTGCTTCTGTGCACACATGTACAAGATCTTACACAGACATGCAAAATTCTACTACAAAATACTGGTGTTTCCAGCAGAAAAAAAGGACTATTTTACAATTACAGATTACAAACTGCTTGCAGACTGGGAAAACTCTGAAAGAGGAGTTTTGAACATGTTTGTATTTCTGAAAATTTATAGAAAAATATTGCCCCAATAATAAAAGTAGAAACTAACAAAACATTAAATGAGAATCTATTCTACTGATTTATTAACACTGGTCCTGAAGATGTGAAGATCAGTTTGTCAGATGTAATTCTGCCCCATCCTACTGTTTCACTCATCTTCCTAAGCAAGAAGTTAAGAGCAGCTCAGCATGAGGGAGCATCTAAGTACTCTGTGAAACTATCTTATCTTGTAAAATAAAATCAGAGAGCGATTCTAACAGTAATCTGAAAGGGACCAATAGTGTCAGTGAAAGGTCCTTTGCTACTGAGGTGACACATTCCCACAGTGCTGTGTTTTTATGAGAAATATGAAAGAATTAATGAATGATAAAGCCATCTCCAGTTTTAAATTGAAAGCAAGAATCCCATTCAAATTACAGTAATGAACAGTCAGTAACAGATAGTCTCATGAGATTATTATTTTACCTCTTGTCAGGAGGATGTGGCAGGAGAAGGAAGTGGAGGAAGGAACTCAACCAAATTGAGCAAAACCTCTTATTTCCCTGTAGTGGGTGATTCTTACATCTGATTCCTTCCTTCTTTTGCAACATAAATCACAAATTATTTGATTTGGATACACAGTTTAAGGGAAAAAACCTATGGTGTTTTCAGGAAAGACCTCATGCTCTCACCAGGAGGGATATTATTTTCTTTCACTCCCTCAAAGCAATTTAACTGGCTTACTGTTGCAAAAAACAATAGCATGCAGGAAGTTTTCACCAAGAGAAGAACACATTTTAATGTGACAAAATATAATCACTCTTACTACTAATGAATTTCCAGCTATTTCTTCCATGACTGTTTTTCACAAGTAAGATGTGATGGCTTCCCCTTTTCTGCACATGAAGAATTTGCAGTATTTTCTCTCTAATGAGAAAAAGGTGGGAACTCAATCAGATTCAGGTGGTTTAGTGATCTCAGCTCTAGGTGAGATCAGCTGGGTCTTGGGCCCACATTTCAAAGCTATTTGGCAGCTTATGCTGTCACTATATCTAATAGCTCACTAAATACCCATGTCAAGAATTATGCCAATGTGTTGTCAACAGTGCAGGCTGCTTCCAGATTTCAAGAAGGAAATGGGCATGTTTGTTTTCTTCATCAAAAGGCAAAGGTTTGACTCTAGCAGAGATGCAGCTCTGAATGATGTGATTCCAACTAACTGGCACCGCATGGAACTGCATAGCCCTGATCTTGGATCCCAGGCTTGGTCTTGCATTGAGAAGGTGGCAGGTTACGTGATGCAGATGAACTGCTCATCTGCTAATTGAATTTTCTTTAAAGTTGTGCACTGGATAAGAACAACAAAGAACTGTCCAAAGGGTTATGAGAGGTCATAGATGAGATATGATTCACTTACTAATGAAATATAATTCACAGATGAGATATGATTTGAGGTCAGGCTGGATGGGGCTCTGAGCAACCTGATCTAGTTGAAGATGCCCCTGCTCACTGCAGGGGAGTTGGACTAGATGTCCTTAAAAGTCCCTTCTAATCCAAATCATTCTATGATTCCCTTACTATTTGGCTCCAAAAAATATGAAAGTACTAGCAATTAGGGAGCTGACCCATCATCTCTGAGGGCTGTAGAAGTACCAGGAACATGGTAGCATTTCTCAAAGGTCAATAGAAACAGTAAGCTCTGTCACAAAATTTGAAGACCTGAAAGACTTCTTTGAATATTAAGGCTGAAAACCTTACCCTGAAACTGCTAGCAGAGTAGCTGACTACCCTCCATGTACTTATGTGTATGCACAAAGATATGGATGTATGTTTTCAGGTTTCTGAATGCCAGTTTATGTCATGGGTCTTGACCAAATGTTAAGCCTATTCCATGTGAAAGTTTGAATTCAGAATTAGGAGAAAGAAAGATTTAGTTCTGCAAATAACTACAAATGAAAAACAGACCAGAAAGGAGAGAGTGAGAAACTGGAAGACCATTTTCAGTGCTTCTTCAGACCTCACAGGCCCCTCAGTTTAGCAACCGAGTGCTTCCTTTGGTCTGACAGCAAATGTCTCTTGATCTTTGTGGTATTTTGTTAAGCTGCTATTTCAGACATATAGTATTCCAGGAGAAATAATGGTCCAATAACCAGACTTTCTTACATCCTCCTTCCTAGAAAATATGATGGTTCATGTGACACGTGGTTGTGGTTCCCAGCAACTATTATACACTGGTTTTATTGACTGCATTTTGAAATGGTTGACTGAGTTCAGAGTAAGCCTCTGTGTTGTTCCTCCTTACAAACAGAGAAATTATAAGTCTGTGCAAGCAGATTCAATATTTAAACTCTTACCTATCTGATTTTGTCCCTCAAAAGCCATATGTCACCTTATGCTTAATATGTTACACTGGTTTATCTCAGTAATGGTCTGCCTGAAGTACAGTGTGGGAGCAGGAGAGACAGGTGCCCATTAGCAGCATTTCAGAGCTGTTAAAAGATAGTCACATAGGGGATGGGTTGTGCCTCTACCTTCCTTTGACCAGGCATAACCATGGCTTGCCAAACAAACACAAACAGAGTATTGTTGTCTACCCAAAAGAAAAACATTTGCTAATGGGGAAATAGAGCCTTTGGTGGAAAAATGAGACTCAGAAACAGCAGTCAACTGTATAAAAGCTTTAATCCATCACTCTTCTAGTGTCACAGGGTGCCACGTCAAAGAGACAGGTTGGATATTTGTTGTTTGGAAATGCCACCCACCCTGGTGACTTGCTGTTTTCTGCTAAACAAGAAACAACCTCACTCCACCCAAAGAAAACCCTTGTTTTGTAATCATATCAGAGATGTGCAGAAATTATTCTTGACACTGTTGGGCCTTTGAAGAAAACTGGGCATTAAACAAAATCTTGATCTTGGAGGGGTACAGTGGTGCAATTTCTCCACCTCCCAGCTTAAAAAGATGTGAGAGGTAAGAAGTGACCAATGTAAGGAAGCTGCAGCTGGTCTAAATTAGCTTCCACAACAAGTATAGCAAGTGCCACATACACTGGTCTAGCCCAGCTGCTTTGCAATGCCATTCCAGTGATCCTAAACCTTATATTTTTAAGCTAGCATAGGTGCTTTGCGTCACTGTAGCATTATAAAGCCACCAGTGTACACCAATGAATAGGAAATCCACCTCCTGAGCACCTAGACACTTACTTTATTCAGAGAAATCCCTGCCTCGAGCAGTATTCCTCTTTATGAGGATTCTTTTCTAGGTGGATTGACTTTCATAGGATGTGAAACACTTTTTCCAGGTTCACTTCCATTTATTTCTATGCAGGGGTGGGGGCATCCAAAGCAACTCTAGCAAAATGTACATATTAAGTCCTTGTTCATACAAGGGTCCTTACACATGCTGGGGGAAGTCTAGGGAGCTAAAAATGAGTGTAATCCCTCTCTAAATTGCCAGAACAGTACAAAGGGCCTCAGTGTAAATAAAAATCAAGCAATAACTGGAAAAGTTGTGTTTCAAGATGTTCCTTCCCAGAAGCAGCTCTTGCTCCACTGAAAGTACCAGAAGAGGGGAACTTGGAAGAAAATCAAGAGGGCAAAAGAGGGAGAAGAAAAGAAACATTTTGTAGATCAATATCCCTGTCAAAGGCAAATATTTTCTCCTGTTTTGTCTGGCACAGACAGTTTTGGAGGGGGTATTTTTAGCATATGTTACATGAATTTTTGATTACCTTAAGAGATTTATTTTCTGCCAAAACAAAGGCATCACATTTCTCTAACCAAAATGTGGCACTTATTGTGAGGAGGGCCAAATCTTGCACATAATCATTGAGGTCATATGCAAATAAAAGGCACCATACTTTGTGTAAATTCCCGTTTTAGCTATTCTTACAACATTTCTCATTTATAATATTGTAACTATTTTATGAAAGGCTCTCTGGGACTAGTCCATTAAACCATAACCAGCCTATTTTCCTTCAGCTCCTGCTGAGGAACTGCCTTCAAGGACTATATTCAGATTTTAAAGTAAATAAATAAAAAAAATGCTTTTTAGCAGTTTAGTTTGAATCCATTCTTTAAATGCAGTAATATCAGTGTTATCATGTTCATTTGTTGCTGTCATGGTCCAATGAAGCAGTGATGGTGTCTGCAGGGTGAGAGATGCAGAAAGAGGTCCCTGTGCTTGTTTTTCTCATCCTTCAAGTGACCAAACGCTACCTTGAGCTGCAAAAAAAGGGGGTGTCACAGCCCTGCTAATCCCTCTGTACAGTTAGTGCTTTTCTGTGCTCACCTTTGTATCACTCCCCATTCCCTCTCCTTCCTCTTGTCTCCCCTGCCCCAGCCTTCATCAGATTTCCTTTTTTGTCTTTTCTCTGGAAAAACCATTTGTCTGGCATGTTGAAAGACTCATGGGAAGTGTATTGTCTCATGTATTGGTGCATGAGGAGGCCAAGGCAGGGGCTGCTGCACTATAACAATATTTCTTGTATGTAAGTACTGTAATTAGGGTATGGCATGTAATGCTTACTAATGGTGTATTCTGATTCCCCTGCTAGGCTAAAAGGAATTAATATTAGCTCTAAAGACATTCAGATTCCTGTCCTTGCTAACTCCTTTCTGTGATCACATGTTACAAAGCTTCCTACTGTTCTTGTGAGCCGTCTTGTTCTGGTCACTTATTGACATCAAGCAAAAGAAAGTACCTCAGCAGGGAAATTAAAACCAGCTTTTTTGTGTAACTTCGAGCAAAAGATTGCCTGTTCTAAAGCTGTACCCAAAATATCTTCCCTTTTTTTGTTTTCTGCAATAATAGTGCTAGAGGAGAGTGGTGGGAAGCTTTTGCACACTTGATCTTGTAGTGTGGATTTTCTGTCTCTTTCTTCCTTTCTGCACCAAGTCTTGTAAACATTTTTTTAGCTACCTACCATCTCTGCTTCAACTTTTAGATGCTATTTCCACAATCCTCACTTCAGAAATATCTCCCCATCTGTACCCCTCTGCTGCCTTGCCTCTTCCCAAGTTGCAGACCCTCATTTAAGTCACATTCTTCCCCAGAGCTGGACCTGGTCCTTTGTCCTTACCTGAATGACAGTGCTCAGCAAATTATTTTTCACATCAGCCTGTACAGGCTGCCAGCTCTTCCAGTCATCACTGGTCTCCTGTTTCAACAGAACTGACAATAAAGAAGTTCTGTCTAGTCCACTGTAACTGATAAAAATCTTTATTTAATGGGTAACAGTAAGAAAACTGCCAGGTAAAGTCAAACACTTACAGAAGGGTGAAAAGAAACCCTGTCTGAATGACTTGAATGACAGATCCACTTTCTTCATGAAACAGATAAAACATACTGTGCCAGTGCCATCTGGAAGCTGCTCAAAATCACCTGCCCTGGTGCGAGGCCATCCATTGCCTTCCTCCCTTCTCGCACACACAGTAGTCACGGAGCATTACAGAAGTGATTTTATATACATAATTGCTATTGTAATGCTCTGTCTTCCTGACATTATTTGAAGGCAAAGATAACTGACCACTCTTCTTGGAATATACCCTCTGTCCTTTATCAATAGAATGGTAAATTTGTAAATGCTAATGAAGAAAAATGACCCTCTCAGTGCATGAGGTTTCCTTTCACTACCTCCCCACATTTGCATGCAGATGCTGTCTGACTTCAGCTTGTAATAGATACCGAATTGTCTAAATGAATCTTCACTACAAAGCTACCCCTTTGCTTCTGTTTCTCAAGCATCCCTTACCTTTACTGACCACCACAAGAACTGCCCTGTGACAAAAAAGGAATGAAATAAGCAGTAATTGTACAGAAGTTAGATACAAGCACTGGTATTGCAGCAGAACATTATTTACTACCTCAATCACAGCAAACAGGTTCCATTTGAACCAGCGATTAAATCCTTATGGGAAGTTTAGTACAGAATTAACAACTTTAATAAAGGATTTCTAGGTTTCCTGTAGAAAGGCTTTCACTCTCTATGACACTGTGTTGTTTTGCAGACTAATTTCTAAGGAATATTTTCTTTTTTTTATCCCTATTCAGTTCTAAAAGGCTTTGCCATAAAAATTAGGACTCCTAAGTGTTTCTAAGACTTCTACTGGTCCTCTTTGAGGACGTGTCAGTGCAAGTCTCTGAAGATGCAGGTTGTCACTGCTCTACCTCAAAGAAGCATGGAGGATCAGAGAATGATAGAATGGTTTGGGTTGGAAGGGACCTTTAAAAGACATTTAGTCCAACACCTCTGCAGTGAGCAGGGACATCTTCAACTAGATCACATTGCTCAGAGCTCCATCCAACCTGACCTTGAATGTTTCCAGGGATGGAGCTTCTACCACCTCTCTGGGCAACCTGTGCCAGTGTTTCACCATCCTCATTGTAAAAATTTCTTCCTTATATCTAGTCTAAATCTCCCCTCTTTTAGTTTAAAATTATTACTCCTGGTCCTATATGTAAAAGCCCTGCTAAAATGTTTGTTCCTGTCTTTCTTAAAGGCCCACTTCAAGTACTGAAAGGCTGCCATAAGGTCTCCCCTAAGCCTTCTCTTCTCCAGGCTGAACAACCCCAACTCTCTCAGCCTGTCCTCGCAGGTGAAGTGTTCCATTCCTCTGATCATTTTTGTGGTCTCCTCTGGACCAGCTCCAACAGGTCAATGTCCTGCACTGAGGACTCCAGAGATGGACATAGTCCTGCAGGTGGGGTCTCACCAGAGCAGAGTAGAGGGGGAAAATCACCTCCCTTGACCTGCTGGCCATGCTTTTCTTGATGCAGTCCAGGATATGGTTATTGGCCTCTGAGCTGTGAGCGCACATTGCCGGCTCATGTCCAGCTTTTCATCCACCAGTACCCCCAGGTCCTCCTCTGCAGGGCTGCTCTCAGTGCCTTTATCCCCCAGCCTGTATTTATTGTAGTTTGGATTAATCTGTGGCTGTTCCTGGCATATTTCTGAGCACCTGCACATAGCTTTTGTTTTCTATAGGCCTGCACAATGTTACCAGCAAAGAATGATAGCTCTAAACATTAGATGTACTTCAAGAAAGAAGACTCTATGTTTGCCATCACCTTACTGTGATGTCCCAGTGCTGTTTCTTTCTTGAACAGGATGGCTCAAGGGGCTTTTGGAAAGACACAATTTTCTTTTCAAAGCCCAGCTGAAGTCCAGTCCAGTCTGATAATAAATGCAAATGGTATTTGGGCTGGTGGCCCATTCAAAATGAGATGATTAGCCTCCATTCTGTCCTTAGTTACCAGGTGTTCACATTACAGAGTTGTATTGCAGTAGTCTCAGCAGAGATATTAAAACCAGACAATCTCTTCTTTCCTTAGCAATGATCTGCAGGTCAATGCAGTGGCATGGGATCAGAGGGATGTGGGGACTGATGAAGCTTTCCTTCCAGTTGATTAGTTATATCTTCTTTTCTCTTCATCTCCAGATGTTGTGTACAGAGGTGGATTCCTTGGCTTCAAACTAACTAAGGATTTGGCTGAGCAACTTCCAGTTTTCAGAATTACAAGCCACTCCAATGTTTCTCTAGAGTATTAAATTCACACGAGCTGAAATAATTAAGACTCCACATTTTACCAACCCTTCCTGAGGAGCGCTGAGAGGAAGAGACTCACAGGAAGGTACTAACTTTTCTGCCTCCTTCACATGGTCTGCATCCATCTCAGTTTTCCATTGTCCACGATGACTTCTCCAGCCTCCTACATCTGGCACAGGCATTTTCAACAACTGTTACCAATAACTGAATGAATTCCCTGAATTTTCTTCCTTGCAGTAGTTTTTCTTCTAGGGCTAGATCTGTTCTCCTAATTGTGCTTAATCCAGTTTCAGGTGGGCTCTAAAAGATCTCTTTGAATGGGCATTGCAGGCCCCATACTCTGCATAGTATCTCTCTAGATGCTTGGGAATTTGGGGTAGTTGAATGAGTGTTCATATATATATATATATATTTTTTTTTTTTTTTTTTTAATTTGGCACATAAAATGGCACCTGAACTTCAGAGATATTTTTTTACATAAATTAATCCTTTACTTAGGAAAGTTTGTCTCCTTTTCTAAGGATGAAGAGGCTATTTGTCCCAGTCACAATCTCATTTTATTTCTGTTTTGGAACAGTTTTCTGTTTTAGAATTAGTGTGTCTGACATGTGTGCTGTTTGCAATTCATTTATTATCCTATGAAAACTATTCCTCCAGTTTGTTATTATTGTTTCCCTCCCAGTTGCTCACAGGCACCCCTTTGTAAAGTGCACGTAATAGGTTTTGGCAAAACTTTGACTTTGTCTTCAAAAGCTCATTCTGTTATTTAGTCTTATTCAAAGACACTCCAATATTCTACTGCCATTTCAGCTGTATGAGGTGATGTTGATTAGCAGTGATAGGTGTAATGTTCATGCTAGTCAGTTATTCATCTCTTCCATTTCTGCATATTTGGTGAGTGACATGACCTTTCCATCTAGTTGTCTTGCAAAAGGTCTGTTCTCAAAACTTCTTCCTTTGGGTAGGAAAACAGAGTATTTCTTCCCATGAGCTCTTCAGCAGGTGCCATTTCACTGAAGTTTTGTGTTTTCATTTAAGGCAGGGAAAGTGTCTTTGTCACATCTTATTTTGGTGGTGTTACATCCATGTTTAGGTACTGGTGTTGTTCTCAAGATGTTAAGGAACTCATGCTTCTGCTTACATAAAACCTACGTGGGATCTCTGAGGTGGGTCTGGTCTGCGGATTTTCTGGTATCCATGTGTCTACATGCATTGTGCACAGGTATAGCTCTTTAGGAGCATGAAATGTGATAAAACTTCCTTCTGAAGCAGAAGTTCAAGAATCCATTTATGAAGAAACTTCTAAAAAAAGACTTTGAAAAATCACCTTCCATATACTTAGCATTTCCCAAAAAAGCTGGGTGATATTTTTTTAATTGAATAGTTTATTTATTAAAAAATGCAATCTAGGTGGCCCAAAATAATTTTGATATTTCAGCTAAATTCACCAAAGAATTGCAATTGGTTAATATTTGGGGCCTGATCTTCAACATGGAAATATGCTGACGGAACAATTATTTTCATCCCAAAGGTGAAGTCTGCATTTGCTTAGGTGAGTCTCAGCCTAAAACTGTTCCCCCTATTGTTCCCCTCTGACTGTCTCCGAAACTTAAGCAAATTGCTCAGCTGTAGATATTCACAATGTAAATGTCTGTGGTTACAGGGATAAGTCCCAGCTCAGACAGACAATGGGAAAATAGGGTCCTTTTGTTCAAGAGGTTTTAACAACACATAACAAGATCCCAGGGGCTTTGGCGTTTTGTTGAAAAGAGTCACAGGATGAGACAGACTGGGACAGACGAGGTTAAAAATGTTATTCAAGGTCATTTGTCAGCTTAATGGCAGGACCAAAAGCAGAACAAAGTCAGTGCCTCATTCTTCAAATCAAATTGCATCCCCTAATTACTTATGAAGTTTCTGGGCATTGGGCAGAAATGAGAGAGAGGAAAGGCAGCCCACACTGTGAAGGACTGAGCAGGGAGGAGACAGGGTGCATGGATGCGTCAAAGAGGTGAATGACTTTGTGGTGATCTTTTGACCCATTAATAGTTTCTCTTTGTGGGAATTTTGAAAGGAATAACTTGTTAAAAATGACTTGAACAAGGTTGAGATGTAAACAGAGACACTAGCAAGATGTTTTAGATACAGATGCAACAGAGAAGAGAGACACAAGAAGGTGGTGGTAGCAGCAAATTGGACCATGAAGAAGGGAGTAGGAGAGGATGGTAGTAAATTTGGAAGGGAACAGTACCAACAGAAGTGTCCATATGCACATAGCAAAGACAAGGAGAGCGAAAAAAAACCCAAAACAACTGGGTAGTTTCAATGTTAACAAGAGTTATGATCCTGGAGATCAGAGAAAGCTGCAACTCTAAATGGCCCTTTGGATTGTTCTCCAAAGACACAATCCCTGCAGTTCCTGGTCCTTTGAATTGTCCCCCAAAGGTATAGTCCCTGCAATCCTTGCAGGTTCAGAACTGACCCTGCCACCTATGCAAGGACATGGAGCTAGTACTGTTCTTTTACAAGCCTTCAGCTTCAGAACAGCTAGTATCTCTGTATCATCTGACTATGGCAGGTGTTCCTAAATGTTTAGATTGAGTACTTCGTATAAGTTATATATAATGGAGCATTGCAAGAATATTTTCTGCAGGATGGTTGGAAAAAATGCATCTGCAAAGGAGGGTTCTGCACATTCCCACTATGAGGAACACTGTCGGGAAAGGAGACTACAGAGTGGAAGCCCTTGATGTGATTTTGAAAATAAAATGTAGGAATCCAAAATAATCTCCAGTAGAATTTACTGCAGAATAATGGATTTACATCCAGAACCCATAATTACACACATACAAAATTATTTCCTCCTCCCTCTCCATAAGGCTGACATTAGGCTTTGTTGTGTGATTTCTGAGCACATTCACATCCAGAGCACAGGACTGGCCAAGGTTTATCACTAGTGAAGTACTCTGTAGAGAAGCAAGTAACTTAAATATGAGCTCAGAAGAAAATCCAGTTGAAAATATATCCAAAATTGTTAAACGGGAAGAGAAAGAAAAGTCTTTTACAGTCATAAAATGTTTTTTTCAGATGATTTCATAGGCATTAGAATATTTTTCTAACCTCTTTCTTGCTGCACTTTAGCAGTGGAAACTTATTTCTCTGTGCCTGGCATTCTCTTTTGTTAGTTGTACTCACAGTTACAGGGAGAAAAACTTTGTATGTATTCCCCAAAGAATACGTACTCTGTGCATGCATGTAAATAGTGATCCAGTTTTAGCAAGAAAACTGTTTAGTTTTAGCAAGAAAAAGTTCATTTCCTTACCTGCAAGGAGAGGCAAGACAGGCAAGAGACAGCCTGCCCTTTCTGCTCTAAGCTTGGTTATGTAGGTGAGCAGAAGGGAAGAGGAGCAGGTACAGGGCAGTACCCGAGCAGCCTGTCTCCCTTTCCCCTCGAGCTTTGCCCCTGTTCTCCAGAGCAATAGCTGTGACTGAGGAAATGGCCTCAAGTTGCACCAGGGGAAGTTTAGATTGGATCTGAGGAAGAATTTCTTTGCTGAAAGGGTTCTGAGGCATTGGAAGGGGTTGCCCAGGGCAGTGGCGGAGTCCCGATCCCTGGAGGGATTCAACAGTTGTGCAGACACAGTGCTGAGGGACATGGGTTAGTCGGGGACTTGTCAGTGTTGGGTTCATGATTGGACTCGATGATCTTAAAGGTCTTTTCCAATCTAGGCAATTCTGGGATTCTGTGACTGGGCCTCTATCTCTGTTCAAGCTATGAGATGGCTGGAAATTCTGGAAAAGCACATTAAAGTCTTCAAAATCTATGGAAACAAAATTTCTGGGTGGAAACAGCAGAAGAGTGTGGGGAAATGCTGATGCTTAGTGGCCCTGTTATTTCTTGCAACGCAGGGAATCATTCCTCGCTAGTGCACAAACCACCATCTGTTTAATAACTTCTGTCCATGATGTCATTTCTGAGCCTAGCATCAAAAATTGTTATACACACATTGGGGTGCTCAGCTCTCCTCCCTGAGGAGGTACAACTTGAACAGGAAGAAAGGGGGGGCAGGATTCAGATTAAATATAGTGGGGATTATATAGTAGCAGGTGAAAAACCTCTGCAAGAACATGATATTAACAGTAAGGGATGGCTGCCTGTGAGGACCCTTCTGGCTCAGGATGCTTCCAGTGCTGGTACCTTGCTTGGATTTCAGTTTTCATTCTACTTTGCATGAGCTGAAAGGGTAGGTGAAAAGGGAGAAGGCAGTGCAGAACAAATCTTGGATAAGCAATGAACAACCCCAAATTCTGAATAAATTCTGAGACAAGAGTGCTGTCTTAATCTAAGGGTTTTTAGAAAATAAAATGAGGTTTTGGGAAATAATGTTGAAAGTGATTTCAAATAAGTGTTTTATCTACAGACCATTCCTCTAAGGCAGGATCAGTTGTTCTCATAGATGCTTAAATCATTCCTGCCTTAACTGTTTATGAGACCTTCCAGTGTTGGAGGTTTTACAGATTCTCGGACAAGATTTTCTATCACAAAATTAATCATATCAGAAGAAAGTCTCCCTTGACAACCAATCTGAATTTCTCTTATTGCTGTTGAAACCAATTACTCCTTGTTCTATTATCAGTGGACATGAAGAACTGTTTGTTCTTCAGCTACTCTGTAAGTCTGTACTGCTTCATTTCAGTCTTCTTGTGTGAAGACTAAACAAACCCTATTTCTGTACTCTTTCCTCAGTAGTCCTGTTTTCTACAGCTCTGATCGTGCTTTTTATTCTTCTGTGGACATCCAAAATTGGTCCAGTTGGTAAAGTTGGTTTCAGGGAGAGAAGAAAGCAGATAATATCTTGATATACACTTTGAATCAAAATAGATTGAATAGTAAGAAAAGAAAGTGCATTAAAGAAGTCAGTATCAAAAAACCCTCCCTGGACACCTCTTCTCCTACCCAGACATGATGTGTACATCCATGCAGCTCCTTCTCCTTTTACTGCAGCAGCTGTGAGGTTTGTCAGCCCTTTTGTGGCAATTACTTTAATTCCCTGAAATCAAAGCACCTGCCAGAGAAGTGGCTTGTTTTACAAAATCAAGGCCTATTGAAACATTTTAAGGAAAACAGTTGTTTCATTCTGTAAAGATACAGATCTTCTCTTGAGTCAAGGAGAGAAGATAAAGGGGGAAAGTTTGACATTTGACTTCACTCTGGAATGCAGGTAAAGGCTTGAAATATAAACTCTGAGATGAACAGATTTGATTAGGTTACCATTTTAAACTACTGTGCTTCTTTTCCTTATTGATTTGTAACTGTGAAAGAAAGACAAATAGCCTTATCTTTTCCATTGGACAAAAAAAATGCAAGCTGGCAGCTTTCACTGAGAACGAAAAGTGACTTTGATGGCTACCATGAAAGTATGTTGGTCCGTTTGATCTTTTGTTGACTATCTGCAGGTTTGGGGATGTTACAATACATGTTTACATAGTGTAGGCTAGCTGCAAAGCCCCACCTTGGGTGAAAAGACACAGCTGGTTTTAAAAGCAAGCTAGATCAGGATAAAAAGAAAAACAAGTTACACAACAAGTTATGAAGTTTCAAAGGTAGCACATGGGTTATATGGACAGCATACAAAAAAACTGTACACCATCAGAAAAGAGTGCAAATAGACCAGGATTTGGTGGGATCCCTTGTAGTTTGAAGCCACCTGAGTGTTCAGTAGAGAGTCAAAAAGCATTCCCTTTGAGGGTTATTTGTTAAAGAGAAAAGCTAATTCAAATATCATCACCTAAGTCCTAGGCTAATCCTTCTCCTCAGGAAAATTTGCTTTTATAATTGCTTTCTCATTGCACTATCCCAAACCCAGCCTGCTCCCACCAGCTAGATTTTCTAAGGCTGATGCTGGGACTGAAACCATTAATACCCTGGGAAGTGACCAGCTAATCACCAGTATCTGTCATCTGGTGCATGCAATTAAAGTGTCCAGCCACCCTGTGCCACCACTTTGTTCAGCTACGAAAAATAATGCAGTAACATGGATGGTGGGCTGGATTCACAGAAGTCATGTGGCATCAGAGCAGAGGACCATTAGGTGCTTTTGCTGCTTCAGACTCCTGGCCAAACTGATGCACATGGTCCTGTAGGCACCCAAGAACTGGATTCACAGGAGCCAGAAATATAATCAAAGAAAAATCTCTGACAGAAGTGCTAAGGATGGAAACAGACCTTAAACCTTGCTCACAATAGTCTCTATAACTGTCCCTCTGTAAAGGGACAGAACTCTTAATTGAGCATCGACAGGGCAGTTTCTACTATAGCAAGCAACTTGGCAGGAAAGGATTGGATGGATATCTCCAAGGGGTTGCTGCTGAGGTCCTTAAATCCACACACGATGTGGTTCCAGGGGGTTATTTCCATTTTTATGTAGTCTGGTCTTCTGCACAGAGTGGCCCCACCAGGCATATGGATTGAGGCATGTCCAGAGGATGTAGCCTGGGAGCCTCACATCCCTGTAGGAGAACATCTGGGGTGTGCTACAGAAGAGGTTTTTTGTTTGTCTCCCTCAAAAGGAATCTGGTACACTAAGACTGCTCTGTAAACTGATTGAATTCTGTGAACTCTGTGGTAAAGTGAGTGGCAGGGGGTTGCTTCAGAACTGCACAACTGTTCCAAACCAAAACACTAATGAAATATAGCCAAAGTTTACAGAAAGAGAGAGGGACCAGTCCACTCCTCTCTCTAGCACAGACTGTCCCTTGAAACCACAATTGTGAGGGCTCTTGCCAAGGACCATGAGTTCAAGTTGCCCCCTGCCTGAGGTGAACCATCTTGGTATCACACTGCTTGACTGTAAGTGCCATTATCTCCATGCCTGGAAGCCGTGGATGTCAGTTCAAGACATTATATTTTATATCAACTATAATACATTGTGTTACTTCTTGGACAGCTGGTACCAGGGAAAAAAAACTTAATGGGTCACTGGGTCTGCTTGATGGCTTTCAATTAACCACATCATTTTGAAGATGCAACCTTTCCCATTGACTCCAGAAGGCCTTTGGATTTGGGCCTCACTTTTTGAAATAACCAAGAAGAAAAATATTCTGATTTTTTGCAGGGTTGATTTTAAACCACAACTGCTGATTATATAGAATTTTATCATAATTGCTAAAATCTTGTTTTTCAGTGTCTCTGTACTATATGGAGTGTTTTGTGGATATAAGCTCTCTGTTGGTTTTTTTATAAAAACAACAATTAAATTTTACTCTGGTCTTTGGAGGAAAAGTGAGATTCAAGAGGCCCTGTAGAGTTTGTCCATGATTCATCCTGCGAACTTGTTATGCAAGTGGTGACAAACAGAGAGAGACAAGGAACAATTTTCCAGTTGTGGAAAAGGTTGTTTTCAAATGTACTCTATGAAGATGAACGCAATGCTCTTAGCTCCATGGTGATGGCTCCCCTCCAGCTGAGACATTTATTAAACTCCATATGGACACTGTCTTGTTTGGTTCTTGGGAAAACCATCTAGGAGCTTGTCACAATAACTGCATAGGTCATTCTAAAATATCAGCTTTACTAATACTAATACTAATACTAATACTAATACTAAAATACTAATACTAATACTAATACTAATACTAATACTAATACTAAGGGCTCATACAGGTTACCCCTTTTCAGGATGCTCTGCCTAAATTCAAGTATTTTATTATTTTGTTCAACCTCCAAGGAAACAGCCTTGTTATAGGTTTGTTATAGAAGTGCTTGTAGTTCGGCTTTGGATGTAGGTGGTGTAGAGAAATGTGCTATTAGTGGGGATGTGTACACAGTTCTGTGTTTCTGACGTTCCTGAGGCAGCAAAGGGCATATACAGAGGGGATGGGGGAGGGCAGGTGAAAGGGTGGAATCTGCAAAGAGTTTTTAATGAACACTGATTTTTGTTTCCCTGGTGGGTTTTGTTTAAACGTTGCTCTGACGATTTTTTTGGCAAGATAGTTGTTATCTTGTTGAGTAAACACTTGGAAGAATAGTTAAATCAATGGGAATACATTTGACATCACTGTGAGAGGTCTCAGCAGACATGCTGAAGAACAAGCACAAAAAAAACTCCACTCAGTAAAAACCCTGAGAAGTGTTTAATTAGGCTAATTATGTGATATAGATATTATATAATTGAAGAATGAGCTTTAATGGCCAAAAATTATTAAATAATGAGGGATCAGGTAAAAGAGCTTTGCTAAATAGAGAAAATTCCTTAAATTTATCAGAATTTGTTTAATATAGACTCCTAAACAGAGTCGTAATTGTCTGCAAGACAATTCAGAGTGCCTTGGCTCTGCGTTTTCATTGCTACGCCTGGCTGGAAAAGGAAAATACACCTTACTGTGAGCAAGGATTTCTCTGAATAAACACATTTGTGTGAATTTGCTCCCATTTATAACTAGCTTTCACAGTGAAAATACAATTCCTTTTCATGAAACAAAGTCTTGTTGCCTCAGGAATAAAGACATTTTTCAGATTACATTTCATAATTCAGTCTGCAGTAGGCTGGGTTTGACTGTGAAAACCCTCATGGGGACCATTTTCATCTCTGTAGCCTCTGGGCTCTCTCCTCTGGGCAGTAACTATTTATTCAGCTTCCAAAATAAGTGAGGAAGGAAGAGATGGGACCAGTGCCCTTGAGCTGAAAATGCCCAACTGATGGATTGTGAACAGGGGAACTAATTTCTGCTTACTTCTCTTGCTGGATTTCCAGCTGGCTGCCTCACCTGGGATGTAACACAGGCTTAGCAATTGCAAAAAAATGCATCAGAAAACACCAATTAAATCAGATTCAATTATGGCTTTGAAAAAACATATCTTGCACAAGCTCAGCTGCAGTCTCCTGTTCCCTTGCAAAGTGTAGAGTACACAAGGGCTCCGACACCAGTTTTTCTTCTTGTAGATTTACCCCAAAACACTCCCACTGATACCAGTAGATTTACTGTGATGAGCACATGTTTTAATGGCCTGAACCACAGCCTGTTCAAATCAATGAGGAAAGTCTCCTGACTTCAGTGAGCTCTGGTGTAAGACCTAAGAGACACATCATGGGAGTTCCTGAGCCTTTTAGGTGTTATTTACAGTGATCTGCTGCTTGGGGAGTGCTAAATCACGGAGTTATTTGTCTGTTGGGGAATTTAAACAGCAATCTGCTATGCTGCTGCCACAGCTACAATGCCTTTTCTGTTGCAATGATTCATGGTAGGTCAAGGGAGCATGTGCAATGGAAATAAGTTTGTCAAGCTTTATAAACACTACATTTTTATTTTGTGGTATTCTCACTTTATTTTGACTGATGTCTATATGCAGAACTCGTGAGAGTGTATCTTTATATACAAAAATATCACCAGATGTCTTTCTCATCTTAAAATTGAGTATATTTTTCATTGGAAGGCTGATCCTGCTTATCTCTCCCAGCCCCAATACCTCTGAGAATTTTGCTTGAGAAAGGAATGCAGCACAAGCCTTTTCCAGGTCCCAGTGGCCAAAATGCTATGGAATGGGAAAGGGACAATCAGCCTTGTGAAAGCATTTGTGTAACTACAAAAAAAAAAAAAAAGGGCCAAGCTTAGGCTCCAAAAGCAGAAATCTTCTATCCATGGGATGTTTCCAAACCACTCCTGTTGTGCTGCCACTCCTTGAGCCTTTTTCAGAACTCACCACTGTTTTCCAAAGCATTTTTCACTCCCAATTCCTAGCCCCAGGACATGACCCTGTGCTTGCAGTTGCATTTCCACATGGGCAAAGGACCACAAGATGCTCTTCAGGTAGGGTTTGCTTGGTCCTTTCATCATCTGCTTAACAAGGATGGGGAGCATAGTGCAGTACTGTTCCCTGGACTAAAAGCTGGTGTGAAGAACCAGGAACCCAGTGGGTAAAGGGAGCAAAGCAATGCATCTTGTCTGCAGGAGATGGGCTGGCAGGTAGGATGTCTGCACGCTCTGCAGGATGCTGCGGTGAACATCACCAGCACCACATTTTTTCTCATTAAGTAGCAACTAAAACTGCACTGCAGTATTGTGATTTAGAGGAGTCCCAGAGTGATGCACAGCCCTGCAAATATATTGGAAAGACATTTGTTCAGCCCAGGGATTTGGAGCAGTTGCCATTTACCTGTCCCTTGTATTTCAACCTGAGCTTATCCTTACCTTTAAGTGCATCTTCAGAGATGAGGCCAGAGCAGTCCAGCCAGCTGCCGCGTTGCTCCTGAACAACTGTAGTGCTGTGGCACGTGATGCCAGACTTGGTGAGCCATGGGCTGACTCCCTCTTCATGAACAGGCACATGGGCTTCCAGGTTTCAGTAGAAGTTTGTGATTTTCATCGCTGTCTCTGCTGAGGTTGCATAGGGCGACATGAGCTACAGCACGGTTTATGTGTTACCAGCTACAAACTGTGCTGTAACACAGAATCTGACTCAAACACAAATTGCCGCATGATGAAAACTGTCATCAGACACCTTCAGCACAGACTCTGGGTTGTACCTAAGGCAACACTTTGATCTGGAGTCACTCAATCAACTGGGAAAAAGAATCAACCATTTTCTTAAAAAAGAAAAACGAATCTTATTGTCAAATTCCAGGCCATGTGTAAAGTTCAGACATACTTCATTTCCTTACTGGTTTGCTTTTACCTGCCTCACATTGTCTGCTCTTCCCCAGCTTTATGAAAAATGTGTGTCAGGTATATCTAAAGTGGGAAAAAAAAATCTGCCAGACTCAAGCCCTTGTTAGCTGCCTTGTGGCTGTCAAACTCAGCTGGAGGATTGTCAGCTCCCTCTCGTGGGTAGAGGAGCACTAAACGGTACAGACTAGTGCTTCCCAGGCAGCTGTTTCTCCCATGTCAGGCCTGGTTTATTGTGCAATGGTTCCTCTTTGTGCATGACAGTATCCGCAAGGCATGAGAAGATACATGTGAACATACACGTTTGTTATGGCTTGCACACATATATGCACAATGATGTCCACCATGGGCAAAGCAAGCAAAGCTCAGCCTTCAGCTTGAAAATTAACCTGTTTCACTCTTCTGGTTTTGGGCAGATGTTCTTAGTTTGCTTCCTTTTAAAACTCATCTCAAGGGTGGACAGTGGAGTAGCACTGCCCTGACTGCTGCAGCCTTCATGCAGCTTTGCTGGATGCTGTGGTGAGACCATGCCCCAACTCTTAGGATGCTCTCACCCAAATCACTCTGGCAGGAGAGGGGCATATGCCCTTTGTCCTCCAGCATCAGAGCAGGAGCACATGAGGATGCTCGGCTAGCAGTGTCACACAAACAGCTCTGATGGTGGCATCCAATGCACCCTCAGCAAAGGATCTGCTCAGCATTAGGCATCAGCTTGGGTGACAGCAGCCCTGAGGTGTCTGCTAGTGCTCAGCTGTACCTCTTAGCAAGCAAGTGGGAGCACAGTATTACTGTGGCTTCCTTATATGCTAACGGTTTCTCAAGAAGGCTCAGCTAGCTTTCCTGTGGCTCAGAAATACCTGTGCATGTCCTCTGGCTCACCTACAGCTGGACAAAGCTTTGTGGATGCAACTCATTTCTTCAGTGTGCAAATGGGGATGACTCATAGAAGATATTCCTGTGACACTCCCCTTTCTCCTAGTGATGTTATAGACAAACTCTTTTGACACTAATGTTTACACTTGGAAGTGACACTTTATCTCTGAGTATTTATAAAGTGCTGCTAAAAGGGTAGTGGTCAGGAAGCTGTCTGGTTTTGGGCCTTCTGGTGGTGGTTGAAGGTCAAGGTATGGTCTCCAAAGCCCCAGGTGGTCCTCCAAATTAGCTGATTGTATGAGATAAACTTTATGTTTTCTTTGGAGCTGATAAAGCATACAGAAAAATAGATCACAATATACAAAATATTTTTCCATTACTATTTTTCCACAGAAACAGTTGATTTTATCACCTCTTAGGTGATTTTATTTGAAATATTTGTCAATATCCACAATTCCCACAGCTTCCCAGAACCTAAGAGCACTTTTTGTGTTGGGAAGCATGGAGCTAAACAGTGAGTTCAGGGATGAAGAGGGTGGAAGAATGCTTTAGATCCCCTACCACCACATACTAGATAAAATTCAAGTTATTACAGCTCAGAATGATTGAATCATAGATTCCAAAAAGTTATAACTCCTAAAATATCAATATCCTAAAATAGAGATTTGTAGACTGAACTTTTACCATAACTTCTCTGATTTTTCTTCATTCTTGAATAAGATGGTCAGTTCGGGGGTAAGGTCTAACAAGGTGCAGAAACCCTCTTGAGCAAATGCTCTTTAACTGCTAATGACATGAGAGGAAATTAGGAGACCCAGCAGTGCGCCTAAGGTGCAAACGATTTTCCAGGAGAAGGGCCAGGTAAAGGAAAAAAAAATCTCTTGGGAATCACTGTCAAATATAAAGAGATTTCAGGGTCCATAGCCTTTCATCATGTGGAAATTATGGATAAATGTGGATTTATGCCCAAAGCCTGTGCTTGTATATGGTACCAGCTCTTAAACTAGGCAAGGAACGTGATGCAAATGCTAATGACATATTTCTACTGAAGCAAAACTTAGACATAGTGTTTTCCTGACAGGTGATCAAAACATCCTAGCAACTATCAAACTCCGTTTCCTACTGTCAGAAGTAATGGCGTTATCTAGACCGGGAGCTATTAACAACATGTTACTGCACTGCCATTCACAGAGCCCAAGGGAGGATGGTTTGGGGTTTTTTTCTTAAATTGCAATCCATCAGGCGTGAATGAAGATCTTTATCGCCTGAAAGATAACAGCTGATGTCTTCCCTCCTGCTCTCAGACAGGGAAAGTAATATCCTACATAATGGAACAAGGGAGCCATAGTAGCTCCGGCAAGAATGAAGAGAGAAGGGAATAGATTGTGTTTCAGGTGTAAGTGTTGAGCTATTATGTTTCATGGAGTAATGATGTCCTACCCTGTAAGACAGAGTAGAAAGAGGCTTTTTAGCTCACCCTCGGGGGCATGGCAGGGCTGTAATCACATTCCCATTGTGTGGGGGGGACCAGGGCTTTCAGAAGCCACAATCTGTTTTCCTACTTCAACCTATCTACCAGAAGGGGAAAAGTTAACACTCTGATAGTCAAGACAAGCCTTTTTGAATGTGGTATTTGTTTTGGCTGGTAGAAGTAGCCCCAGTTGACTAAAATGGCAGAGTTATTAAAGAGCCACAGGAATGGGGTGGGCAGGGCATGTCTGATTTCAGTCAAGGCTGGTCTTTGAATAACCAGCTCCTGTTGTAGTTATGGAGTGGTCTTTAATTTAAATTTGCGTTTCTGGAGTGGGTGAAAACCAAGTTTTAAGTTTTTGGGGATTTGCTGGAAGAGCTGCAATCAGTGGTACTGGTACAGTGTGGCTCCCCATATCCTCAGCCTGGGAGACAGTCCTGTTACTGAACTTGTCATTGTCTTAGCAGTCATGTGGAAGCTGAAGGAACAGTAAATTTGGACTATGACAAATAAACACCAAGGGCCCTGTTTTGATCACAGCTCAGACAGATGCTCACAGGGTGGCTTTGGACTAGGTCAGGTGTCCAAGCAGTGTCATCATAGCAAGCTGGAGATCTGAGGGAGCTTGCAGTATTGCTACTCTACTTCCCAAGTAGGCTTTGGTATCTTTCCTGAGCAGTGTGCTGCTATTGCTACACGGCTAAAGAAGACAAGTCAGCAAAAATACAGTGGACAGAGACAACTGGTGTCAGAAAAGTCAAGGTTCACAGCGGTGAAAGAAAATGTAAATAACCTGGGTTGTCAGAAAGGACTGTAGCCTTTTGATGACATTTTTCTGCCTTTCTACTCTGAATTTTGCTAGATGCCCAAAGCGCAATGAATGTCGCTGCCAAAGCACCACTTGCATGTTCACACTCCATGATCAAGTTGTATCTGTGCAACCAAGATTTTTTTTAGATATTTCTTTCTCTACTTCTGCTATCACCAGTGAATTCTTCCACTGAATAGACATCAAAGAGGAGGTTGAGGTTTTCCTCACAAAGGAAGTGATATCAGAATGAGAATTTGTTCTGCTCTCTCCCATAGCACGATGAAAGACTGTAGTCAGGTTAGCACATTAGTGCAAAATAGAAAGCTTTCTTTTGCTCTCTGAAACACTTTACAATTACCTCTTGCTGTAATTTACCTGTAAAATTACCTTTACTTGTAATTTGAGACCCTTGTTCACCCACCTACTCACTTACTAAAATGAGGCACAGTTAAATACCTTTCTGAACAGGAACACAAAAATGTGTTTCTCTAAAAGTGAGAGAGCGAACAAGTCCAAGGTCACCACAGAGACATGGAACAACTATATCCTGCTTTGCAGGCTTTGGCCTTTCGTCTGTCTTTAACACAGAACTCAGAAAAACTGCCTTGAATGTTAAATATGACCTTAAATTGACATGGGAGAAATGTGCAGACAGAGAGATTTCCTTCAAGGAAGTGTGGAAAACCCTGCTAGGTTCTCTGTTTCTGCTGCGTACGTTTCTGCTGGTGCTACTGCAGCGGGTCCTTTTCCATCAAAGTATCCTAAGATTATCCAGCAAAAATTAGTTGCATCCAGGATGGTCTCTGCAAGATGAGTGCTCTCAGTTAATTACCTCGTAGTGCCTTCAGTCTGTTTGCCCACAAGTAAATGAGTAAGGACTGCAAGGTTCATGACAGAGGGTGCTGTGTGATTCAGCTGTCTCTACTTTTTGTGCCTGCTGTATTGCTCTCATATGCACTAGTGTCTAAATGGAGTGTAAAAAAAAATATCTGTTTACATTTAAAAATCCATCACCTTGACACTTTGGCAGATGGTTTTGGAGGCTGCCTTTTATATTGTGCTTCTTAAAACTTGTCAGGTGCTACTTCTTCTGTTTCAACCCTTCCCACCTCCCTTTTAATTCCCCATTCACTATCATTAATATTGTAGTGAAATTGCCAGACATATAAATGCTATTTTCCATTGAGGTTGCCATGTTACCAAATAAGTTCAAGTCTGAAGGAGGAACGTGAATTTAATTCCCAAATTCTAGTGAGACAGATGTTTTTGTTATGAGGAATTAGCACTCAGGGCTTTCTTTCTCTTGCTGAAAACAAATAGCAGTGTTGCTAGCACTCTTCTGCAATTAATATCTGCTTGCTCTGTATATTCTTTGTGCTAAAAGTTTTACACATTAGGGATTGTGCCATTTTTCTGTTTTGGAGCACTGTTTAAAAGAACAAAAAAGCTCACTTGCCAATAACTGCTTGTAATTTCTTAAATAAATAAATAAAATTAATTTCTTAAGTAAATTCTGTGCTGCTCAAAAAGAGGAAAAAAGTCTTCTGAATCCAAAACATTAGATGATCTAAGGTCTATGTAGCTGGAGAATTCTACAGGGCTATTCATCTGGCAGATGTAGGCATCTGTTCCAGGGCAGCTGAATCACTTGCCGTTCTCCTTTGTGTCGATGGCACCTCTGCCTGGCCTGTAAAGGAACCCTGAGCTCTTGATTCACACACAGACATCTATATTATACACTTAAGTGTCTTACTCTATGAGATGAATCCCACGTTGGTGGAATTATTTGGCTACTTCAGTGAAGGAGTTTTTGCAGAGCAGTAGGGTGCTGAGACAACATCACAGGACTAGTGGAGGTGGCAAGGAATGTCCTGGAGGCTTGCACCCTCCTGGGATGGCAGCTGGAGACCAGCCAGGCAGTGCAAGAGCATCTCAAGTGATACAAATGACAAAGTTTTGTCAGTGGAGTGGAGTACCAGGTGTTTACTGTCAGTAGGAATAATTACCCTCTGGAGATGTCTGTTGCATATGGTCAGAGTCTAGATGTCCAGCTTATATCAGACTTGAAGTTTTTAGCTGGTGAAATGAGTCTCACTTTACAAAAAATTGGAGTGCTAATGGCTCAAACGTGTAATTTATTTTTTCATTATAGAGACACTTAGCAGCCCAGCCAAGATAGTTTATTTTTACTGCGGCCCCCACAAGTAAAAAATGAGTGTTTTCTTTATCTAAACAAAAGCTCAATTACATTTTTATATGCATACACACACACACAAGAGGAATGAGGAACCACTACAGTCTTCATCCTAGAGATTCAGACCTGAAACAAAGAAGAATGAAGTGATTTGCCTAGAGTGGCATAGAAAACTTAGGACAGCAAAAAGAACTTCACCTGGCTTCTGTGTCCTTGGTTCTATGTCTTAATCACAAAAATATCTTTTCTTTTCTTCAAATAACAGAATTCTTAAAGCAAAATCTGTATATAAATGTTGTCTGAGTAAATGCCTGTTCTCTATAAACCATATTCAACTACTCATGTTAGGCTTCTAAAAATAGATGGGTAATAAGAGAGCTTTTTCCTTTAATGGCATTATATGTAACATGGAAAATGCAAAATTGTGCATGTTGCAAGTTTTTGAGATTTAATTTCAATCACAGAGTTTAGATTTAACGAACTAATGTATAAGATTCTGACCACACATATAAGTGCAGTGCTGTGACAATCCATGATAGACAGAAGTAAGCAAAGAACATGGCCTGAGAATATCTTGTGATGAAAGCAAATAAATGGCTTTATTCTGGCAGGATGCTGTGCACAGAGCAACTCCAGCTTTTTGAACAATATGTGCAAGGGTGACCATGAAAAAGTGTTGGATTAATATCTGTTTATTGCAGCAGATCATCAGGCCCTGTTCCTTGAGATGCTCATTAATTTTACAGTGCTTTTCATTAGAATTAATTGGAATTTCTTGTGATATTCTGAGGCATCACAACACCCATCAACTAAATCCTATTGGCTTTTCTCTATGCTAGAGTCCAACTAGGAACCCCCAAAGGCTTGTGAGGTCATGTAGCTTTCTATCAAAGGGCACAGATTTCACATGATAATTTAATGGAACCTTTAGTATTTCACTCATAAGGTAGTGTAGGGGTAGAGAAATGTACATTGGGAAGACATCTGTGATAATGAAAATTTTACCTAGCTGAATGGAATTTTTATCCAAGTCTAGAACTGACTGTAAAATATGTTAACCCTAATGTTTTGTGAACTCTGGTATGAAACCCGAGGTTCGCAAAAGTCAGTGGCAGAAGACCATTAACTTTGGTCAGGCTCATTTTTGCCCCATGACTCTCAAGAGAATAATTTCCCAGGTACTATTTATGGTTCTATCAATGATGTGATATCTGTGTTGTACGTGCATGTGTGGGCAGCCCAAAGCTACTCTGTCCTTTCTTAGTGCCAAAATGCATTGCAAACACATTCTTGCTGAGTTGCTTGTTATCACCTCTTTGTTTCTCTTCCCTCAATTGCTTTCCTGATTTCTCTTTTCTACTGCTATAATAAAAAAAAATTGCAAAGAATTGCCTCATTCCTCTAAAAAGGCAAGCATGATGAAGAAGCTTTGCTTTAAGAAGATATAATGTTCTCTAGTGCAAAAGACCCTACTGTGCCCTATTTTTAAAATATTGGCATGGACTGCTAAAGGGATCTTTCAATATATCCTGGCATGCAGTGGATGATTAACACTCACTTCCTCTCATGAATCTAAGTATCAAACCCAGATGATGAAAGTTTAATCCTTTGGCACAGGTACAGCACATTGCATCTTTCAACACAATGCAGCCCATTTTCTATGGAGAAGAGGTAGTGAAAAATGCCTTGCACAGGACTTCAGTGCAGGTTCTTGGTTGGAAAACAGGAGAGGTTAAAAAAGGTGCAATTTCTGCAAATAAAGCTCCATCTCCAAGGTACACATCTAGCAGGCCAAGGCACTGCATAGCGAAAGAAATAAAGTGCCTTAAAGCCATCTGCACAATTTCTTAAAACTTCACTTCTCTGATGGATAACAGATGGAGAAGGAAATTTATAAGTAAAAGATTAGAGCAACTCTACTTATAAACAGGAGTACTAATCACTCTGCCTTTGCCCTGGAGACCAGAATTAATCTCAGGGTTTAACTAAATGCAACTGTCTTGTTTCTGCTGCCAACTGAGAACGTTCAAATACCCCCATGATGAGATACTTCAGGATGATACAAAGCTAAACATTGCTTGGCAATTGATGATGCAGCATTTAATCAATGATTACACTCAACATAACATGGCAAAATAATGGACTGGGTCATTTGTTGTCCTGGTTTCAGCTGGGATAGAGTTAATTTTCTTTCTAGTATCTAGTATATTCTATTCAGAACATAAATTTTTGTTCTGCTCCTGGTTTTTGGTACCTTTTTAGATATTAGGTGGTTACATACCTGAACCCAGCTTCACAGCACAACAAAAATTGAAATAGTCTATCTTGAAAAAAAACATGGTTGTTGTGATATTTTCTCCTGGACTCTATGTTGCCATGTCTTGGAGAGCTGACCTGAGTTAACTCCTTTATTGCAAGAGGGAGTTTACAGCACAAATACAGAGAGAAATCATAAGCCCCTAGGCACAGGGCACCTAAAAATTAGAAGCTGCAGCACAGGTTGGCACAATCTGATCTGATTCTGGGTGTGAATAATAATTTACTCCCTTTTTTGCATTTTTTATTTGGTTTATTGAAGAAACAAGGCTTTAGAGATCATCCAGATCTGTGCGAAAATGTGACCATTTATGTCTTTTTGAGCTTATTTATATGATCTTTTGAGCTTATTATATGATCTTTCGAGGTCCCTTCCAATCCCTACGTTCTGTGATTCTGTGATTCTTATTTGACTGGAACCAAAAGGAACAGAAACAAAATTCTTCGTGTTGTGAAAATAGTTGTCCCAATATAGGATGCAACAGAGGGATGGGCTGCAATGTGAGCACACTCTTTTTCGTTTTAGACAACCAGGTTTGCACATTATGGGAAAAAAACTCACCAAGAAGTGTCAACAAGACCCTACATCATGTTTGACTCCCGAAAATCCAATTCCAAGACACAAATTCACAGGAAAGCAGATATTAGTAGCTGTGTTGTTCATGGAACGAGTTACTTTAAATAAGATTTGGAACAAAATTAATATTTTGAGTCTGCTTCTGAAGACTGGCAACACTTGGGTGATGGGGGATGGTTCATTGGTTATGCCATCTACCTTTAACCTTTCATTTGTTAGCTTATTTGCCTACTTGCTTCATTTTTAAAGGACAATTTCAGAATAGACTGGCATGTCTCTGAAAGTAAAAGGCAGGGGAAAAGACATTAAATCTCCATGTTACAAAGCCACAGCAGAATCTAGGTTGGAGGTCTGCATGTATTAAAAGAGATATGTTCCCCCTTGTGAGCTGGGACCTAATGTGCACATCCTTGAGACCTTTCTCTCTAGAAAAATGACACAGTTTTAGTAAGCTAATTTACTAATAGTAAGCGCATGTCTCACTGCTAAAGCTCCCAAATGTCTCTTTATCAAGTAAATTTTCACAAACCTTTGTGGTTTTTCTTTTTTGGAAGAACGGAAACATGTATAAATACCTGACTAAAATATTTCCTTTCTAGACTTGGAAAAAAAAGAGGAAAAAATCCCAACAAAACCCAAGTATGTCTTTGATAATCATGTTTATACAGAGTCTGAACACTAGTATTTTTGTAAGAGAGATTTTCTTTTTCTGGACTTCTTCTGGCTTGCACATTTTCTCCTTTTATGAAGTGTGTTTCTTTTAGACATCCTGGCCTCATAAAAGTGGCCTATTTAGAACAGACATGGCCATCTGGGGCCACTTTGCTATAGACTAACTTATTAAGTATTGTTGTCCAAAGACAAACAAAGAGACTACTAATGTGTTTTTGGCTTATTCTGTGTATTTCCTATTCTGTGAGCAATAAAAAAAGAAAAAAAAAAGAAATTAAGAAAGAAGGAAGGAAATAAAAGTGGTATGAGTGGTCTGGAATTTGCCTGCTCTAGGATGAGCTAAACTGAGTCTATGGAGATGTTCAGCTTCATTTGCCTGCTGAGGGGGAAGAGGGGAAAGGGGAGGAAGCACATTTTCAAGTGTCTGCTGAAAACTCACACTAAAATGTCTTGCCTGTAAGTACAGAAAGGGTGAGATACCACATCTGCTGTGGCACAGTTAAATACTTCCCAGGACCTGGAGCAGCAGTGGCTGTTTAAAAGAGAGTGTTGAAACTAGGATGTCAGTCATCTTTTCAGCAACAAAACAAATTCCCTTTAGTGTTGCAACACTGGGTTGGCATGAAAAAGTGATTGCTACTGGAACTTAAACAGCTTAAACTTACCTGACGATTAGTGAAACTCCTGGGGAGCTGGGAGTTTTTAATGAGAAGAAATAATATCTCACTGCTTCAGGTTGCTTTTGATCGCCCTGTCTTCTCTGCAAGATGACTCATGGAGATTGAAACCCCAAATATCCAAGGGATTTTACCTAGACAGATCATGGGCATTCATTACATATCCTGCTGGCAAAGCCACAAGCAGAGTTGGGAACCAATCACATCAGTTCACCTCTTTCTCCTCTTCTTTGCAGGACAGTATTTGCATCCACCTTTCTCAATGTGCATGCACTATTTCAGACATTATTACCATCTAAACCCTGTTATTTCTGGTAGGAAGAAATAAAACAGGAGGCATCCTGCAGTCCAATATCTGATCCCTGGAGACAGGGAGCATGCAGGGCTCTAGAAGGCACTGTTAGAGATGTCTCATGGCACACAGATAAAGTAAACTGCTTATCGCAAGAGTTTGCTTCTCTCCCAAACCAGACAGATTTTGCTTAAATTGAATCAGAGAGCTTTTGGAGCATTTTTCATTATTTTTACTAAGAAAATGGCCCAAGCGTATCTTGTTCAGAATACCACCTAACATGTTAATCTCCTTACTTTATGGCCTTTGAGGTGCTGAAGTTGATTATGATTCAAACTAGTGACATGTGGGACATTGCAGAAGTGCAAAATTGTATGTATTTATGAGGTTATCTGCATTTAGGCACTGTGTACACACTCAAGTGTCAGAATCCAGTTTGGATCTAGTCTGAAATATATTTTCCCCTGAATCTTATCAGGATCTTGGATATAATATTCCTTCATTTCTGCCAGGACCTCCTTGTTTCTTGCTCCCATATTGTCTGGGAGCATTTTCCAGCTGTTCAGAAACATGGTACCACTTCCTCCTAAACTGACCTTGGTAAAAAATATCTTTTGAGATAAATGAATTGCTTAGCCTCAATGAACCTCCCTGTCTGAACATTTATTGCCTTTAGGAAATGGCAGGATTCTGGAAGGAAAGTATCTGCCGTTGGTATGTGGTTGCAGCTTAATGTGCTTTGCCTGAAATAAAACACTGAGGGAAGATTTCTTTCCGCTGTCTCGTTGTGGAGGAAGAGTTTTTGAAACAGCTAAAGACAATACTGAGATTAGGCTGCTGTTGTTTCAGCTCAGTGGCAGACGTTGAAGCTTTGGCTGAAAGCCCATCGACAGGACCAGATGTTTTAGTCTTGCACTTCCTTTGCAATGGGAAATAATGAAAACTGAGCCTTGTAAACGAAACGGGACTTTGCTGATTTAATTCGTTGGTCGTGTCCTTGTGATTCATATCATCAGAAAATCTCCCTGCCAGGGGTTCACACTGGCAAAACAGGAGCTCATAAAGCAGCTACTAATGGGGTTTCACGGGTGCCCTCCCATCTTGTTTCCACTTCTCAGATGTCATCTTTAGTAGCTCCCACCCTGAGAAACCTATGGGTGTCTCGTGAATTCTCCAAGGGCAGGTGCTTTCTGGAAATTTATTTGTCATGATGTGTGTGATACAACCCTTTCCCTTTTATAAACCAGTCTGTAAGAGCCCATGGAGGACTTGAATTCAAAGTCAAGCACCAAGTTCAGAGAAGCTGACAGCCTTCCCAGAGCTCTTCTCTGGGTGTGATGTTGAGTATCAGTGTGCTACCTGGAGACCTGGATCACACTTCACCTGGTTTAGCTCTGATTTATCCCACCTGATTTATCAGAGTCATCGTGCTCTTGCTTTGGGCATCCCCTGTGTACAGTGCAGAGAGAGATGCCTCCAGGAGTGATTTAGATCTTTTGGTGGGGAAATCCTCTTTTGGAAGTGTCCACCTCTGTGCTGGCTACGTCAGGAGTGTGGGCAGTTCTGAGTGTCTCCACAAAGTGGGATGGATTCAGGGCCAACAGTTCTCAACAAAATACCAACACTATTTTCTTTTCTTTTCTTTTTTTTTCTTTCTTTTTTTTTTTTTTTCTCCTGCTCTTCTCTGCACCTGAACATAAAAGATATAAACATAAAAGATATAAACATCTTGCTTCCTCTGGTAGACTGTGCTCCAGCACACCAGATATTTTCATAAAGTGGTTAACAGATCTCTGAGTATAAGAAGCTATGTGCAGTAGGTTTAAGCATCTTTCTTTTCAAATACAGACAAACAAAGGAGGTACTAAAGGTAGTTGGAAACAGTTGGCTTTGCAAAAACCCTGCATTTTCTCTCAGAGCAGTATTTGTAATTTACTATGATTTACCGAGCTTTGTTGAAATTAAAGCTACAAAAAGCCATCATGACCACCTGGTTTGATATCTCTGCACTCAGTTATGACCAGAAGCTTCTGCATTGGAATGTTTCCCATCAGTGATGCCGCTTCCAGACCCACTGTCCCACCAGCTTTTGGCTCTCTGCAATCACCAGTGCTGATGCTCTCCACAAAGCCAGAAATTCAGCACAAAGACCTTGTGCACCCTGGAGCAACAAGAGCAAAAGTAACAGAGTTAGGGTCACTGTCAATAACTGAACGGTAACATAAAAGAAACAGATGACAGCAGAAAAGAGAAAATATCTTATTAAAACTTCATACTTATCAGTAGTAAAAAAAAAATATTTTAAAAAGTCAACATTTGAAAGAAGATGAAATATATAGACTGTTTTCCAAGTGAGAAAGATTAGTCATATTTTTTTTTCCCTTTGGTTATTTTAATAACCTATATGTAGTTTCACATCTATTTCACTGTGTGTTAAAATAGAGTTTTAAAAACAACACATTGCTTAGAATGCCAGACTTTTACAGGTTGTACTATTGTAGCAGAATAAAAAACTGCAGCACTTCAGTCCTGTTAAACATAGTTGGAAACATGTATCTACTTAATGGAGTTGAATAATATCCTAAAAATATGCCTCAGAATATCCAAAACGCTAAAATCTTGAAATAGAGGCAATAAAACATAACATATTTGAAGAGGGAAAATGCTATAAATGAAAACCAGAGAAGAAAGTCTACAATAACAGTAAATGACCATCCACAAAGCCAAGCTCTGGCAAATGTTAACCAGCTCAGTATAACAGGTTGCCACTTGTGATCCTAAGCTCTGTAGCTTAGATGAGTTATTGGAAGGTATGTGCCGATGAGGGTCTGTTTTCTGGTAGATATGAAGAATGGGATTTCTAGCAATCCTTTAGCTCTACTCCTGTAAACCTTCATCTGGCTTCAGTAGCTGCAGTGTTCAGTGGAAACTGAGGCTTTTCAAAAATTCCACCCAAAATGTTTTGTGTCCGCCCACATTTGATCACAACTGGTATTTTGAAGGAGAGGGTGCTGAAGACAAGTGTGGTCACTGAGGCTTTGGAGTTAATGTATTTGACGGATAGCAGGGGGGCAGGTTCACATTAAACACAACAAATAGTCCTCAGGGTAAAAGGAAAATGGGACAAAAATTCTTCCATTAACTGTGTTTACAGAAGTGTGTTAATGTGCAAGATTATTAAATTCTTCTCTACATTTGCTTGCTTTCTTAAACACTTATATCTGCTTGGAATTTACCTGTGAGACATTCTGAGCTTCTGTGGAGTCCCATTAAGACCAATGAGATATAATATGGTTGAAGGGTTTTTTTCTCCTGGATGTCAACACAAAGGTCCTGTATTGGGTTTGCGTGGCAAGGTTTTGGTAGATGGAAGCAATTAGGTTTTGTAAAGGCTCTCATGTTGTGTCCTGCACTGTTGTAGTAAAAATTAGTTAGTAATAAACAGCAATATAGAGCTTGGTAAACAAAATTGCCAATATTCCAGGGCATTTTAGGAAAAGAATGTGGACAGGAAAGATTGATCAGCATTCCATATTTTAAGGCAAGAAGGAGCCATATCTGTTTCTCCTCTGTACTTTGCTATGACAGAGCCATCATATTTTGCTAACTTCTACATGCAGCCAAGTGCCTTGTTTGTGTAAAGCTGATGGCATCTGGACAATCCTTGAGGAGATGGGAACCCACCATTTCCTTGGGCAGTTTATTTCCTCAGACTCATGCACTCTCTTAGATAATTGTGCCCTATTTCTTGTTGGGATGTCTTTGCCTTTAATTTTCAGTCTATGTTAAAAAGCCTTTTGATATCTGATAGGTACTGCCTTAAAAAAAGTGTAGTCTTTTTGACACTGAAATCATATCCTTCCTTGATCTTTTTAAGGACTTTAGAAGAGTGAATGCCTGACATTTCTCTGTAAGGCACATTTTCCCAACTCTCCAACCATCATCTCCATGCTCTGAGTTTTTGTGAATGTAGTGTTGAAAACCTGTCCCCAAGATTGGTATTGCACATCCTGCAATGATGTGTTTCTGTACACACACAGCTGTACATACAGATGTTGAATAATGTTGAATATGTCACAATATATTTTAAGGACATGAAGACAAAAGGAGCATCTTTGTACCTGCAACAGATTTTACATTAACTCTCCAGCCTCAGAAAACATTTTTTTCTTCCATCTAAATCTAGTAGAGCTGGATAAAAAGGCATCAGACACTGTCCATTGCTATAGACATAAAAAAAAATAAAAAAGAATTTTGTTGCATTCTTTTCCCCCAACAGTTTAGATACTTTTATGACTTGCATCTTTCCACTCATCTTCTCCCCAGACAATTTATTTAAATGACTCTTTGGCAGCTTGTGGTATAATCAAATGTTTTATTCGAATGACTGACAAACAGTTGGGAGAAAATGTGCCATTGTTAAATATTTTATATACTAATGTTTTCCTGAAAAGCTGGGCACCTGCCTGCTGGAGTCCTCCATGGCTCCCAGGAGATGTCCATAAAAACAGGAGTCAGACTGCTGATTAAGCAACATTTAAATAACAGAAATAAAATCCTCACATTTTCTCAATGCATTGCAAAGAAATAAAGAAGGCCATAAAACTGTCCTCATCACAGTAAGCTAACCCCATGTGTGGGAACATTATGCTGTTTCTTACACACAATACAGATTAGAACATTATTGAAAATTGCAAATCCATTTACATCCTGTCTGGCAAACAAAATGCTGCATTTTTCTTCTTAATGCAATCTAAACCATTCCAAAACACAGACAAATATAATGGAAACACTGACAAGCCTTTACTCACAGTGTCACTGAGACTTCATCGATGATTTAACTGCAACTACAAGCGATTACATACGCTGCTTCTAATCATTTCTCATGGTATTTCTATAATATTGCACATACAGACACATTGGTATGTGTAAAATTTTATCCCTACTAAGTGAATGTCAGGATGATTTCTCCTATACACCACTATAAAAGACATGATTCTTCTTGGCAGCAAGACTGAGTGGGAGATGTGACTTTACCTCTATTAAAAGCTTTAATGAGACAGATCCTGGAGTATAGTATCTGTTTGTAGTACCCACATTTTAGTAAAGGTATTATGAGATGGGAGAGAGGTCAGGGGAGAAAAAAGATTTTATTGCAGCACAATTTTTTCATAGCCAAAGAAAATAATTTGTAATGAGGGATTTATGAAGCAAGTTCTTAGGTTATCAGAAGAAGACTGAAAATAAAGGTCAAAAGATTAATTAATTTCAGCCTGTACATTCTTTCACACAGAGAAAAGTACCGAGGCCAATGGTCCCTCCACTTTTATGGACACAGGCACAGTCAAATTGAAGCCAAACATATTTTTACAGAAGAACAATTAAACTTTGGGAAAATTTCCCATGAGAAGTGAGTGGATTGCGTACCTCCTACCATTCTTGGGAAGAGTCTTATGCCAGTGTCTGCTGGTAGACCTGCAGCAAGCAAATGTAAGTCACCGTACTCACCTGCAGGACAAGAGAACTAGTGTCCATATCACATGAACCCACTGATACAACCGATGTAAAAAAAGCCACAAATGAAAAGTGAACAGAAAACTTACTGCCTCTGCCTAGATGCAACAGTTTCAAGTCATGATGGTGACTCCAATATAGTGGCCAAATCAAACTTATGTTTATGTTCATGCTCTTTTGGGGGAAACTGTAGACATCTCTCAACCATTGCAAGGGAATCCAATGTTTTAATATGGCCAGCATATTAATCTCAAGAAAATTTTCTGAAGCACAAGAATTAAACAAGCACCCCACTCCTTCACACATTTACCAATTAACTTCCACATAAGGCAAAGCCTGCTACATTTCACTTGGCTCTTTACTGAACAAGAGCAATGCCCACACTAAGGAATATATCTCAGTTCCCAATGTAAGGACTTCTGCAGTGGCTGAGGCAATGGAAGAAAGCAATCCACAATGACCTGTTTATTCAGTAGAAGAACAGTAATTTCTTTCTGTCAGCAACAGAAACAGAAAAAACTTTGTAAGTATACACGTATACAAGGCAACTGCTTCCAAGCAAGCAGCTTGAGTGCCAATATTTAGAGATGTGACACAGGACTGCCTTTTAGAAGGCTGTTAAAATACCAATGCAGCTCCTAAATAAGGCTGTTATTTTGGCTGTGAGATCTAAACCAGAAAAATTGTCTGGGCAATGAATGGGATACTCATCTGATTTCTACAAATGAATAGGGAGAAACTATAGCTCAGAAAGAGAACACCCATGGAAGTGTCTGCACTTTGCAAGAGCCTATTTTAATTAAATATTCATTGCTCTTTGAAAAGTGCTGGACCAGAGTCATACAAGGAGTTTTCCATGTGTCTGCCTGGGATGTTTCTAGACTGCAATTTCAAACAAGCAAGGAATTCTTATTCACTTTCTCTTCTGTTGGGAGAAAAAAAGAAAAAAAAAAAAACCTGAAGCGGACCTTTAAATGACAAATGAGGTCTTGTCAAGGGGACTGAAATATCTCTTTTTCCATGTTCCAGTCTGTGATCAAGGGAAGCTTTCTGGCTTTGGAGTAACGTATGGCTTGTAGCACAGGCATGCCAGCAAGAGACCGCAATACGCTGCTGCTAAATAGGACTTTCAAGTTAAACAGACAAGACAAGCTGGTAGTGAGGGAGTGCTACCCTTGTTTTTTACAGATGGGAACTGAGTCAGAGAGAATGGTTTGACCCAGGAGACAGTGAAAGGCTGCAACCAGTCTGAGGTGCAAATACAAAGCAGAGCCAGGTGTCTGCAGTGTGGGCCAGATGGGCTTGTAGTCTTAGCTCTCTGTTGGCTCATCTTCAGCTTGAACATGTTATCCAGGTCACAGTGTAGAGCGTGAGGGAGATGCCTTCAGAAGGTGAGTCATTCTTCTCCCTTAGGTCTCATCCCACCGAACCACCACAGATGAGCAGCTCATCCAGCACCTCACGCACAAGTGATGAAGGTGAACTCCACCCAGCACCTTCTCTTGGGGTTACGTTTAGCACTTGCTGTTTCCCAAATCACTGGGTGTCCATGCTGCAATACTATAAGCTGGAAAGCTCCAGGGCAGGTGTTAGGAGGTAGGAGAAGGTTTACTTGGATTCAGAGCCAGCAATGGCTTTGGCTTCTACAGCTGTGCTGGTATGACACCGAGAAATGGATGGGACACAAGCTCTGCTATCACTGTGGAGAGATGTCCTGGAGCAGTCCTAGCTTGGAGGTGTTGCCCTGTGGTCTAGACACAGCCTGCATTGCTCTGATGTAGTGCAGATGAGGGAAAACACCTAGTTAAATCAAACTAAAATCTCAACCATCCTTTAAAATCCTGTTAATGTAGTTTGAAATAATTATGTAGAATTAGGACCTTTGCTTTCCATGTTTGCAACCAAACATTGTGCACAGCAGTTTCATTCGCATACATTGATTCTGAAGTTGAGGTGAACAGTTGCACAAATATATTCTTCTTACAAATCTGATATGTACTGCAGCCCACAGCAAAAAATATGCTGCTTGAGAGACCACTTTCTGAAAATGTGGACACGTGTGTATAACTTGGCTGAAAGATCACTAAGGTGTTGATACAATAGCCACTATAAATATTTGAAAGGTGTCAACATCAAGGTCTAGATTTTACCCACAGATGTCAGCACAATGTTTTCATTGATTAGCTGTTCTGTAATATAAGCCTGTGTATGGAAAATGTATGTTAAAGAGAGTCTTATATAGATCATGCCAAGATTTCACTTCCCCTTCTTTGTTGTAACACTTTGAGTTGACTAAACCCACTGGAAGTTTGCAGATGTTTTTATTACAAGTTAAAATCAGGAGCTTATTGTAAAAAATAAAATTAAAAATTTTTGGACTGACTGAGGCTCAGAACAGGATCATTATTTGGGCCCATCATTTCCCAGATAATATTCTCTTTTGATTAAGAGGTCAGCAAGCAGCTTTAACTACCATAACACTCCCTCAGGGTGTTAATATTCCTTACATGTGGAGACTGAACTTGAGGTTATTTTTTGTCTAGAGGCTACTTGCATTGTATAGATGTGCTCAAACCTCTTAAGAATACTTACAAGTTTCACATTTTTGTTATTATTCATGCACTTAAGCTTGGTTTGAGGCTGTGCAACTTTGTAACACCCATACATACAAAAATTCACCTGTCGCATTTATGGCAGAGGTGAGGGCACAGATCAGATCTGAGCTTCTGGTCTTATGTTCCCACTCAATAGGGCAGTTCACACTTGCTGCCTAGATTTATGATGGAAAAGGGTCCTGCTAGTCCCATTAACTACGTGAAGTTAATTCCACCTTTGAAGTTACCCACGTGCCATATCTAATGCCGTATCTAATGGAAATAGCTCTTCAACTGCATTGTTAATTATTTTCAGCCGGTGATGCTCACATATATCCTCACTGTTAACAAAAAGCATTTTCCATGGAAAATGCTTTCCACATGTGCATAATTAATGTCACTTTTATTATAAAAGAATTGGTCAGAGACATTTTGAAGGAACAAAACTAGGTTGAAACAGATTTCAAAATTAGTACATTTCATAAAGGATGATGAATTACTTCCCTATCAGAGGAAAATCATTAAAATGTTACAAAATAATTGAAATTCCATTTGGACATTTAGAAATGGAGCCCACTATCCTTTTATTTTGAAACTTATTTTTATTTTTAATTTTTTTACCTTGCATAATAGTAGTGTTTAAAAGTTGAAATTAAATAATGTTTCTTAAAAAATGAAATATTTCAGTGAACTAAAAAGATCATAATCATGATCACAATAATGATAATTTCTCCTTCATGTAGAATTTTGAAATATTTGGATTTCTACTCTGATTTGGGCAGACACATGTCTGGAATTTCCAAACTCTTTCCCAAAGTGGAAGTCTGGATCTTCCGTTTCCATGCAGCTTTATTACAAAATTACTAAGTAAAACCCAGAGAGAGGAACCAATGCTTTTTTTCAGTTCAGTTTCCATTTGAATTGAGCCATGACTGAAGCTGTTCCAGGTCAAATCAAACAAAAATTCAAAATAATAGTTTTGGTTCAAAGAGAAAAAAAAAAAAAAAAAGAATTGAAGATTCAAACCAGTTTTTTTGTTTAAGTCCTCTCCCTAAAAAAACCACAAAAAACTTACTAATACTTTTAATGCTATCAGCCAACAATGATCTCCATCTAGTGTTATGAAACTCTAGGCTAGACTGAACTAAGCCCATCCAGCCTGTTTAATCTATTCAGCACTGAAATTACATCCTTAAAATAAAAATATTTTAAAAATAGTTGATTTGGACTAATTTTTTGTTTCTTTATTTTGTTTTATCTCATAGCAGTTAATACAGTCACATATTTGTACCCAACAGAAATACCAACCAGATTTTACATGCACAGGAAATACTCTATAAAAGCATTTAATTGGGTTACAAATAGTCCAAGGGTTGTTAATATTTACCCTGTAGATGACGAGCTTCCTTTGTTCACGAGACCTTGATGTGAAAATTGTTTTGACCCCATTGAGAATAATAGTAGGGATATTTTGTTAATGGTATTGGCACAGGGACAAAATACAGGTGCCCTTTTATTGAGCCATGTCTTGCTGGTGAGTGGCAGGGTGACATGTGGTGGGTGACCAGGTCTGATTTGTCCTGGACAGTGTCAAGTGCTGTCCGAAGGGACAAGGAACCTGCGGGCAGCTGCAGGCAGATGCGAAATGAGAGCTGCACAGCTGCAGACTGCAAACCTGCTTGGATCACAGTAGCAGGCTTTAATTTAACAGGTTCTTTTGAGGAATGTTATTGTCTGTTAACAAGGAAACCCTCAGCTGGCCTCCAGGTGACACCACATTGTACCACACCAGAGAAAACCCCAGGTAGGTCTCCAGTGGTCTCTGTATTTTGAGGTGCAGGAGACAAACTGGTTTTGGCATTTTTATGTGTGCTGTGTGTTCTTGCAGGTTATTTTATTACCCTTGGAAGTGCTTCACCTTCCCATAAAAAGCAGAGCTCCTGGGCTTTGTGCAGGTGCCGTAAGAGAGTGAGAGCATCGCTGTTGGGCACTTCTACAGCCTCTGTGCCCAGCAAAGGTTTCCTCCCAAAACTGTGAGCTCTCACACCGTTGGGAGCCGTGGTCCTGGTCTCACCATCCTACTAAGCCCTGGTGAACTGTGTTACCCAGAAGTTTGGGCTGCCACTCTCCTGGGGCTGTTTATTCAGTGGGACCTAAGGTAACAAGTGCTGTATATGTTGTAGGCACTTTAAGATGTGTGAAGAGGTGGTACAACATTCTGTGTTCATATTTAGTCTAAAAGAAGTAGAAGACTTTTCCTAATTATTAGAGCAATGAGAATAGGCTTGCATAGTAAAATAGACAAAAAGCCAAAAGAGTCTGCAAATGAGGCACAAGCCATAGTGGAGGATAGAGGAGCATGACTTGGGCCTGTGTCAGAAGATTAGTGGACAAATTCCCTTGCACTTCTTAGATCAGGATAACCAGGCAGACATCTCTGTTATGGCTGGCTGTAGGGGCAGAAGGCTGGGGAAGGACTTTTGACAAGGGCAGGGAGTGACAGAACAAGGGGTCATGGCTTGAAACTGAAAGAGGAGATTTAGATGAGATCTGAGGAAGAAATTCTTTCCTCTGAGGGTGGTGAGACAGTGGCACAGGTTGCCCAGAGAAGCTGTGGATGTCCCCTCCCTGGAACTGTTCAAGGCCAGGTTGGATGAGGCTTTGTGCAACCTGGTCAAAGGTGTGCCTGCTCAAGGCAGGGGGAGTTGTAACTAGATGACCTTTAACCCATATCTTTCTATGATTCTATGAATCTCTGATAGGTGGTGTCAGGGTAATAAAGCTGAGATGATGTCACATCTAACCATGGCTGATGACAAACCCAAGTGTGGAACTAGCATTTACGTTTTTCTGTTTGTTTGTTTGTTTGTTTTTTTAAGCAGTTGAATGCAGTAATTCCAGATTTCTTTCTAGATCTTCAATCGTCCTTTCTAAATCTCTTCATACTACAGCAAGTACTTGAAAATGATGCCACTCATTGTACAGTACAGCTAGCATTCACTCTGAATCTAAACGGAGCTTAGCCATTAGGCAACCCAGATTTTATGAATAGAAACACTTTCAGAGAGGAATATTAGCATCTTTCCAAGATTAAATATGCACTTAAAATAGTGTTTTCAGGTGGTATTTTGTTTTGGGGTTAAACTCCACAATTAAAGATTGTGTGTTCTCTTCAAATACTGGGCAAATTTGTTCTGAGGAGTGATAAATCCTGGCAATAAAAACCATTCCTGGGGAGAAACCAAGAGCTTGCTATACTCTAACGGAGCAGAAATAGCAGGGACACTGGAAAATATAGTAGAAGAAAATACTTATGCTGCCTTGGGGGAGAGGGGAAGGTGGCCTCTTAAATCTCTTCCTACTCTTTATTTCTGTGACTCATCCAGACCTGCCTGTAATGGGCTGTTGCATCGCTGCATTGTTAGTTTAACTTCTTTGTATCCTGAACAGCCCATGGGTTGGTAAAAGAAGCTCTTTGTGCCTTTGGTGGGAGAGAATGGCACAAGGGTTGTTCTTGGAAGAGGCCCAGGAAAAGTGTGGGGTGAGGAGGGAGACGGGAGTGAAAAAAAAATCCCCAGAAATGACAAAAAAAAAAAAAGGAAAAAGAAAAAAGGTGTCTGTTTCACAAACCCTGACCTTCAGCAGAACTGCCATTCCCTGAGACTGCACAAAATGTACCGACTGTTGGCATTTACAGGCCTGGCAAAGAAGGATGGAGCCAAACACTGACAATGCCGCAGAGCTGGCTTCCCTGGGTCCCAGGGAAAAGCTGATGGGCAGCCAGGTCAATGACTACCTGATCCTGTCTTTATCAGGAAGAGCAAGTTGAGCAGTAATGCTTGGCTTGGCTTGAAGTGGAAGGAGGAGCCACATGCAATTACCATTGCTTGTCTCACAGAAGTTTGAAAAGACAGCATTTCCAGCAGCCATGTTGGCCTTGAAACGTGTTGTAAACAGGCCAGTGTGTTGCTATTAAAACTTAGCCTATCTAGTTACTACATCTCCTGGTGAGGTGTGCCCTTGGAGAGCTGTTAGGACCTTCCTTCTCTGGCAAGCTTTTTGTTCTCTGGTGCTGCACGGGTAAATGTGCTGCTGAGAGAAGGAAACAGGTCAGATTGCTTGGAGTATAGAGAAGATCTGGGGTTATTCCAAGAGGAACAGCCAAGTCAGATGGGGACCATCTTTCTGGTAACAGAGTCCAAGCAGGGAATAGTCAGGGAGGAGCCTTATCAGTTCAGAATAACTTTATTCTCTCTGTTTCAGGGAACAATGCAGTTATTTGGGTCAGCAGCAATACTGGTAACACTGGGAAGGAAAGGTGGGAGGGAATGGCTACATGCCATGTACCAACAGCCTTTCTTCAGTGCCAACAATGGACAATAGTGGATTTTTATCACCAGGAGTTTTCCTGGAAAACTTCAAGACGTATTTCATATTAGATAGAAATAAGTCTTGAAATCTATAAATTGAAAGCTTCATGGATGAGAGTGACCTGGGGTTTTTATTGCAGAACAAACATTGCCCCCAGAAAGACAATGGAGCTGTCAGCTGTTGCATCTTAAGGGCAGCTAGGTCTTTTTTTAGTTCCTGCAGACACTGGGCACAATAATGTGCTAGAACAAGAAACTGAGCGGAATATCGTCAGAAAGATCTCCTCTTTCTTCCTCTGACTCTTTCACAGAAATGCTGTGAAATGCTGTTGCTTTTCTACATAAAAATTCAACGGCATTTTGAGGGATGCAAGCCTCATCTTTCTTAGTGGCTGGAGATGCTGGATAGTAAGGTCCCTCCAGAACGTGAGGTGTCTGTATTCCAGTTCCAGCTCTAACTCAGAAAAAAACCCAAATTCCTGACTACTTGCAAGACAAAGAAAATAAAGAATAGTTCAGATGTCTTCCACATTCTGTATTTTTTCTTTTGGTGTGAATCCTACATTTTTCCATGGCTCAAAATAATGGTGAACATCTGCTTGGCTAAGATATCTGGGACACTGGAGGAGAGAGGGAAACATCTTGAGAGGTGTCATAATCTACATCAATCATGTGTGTAGTGTTGCTATGTTGTACTTTCATAGTTTATGCCAAACTTCTCACCAAAAATTCTCTCCAGAAATTGAATGGAAACACCCAAAAGGTGGGAATTTTTCCCAGCTTCTGGGTCTTGGGCTGCACTTACCACACCCTCACTATGCATTAGAAAGAGACATGGGTGCACCCATGTCTGACTGCTCTGGTTTTTAGATGAGAGTAATATGTATAACTAGGCAACTTAGAATGGCAAAATGCTGTGGAGGTCACCCTCCCTGCGGCTGAGACACAGCCAAAGTCAGCACAGACAGAGACTAGCAAACCACCATTAGTGTAGATATGTGAATTGTTATGAGCACAAATATATTAATATCTCTATAAATGACAGATGGGAATGTGACTGGTCCTTCATCTATTCCTCTACTCAAATAAGAGATAGTTCTCTCCTCAGATAAAGCCTTAATAAGCTGTTTCTTGAGTGAAAAGACTCTGTATGTATGGATATTTTGCGTTGTGATTCCAGGACATCTGGACAAAGGAAGCTTGATGAAAGCCAAACTTATTTTGCTGTTTGTTTTCCAAGTGTGTTGAATTTTTAGTACCATGTTAGCAGTGTTTTGGGTCAGTCAATCAGTTTTGTTGTCTTGGCTTTAGTTTGTCTGAACAGTTCTGTAGCTAATAAATCATGTCTCCAGTAAAAGGTTTGGCCAAAGCTATTAATGGGTTGACATATGTCTGGGAGAATGACTAAGGAGAGTGGACAGTTATCTACAGATCCGGGCACTCAGACGGGATGGGGAAAATCTGGGGTCCAGACCACACTTTCTCCTTGGACATGTAACTCTTGCCTGACACTATTTTGCAACACAGGTTCAATAGGACAGATAGACCATGACCTCTTTTTCCCCATCAGTGAGACTGTTTTGTATTTTGTCATCTCCTGCCAGGACAAAGATGGTGACTGGACTAAATAGGTTTGGTGAGAAAACTAAGTTTCGTAAAATAAAACATATTCTGCCATGGGTTAGCTGCTGGGTTTTTTTCTTAGAGATGTTCAGTTTAGTGTTTACCTGGGATTGTCCACATGGCTTTGACTCTTAAGTCAGCAGAGATCATCCAGACCGTCAACATTCAGGGAGAGGTAGGAGTTCAAACACGTGTGTATTTAATGCCTCCCATTTACTTTAAGCAGTTCCCTGCTCTTCATATTGGTCTTCTGGGGTCCTAACTCCAAAGGGACCAACAATTTTACTCTGAAGTGATCTGTGATGCCTCACAACTCATTTAAAGGGTTTCCTTTATCCAAGTTTGAGTTTCAGCACCCCTTTAGACTGCCTGAGCTGTGCAAGTTCATGTCACTATACCTGATCTCCTTAGATACATATGCAGATGCTCTGAGCTGTGTTTTTGTTACTGTGATGTATGCTACCTTTGCCCAAGCATTGCATTTTATCTGACATTATGACAGCTAAACCAGACCAAAAATATACAGCTCAGTATCCTCTTTTAGGTCCCTTGGAATTCCTGTGCTATTGCATACTAAGGAGAACCAGTGCCATGCCAGGCTACAGCTAGAAACTAGGCACAGCAGATCAGTCCTCATGCCTGACTGTAGTTTCAGGCTGCTCCCACCAGTGAGTCCTGCAAGCTCAATAGCCAAATCACAAATCACACTTCAGTGTGGCTTTCATCTCCAAAACACATTATAAACATTAATCTTAACATCCCTATTAAGTAACAGCAGGTTCAACGGTCAAAATTTAATATCTTGCAGACATTCTATTATCCAAGACAGCAGTTTCCCACTGTGCAGAGCTGACAATAACCTGGCACATAGGTGATGATATTTATTGCATCAGTGTTACCTTATGAGACAGATCCTGACCAATGTCTCAGGACATGCATCAGTTTGGTGGCAGCATTCAGAATTATGTCCCATGTCCAGAGTATTAAAACCAAGTGCTCAAGTATGTGAATGCTGAACTGGTGAAAAATAATAATTTTAAAAGACATTTTTTAAAACTATATTGGTAGACTATATCTTGCTTTTGATTTAGTAGCAAAAATCCATTTATTTCATGTAGTGTTATGTGTAGGAAGGCTGTTGTTCACAACTGAAGGAAAGCCATAACACCAGAAGTCAATCTGGGTAAGTGTAGCTGGACACCAGTGTTCAGGTTGGTCATCCTGTGAGGTTGAAGGCAAATCAGGTCATTGTGCAGCATCGTGTGCAGCAGTGCTCTTCAGTGAGGGAGTGACCAGAGACTTCTCTGAAGCTAAAATAGATTTTGATACAACATGTGGAAATCCATCCTAAACAAAAGTCCACAAAAAAGGGATTTCAGCACTCGCTGGATTGCAAAATGTTAGCCAGTTGGATTTTGCTCACATCAGGCTAGCTAGCTACTTTGAAAACCACTACTTCTTTGATCCCAGTCCTAGCAATACTCTTGGACCTCTGCTGTACAACGAGCTTGAAGTTGGTAAAGCATTTTTCAGTTGTGGTGGAAGCATTTAAGTTGGAATTTGTTAAATCAGGGGCACAATTCCATGGGTAGAAATTGAACTCTACGTGTGACTTTTCTCTTCTTATTACACTTCAAAGTATTAAATTGCACAGGTTTTTGCTTCCATTAAAAACAAGTTGCCAGATTTAGCATTTTGTTCCTTTGAAGTTCTTTTATTCTCCCCCAAAGGGCTTTAACTTTCAGACATGGCTATCCTTAAAAATATATTTTAAATGTTGATTTTGAAACATGACAAAGGATATGGCATTGGAGAAATTCAGAATGGAATGACTTTCTCAAGGGCAATAGTCAGGGAAAAGCAAAATATCTCCATTTTTCTTCCACCCCCATATTTTCCTTCAGTATCCAGTATATTTAATTGGCTGCAAGGTCTTTCTATCTCCTGTATACAGTTTAATGCTGAACTTTTAGGTAAGCTTCTCTTAGGATTAGTTTCTACTGAAACTAGTTCCAGAGGATTTGCCTGTTCTCAGCAGCAATCTGAGTTAGCAGCAGCTGTGGCAGCTCCTTTGCAAACATAACCATAATTAATATGTTAGAGCAATGTTCCTAAAATATTGAAAAGCAAGCAAAATTCTTATGGATCAAAGTTTGATTTGTAATGGTTAAGAGTAGTGAAGTCTCACTGTGAGACCACAGAAATGTGAAAGACACTTTGCCACGCCTGAGTGCTGGCTGATAACTGTAGGGAGGGGGGACACATTATGGATAAAATCTCCTCCAAGCAGCCAGACAATTTGGTTTTGTATCTTTACTTCAGAGGGAGGGCTGCAGCATTCCCCATGGTGGGAAATGTGCAATGGGAGAAACAGGAGCAAAAACCTCCCAAGGGGATGTTTACAGACCTTCCACCTACATGGCCAATCACAGGAGAGGCCACAGATGTGGCTCTTGTTGCACTGGCCCTGGAGTTCATGTGACAGACATCTGTCCTTGCAAGGACATCTACACAGCAGGCTGCCATCTACTCCATACTACTCCACTTCTCTCCTCCAACCATACAGTGCCTTCAAATCCTATTCCAGCTCCCTCTACATGTTAAGAGGACAGAAGACCAGGATTGATCATCACCTTTCTTGCATTACCCTCCATCTTCAGAGAGAGAATAATGCACCACTGTGTTTTTCTCACAGTTTATCCTGGCTTAGCCCAACCTTCTTACTCCTGCTGGAAGTGTGAGTATGATTGTTGTGGAAATGGCCAACCAAAAAGCAACTGGAATATACGTGTTTCTGAGCCAAGGCATGTCCTTCTACACAGCTGGGAAAGTCTCAAGCACTGTTGATGACATGACCATAAAACTCGTGAGAGGAGACAGGAACTGCCATGCACATCTGGAGTGCTTCACAATGATCAGCTCCAAGCAGAGCCCTCCCTTGCAGAGACCTCAGTGCTTGTACCCATTGGAAGGCAATATGGTGGGAAACAACTGGAAACTTCTTATTGCCACCTTTCTTTCCATTTCCTTTTTCTCAACAGTCCTTAAATCTTCGGGGAAAGCAAGAAATTTTGTTTAGAATGATCTACATGGTGACAGCTAAAACCCTCTGTATCTGTTCAGTTACCACTATCACTTTCTATGCATTATTTATGAAAAAAAATACAAGTGGTTTCTATTACAGCAGCACTGGAGAGGAAACATTTATACATGGATGTAATTCCTTTTTCTTTTAAGATGAAATAAAGTTCTATAGGTATATAATTTAAAATTATTTTTAAATCTCTCAGGTAACATTGAGAGGGGAATGACTTCGCCTGTTACCAGTTCTCAGTTGAGAGATGTCTTCACAGGCTTACAGTGTATTAACATATTTTTTTCTTTCAAAAATAACATTTTCCATTAGCTGAAACTAAACCCCAATTCAGAGAGCACAGCCTCTGCTGCTCAGACTTGCCAAAACAAATTTCTTTTGCAAACTCAAAAGTCATGTGTAATCTGCTTCTGTATCCAATTTTCCTTTCTCTTGTTATCTTATTCAGTAAAGCTCTAATGGATAAGCCTTTCAATCTTTGAGTTCTTTGACATGCACACGTAGAACTGTCTCTTTTATCTAGGCAGTCCTTCAAAGTCTGCACTGTCTGTGACTTCATGTGAAGTGTAAGGCAAATATAAGTATGCCAGTAAGTCCAATTCACCTGATGGGCTAATGATTTTTGGGGGAGAATGGTCCTGCTCATGGTATTTTCTTTTGCATGACTTCTTGTTCTGAGGTGTTACAGATCCCAGGTGCCTCACCTAAATATGAGGCTTTCAGTTTTGCAAACTCACCATGATACTAAATATGGCAAGAAGTGCTAAAGCAGGAGTCAGCTTAAAACCGTGCAGAAGTAATTTAGCAAAAGACGTAAACATTATTCAGATTGTGTTCTGTGCAAAGACCCTTTATGGCCTTCATAGGCCTGGTGTTGTTATTACCAATATTTTTCTCTTACTTGGGTATCTGCGATTCATCTCTTTGGCATTACAGTATTTTATATGTGCAGGAAGAAGAGGTTTGCAGAGCTGCCAGTTTGCTCACATCTTTCTCTGCTCTGCTGACAAACATCCTGATGTGTTCTTGGTCTTTTCTAATTGATCCACCACAAGTATGCAATGCTTGAATCAGATTTTCATGCTTATTTAAGATTTTTAGCTATTGAGCAATGTAGAAAATGAGAGCAAGAAACCTGAATATCATGGAGTATACAAGAATCTGAACAAGAGGTAGAAGGTAGAATTTGAGTATTTGACAGGTAGGAGTGCAAAGAGTCTGAGGAAGAGCACAAAACCTCATAGTTTTGCATTTGGAAAAGAAGCTGAAGTAACCACATGGGAAGCAGTAAGAGGGATAGGGTCCAGAGTCAGGGAAAGGTTAGGTGTGGATGGTGCTGTGGCTGCAAATTAGAGTTTTGCTCTATGAGTACCAGAAGCAGACAGAGCCTTGGGAAAGCCAAAGGCTATTGCACCAAGGCAAAGGAGAATGCCCCATGTTATGTACTGCATGCAATCCATGCTCCTTTAGGGACAATGTGGTGCCATCCCATCATAGCAGAAATGCAGGAGAATTGCTGCTTCTAGTCTGAGGACATCTGCATCTCTCTGAGGAACAGTAGGGTGAGCAAAGTGCTTCTACTGCTACCAACTTGCTGATTCACAAGAAGACAGGGTTATAGTTCTGCTTTCCCCAGGTTTATTTTGGGTGCTCTGCCTTGCAAGGGGACAGAGGAGGGGTTTGTCCTGGGAGAATAATACCATCTTGGTAGTCTTCCTTTTGGTCCATGATTCAGTCAATGACTATGCTTACTTAATGGCTTGGTATGTAGACAGTGCAGGTTGGGGTTTTTTTTTTTTGTTTTGTTTTGTTTTTTCTGAAAACCACTAGCAAAGCTGTGTATCCTGGATGCTAAGAACAAAAAATATCCATCAGTATTTTTCACTGCCTCATAAAAAATGTAAAATTGCCCTTTAAAAGAGAAAGAACTGAAGCAAGAACCATATGAACAAATTTCTTCAACGAAACTGACCTTTGCGTGCTGCCAAAGGTAGTAAGGGGATCTTCCAAAGAAAGGCAAATTAGTCTCACTGACCAGAGAAGTAAATGCAATTATTATTATGAAGAATTTCACTGGGATCCAACTGCAATTGTTTACAGAAATTACAGTGAGTCAGTATCAAGGAAACCGGTTTGATTTAGGTTAGGGTTTTGTAGAGTGACACACTGGTCCTTATCATTCAGGATGTTATCACCAGTCAAGGAAATTACAAGTTCTTTTAGAATCTTCTTATGAAGACTATGAAGATATGATTGTGTTGGTTGGATTACTATCTAAGGAACAATAGTCAAGGCTCCTTTTCCTCTCTAAGACTCAATCAGTACAGAGATCCTCCTGGCTACTTTGTTTGTTTGGGAAAAAATAAACAGTAAAAAAGTCAGTCCTAACACAATTTAATTGTGTCTATTCTAGATAGAGTCTCAGCATACTTTAGTATACACTCAGAATAGCTGACTTACAATATCATCCGAAAGGCTCATCCCAAACCTTTGACCATGTAACTCTCCCACTGGCTGGAAGCATTAAAATGGCAATGTTGATCTTTTTAATTGTCATGCCCTCAACTACTCTTATTCACCATCCAGACTAACATTTTCAACTGCTGACAACAGTCCCTGTCAGATAGCATGAACTGGCTAACAAGGTATTCCAAAGCCTCCTGATTCACAACCACCATTTCAGAGAGCATGAGGAAATGCTTCTGATAAATAACCGTGCTTAAATGTCTTGTAGATAAACACCTTATGGCACCTTGACACAAGACAGTTGGTAGGTGACTGATTGAAAAGGTACTGGGTACATTCAGATGATTTTTCCATTTTTTGACATGGTACTTTTGCACTTTTTCAAAAGAGAATCCAGGAGCTTCTTAACCTCTAGCTTACAAACGAAAAATACAGATACAGCAAAGTGGTGGATTTAACCTCTGAGTAAGTACGTGTTAATTTCAATTCCTGAGAGTGTGCTGCATTAAACTGTTCTTGACAGAATTTAATAGGAATTTTGGACATTGTACATTAATAAATAAGCACTACCTTTGTTATTTTAAGTGCAGTGGTTTTCCTTAGTTGAGAAAGCCTGGCTCTCTCACTTGATTTATATGATGCTATGTTAAAAAAGGTAGTAATGATACGTGTGTTATTCATGTACTTGGAAGTCTCAAAGGATTTTAAATATATCTTGACACATATGCTCATAAATTGTATCTAAGGTAGACATTTTGGCAAACTGGATATGGAATTAATGTTCTTGAGACTTCCAAACACCATTGATCAAAAATACTTTCAAAATTCTCCAGAACTCCAAACTGATTTCTTTTGAACCTGCCTGTGTGGTCAGTACACCATCTATCAAATTGTCTTCAGCTTGGAGATGTAGTTCATGGTCTCAGGCTGCATTTCAGTGCAAATTCTTCCCATTGCAAAGTCTTGATTTCATCAGTTTGAGATGGAGCAGTTGAGCACGAGTCTCTAATGAAGCAATATAAAGAGTGAAACATGAGTGAGTACAGAACTCGGTGTTCCATATGAGCGTGTGTTTATGAGCTTCTCAGTGATGATCTTTTTACACTCAATCTAATGTGTGAAATGCAAAGGCTTTTGCAAACAGTGTATTTACTTTAAGCAGTGAGCCACATGATGGGGTGGGTTTGGAAGGGTGCTCTTGAGAAGATTTGGAGAGGCAGAATCAAACACAGTAGGAAGCTGAGAGCAGGATTCTGGTTTTGCGTCCCTTTCTGTATACGAGCTTAATTCCTATGGACATTTTTCTACAAATCTCCCATGCCTGTTAATATTGTGGACTGTTTTGGGCATGAAGAGTAGTTTTACTTACTCTCTGTACCATGCTGACAGCTGTTGTATCCTTTAGGTAAGAGTGTAATTCCAATAAACATTGCTGCATTCTGGTCTATATAGCTAGCCCAAGTGCAGGCCATGAAGGTTATTTTCCTTAGGAAAAGCAGATGTCAACCTAATATTTCTTTGGCAGACGACATTATTTTGGATGCAGCAGTAACAAATCTGGGGTCAGTTCCCTTGCTTGCTGTTCCAAGTCCTTTCCAGGCTAGTTCCCCTCCCAAAATGTGTCCTTGATGTCTCCCCAGGTGGGCTGGAAGGGCTTCCCTACCTACTGCCTTTTTGATGCTTTCTGCAGCTGAGTATTTCCAGCTTTTTGGAGACCAGAGTGTAACTGGTCCTGGCTGCTCAACTCCATACCGCAGCATGTTTCCACTGTAATTTAGAGAAGATAGAGATTTAATTATTTATATTACTGTTTACCTTCCCCTTCCCCACCCCTCCCCCCACAAGGCCATTCTAGCTCCCACTGATCTGACCAAATCTCATTCAAACCTTCTTCTTGGATTCACTTTTCAGTATGTGGTAAGGGCCTTTCTCTGTATCTCTGATGGGTCTCCATTTTTCCTGCAAGATCTGCTCTGTTTGGTTCCCTTCCAGGACAACTGATTCAGTCTCTGAAATGATACTCCTTGGTTCTTGTGGCAGAAACCTGAAATACTCTTGTGACATCTTTTTAGGTGATCCTGCAGCATTCAGAGCCATCTTCCAAACTTTATTCAGTGTGTTGTTTCTCGTAGCTCTGCCCACACCAAGCAAAACACCTCTTCTAAAAGTTCCCTGTTTGAATGTGCAAGAAACCTTTTATAAACTGAAAAATATCTTCTTCAGTAGAAATTAACATTTTTTTCAGCGTTGTTGTGTAGGAGGCTTGTATAAGATTCACAATTCTGTGATTCTTTTCAGGAACCACATATGAGAATTTATGAAGGACCTGAGTTTAGGCAGTACTGTGGAAAGTGCCCTGATCTATTTTACTGTCTTTTTGGAGTGGGGTTTTTTTTTTTCCATTCAAAGGAATGGAATATGCTGTTCCCAGTCTTTTTTGGGAGGCTTGATGCATGTAACAAGATGAACTGCTATTGAACCTTTCTACTACATGATCAGATTGCTTGTGCAGAGGGAAGTGCAGGATTTCTAGATTCACGGAATCTAATAAACCAGACAAAACACTTTGAATTCAAAGTTTAAAAGGCTCAGGGGTATCTCCAGTTTTAGTGTACCTGTGTTTCTATATTTCTTTCAAGGAGCACACATGTTAGTGCTTACAGTGCAAGGACAGTGTTACTATATGAACAGAAAGAACTGGGAGCAGAATTTAATTTACTACAGGGAAGTAAATTTCCCAAGGAGAGCTTGTTACTTTACCTGGCAGTGCCAAAGTCTGCATCACATTTTTCTCCACAACTTGTATGTAAAGTCAAAACCCCATGTAAGCCAAAAACTCTACAGAAAATTGTGTGTCAAAAATGTTTATAAAGTTGAGTCTTACAGAGAACCTCAGTTTTCTTTTTGTAAGAGGAGATTTCTCCCACCCACTGGGTTTCATACCAAATATCTTTCTAAACTAACTAATGTTTCTTTGTGCTCACTTTCCTACTGACAGCCCACTTGCTTTGCCATGAGAAAGTGGTAGTCAATATAGCAAGTTCTGCTCACAGACTGTAAAATGTTCCATGGTGTTATCTGAGTTTAAAAAAAAATATTCTGACAGTGGCAGGCTTAGCCATCGAAAACCTGCTCCACAGGCCTCCCAGATGGGACAGGCTCTTTCCCCAGGGTGAAAAGCTCTCACTTTAAATCACATCAGGTCTTGTTCTGGTGTATTTTGCCATGGTTTGGGGCATTTTCCATTTTTAAAACTAACACAATACAACAGACAGGGTGTCCCCCATTCCTAAACGTGAACAAGAATTCTGTACCATTCCCTAACGTGAGGTTTCTGTGCTTCAGGCTGAATTCACCCCTGCTGCTTGTTCAAGTCAGCTCCTTCCTGAAGTTTCATTTCCCTCTGTCCAGCTCCCTGGGTAGAAGAGAAGCTTCTACTGAAGGCACATGATGCTTTGTCTGGCCAGCCAGAGATATATAACAGTCTTGGCCATAAAACAAAGAAATTTCATAACAATAACTTCTATCTGATCCGTTTCCTGAATTTTGTGGTTTTGCCAATTTTTCTCCTCTCTCCTTCCCTCTCTCTTTAAAAAAACAAAACAAAACAAAAAAGAATCTCATTGTTTCCCTGTTAGCTCAGAAATGGCAAAAGCCAAGCTAGAGTCCCTTTGCTTTAGACATGCCAGGGGTGGAACAGTCTGTCTGGGCTCATGGATACTATCTTCCAACCTCCTTGGTCCAGGGGGCCCTTTTCCCACTGAGGTACTGTTGACTGGGAAGCTGGAGTGCTACAGGAACTTCTTCCATATTCTGAGGTATCCTGGACCTTTCTTTTCTGATTTAAGAGACATGTTTGAGTTCAGGCAAGCGTCCCCATTTTAGTCTCTTATGCCTTGCAAGTCTTTATCTGAATCCAAACCCACATAAACCGAGATTGCACAAGTCTCCTTGCACATTCTCCCTGTTACTTAAGATCATCTCGCATTTGACGTCCCGGTAACTCAGACTGGTGGCAGATCTCAAGCAGATTTAGATGAATCTGTACAGTAGGTGTGTTGTGTATGACTTTCAAAGCAGGATTCTCAGAGGATGCTGTTTGTACTGGCACATAAAACCCCTAACTAGCCTTTTGGGATGTGAGATTGGCTGAGGTATGTATGCCTTTACAAAAGCCTGACCTTGAGCTGATACATGCCTTCTCTCCCGTTTGGAGTAGCTGGAGTAGAAAGAACCACCAATGCCCTCACTGTGAAATTCTTTTAGATGGCCCTGGGCTGTATCAAAAGTGTGGCCAGCAGGTTGAGGGAGATGATTCTCTCCCTCTACTCCACTCTCATGAGATCTCACCTGGAGCACTGTGTCCAGTTCTGGAGCCCCGAACATAAGAAGTACGTGGACATACTGGAGCAAGTCCAGAGGAGGTCATGAGGATGATGGGAGGGCTGGAGCACCTCTTCTATGAGGACAGGCTGAGAGAGTTGGGGCTGTTCAGCCTGGAGAAGAGATGGCTCCAGGGAGATCTTATAGCGGCCTTCCAGTACCTGAAGGGGCTCCAGGAAGGCTGGGGAAGAACTTTTGACAAGGGCAGGGAGTGATAGAACAAGGGATAATGGCTTTAAACTGGAAGAGGGTAGGTTTAGATTAGATATTAGCAAGAATTTTTTTTACTGAGAGGGTGGTGAGACACTGGACCAGGTTGCTCAAAGAAGCTGTGGATGCCTCCTCCCTGGAAGTGTTCAAGGCCAGGTTGGATGAGGCTTTGAGCAAACTGGTCTAGTGGAAGCTGTCCCTGCTGATGGCAGGGGGGTTGGAACTGGATGATCTTGAAGGTCCTTTCCAACCCAAACGATTCTATGATTCTATGATTCTATGATTCTATGATTCTATGATTCTATGATTCTATGATTCTATGATTCTATGATTGGAGTCCACATTTGATTTATTTAGCAAGCTGGGGGGGGGGGGGGGGGTCTGTTTGTTTATTTTTCTTTTCAGCTCCTTGAGCTCTTGCTTCAGTTGAAATGTATTAGTAAATTCCAGCTGAAAAAGGCCTCCCCTTTTTTTATGAGAAATTTTGTGGTCCATCGTACCCCATTACGTTGATCCATTACTAATTTCAACTTGGAGATTCTTAAACATCTGAATGCCAGAATCTATGACAGCAGAGCAGAGATAGAATAGTCACCTTATGGGATGTTTGTTGCACTTTTGCCCTAAACTTTTAATGTTGGCCATTGTTAAAGAAAGGATACCATGTCACATGAATCCTTAGTTTGTCTTAAAACAGTTTTCTAAAGCTCTTTTTTATGTGCTGGTTGAAATTTTATGTACTTTAGCAGGATTTTTCAGTCTGCTCAGACACACTTCATGCTGCTCCCAAAGACCTGGTAATATTTCTGTCTTTTCTGGGAAGCTACAGAGTTTTGACTCAGTTCCTTTTTTTGAGGGCTCCAATTGTTTAGATCTTGTTTTAATTATTTTCTGGCCATTATTGAGTTTTGTGAGTGCCTCCATTATTTGTTCCAGTTTGATTGCAGATATCAGCTCAACCTTTCTCTCTTGGGAAACTTCCTCTGCTGATACTCGCCTGCCCCATAGCCAATATTTTTGATGTGCAAGCTTGTTTTCACTGAATGGAGAAACTGGTGACAGGTATTTCTTTCAATCATGTTTGCTTGTGGAGAATGTTCATAGAGACCTGCAGCAATGAACTTATGTCCTTGCTCAGTGGGCACAGTGAGTGGATATCTGTGTCCTTGCTCATAATGCAGTTTTTCTTCTACAGTAATTCCACTCCTTTTTGGTGTTTGTATTTTATAGGTGCTCTTCATATTGTGTTCTACCTGCCACTGGTTGCTCCTGTCACAGGTCTACTAAACCATGAGAAGAGTTTACGATATGTATTCAGTTCCCAGCAAAACCACCAAAGACACCTTAATTGATAGATCAGCTGTGTCATGTAGATTTGTGACATGAACAGTAACTTCTGTTGTTAGACAAAAGAACATTTTTTTCTGCTCTGCCATTTATGCTGAATAAAAGGCTTCTACCAGGTCCCTCAGCCTCAAAGAGGTTTGGAAATGTCCATATACTAAAGATACTACCCTCTGAAGCATTGTATCTTCCAACAGAATAATGAGGGAGATTTGTGCTCTACCCCAAGCCTTCATCCAGACCTATTGGGTGGCTGATAGTCTCTTAGGCTTAATATGCCTTATTTGCCCACTCTGAGAAATGCAAAACTAAATTGATTAAGCAAAATGGTGACAGGCACATTTTTTAAGTTACAAACAGATTTATTTATTTATTTATTTATTTATTTGTTTATTTATTTTCCATTTTCTTTGATCTGGAGGAGAGCCTATTCTTTCTGAGCCTTCAAGTCTTTCCCCATTGAGCTTGTTGTTGCAATGTTCTACAATGTCTCTTCATCAGGGAAAAAGTATACCAGAGTGTCAGATTTGAGGGACTGGCCTTTGCATGTACTTCCCCCTTCATATTTAAAAGTTTTGCCCTTTTCTAGATATGGAGGATAATTATGTGGCTATAAAGATGAATGGGGTAAAACAATTTAGCTAGGCAACAAGTGAACAAAAATGTCATTAAATGCACAAGTGGAGGAGTTTAGAAATTTGGAATAACACCTTTACTTTAGTGAAAATGTGAGTGTATGTTTGCAAGGTAGGGAAACCAGGGGGTGTTCCATCAGTAGTGTTTTTTCATGTGCCAACAAGAATAAAAAGAAACTAATATATTGCTATTTTTCTATTGGTAGCAAGAATTCTATTAACGTTTCCACCCTTGCGCTGACCTGAGGGTTTAGACAGCTGACTGCTGATCCTTTGCCTTCAGAGATATTGTAGACAAGATATGGTGTAACTTCCCACCAGGTCAGTGCTTGCTCTGCTGGTGTGGCCAAGTCCTTGCCACTGACCCATTCATCTGTTGGCCCCAGCATGTGCACTCCCCTCTGTGCTCTGTCTCTGGGGTCAGCACAACCTGAGCTCCGGCTGCAACAGCAGCTCCTGGCTATCCCTACCCATTGGCCCCAAACAGGCCCTTTGTCACTATGGCTGATATTTTTTCTGCTTTAACTTGGCAGGCCCTGCTCTTGATGAATCTCTTCTCTTGACCCCTGTTCTCTGCTCACTTGGTCTGAATAGACATTTTTTTTCTCAACTAGTGAATGATGGAGGATGATGTTTCGCCTCCAGTTCACTGATGGCTCTGGTTCCACCCTTAATGCCCCACTTGAGGCACCCAACCCCTTGCTTCTCTCCTGTGAATGTTTTAGATCTCCTTCCATTTATTTTATTAAGATTTTCAGCTTTATGTCTTTTTGTTTTTCTAGGATGTTTTTTCCCACCAAACTATAAAACTTTTTTTTGTCTTTACTGTTTTCTTTTGCTTCTTAAAGCCCACTAGAACTTGGTCATCCCTCTGTTCTGGGCATGGCTCTAAAACATCTTTCTTTCTCCTCCAGAATTATCTTCTGAAGGAAACTGGCTCTGAACTGACACTGGCCTTTTCCCAAGGGGCCAGGACTCATGTTTGAATTTCAATCCTTTCTTTTTCTTTCAGTCATGTTTCTTGTGGCAACATCTCCCAAAACACATGCAAGTTTTTTTTTTTTAATCTGTCTTCCCTAATTGTTTTCAAATATATATAATGCACCTTAAAATCACAAGTCATTAGTAATTGAAGGAACTTTTGGCATGTAAAAAATGATATTTAAATTCTGAGAGGAATCTGGCAGAACATTACTGCTCTACCTTTCCAAATTTTGCAAGATATTCTTGGCTTATTGCATATTATATAACTGAGCCTTTAAACATGGATTATCTTTAGATAGAAAGTCAGTGGTTATTGTCAAACCATGGTGATGAATTAGCTGAAGCTGATGAGATGCGTTTGCAAAAGGAACTGACCAAGAGAAGTGGCCAGCCTGTTTTGGGAATAACAATGTTCTTAAAGACAAGTAAATAATACATGTGATCCTGCATTTATTGTTCTCTTGGAATGATTTTTCTGAGTTCAGAGTAAAAAGAATCTTTGTTTACATTATGGCTGTCTGCTTTTCATAGGGCTAACTGAGGACTTCTGCCTGTCAGTGTAGCAAAGCAATTGGCTAAAACTAGGGGCACAGCAGACAAAGTATCTTTGGTTTTCTCTTGGAAGTCCTGTCATACAATTTCTGACTGGTGGAGTCAGTGGAACTCATTTTTTCTAGGACTCTTACTGGCATCAAGAGAAGACCTGTATTAGGAGCAAAGCTAAAGGAACAGACTTTTTATGCTTTGATTTGCTCATGTGTTTTAAATAGATGCTACGTCTGATCACTTAGATATTTGGCTTCAAAATGAATAAAGTGTCTGGGATGAACGATACTTGTAGGGATATTTGTGCACCCTACTCTGACTTCAAAAAATTCTTTTAAAACTCGGAATACTTTACCCGATTTCCTACTTTATTTATCATTACAAGGTTATGATTTCTGGAGGGAGTAAATTATAACCCACTTTTGTTGTGAATATTTAATAATTTGATCTTTTGTGAATATTTAAAGTGCAGGTTAAATATGAGTCCAGCTAAAACTCCCATTCCTGCTGGTGAGATTTTGCCCTACTTGTAACTTCCAGCTTGCCAAAGAATGTGGTAGATTCTCTGATGCTTATAGTCTTTAAACTAGACTGAAAGTCTTTCCAAGAAAGATACCTTGAGTCAACCACAACTTATTGGAACTGATTTAGGAGTTGCTGGGCAAGTTCCTCTGGGCTATGCTCTGCAGATGTCAGAGAAGGTGACTGCAAAGTTTCCATGTGATCTTAAAATCTACAAATACATGGTTGATTTTTGAAATACCAGGGTCTTAAAAAAGTTTTTTCTTTTTCATCAGGGGGGTTTTAAGATCTTTGATGTGCTAATGATCAGAGTCTACTAGCTGGATGATAAATCTGAGATGAAAGACATAGATGGTGAGTTAAGACTTTCTCACCTCTGCCTGGGAGCTATGGCACATCTTAGTAACTTCCTTAATAAACAGTATGTGTGATCATGGAATTGGGCATGATTTTAATTACAGCTCAGTAGGAAGTTGTTTTCCTATTTTATGAAAGCTCTCTTGATTTTTCAAAATGTCTTCATGCTTCACAGAGCTGAAATCGTACCAGCCTTATACCCCCTTCTAACTTAGAGCCCAGGGTTTAGGGCTCTGGGATTATAGTGCTGTGTCCTTGTTCTAGGAGGGATGGAGCAGGAGACTAATCTTTTGTCTTCCAAATCTTTCTGAAAGAGCTGGGCTGGTGGCTATGGACTGTTTCCCAGCAAAACTCCACCTCCTTCTCCTTTTAAATAGCAGCTCTATCCTGGACCCTGAAACTATCCCTGGGGAAACTGGCCAGTGATTTCTGGTGAAAATGTCACTTCTTACAATTTGATATTTCTTGGCAAACACTTTCCTTCCTAAATAGTGAAGTATTTTTCCAGAAAATTCATGACCATGTTTACTAGCAATGATAACAAAAAAAGCTATACTCACATACAGAGAGAGATCACTTAAACTTGTGATGTTTTAATAATCTCAAAAGCTTTGTGGACCACCAGGAATAACAAATCATAGCAACTGTGAAGGTCAAGAAGAAAACAGTATCTGATAGACTAAAAATTGTATTCAGAAGTTTTTTAATGAATATATTTACATACTTTTTAATCAGAATTTTCTGTCAAGGTTACTGTATACATAGGAGGAAAAAAAACCAAAACTTTTTCTTCTCAAAATCAGATTTATTAAGCGTAAACAAATGTCCTTCCCAGTCTGCCTGAAGCTGGCAGTGCTAAATTTTAACTTTGCAGAAAGTATTTAACATAATGTGTGTAAATATTATGTTAAAGGTTTCATGTCCTGTTTTGAACAGTGGCAAAAATTTCCTTCCAGCCTTTAGGTTTTCCACTAATTTCTTTCATATTAAATCAGAGCAGACTAAAAAAACTGCTGATCAGATCTTTACTGAGCTTTATTGTAATGTAGTTTAAGTGGATGCAGACGGCTGGGTTTTCTTTTTCTTTATTTCTTCTTTTTTTCCCTCCATGTCTGAAATATTATACAGGAGACTGAAGTTCTTGTGGCATTAACATGACGGTCTCAAAATGAGCCAAAAAATAAATATTTTAAAAATATGTCATCCAAATCAAATACTATATGAATAAGGGAAACTAGAGAAGTTACAATTGTGGTTCAAGGTTTTACATGCAAGGTACCTCTAAAGTCAGCTAAATACATTTCAGATGGATGTAAAATGTAGAGGAAATGTGTGAAGTGTCTTCCCTCAGTGAGATCTCCAACCTGGCTCAGATAACAACCTTGGAGGTCAAGTTCCAGTGTGGTTACCTATGAGGTGATGGAAATAGGCTCAGATCCTCCTCTCCCTTCGACAACAGCACCTACCTGGTAAAAAGGCAGAAGATCTGCTATGGCCTGACAGTGCACTATGGGCACCGTTATGCTGACCTGCAATCAAAACCCTGAGGGTGTCCAAGAACTTTATCGTGATATATGGAGCCTTTAGGTTTCCTTACAGTGGGCAAAAGCTTTGGCTACTGACTGCTCATGGTGCTAAATTGTATAATTGTCTTAATTATGGTAAATTGCTCCATGTAGTCCTTTAACAATTATGTGGGTTAGCAACAGTATTAAATAACAAAAATGACATTAATGTAATCATAGCATTGTCTAGCAAAAGCTTGAAAGTCAGTAAATACCAGAGCCTGCACAGATTTCCCGTGAGGAACCACTCTCACCATTGCACACTCTGTCACCTGCATGTGGCTTTTACCATGGAGGAAGATCATAATATCACTGATTATGTAAAAAGTCTTCTCTTATGAGATAACTCTAACAAAATGCTTATTTCTAAGTATTCACTAAATAGTGAATGTTTGGGCAAACAGTTTTCACCCAGTGGTTTCCATCAAGGAGCTGATGTTGGCTATTAGAACTTGACTGAAGGGTTTTCAGCTGGTTTTGAGTATTACTGTGAAATCTTACCTTTACTTTCACAGAGGTGGTTGGATTCAATAGTCCAGGACAGTTTTCATGAACAGAGTGTTTTCAGTGTGCAGTTCTGGTCAGCTGTTTGACCATATTGCTTTACCTGGGAGCTAGGGACACAGAGCCTTGAAATGAGAGTCTCAGCAGTGAAAACCAAGGAAGAACTTGCACAGAAATTCTGGGGACTAAAATCTCAAAACTTTTTGCAAGTGTCTAGTTTGTGACTCTGCTAAGATCTTCCCATTGACTCAGGTATGGTAGATCAGTTTCCTTCCTCCCCTCCCTGAGGTGACAGAGCTGTCTGCAGCAGCCTCCCTGGACCTATGGGCTCTTGCTCTCAGGAAAGGTGCAATTCCTCCTCCAATTCCTCCTCCTTTTACAGAAAAGTCAACCTTCTACAATAACCTCAATGTGGTAAAGAGGTAGCTTCCTTTTTAATGCTATTTGCATATTATCTGTTTTAATATATAATACAGCACTCATTAAATAATTTAAATATTTTAAATTTACTGCTTTAACAGGCAATAATTTATATTTCATTTGTGCAGCAAGCTGTGAACTACAAATGTAGCTTTTCTGACATTCACTACTTTCCATAGGACTTATCTGAAACCTGTGTTGCTTCATCTCCTGTGACTGGCAATGAGAATAAAGACTGTAGCTCAGATGAGCAACCAAACATGAACTTCAGGGAGTCCTAGAAACAGAACCAAGTGCCAGCTTTTGTGCTATACAGTGTGAAGGCCAAAAAAAGGCTGTACATGGATTATTTAAATATTTGAACAGCTTCACCTTGAAATAACAGCAGGAATGAACAGAAACTAGCTTGTTCTGATCGAATTTTCATATTAGGGTTCTTTAAGGGGTTGTGTAGGATCCTCTGCAGCTAACAAGCTTATTACATGTCTGTTTATAAAAAGATGGTTATAGGTTATGGGTATGAAATATATGGCCACATCAGTGAAGCCCATCTTAAATATTAGTGAAACATTTATGCTTGTTGTCCTAAAGTGCAGCTAAAATCCAGATCAAGGCCCTTAAACTAAGCTACTTGATTGACTGTCTCTGCCAGTGAAACCATTTGTAGAAGCTAGGATTAATTTATGTTAACTCAGAGTAATAACAAATTGTGGAGAAATATTTTTTCACTTAACCATCTATGGAAAAATCAGTGCATTCCTCTTTTCATGTTCTGGGGTAGCCTATAAATTAGTTCTTTAGGTGTTTACAAGGATAGCTCAGTGTGTGGGATTTGCTAGTAAGCCCTCCTGAATTCTAGTTTGGGTTTCCTCTGGTGAAATCAGTATGCATATCCCCAAGTAAACCATCTGGACAGATCCTGTTCAGTCTGAAGGATTTAATATTCTTGAAAAGTTTAAGCATTCCTAGAAAATTTTTTATTCCCTTACAAATTGTATTTACATTTTTCAGTTGTGTGACTGTAACCAAGATGGACTCTATCTATCTGGAAGAGGTTTCTCATTTATCATCTGAATACTTACTCTTTGAGTAGTGAAGAGGACAAATCTTAGAAAAACAAAGAAAATCTGCTTGAAAGGAAGAAAGAGATATTTTCTTAAGATGGTCTGCCCTCTTGCATTTGAAGTCATACCTTATAAAATATGTAGCCAAAGTTTAACATGATGAGGTTTGAGCTTGGCTTCCTTTGGTAACGAAAAGAATATAGTGAATGGATGGACCTTTTTCTAATTTCAAATTCACACCCAAACTTCCTGCAGAGCTTGAGGAATTGTGCTCGCAGGGTAATGACCAACAAGCTAAAAAAGGAGGGAGCCGTATGCAAAGCTCCAGGATCTGAAATTTTGGGTTTGGGATATCTCTACTATTTAAAATCCTTCCATATACATTCTCCCCACAACAAACTAACTAATAACCTACAAAGACTTACAAAAATGTATTGAAAAATGAATGCTCTGTTTATATTGGAGTGTTAGCTTTTTAAAAAATATCTCAGTCTGTCTGCCTGAACTCACACTTCTGAAAGCACTTAAATAAAACTTTGCAGTTAAAGAATTGCTTTATCAGCCAAAATTGTCTATAAAAAACCTTCAGGAATTTTCTGGTGAATAAAATATTGTACTGCAAATATTTGTTCTGCTTTAACCTGGCATTGTTCCTGCTCTGAATCTATTGACAATTTTGGGGGAAAAGACATGTTATCATTTGGAGCTGTGTCTCAATATTCCTGATCTAGTTTCTTTACAGAAAATGTTACAGCACCAATTCCCTAAAAAATGTCATTTGATACTTTGGTACATGTGGAACAGTGTGTCAGCTCTATTTCTTTGCTAAATACCTTTGCTGTGGACACAGATCTCAGTGAGTGCAGCTCATTTAGAGCTAGATAACTTTCTCTGGTCCCAGCATTACTCAGCTTCCACATTTAATGTGTCCATCAGTTGCAGACTTGACAATTACTGTTGTCCAAAAATAAATTAAAAACAAAGAAAACTTACTGATGGAAAAAGTGATTTACATTGAAGAACAAATTGCCACAAGGCATTATAGGTATAGGTGGGGAGGGAGTATGAATGAGGAGCCTTGACAAGGTCCCAAACAGGTCTACATTAGGCAGTTCCATACTTCACTTT